>OY728126.1:1275095710-1276364710 GCA_963277665.1 Viscum album | reverse complement strand
GAAAAAACAATAATTCATGTGTTGGACAGACTACCACCACCATGACAAAACATGATTGATTTTAATCCAACACAATACATGCGAATAAAATAAGAGATGTTAATAAAAAATTGTTTTATTTATTTCATGATTATTATTTTGAATCAATAAACAATATAAATACATTATCTAGTTCTATTGAAGATGCTATTGTCAACCATGTGTGCACGTGGACTGCTGCCTCCGTGGAATGATCGATAGTTTTATTTTCACCAATACATTACATGAGTGGCCATGAGGACTAGTATAAAGGATAAATTTTAGGATTGTGATATCATTAAATTTCCATAATATTAAATTTATAACCTATTAATTATGTGATCCATAAATTATTATCCTTGATTCAATTATTTAAATTTAAAAAACTAAGTGGAAAATGATATATTATTTTTGTATAATTATTTTATATACATTATATTATATTTATCATTATTTAAAACTGTAATATATAAAAATAATCAGTGTCAAATAAGATCCTTAAAATTTTTATATAATAATATTACAACTAACAAAATCTCATAGTCCCTCATTAATCATTGTAGGTTTATGTTTATGTCAATTTAACCACCTAATAGCACAATAATATGAATTTAAATTGTGGATAAATATGTGAAATTATTTACTAGGATAATATTGTATAAATAAGAAAATAATTTTTTGATTTATGTTTTCGAGAGGATATATTATTATTTGAATCAATAATTAATAAATCACATGTTGTTCATTATGAAACAATGAAACATTCTCTTCATAGATTTAATCCACATGGATCATAACCAAAACATCCATAAAATGAAATCATAGAGTTAAAATATATTTTTGAAAATCTATTTTGGAACCCTAATTTATATTTTAGTTATTTTATTTATAAAACCAATATCTTTTTTGATGAAATTACTTCAACTAGATAGAGATCACTTTCACCCGATGTTTAAAATCTATTTTGGTATCCTAATGTATATTTTAGTTATTTTATTCATAACTCCAACATATTTTTTATGAAATTACTTCATTGAATAATGAATTAGTGATCATGTACGGTATTTCATCTCAAATTCTTCTCTATGAGACATGTTTTGTATTACAAATCTAATTTCATTTATGTAGTTTATATAAAAACTATTTGAGATTTTATATAATGAATTATATTTTAATAATGTTTTTTAATGTTCAATTTCAATACCTCCAATTCAATGATATTTGGCAACAGTTTTACTCATGCCATAAGGGTTTTATTGGTCTCAATTCTTATTCTTTGAGGCATGTTACATGTAATAAATCATTTAACGTTTTTATGTTATTCTATTTATTTTAAATCACATGATTTTTATATACATAATTGACTTATAATCATTTGATAAACTACGTTAAATAATCTTCTCTTCATCCAATTTTGTTTGAGTTATATGTCACCCATATCATATGAGCTATTGGTAATTCAATTTTCAATAATTACCTTTTGATCATTCCCTTGAAATTATTTCATATAATTTACGTAAATTCAATAAATTTATTTTATAATTTTCTATTCTATATTTTGTTTATCTTTTTACCATATATAACACTTTTCAATTTTTTAATACATCATAGAGTATGATTCTAAAAAGGGATATTGATAACTCAAAACTTCTTTAATTGAGTTAAAATGATTCATCTTGAACATTTATTTTTCAAGACGATGTTATCACATGAAAAATTTTTCTAATATAATAATTTCTATATATCTATGGGAAAAAAATATTTTTATAAAAAATAATGTTTTTTCCCTTTTATAATATGATATTTGATCAAACCTATGTTCAAAATAATAAACATTGAATCCATTAATTTTAATATATCATTTATCAAACTACTATTTTCTTAAAAATTTAATTTATTTATATTCAGGGAACCATTATTAGGGATGATTTTTAATGTAATGTTTTTCAATATATTTCCCTTCACATTTTTAAAAGTTAATTTTGAAAAAGACATTTATGTTTTTATTTTATGAAATAATAAAATATATTTTTATAAAATAACTTTTATGTTTTTATTTCCTCTAACATGTTTTTATTTTCATGAGGATTTACCATAATCAATTTTTTGTTTTATTTTTGGGATTGAACTCATGGTATGAAAAAAATTATCGATCCCTTCTATTATGACACCATTTGAAACATTGTTTTTGTGATAGAGTTTTTCATTTATGTCAACTCCATTTTATATTTACTTGGTTTCAATGTGTTTATTTTCTTTTGAAACCATCCAATATATTAATTAGAATGGGATATGATCATGTTATCCATTTTTTATTTGGTGAAAATTATTTTCATAGAGTTTATTCTAATACTAATAAGAACGATTATTGTAATTTGATTGTCTATTGTTTGAAAACCCACATTGTTTCTTAAGATGAGTTATTATAATATAAAAATTTTATTTTAATGAGGTGATTTAATGATATTATTAAGGATTATTAGATTTTAATATATATATATTAGCTATTTATATTTTTTATTATTTATTATATAGATATTCGTGCATTCATTCAGTGTGAGGTTCCCTAGGGATTAATATTATACGTATTTATTACTCTTACTATTAATTCATTGGACATGATTAGGTGATGGGTATGTCCCGGAATTACTGTTCATTTGATGCATTGACTAATCTCTTGAGAAAAAATAGGTAGTGTTTTAGTGTATACATCTTCCCATGATAGGACAATTTATATTTCTAAAGGTATTGACAATATGTTTTTGAATTTTACTATTATGCCTTCAATAATTATTAGATTTTTATTATTGATATCGATGTTTTCATTTATTTTCATTGATATAGTTTGATATTATTTTAATTTTATTGTGGAATCATGTTATTTAATTACTTATGAAATAATAATTATAAAATTTTTATTCCATGATTAACTTATTTTTATGTTTTATTTTATTGAGCACCTTATCTTCGACTTTATTATATTTTTATTTACCAATGTTATTATGAAATGTGTTACAAATTTTATAACTAAAATTATTTCATCTATAGATAATTATTGTGAAATTGTTTATACTTATTATTGGTTATGTTGTTTATTTTAAAATAAAAACAAATTGTACTAGTAGAATAGGGAATATGATTTTTTGGTTTATAATATTTCCTAATTATAAAAAATAATGAACCTAATTGGTATGTGGAATTTAGGTAATTAACTATTTTATTTAGTTTATTTAATTAATTTGGTAGTTATTTATAATAATTTATAATTGGTATCAAGGCTAGTATGTAAAGTATGTTATATTGAATCAGTTTGGGGAGTATGTGTTCAAGGTGACATAGTGGGTATCGTAGTTAGGATTAGATATCTTTTGTGATTATGATGTTTTTAAGATAATTTATGGATTTATAAGTTATATTTTATCATCATTTCAAAGGTTTAGATAAATGTTTTGGATAGAATATGGTGTATTGATAATTTAAAAATAATCCTTTTATTCGGATATTAGGAAAAGATAACAATAGTGAAAACTATAAGGGTAAGTCTATGAGTAAATTATAAGTATAAGATAAGATATTTAGGTTTTGGTAAAATATATATTGTTTAATTATCAAAAAAATTACTTCTAGGACTAGATATCATATATAGATGCAGGATGTCATTTAGATGCACATTGTGGTAGTAACCTTGAAATTGATTGATTGTGTATTAAATAAATCATCATTTGGGGCATCAAAATGAGTCTTAACCACGTACCTAGTTTGAAACTCGTGGAGGATATTATTATGTTTATTCTCATTCTTTTTGTGAACCATTATGGTATATAATAATATCTCTAGGTTAGGTATCCTACATAGATTGTTTACATTTATAACTTAGATTGAATATTATATTTTTTAATTAGATGTAAATATTAATTATTTTTCTTGGATAATGAATTAGTGAAAATTTAGAGAATTTATTTCTAATATTTTTGGGATTAGAATATTATATGAATGTTCAGGGTTGTTTTATATCAGGATTTTAGGATTAGGATGAAAATTATAATATAACCCACCATAGTATTTCCTTGATGAAAATAAAATTAATATAGTTTAAACTAAAAGAATAATACACTAATGTGATTATAAGGGTAAAATATATTAAGGTTAGATCCCTTTTTTTGGATTATGATCATTATTTTGTATTGTTATTGTTTCGTCACTCCTGAAAACACATTTTATTATAATAGTCTATATAACTGGAAAGATCCATGGGTGTGGGGTAGAATGTTGAGATAATTTAAACTAAAAATTTACTGGAATGGAATATAAATTGATAAATGTTGTAATTATTCTAAAAAATGATGAGGAATTCTAAATAATAATGTGAACATAGTTCAAATTCTAATACACCAAAGAATAAAATGATGGAATCTCAACAAAATTCAATTGAAAATTATGATGAAATAATGAAGATTAATTTCCCTACAATTCAAATATATTGTAAGATGAATATCGAAAATTTCCTTAATTGTATTTGAAAATATTATAAGTGTAGTGTCAATTTCAGTAGACTCAATAGTCTAAGGTAATGAGAAAGACTATAAAAATACTTTTCTTTAATTACAAGAGAGGCGGGAATTATGTGACTGAATATCCCAATCAAATGAAAAATGCGAAAAATACTAACAAAAAACCTTCTGAACAAATAAAATACTATGGCACTACTAAAAATGTATCAAATAATTAATTTTCATTCAATACATTCTAGTGTGATGAATCATTATGTTTTTATTAACTACAGGATATTAAGTTATAAATAGAAAAACATAGGGGTATGATTATTATAAAACATATTTTTAATGTTTATGGGATATAATTCATAAATGATATGGATTATAACCTCTTAGTATAATTCAATGTGATATTAGGAGTGGGGTTTACCTCTCTATAATGAGCTTGTAATAATTTTTTCATTCATAAAATTTCATTCCACATCCTAAATAATCCCATGATCATCTAGAGGTTCATAATTTATAATAATTTCCCAATAAATATAAATATGAAATTATGAGTAAAATTGTTAGGAATAAATTTATTTAATGTGAGGGAGAATATAACACCCCATAATTTTATTATATCATTTCCATTAAACATGTCAATGTGTTTGATAAATTTCTCCAAATGGAACACCAAACTAAAACGAAATTACAACATATTTTAGTAAAAATAAAAAATAATAATCAAAAAAATAAAAAAAATATATCTAATAAGTGGGAATGAATAGGAGTAAAAATATTATTAAATATTTGAATAATGAAATTAATATCATCATTTAATATGAATATTAATAAATTGGTATTTCAATAAAACTATGAAAATCATTTCATATTTAAAATATATTTTTTACAAATTGATTTTTTATTTCAAGAAACTATGTTTATTATTATTTTATATTAACAAATTAAGTTTTCAATATGAATAATATATTAACAATTATTTAATTATTAATTGTTTGTTAATAATAATTAAAAATATTTTACATTATAAAAACTTATTTTCAAATATGAATGGTTCTCCACTATATTTTTGGATTTTAAAAAATATCAAATTATCCAATATTATCTATTTTATTTCAAACCTGTAGCATATTTTATTGACTAATCAGAAAATATATATTTTTAACATGAATTTTTTGGGATTTTTCAAAAAATAGTATAGTTTTGGTGAACAGTAAAAAATATTGTTTTTTCATATAACATGAACTTTATAAAATTATTAATGTATAATTATGGATTTAAAACTCATGAAACATTTTTATAAGTATAAATATTTATCTTATATGTGAATTTATTATTTTAAAATTTTTCAATTTACTTTTAGAACACATATTTTATATTTTAGTACATAAGTAAAATTTTCAAAAAAATTATTTCAAATACCTTATAAAATATTATTTTAAAATTAAATTTTATCACGTTAATAAAAATAATAAAACTAAATTAGTTTCAAATTTATAATAGGTGATATCTATTTATCTAATAACAATCACATTATTTTTAGTTATATTTATGAAGTTAGCACGGTAAAAACTAGTTAACACGGTAAAAGATAAAAATAATATTTCAAGGGGTAAAGAGCCTAAGAAATGTTTCCAATATGTTTATAAAAAATTATTTATTTGTATATATTTATTATATCGACCACATTACATTATTTCTCAATTTCAGAGCCACCCCACATGTATAACATGTTCTCATATTATTTTAAGGTCAAAATTTCACAAAAATGGCACTTAGAAGTTATAAAAGGGGCATCATAACACCCATTGAAGGAACTCTTATAAATTAAATTTTATATCCAAACTGTTCCATTTATAAATCCCATAGAGTACTATCTCACTTTCTTTATATTTTGGTAACATGATATTCACATATTCAATACAAGGGATCTTCCAAGGAAATCTCAACATGGTCAATGTGAGTTACCATTTATAATTGAATTATATATATATATATATTCTATTTTAATTTTCTAATTATAATATTCAAATAATTATTTAATTATATCATTAAATTTAATATAGTTAATTTTATTATTCTCTAGAAATAATCATTAAACATACATTTTATTCTATATTTTGAGAAAATTTAACTGTAATTTGTGTGTTGTGCGGAATATAGCCACCATTACATAGTGTGGTTATTTTTCCCCCACCACCTTATAGGGTTCATATAAAATGATAATTAAAAAAATAATTATGATATATATATATATATTATAATTACTAAGTAGTGAACAATATTACTCATTTCTATTTTTCGATGGAAAATAAAATCATCAATCATCCGTGAGTGTGGACTACCACCTCTATGGAACGATTACTTTTCACTTTTCCTTCAATAACGTCCATACATAGATATTCAGAAGGATGGGATTCAATGATATGTATTATTTTTTTAATATTATTATTTTCCCTGTATAAAAAAATTTAGAACCTATTAATGATATAATCATCAAAATATTTTTCTAATAAAATCATCTAAAATGAGATAATTATGTGTAAAATGATCTCATTAATGAATTCATTTAAATTAAATTATATTAATATTTATATAAATATATATTTATAAAACTAATAATAACTATATAATATCAATATTCTTCTTTAAAATTTATATTACAACAAAAAAACATCATGATAACTCAATACTTATGCTAGTTCCAGGATTGGGTCATTTTAACCACCAGTATGAACAATACTATGTATTAATTCATTAATGTAAGTGTGAAATTTTTTACATGTATAATATGACTAAAATATGTATAATTTTATTTGGTTCTTGTATGATTATGGTGTAATCTAACTCATTATTTATGTAATCATGCTTTATTTATAATGTTTTTTTGAAACATGCTCTTTGTCGATTTCATCCCCATTGATAGCTACAAAACATATAACACCATTGAAATTATCAATTTAAAAAATTAATTATAAATCATTTATATAAAATTAAATTATTAAATATTATTAAATTTTCTACAAAAATTTATACCAACACCTTTTTTACAAAACAACATTAAATCGATAATGATTACATACACTCGGTGTAAAAAATAAATAAATAATAAATAATATGTTTGTGTGTGTGTGTGCGTGATTCTAAGGATTAAAAATTATGGGTATGACTTATATAGTTTTTAATAACGTTCATGAGATTATATTTAATTAATATAATTTAACCATTGAGGATGTTTGGTGAAAGTGCATAATGGATCAGGATCAAGGTAAGGGTTTTCTTTAAATTTTCCTCCCTCTGGGACATGTTTTTTCTTATTCTACTAATTTAATATTATTGGTGTATATATGAAATATTAATGATATTATATAATTAATTATATTTTAGTCATTTTATTTTAATTTCAATTAAATTCCATCTATTTCAAGGGGTTTTAATAAGGTGTTTCTTAATCCTTAAGGGATTTCTTTGTCTCAATTATGTTTCGTTATATAATATTACATATTATAAATCATGCTTACATTTTTTAGTGTTTTATTGAAAAAAAATATATCGAATTTAATATATTATTTACTTTTAATTCATTTGATGAATTAAGTAGAATCACGTTCTCTTTATCAAAATAATCTTGGTTCAAATGCCACCTCAATAGTAAGAGTTTTTGGTAAATCAATTTTCAAAAATTGGGTTTTGATCATTCCATTAAACATATATTATGTAATTTGGGTAAAAATTAGTCATTGATTATATTGTGTTTCAATATATAATTGTATTAATATTTTATTTATAACACCATTCTCTATTTATTCACTCATTATTGAGTATATTTCCCATAAGTGATATTGATAACTCAAATATCCAATATTTGAGTTAAATTGTCTCATGTTGAAAATTAAATTTAAATCCATTGGTTATCACACCCTATTATTTAATTATATAATAATTTTTTATTTATATATTGGGAAAAGATATTTTTATTCAATGGATATTTCGTTCTACCCATTTTATAAAGTCAATTTTACCAAATATATTTTCAAAAAAAAGTTTTTATTTAATTATAATATATTTCCCTTCCTCTCATATTTTCTCCAACATTATATCTATGGTATTTAAGGGATATATTATTGGCGATTATCTTTTGAATTATGTGTTTTCAGAAGCATCCACATAATTTTATCTAAGGGTACCTTTGTAAGTGACATTTAAATTGGAATTATACATCATTGTTAGAAAATATAAATATGAATGTATATATTGATTTCATTTCCACACAGAATATTATTTTCAATATGATTTAACCTAATAAGAATTAATTTTTAATATTTATATTCTAATATATATACCTATCATTTGTGGTATTTAATTTGTGATTTAAAATGAATTACTGATCAATTATTTTATGAAATTGGTCAAAGCGTTATTTTACATGTGTTTTTCACTTATATCTACACACTTCTACAATTTAAAATTTTCACTTGGATTATTTTCATTTAAAAATATCAAAATTATTTCTTTGTATATTCTTTGATAATTTTACGCTTTTATTTATGTTAGGAAAATATTGGGGTACTAAATATTGTCATCCAAATACAGAAAATTATTGGCAAGTTGACTATGTATTGATTAACAATCCATCTTCTTTCTCATGGTTGGTTATGATCATATTATCCCTTAACTAAAAATGGTAAAAGTATTAAAATTATTAATAACATATGTTTATAATGTATTTATATTATATATTCTTCATTATATTTTTACTCATGCTTTTATTCAATCATATCTTCTATTAAGAATGTTATGAATATGTTTGCTACCTCTTTTGGATAATGAGTTGGATATGATCTTGAAATGGGTGGTTCCTAGAATAATATATCATGTCAATTCATTAATAGATCCCCTGAGATATAGTATATTGGGTTTTTTTATACCTAATCAAATTATTGTAGAGTTTATTGGCATAAGTCCTTCACAGTTTTTTTTTCAGATATCAGCCATTATGCATTCCATCTGAATTAGATCAGTATTATTGATATCCACGTATTTATTTATTATCAACCATTAAAATGATTTTAGTTTTTTTTGGAGATTTATTTTTTCACTTATTTATAACGTAATATTTGTTCTAGGTTTATTCAATAATTACCTCAGTTGTATGTTTTTTATAGGGTTTTTTATCTCATCGCTTCATATGATCAAATCTACAATGGTTATGAAGTAATGTTTAAACACAATAAACAATAAAAAAGAAAATTTTGGTTGAGAATTTGTATGATAATTTGAAGAGATATTATGGATAATGTAATTTCTTATATAGTGGGAAATGGTCTATTATATGATAATGATATGGGATTTATTATTCTCATATTTGTCCCAATTTTCTAAACCTCTAAACCTAAGAGGTGATAGAAATTTATATAATGAAATATTTTCTTTAAGTCATACAATTTAAATTATATTTATTTCAATTAATTTATATTTTTAATCTAATCCAGTATGTGAAGTAGTATGTCTATAAGACTATACATAGGAGTGTTGGTCTAGTAGGTCAAACATTATCTATATTAACTTATAACAATTAAATTGTTTCAAAATAGAGAGATAGTTTTGTTACTCTATTTTATTACTAGAGTATCATCACAATTTTTCCCATTTCTCCTTACTTCGCATTTAAATTTATATAATCACATTTATAATTGCACCAGAAATGTAAGGTTTACTACAAACAATGGAATTCATTAGGTATCTAATCACTAATTCATATGTAAATATTTATATATTCAAAAAACATCATCATTTCTGGTTTATTTCTATATGTTTAATATAAAGAGGGTAAAAATGTTTTTGAAATAGTTTTATATATAAATATTTCAAAAATATCCAAACGCATCTATAAGAATTTAATTAAATATTGAAATATTGTTCTTTTCTACACTTTTTAATGATATTTATCCCCAATATCCACTTAAACTCTAATATATTTAATGTCAAATTTTATAACCATCAACTATATTGTATATAATATTTCATAAATATATTTAACTTCCTAGATAATTTGATCTATATGAATGATAATTATGATGAAACCCCAATAAGAACCCCAAAAGTGTCATAAATAATCAACATATCACTTGGTAAAAATTTTATTAATCATGAAATAATAACATATTTTATTTAATTTTATTTTTTCATTATGTTTCTTTCTATAGACATTTTGTTTAGTCCAATACACTAATTTATTTATTATTGTTTGATTGAAACATGTTCTTTTCTTTGTTTTGTCCTCATCCACTAAATTTACATGAAAGAATTACACTTGAACATAAAATTTTTCATGATGATTAACTAATAGTGAAACCCATCAATGTAATACATACAAATAATGTATCATACATTACCAAAAAATATTTTTTTCTAATATAAAACCCAATCATTTATTGAAATCAATCTATATCGAACCATGACTCATAATATTTTCTATTACAAAAATTTACTTTAATTATTTGAACCTTGTGTACTAATGTTCTTTCTTCATTAATTTTATATCCATCATCTTCAAGATTCCATATCTATATATTGTTGTCACATATTCCTTGATTGTTTACTCCAAAAATTTAGTGAAACTAAAACATTCCTCATCTTCCACACATTCCAAAAATCAACCATCCATTAGATGTACATAATTAATTTTTGATTCAAAACTCTACATTGATCTTATGACCCAAGAATACAATCTCAAACAGACAGAGTGGTCAGACTAATTTATTATAAAAGTCATCTATGGTTTCTATAACATTTAACATTTTGATAAAAATTTCCATTGATGTCTCTCTGAAATAAAAAAAACCATTCTGTATTTCCCAACTTTTTTTAAAAAAACATTATTATACATACTAGAATGTATTTTTATATTTTCATTATATTAAATCAAGTAACCCTTAATTTTATTCTTTTTTCATAGTAGATTTTAACTCAAAATATGAATCATTACACAATATCATTTCATTGAATAAAATATATATATTTATAATGACCTTATAATGATCATTTTCCCTATGTTGAAATCTAATTTCATTATGTCCAATTCTCATCAAAAAACATTTCATGAACATAACATATATCATTTCACTTTTTCTAGAATCAGCATTGATATTGTTGAGGGTTTTGAATACATTCAAGGTTGATATATTCACTGAACTATCAATCTAATCATTCAATAGAAAATAATCCTGTATTAGTATAGACCTATCATATTTAAGAGATAATCCATAAAATTAAATTATTTTACAAAAAACATATTTATAAAAATATATGGGGTCCACAAGATCATTGTTCTTTCATTCTGTGTATTTTTTATCAATCTCAGCCCAACTTATTCAAGATGAAGAAAGGGAGATAATGAACCATGGGCCCTGCCTCTAGTTTTCCTGCAGGTGGAGACTAAGACCAATGGTATATAATCTCCCAAAATGGGGAGAATTATTGTTTTTATAGAATACGAGATAGGTGATAAAAGATGTATCAAACTCAAATTATCTCCAACTCATACACAAATGGAAACCAAAATCCACCACACATGAGGTTTTAAAATGTTACTATTACAGATACAATAAAAATCCAACGTAAATACTAAAAAGAAGGCTAACCAATCACACAAAAACATTCCAATGTACACGCTATAAAGTTCAACATAAAGCATTTAATCCTTTTGGAAACCTGAAAAAAAAATTATATATCTATAATCATCATATAAGAATACTCAATATGAACAGAGAATAAGATTCTTGTGCACAATTGGATGAAGCACACTAATTCCCCTTTGAGAAAACTATTGTACACAAAATCATCTAAGAAGGTATATGAGCTATAAAAATCTCACCGAGGCACATGATCCTTGTATCTCAAGTCATGTAAATTAAAATAATAGACAAATTAATTATTTGGATACCTCGCACCACATCCCAGTAGATTAGGCACACTATACTAATAGAAAATATCCTCACCCTCCCATATCATATGAAAGAACCATGTCAAAACACTCTCACACACTCCTAGGCCAATGTAATAGTCCTTTCACCTATAAAAATGAAGCACATAACTTCCCACACAAAAAATATGGTCCTTAGTGTTAGTCTCATCCCATTGGAAAATGAAGAACATCGGATCCCTCCTGTAGACACCTGGGCCTCAGTGCGAGTCTCATCAATTGGGAAAATGAAGCACATCACATATCACCCACATACAACTGATCCAATACCATACCTCATCCTAAAATCACCTAGGAATTCACAACACATTTCATCATGAATAAATTTGGGAATACACTACCCACCCAAACACACATGGGCCTCAAAAACTACAGCCTTCCCAGAGATTCGTGGGTTTTCACTACATAGAAAAAGGTTCATGGGTGATTTGGTCACTAGCCTTAAATCCTCCCACTGGGTTGTTTGGGAAGGAAACCCTTCCCCATGAAGATGGTGGTGTCTGGGTCATAGGGCCAAAATATGGTTGGGTGTATATAGAAATCTTAGGGAAATAAAAGTAATACATATAGATACCTAACACTGAGTAAATCCTATGGGATCTCAAACGACATCCAACCCACAATACTGCAAACCATATTGCTACCTCTAGATGTATAACCACACAATGATCCACACAATTAAAAATAACCCAACAAATTCATTTTACCAATTTTCATTCTTTATTTATCAATACAAATATTCATTCTTTCTCTACCTGGGTTACTTCCAAACATAATAGAAATGAATCTAAACAGTTCAAAACTCACAATGGAAGAAGAACTAATGTAAAACTACCAACATCACATTTTCTCTCAGTTTTACACTTATATATGTAAAACACAAATACCAAACCTGAGAAATTACATGGGTGTCATACATACCAATCACCACCATCTTCATTCATCAATGTCATTCCAGACAATCCAACCTCTCAACCAAGAAAACTCCCAACTCATAGATGAACCCATAAGCGCTTCTCACCCAAAAAATTCTTGTAATATCAACTATATATCCATAACACTAAGAACATATATAGTAACACAAATATAGTATTACTTAACCACAACCCTTTTGTGTAAAATTTCCAATTTATACAAAATTCTAACATTATCTCAACCTGATATTCCCTCATACCACACTAACCATTCCATATTTCATAACCATGTAGGCCACACCCAATACACAACCATATCACCACGCAACAAAACAACAAAAATTGGGATATAATAGGTAATCAGTTATTTATTTCAACTTTTTATGTTAGAAGTTATCCAAAAAACTTTGTTATCCTTGGAGATCCAATAATTAGTTAGGTATACATGAATCAAGATTAACATGTTTAATAATTCTGCCCAGAACAAAAAATATACATTATATAGATCATCCTGTGTGTAATAAAACACCCCCAACAACCATGATATTTAGTAGGTATTGATCCCATAAAATTATAATAACAACTAAAATAAATAACATGTAGAACAAACGTCACATACTCCCAAAACTGTATATTCATCTTAAACCTATTCAATTATAAATCATTAATTTGGGTCTACTATTTTTACAATGGATAGATCCATAAACCCACCCTATTGATGCTCAATGAAGTCAGATTATCTAAAATCTACCTAGAAAAATAAGAGATCAACAATTCATTATTGCGCAAAAGACGGGGGTGTAGATTATACAAGAAGAAGCCTTTAATGAAATGTAATATATGTCCTCCATAGAAAATCAAGACTCCTTGGGGATGAAAGGATATGGGTCCGTCTGGTATCATAAGAAAAGGTGAAGTGCGCATAGGAGAAATTTGTCAACATTTTAAAGACCAGAAACTAAATTTGTAAGAGAATCATTTTTTAAATCTATTAATGGTTGATCATGACTGAGATGATGATGTTTGGAAGTAAAAAAGAAGTTCCATGTTTTTATAAGGTTGAAATGATATAAAATGGCACCAAAAACCATTAAATTTGATATGAAACCTCATTCAAATCAAATATATTTCAAAGGAGAAATACTATAAAAACTATAAAAACTAGAAGAAAAATTTATTCATGAAAAACTGTCGAAAATGAATCACTATTAGGTGAGTCGCCATTTAGAGTCATCAGTGAAAGTCACATATGTGAGCTACTATTGCGAGTCACCATTATAGAGTCACCAGGGAAAGATTCTGATGTGAGTCACCAATGGTGAGTCTTAGGTGCGAGCTACCGGTGAGAGTCTCTGTTAGAGATTCATTGGTTCATATTAGTAGTGTGAGTCACCGGTGTCAGGTACCATTGGATATCTACCAGTGTGAGTCACTGGTGTGACACACTATTGTGAACCACCGTTAGAACCTACCATCATCCACTCACCATAATGATTTTCCATTAGGGACACACCATCATGACCTATTGTCAGCGAATCACCGGTGTCATACACCAGTCTGGATCCACCGTTGGAAAATTGGAAAACTAGAAAACTGTTTAAATTACCCATAGTGGCCTCACATAACAGAACAAATGCATGATTTTCAAAAAGTAATTGAACAGAGAGGTCCATTCCATTACATCAGATACACTTCATACTATTCTCACCCTTTAGACTCTAATTCCAATACCTACACAAAGATGGTTCAAAAAAACCACAGTGTGAGATACCTCCCAAAGATCCTACTATACATGAAACACCTTTATGAGTTATACACATCCATGTGCAATGATAAAATACACTATCTGGTTTGAAATATGACGTCAAAACCTCAACATCCAATAACATCATTTCCCACATCAAATACCCCAACCAACAACAAGACACCGCATAGAAGCACAACAATATCTCTACCCAAGCATGAAAATTAGTTAAATCACTCCTCCATGTCAAGATACTATCCATTATTGGAAAAAATGACTCTCCCACGTGGCTTTAATCGTATCACAATTAATGCATCAAAATTAATAATCAGGTCCTCCCATTTTCATATGTTATGACGTTATCACTCACTATGAAACATGTGAGAAATATTCTTATAACAAAAAGGGTTCAAACATCTCATTAGAAAGAAAAGTAGAAAACGGAAATACTCAAAAAAACTCTCGGTTCTAGGAACACATCTGTGCTTCTTGATCCCGGGTACTATAATCCAATCCAACATAACTCCAAAACATATTAACCAATGCAATGGTCCATCTACATAGCACATTATCCTGATGATCATGGATCTCCAACTTTCATTCCAAAACATCATGTTATCCTCGATATCTAAATCTCCACACACAGTGATGTGGGAGTCATCATGTGGAAGCTGACAAAGCTGTGATACATGAAATATATTGTGGATACTCTCTAAGCATGGTGGAAATTCCAATGGGCATTCAACTTTTCAAATTCATCCCATGACCTCAAATGGACAAATCCACCTCAAAATGGATTTCTCCTTATTCCAAATCATTTTCCCATGTCGATGGAAAATCATCATGAACATGTGGTCCCAAAAATCAAAATCTATATTCCTCCTTCAAAAATCATCATACATCTTCTGTTGGTCACGTATTATCATCATCATCACACAAACAAGTTGAACCTTCCCGGCTAAGCTCTGCACCACAAGTGGACCATGAAAGTCTATCTCCCAAACCTATTTCCAACACAAAGCTGAATGACATGGTATTCCAGACACAACATCAAATGGAGTCATGCCAATGGAAGAGTCGTAGATATTATTGTTACACTACTCAACTAAGTGAATATTTCAATCTCAGGGTCCTCGAATGTCAATGATGCAATCCCGTAACATATCGACCAAAATCTAGATAATTTTCTATGTTTGTCAATATACCTAAGGGCGGAATCCAGTTTTTCAGTGTAACTATGTGAGGAAATCATGCTGCAATACAGTCCAGACTCATAAAGTAAACCATGGTTCTCAAGATGATATGATGGACCATAGAACACCATACATCCACATAACCTTATCGAAATAACTCTTTTGCAAAAAATCAACTATGCCCAACTCTGTCACTACTATGAATTGAGCCAATATCGTCAACATATCCACTACAACCCAGATGACATCACATACTCCCTCATCCATGGGTAAACCTATGTTGAACTACATTGATAATTTATCTCACTTCCACTTGAGGATATCTATGTGATTCACCCAACCACCATTAACATGGTGCTCAGCCTTCACCTGCTATCACACTAATCACATCACTGCAAACTCCACTACATCCTATTTTTTCTCATGAAATGAAAACAAACCTCTCAATCCATGGGAAATCTTGTAAACTCATGGATTCACCGTTGATGGAGAGATATGAAACAAATGTAAGAATCCCAAACACATTATCACTATAATAAACATGCATCCATAGAACATCAGATGATTATAACAATCCTCCGACTGTCATGCCAAAATATCATTATAGTCAACATGACCACGCATAACCTCTACTGTAATTCCCCAACCCTAGTTAACTAGATATGGTGCATGATTTTAATAAATTTTCAAGATTATGAGAAATATTTTCTTAAAGTACCAACCAATTTAGTAGTCATGGAAAATAGATTACATACATGAATGTTACATTAAACATTTAACAAACAACAGAACATAAATAATCCTTTGAGAATTCCAATATTCCCTTAGAATAAACTATAATATTAATCATAATACACTTCTTGGAATCCTTGTAAAATAAAACAAAATAATGGGGTGATCTCGGATGCTCAATAAGGGTAAATAATTTAGCGATCGTTGTAAACTTTTTAGGAAAGATTAGTAAAAAACAACATCATTTTAAACATAAACATGAAAATAATATGGATAAAATAAATATAAAATTTACCCTATAATCATGCACATGGATTTTATAATTGTTGAATAATAAAATGTAATAACTAATTAAAAAATGAGGGAATGCATAATTTCGTACATCATTACCACATAGTAAAGGCCCCATGCCAAGAATAGAAATAATTTTTTTTTCGTGGCCTTCTTCCCGGACAATTGATTATATCATTTGACCCACTGATTCCACGATGTGATATAGTAGGCTCCACCCATCACTTACTAATTTCAATGCATTCCACATATGAAAATGTTTAAACATAACATAAACATTCGTATTAAAACTAGAATATGAAATGTAAACACTTTTAACATGAACCATGAATGGTATTAAAACAGAAAATCCAATGACAAAAAAACCATAACACATTCATTAAAATATGAATCATTATATTATAATAAATAAACCTTAATCAAGAATAATATATAGTAAAGTATGTTAAAATAGATGAAACTTATAAGCAAAAGAAATTGAGAGAAATATCCCTTTATGTGAAATGATTTAAAAGTAACGCATTTATAAAGGAAGTTATTTAAAAGATATTTTTGAATAATATTATCTCATAACACTTTGAATCTTTTGAAAATAATTATCATTTCAAAACATTCATGTCCATATAAATAAATCTATAAAATCATTTTGATAACAAGAACATTAATTATAAATATTGAGAAAGGTAAATATTTAAAACAATTAAAATGATGATATAGTTAAAAACAACCTCCCATAAAACCTTAAAAATTTTATTTTTGAAAACATTTTTATGAAATATGGGTATCAATGATAAATATGTCCTAGTAAATACTTACACATAAACAATCATGTATAATAATGAGATTTAATAAATAACCCTTACTATGTACTTTCCATTGGTCTACGGTACATTTAACATCCTATATAATGATCAAATTATGTTATTAAACTATAATCATCCCATATTCATATTTATGATATCATACAAGATTCATTTATTGCACTATACTACAAATTTTATAATAATTTCTATGTAAAAAATTACATTTTGGTTAGTAATCACATTCTTTATTGTACGTGTTTTAGCATTTTATTCTTGATCGTATAACATAGATCAGGATTAACATACTTATAGAATATAAAAAATAATTTATATATCATATATATTCAGAATATATATGTATAAAAGATAGATATATGAAATGGAAACACCATTCATGGAGATGGTAGTCCGTATGTACGCATGAACATTGTTTCTGTTTCATTATCATATATTATAGAAGTAAGTAAACATAATATATTTATCATCATAAATATATATTATTCTAGTAGAGATGTTATTTTAGATATATATTAATTAATCACTTTATTTATTTATATTAGAAATCATTAAGGTTAATCGTTGAAGATGAATCTTATCACGTCGTGGAGAAGGTGAGACGTACGTACACACGAAGAATATGATCATTCTATTGATGGTGAAATGATGTTTAATTGGATTGTATATTACATATATATAATCATTACCGTGACATATTCACTAATTATATTAATTATACTCCTTATTATACACATCCAAAAAATGTACTATTTAATACCAAACTACACCATGATGTGGAGACAGTAAGCCGTACTTACACATGTATAGGGGTTTTTTCATTTATTGGATGGATAGAATAATTAATATAGTTGAACCATATATATAAAAAATTCAAATTATGTGTTGTGTACTAGGGTTATTATTTTATTATGCAAACAACAAGTAAATAGGAAGTGGAAGAAGAAACGATTTTTGAAAGAGGTGAGGAAATAATTACCTATTCTTCGTGTTCTTCATTTTAATTTGAACAAAGGGATCCATAGGTTGGCTTTATAATAATATTGAGGCCTCTAGTATTATTTTAGTGTAGTTTTTACGATTTTTTAGCATGGGTTTGCCAAGCCAAATGGCTTTGGAGTTGTTAAATTAAGAGAAAGGGAAGTACGGTTTTATAAGAGAGGAGAGGGTCACATTAGAAAATCATGAAATAATATTTTATTATAAAATTATTTTAAGTTTATAATGAGTCAAAAAGGATTTATTTCAAGGATAAGGTGAGTATAGGTATAAATAATCTCCACAAATAGGTTTTAGACATGTTTATGTCAACATATCAATCTTATCTTTTAGATTTATCCATTAGTTAAATAGCTTAACTTTCACCAAGTCTTCTTGTATTATTAAAATACATAGTCAATAAACATACAATAAAATTCCATGAGAAATTAAAGTGGTTCATTAATAACATATATATCATTATAAGTGCATTTTCCGAACCATATATTTTTTATAAATATTATATTATTTTATAATATAGTATTTGTTTTAACTAATCATGTATGTCAATTTTCACACTATTTAGTAATTGATTATTTTAAAGTCATAACGACATAATGATTTCTAAAAAATACATTTCATCATCCAAAAAATGTCATATTCACATAAAAATTAGTTTATGTCTTCAAAAGTTTCAATTTAAATTTATTATAATATTTATAATATCAATTATTTTAATATTACATTACGAAGGTAATTACTACATCAGTATGGTGTCATGAATAAATTTTTTTATTTGATGTCTATTAATTAAAAATTAAATACCATGATGTATGATATATTTTTATATTTATAATGAATATTTAAATTCTAATTTATCTTATGTGTGTCTATATATTAAAAATGTTTTAGTTCATAAACATTGAATTAACAATTTTAACACTTCTTTAAATAATATATAATAATTTTCTTAATATATCCCAAATTTATAAATAGGATATTTATTTAACTAGGATGATTTTGGAAGAAATAATAAAATCCAATAGAATTATGATATGTGTTATGGTAATTTTAATATTATTTTTACCTTTAATTCCCTAATTTAATTATAACTATGGTAACTAAAATTTCAAAGTTACTATTAACCAATAATTATTTTCATCCTATTGAACGAGATTTTACTTATGGATTTCAATTTCATCTCTCATATTTTTGAAATTTAATTCATAGAATTAGTAAAATTATGTTTCATGCAAATTTGAAAATGTTCTTAGAAGGAGGGTAAAAGATGTTAAATATGTTCAGTAAAATTTTATATATCAATTGTTATTATAAAATGTCTCCAATTAATTAAATTGGAATAATATATTTATCATATATATATTTTTACATTAATATATTTTTGTAATTAAAAATAATTATATATTTGAGAATGCAAGTTATTATCTATAACGCAGTGTTTTTCACTATTCATTAAAAATTGAATGTTTTCAGAGAAATAAAAAAAATTCACCCTAATATAATTTTGATATTCCAAATTAAAAAATGATTATTATTTTACTAATTAAAAACATTCAAGTTTCAACAATTAATGTAAAATTAATTTTCATTGTCAAAACTAGAAATCGGGTTCTAAAAAAGAAAAAACAATCAAATGATTGACATGTATTTATGTGAAATTTAAATGAGAAATTACTTAAAATGAATTAAATTATCATAAATTATAAAAACATAATCTAATTATACTTTAAAACAACTTAAATGAATAATTTAATACTTTAAATTATTTCTATTATAAATTTGTTTTAAATTAAAATTTAGTGATATTTTATTATTCATCAAAATATTAATGTTATCAGAAAAGTACCAAAAATTTATCCAAACCTAATTTTTTATGTGCCTATTATAAATGAGAATTAAATTTCATTATAAAGAATATATAATAGTGTAAATGATTTTATTTAAAAAATGATCACCATTAAAAGGTGGTAAAACTGCATTTTTTGATAATTACTTCTTCGATCTAAAAAACTGAATTTGTCTTATATTGTGTCTAAGAAACACATAATATGTATTTTAAAATTATATGGAGTATATAAAAGTTTTATTTCAGTTTATACTATTTATGAATACTTTTTGGATGACTAGTTTAGAAAGTCATGGTGCGCTCGAACTCAGTGTTGTGTGTAGCACAAGCTGTTGAATTAATTTAAAGAGATAACATACTATGAAATCCGAGTGTGTTAAATTATCTAATCCTTCAATAAATTACACCCTAACAATTTTAATATGTTCTTAGAAAATAAATTTTTAATGATAGAAAATAAATTTGTGGAAAACCCTCCTCGAAAATTTGGTTAATAAAATTTAGTCTTAATAAGAGGAAAATGGAAATGAAAAAGACACCACCAAATTAAGAATTTGAATATGAGAACGTAATTGGAAATTATAATTTGAGGAAAATATAAATATTTATAGGTAGTGATTTATTTCATCAATAATAAATAACTGAATTGAAAATTGAGGGCCTTGAAGACATAAATCAATGAGGATTTAAAATATCATTAGTTTAACAAATAATAATGTATTAGGATAACACATTTTTGGTTTTAATATCCTTTATCTAATGACTAAAAATTACATTCATCATATATTAATAAAAAATGTTTACTTGACAAAAAGAGTCCCATCCATTAACTAATTTCTACCACAAAATCATCTTAGAGCTCAGATATATTTTTTTTATCTTAATTGTATAGGGTATAAAAAATGAGTTTATAATTTATATGTCTAAACATTTTAAAAAAAATACATTATAAAAACCATTAAATCACTTAATAAATTTAATGGTGATGAACCCTTGTCGACCTTTAGTTATGGTCTCAAGTCTCGCATCCTTTTCAGACAGGATAAGTTGTCGCCCGACCTCTGGGTTTCCTTTTTTATAACTATCCAAAAATAATCCTACGAAATGATTTAACCATAAACAATTGTATATAATTTAAAAATTAATGCATTCCAAACATTATACTTTTCCAAAAAACATCTTTCAAAACTCACCATCCAAAATATATAGAGAAGGTAAAAATAAATAATATCTATTTTTTGACATAATAACATTTGAATACATTCATCATGTATTATACTAAAACATAGTAACACCCTGAATTTCCATAAAACCGTATTGAATACAATCACGATACATTGTTCCTTATTAAATACTGGATATAATCCTTAAATCCAAATTTTTTTAATACTCCAACATTGATGGAATAAAGAAACTACTAATCATTTCCATGGATGTCAATAATACCCACTATACTTTATCCAACTCTATTATCTCTTACTCTAAAATCACTACCATAGTATCAAGACCATATTAATTTTTATCTTTCTCTCAACCATATATTTTCTAAAATGTTTAACTAGAAACTGTGTCACATTACATGGTACCATAAAATCTCAAATCCATGATAAAAACTTGCTATAGTATAATTCTAATATACTTTATAGTTCTTATAACTCGTACATCATTAATAAAATACTCAAATTAAAATATTCTTTCATAAAAACATAAGATCACTAATCATTACTCTTCGCATATGGGAGTATCATAACATGATTATTATCCAATATCATAATTTATGTTATAATGTAATGATTAGGACATTGATTCACGTAGTGTCTCAAATCCTTAGATACAAAGAATGGTACATTTGGAACATTTTTCATACCCTTGAAATCAATAACTTTGTGACCTTTTTATCTACACTTATAACAAACATCCATTACATTAAAGAACTTCCCAGAGTGTCTCTTTCCATAGTTATCCCAAATGATAAGTATTTCTTCCCATATTCCTGTTATCCATATACCATCAACTTCGTCTCAAGCTTCCCATCAAAGCCCTACATCTTATAAAATTCATTACATATCTTATTAACACATGATATTATTTCTTCAAATGTTGAACATATGTGTACAACTATTTCACTTCTAAATATTGGATTAAGATCATTAATGGTATGATCCTTATTAGTCATTGGATCATTCATATTGTTGGATTTCACATTCCTTATACTGGGTGACATTTCTAAAAGATTAAATACACATGGTTAGAATATATCATAATGTATAATCACTAAACATGAAAAATCCTCAACACTAATTGAATATTTTCACACATATAATCTCATAAACAGAAAAATTCTTTCTATGGTGACATATTTACTCATAAATCATTCATAATATATTTTAATGAAAATTGGAATTTTCCTAAGAATATCCCTAAAGAGTGTCGTAACCAAGAGTGCAGCATGTCCCATTATTGTGCACCAGGATACCCCAGGTCAATCCCGAAACTCCTTGTAGTATTTTTCACTCCTATGTACATATGTTCCAGAGCTACCTCTACATACTTGTATACAAATAGTGACAGATTTCATGGAAAATTCACAAAATCCCCTCGTTACCAAAATTTCAAGAAGAACTTCTATACCAATACCCAATGTTTATCTTAGGGTAATGTTCTCTAATAATATTTTATCTAAATATATTTCCAATGTTGTTTATAAACTTCTTCTGATACCAAATATAACACTCTGACCCTAGTTACCTTGGTCCAGTGAATTATTTTAATACATTGACATGATTACAAGGAATCCTGTCATCAATGACTAATCAGTTTAGCTGTCTTAGAAAATAGATTGCATAAATGATTTTTACATTACACATTCTAACATAAAAAAATAATCCTTTTATAACACTATTTTTCCATTAGTATAACCCTATATATTAATCATAATACGCTTATTGTAATCCTCAAAAAATAAAACATAATAAAGGGGTGTGCTCAGATGCTCATTAAGGGTATATAATTTAGGGGAGGCTGTAAAATTTTAATGGAATATGTGTAATAAATACAAAAATCTTTTAAACATAAAAATAAACATAATATGTAAAAACTAAATAAAAAATGACCATATAATCCCACACACCGATATTCTACTAGTTGAATAATCACATGTAATAACCAATTTCATAATGATGGAATGAATAATGTCAGACATCATAACCACTACTCAAGGACTCCTTCCAAGACTAAAAATAATGAATCTATCACGAATTTGTTCCAAGACACGAGTATGCCTCATGAGACCTACTAATGCATCAATGAGCTATAGCAGGCTCCACCTATCACATACTATGTTCAATTCATTCCTCATATGAAAATGTTGAAACATAATATAATCATTCATATTAAAAATACCATACAAAATTTTAATAACTTAACCATAAACCCTGAATGGTATAAAATTATCACATTCAAAGTCAAAAGTATCCTAACACATTCAATACCGTATGGAATATTTTATTATAAAGAATCAACCTCAATTAAAAATAACATCTAGTAAAGGATGTTGACATAGTTGAAAATGATTTGTAAAACTCTTTGAGAGAAATATCCCAATTAGTGAAATCATTTAAAAGTCATGCATTTATAGAATATTTAATTTAAAAAATAATTTATAAACAATGTGTCTCAAAACAGTTTCAAAAATTGGGAATGAATTATTATTTCAAAACATTAATTTCTATATAAATAAATCCTTAAAATTATTTTGAAAGCATAAACATTAATTAAAAATATATTGAAATATAAATATGTAAAAAATTTGAAATGATGATATATTTCAATAGACCCTCCAATAAAACCCTAAAAGATTCATTTATATTTTTTTATAAATATTTTTACCGATGATAAATTTTTCCTTTTATAAACTTACACATAAACATTCTTGGATAATAATGAGATTGAGGAAAAAACTCTTACCTTGTACATTCCTTTGGAAGAGGGTATGCCTAACCTCTTATATAATGTCCATTGTATATTATTAAATTATAAAAAACCATATTAATATTTATGATTTCATACTAGATTCATTTATGGATTTATACTACCAATTTAATAATAATTTCTATGTTAAAATTACATTTTGGGTAATAATCGCTTTCTTTATTGTAATAATTTTTTCTCGATATTTTTTATCATATCACATAGATCCTGATTTACATACTTAAAGATTATAAAAAATGATTTATATATCATATATATTCAGAATATAAATATTTATAATATATATATTTATCAAATGGAAACACTATTCATGGTGACAGTTGTCCGTATGTACAAATGAATGTTGTTTCCGTTTTCAAATCTTATAATACACAAGTAATTAAAAAATATATTTTTATCTTTATAAATATATATTTTTCTAGTTGTGATATCATATCATATACCTCATAATTAATCAATGTATTTATTTTTACAAAAATTCTTGAAGGGTGATCGTTGAAGATGAATCTCATTGCATCATGGAAACTGTAAGCCATACATACGCACAAGTGATAATATCATTCCAATAATGGTGAAATTTTGTTTAATTGAATGATATATTACATATAGAGATTAATTATCATTTTATATACACAATTTAAATTAATTATACAAATTATTAAACCCATCCAAATATTATAGTGTTGAATAACAAACTACACCACAACGTGGAGACGGTAAGTCGTACGTACGAACGTATGGTGACTTTTCCATTCATAGGATGAATAGAAAAATGAACATGGTTATACCATATTTATAATAACATCGCATTATGTATATTTTAATAGAGTTATTTTTTTTGGTATGGAAACAATAAAGAAAGATGAAATGGATGAAGAAAATAACATTGAATGTGTTGATGAAATAATTAAATCTTCATCGGGTTCATTTTTATTATTTGATCAAATTGCATCTTAGGATGGATTTCTGATAAAATTAAGGCCTCTGGAATGAATTGAGGTTAGTGGGGAGAATATTTTAGTAGGGTTTGGGTGTTCCAAATGTCATTGGATATGTAAAATTTAGAGAATGGTATGTGCCCTTTTATAAGAGAGGTGATGGTCACTTAAGGAGAAGCGTGAAATATTATTTTATTATAAAATAATTTTGGTTTAAAATAGCTCAATATTGATTTATTTAAATTATAAGGTGGGGATGGGTCGAAATATTCTCTACCAATAGGTTTTAGACATGGTAAGGTCACCATATTAACCATATATTTTAGATTTAACAATTAGTTTAATAATTTATCTTTTACCATGTCTTCATGTATTATTACAATACATGGTTAATAAACATAAAATAAAATTCCATGTGAACCTCATGTGGTTCATTATAAAATTTCAATCATTATATATTCCCTTTATCTGATCCTTATATTTTTATGAATAATATATTATTTATAAATATTGTATTGGTTTAAAAAATCATTTATGTCAACTTTGACACTATTATTTAATTAATTTTTGTTAAAGTCCTAACAACCCGATGAATTCGAAAAAATACATTCAATCATACCTAATATGTCATATTCATAGAAAAATTTAGTGGATGGATTCATACATTTCAATTTTCATTTATTTTAATATTTATAATATAAATTATTTTAATATTTTAATAAGAAGGTAATTATTGCATCATCATTGATTAATAAATAAATTTAATTATTTTATTTCTAATAATAATAAATAAAATACCGTGATATAGGAAATATTTTTATATTTCTATTTAATTTTTATAAACTAATTTATCTTATTTTTAACCTGATATTAAAAATAGTTCATTTATAAAACATTCTATTTAACAGTTTTAACTCTTCTTTAAAAAAAATATAATAAATATCCTAATATAACTAAAAGGAATCAAAAAAATAATTATTTTAGTCATAATGTTTATTCTGTTATAAATAAACTTATCAAAAATAATTAAGACATGTTTTGGGGTAATTTTAATATTATTATTACCCTTAATTACAATATTTACTTTTAACTATGGTAAATAAAATTCAAAATTTACTATTCACCACAAATTATTTTCATCCTATTGAACCATATTTATTTACTGATATCAAATTTGTCACTTGTATTTTTAAAATTCATATCACAGATGCATTAAATTTATTTTTTATGCAAATTTTAAAATGTTCCGAGAATGGGGGTAAAAGAAGTTTAAAAAGTTCAATATATTTTTAAATTTCTAATCATAATATAAAGTAAGTACAATGAATTGAATTAAAATATTATATGTATTATGTATCTATTTTGACTTTAAGATAAAATATTTATTAAAAAAATTATTTAAATGAAAATGTCAGTTTTCATCTATAAAGTAGTATTTTTCCCTATTCAACAATATTTGAATGTTTCCAGAAAAAACAAAAAAATTCACCCAATGATAATTTTTATATTATAATTACAAAATTATGTATATTTTACCAATATAAAAACATAGAAGTCGAAAATATTAATAAAAAATTAATTCTCACTATTAAAATCATAAATATGGTTTTTAAGAAGCTAAAATTATCAAAAGATTGACATGTGTATATGTCCAAATTAAATGTGAAATTACATACAATGAGAAACATTATATTAAATGATAAAAATAAAATATTTTTATAATATAAAATAACTCAAAAGAATAATTTATCACTTTAAATTATTTCGATTAAAAAATTTGTTTTCAATTAAAATTAAGGAATTTTTTTTATTCTTCAAAATATGAATATTATCAGAAAAGTATAATTAATAAATCCAAACTATATTTTTATGTCGCGATTCTAAATAAAAATTTAATATAATATAATTGAATATATAAAAGTGTTAAATATTGGATTTTAAAAAGGGTTCTCGATTAAAAGTCTATAAAATTGAATTCTTTTAAAAATACTTCTTTAATCTGAAAAACTGAATTTGTTCTTATATAATGGCTAATAAACAAATAATATGGATGTTAAAATTATATGAAATATATAAAATTCAAAATGCAGTTAATACAATTTATAACCACTTTTAGAACATCTAGTTTGGTATATCGTGGAGCGCTCGATCTTGGTGTTGCGTGTAGTGCAAGCTGTTGAGTTACTGTAAAGATATAATGTACTATGAAATCATAGGAGTGAAATTATCCCCTCCTTCAATAAATTATGTCCAGACAATTTGAAATTTTTCTCTGAAAATAAAATGATTAAAATAGAAAACAAAATTTCTGAAACCCACAACGGAAATTAGGTTAATAAAATTTTGTCTTAATAAAAGTGACATGGAAAAGAAAAAGTCAACACCAGATTAGGAATTCGAATGGGAGAACATTAGTGAAAATTATAATAGGAGAAAAATGTAAATATTTATAGGGAGTGATTGTGGTCATCAATCACAAACAAGTAAATTGTAAAAATGATGGCCTCAAATCAATAAATCATTGATGATTTAAAATATCATTATTTCAAAAAAAACACAAGGTATTAGTATTACACATTTTATGTTTTAATAACCATTCCCTACTGTTTGAGAGTTAATTTCATCAGATAATATGAATAAAATGTATACTTGACAAATATTGTATCATCCTTTAACTAATTTATACCACAAAATCATTTTAGAACTTAAAAACATTCTATTTATCCTAGTAGAATAGGTTTCAATGTGATGAATTTAGAATTCATATGTACAACCATTTTAAGAGAAATATATTATATAAACTATGGAATCACTGAGGCTAGTGGTAGGTGATGCACCCTTGTCGGTATTATGTTGCCGGTTCAAGACCTGCGGCCTTACAGGACATGAGAGGTTGTTATACGACTTATGGGTTGTCTTTTTTAATAACAATCCAAAAAATAATCTGATGAAACGTTTTAACTTTGAAAAATATTTTCTAAAGTATAACCTAATTCATTCCATCATTTAGACATATCCCAAATACTTCAATCCAAACTCATAGCCAAAAATTTATAAAGAAGAAAAATATAATGAAGAGCTCTTTTTCCACATAATAACAAGTGAATACCTTCGTCACGTATTCTCTTAAAACATGGTTACATCATGAATTACCATAAAATCATATTGAATACATTAATTCTCCCTTTTTCCTTATAGAATTTTAGATATACTCATTAAATCGAAAGATTTTGAATACTCCAACAAAGATGGTATAAACAAGCCTTTAATCATTTCCAAGGATGTCAATAATACCTAATATACATTATCAAACCAAATTATCTCTTATTCCAAAATCACTACCTCAGTATCTGGACTATATCATGGTTTATCTTCCACTCAACCATATATTTTCAATAAAGTTTAAATTAAATATGTGACACATTACTTAGTACCGTAAAATCTCATATCCTTGATAAAAATGTATAGCAGTACAATCCTTATATACTTAGAGTTCTCATAACGTAGACATCATTAATATAGTCCTCAAATGACACAATTATTTAGTAAAAACATAATGACACTAATCATGCCTCTTCATCTGTGGTAGTATCATAACAATATTATTATCCAATAGCATCATTTAGTTTATACTCTGATTATTGAGACACTGATTCCTGTAGTGTCCCAAATCCATGAAGATGAAGCATTTTACATTTGAATCCTTTTTCATACTTTTACAATCATGAACATGGTGTCCTTTTTCTCCACACATATAAAAAACTCCCTTTCCATTCATGCACTTTCCATGGTTATTATTTCAATAGTTATCACATATGGGAAAATCTGTCTTTCCCTTCTTCCATATATCTATCT
Organism: Viscum album; assembly: GCA_963277665.1. Classification (NCBI taxonomy): domain Eukaryota; kingdom Viridiplantae; phylum Streptophyta; class Magnoliopsida; order Santalales; family Viscaceae; genus Viscum; species Viscum album. Next base: position 1,276,334,889 of record OY728126.1, on the reverse strand, counting down.
ATCTCTCTACTATCCACTTCTAATCCTTCTTCCCTTCAAAGCAATACGACTTAGGAATTTTTTTTCTTAACCGATTATCACATGATATTATTTCATAATATTATGATAATATGTGGGAGAATTTATCCCTTCTAAAATTTTTCTTATGAATGTTAAGATATGATTCTTTTTAGTTTTTGGATCATTCGTATTGCTGGATTTCTCATTCCTTTTACTGGGTGACATTTCAAAATAATTAAATACACTAGATTAGATCATATCATAATGTATAATCCAAAAACTAGAAAAATACTCACCATTAATTGATAATTTTTACACATAAATTATCATAATATGATATAGGGTTTATTTGTAGACATATTTACTCATAAATCATTCATAATAGTTTATAATGAAAATGTATATTGTCCTAAGCATATCCCTCAGGAGTGTTGTAACCAAGAGTGTAGGAAGGCCCATTGTCATGCACTAAAATACCCCTGGTCCTGACCAAAACAGAGTTTCGGAGTTTTCACTCTTATGTACATCTGTTTGAGATCCACAACTACATACTCATATCCAAATAATGATGAATTTATTGAAAAATTCATAAAATCCATACATTACAAAAATTCTAAGATGTACTTCTATACTAATACAGAATTATTATCTTAAGGTAATGTTCTCTAAAATTATTTTATCTAAATATATTTCCAATTTTGTGTCCACACATCATATGATACCAACTGTAATACCTCAACCCAGTTATCCGGAGTCGGTGCATTATTTTAATACATTGGCATGATTACAAGGAATCATTTCCTGATGGACCGATCAGTTTAGCATCCTCAAAAAATAGATTACATACGTGAATGTCACATTAAACATTCTAGCATACAACACAGGAAATACAATCCTTTTAGAACACCATTATTAGTTTATCATAACCCCTAAAATTAATCATAATACACTTTTTGGAATCCAGGAAAAATAAACATATTAAAGGGGTGATCAGATATTCTTGGTAAAGGTAAATAATTTATCAAAATCTATAAAATTTTAATAAAAAGATGTGTAATACAAACAACAACCATTTAAAAATAAACATGAACATAATATGGAAGAAATAAATCAAAAATTTCCATATAAACATGAACATAGATATTTTACTAGTCGAATAATCACATGTAATATGAACATAGATATTTTACTAGTCGAATAATCACATGTAATAATTAATTTCACAATGAGAGAATTCGTAATTCCGAACATTATAACCACATAGTTATGGCCTCGTGCAAAGACTACAAATAAATATCTGGTAATGGACTTATTCCAAGACACCAGTTTGTCTCATGAGACATACTAATTCATTAAAAATCTATAGAGGGATCCACTTGTAAGTTACTAGGTCCAATTCATTCCTCATATGAAAATAATGAACCATTACATAAACATTCATATTGAAACTAGCTTAAGAAATGCCTATTCTTTAACCATAAACCATGAATGGTATAAAAATGACATATCCGAAGTCAAAAATGTCATAACACATTCAATATCACATGGAACGTTGTATTATAATAAATCAACCTCATTCAAAAATATCATCTAGTAATAGATGTTGACAATGTTGAAAATGATCGGTAAAAATATTTGAGAGATTTATCCCTTTTTCTAAAATCATTTAATAGTCGCGCATTTAAAAAAGAATTCATTTAAAAGAGATTTTTTAATAAAAGTGTCTCATACCACATTAACAAATTCAAAAATAATAATAATTTCCTAAAATTCATGCTCATATAAATAAATATTTAAAATCATTTTAAAATCAAGGACATTAATTAAAAAAATTAAGAATGGAAAAAAATTAAAATATTTAATATGATTATCAATTTAAATAGTCCCTCACATAAAACCATAAAATAATAAATTTAAAAACATTTCTAAGAGATATGGGTATCAATGATAAATATTACACAGTAAATACATACACAAAAACAATCTTGGATAATAATGAGTTTGAGAAAATAACCCTTACCTCTTCTTTGGGTTCCTTCATTTAATCTGAAAAAGGGCATATTAGGATGGCTTTGTGATAAAAGTAATGCCTCTACATTAATGTGATGTTAGTTGGAAGAATTTTTTTGTAGGGTTTGTGTGTGCCAAATGGCTTTGGATATGTGAAATTAGGAGAAAGGGGTGTACCCTTCTATAAGATAGGTGAGGGTCAGTTTACACAATACTTGAAATATTATCTTATTATAAAATAGTTTTTTGTTTATAATGGATCAAAATTTATTTATTTCAAGGATAATGTGGGTATTGGTCGATATACTCTCAACCAATAGGTTCTATACTTGTTTAGGTCACCATATTAACCTTAGCGTTTATATTTAACCATTAGTTAAATAGTTTAACTTTTACCATGTCTTCTGGTATTGTTACAATACATGGTTAATAAACCAACAATAAAATTCCTAGAGAACAGAAAGTGGATCATTAATAACATATCAATAATTATATAAGTCCTATTTTTGAACCATATATTTTTATTAATATTATATTATTTATAAATATAGTATTTGTTTTAAAAAATCCTTTATGTCAATGTTGACATTATTTAGTAATTTATTTTTGTTAAAGTAATAATAGCTTATTGACATCGAACAAATACATTGAATAATCCATAAAATGTCATATTCATGTAAAAAACTAGTGTATGGCATAAACCGCTTCAATTAATATTTATTTTAATATTTCATTAAGAAGTTAATTACTGCATCATCAATGTATCATAAATAAATTTAATTATTTAAGGTCTAAAAATTATATATAAAACTCCATGATGTATAAAATCTTTTTATATATATAATTAATATTTATAGTTTAATTTATCTTTTGTGTAACCTGATATTAATAATGGGCTAGTTATTAAACATTCAATTTAAAACATTTAACTCTTCTTAAAATAAAATATAATAAATTCTCTAATCTTAAAAAAATAGTTCAAAAGAATATTATTTTGATCATAATGTTTTTTGGTCTAAATACCCTTATCTAATAGAATTAGAACATGTTTTGGGTAATTTTAATATTATTTTTAACTTTAATTAACTTATTTACTTTTAATAGTGGTATACAAAATTTTAAATTTAATATTAAAGAAAATTATTTTGATCCTATTGAAAAACATTTTATAGACTTATATCAAATATGTATCTTGTATATTTTAAATTCAATTCAGAGAAGTGGTAAAATGACGTTTTATGAAAATTAAAAAATGTTCCTAGAAGGTGGGTAAAAGCCCTTAAAAAAATCAATAAAATTTTATATGTCTAATATTATAAAAAATGACTCCAATGAATAAAATTTTACTAATATATTTTTTATGTATATATTTTTAATTTATGATATATTATTAATTAAAAATAATTATGTAAATGAAAATGTCGGTTTTTTTATAACATAGTGTTTTTCACTATTCATCAAAAATTGAATGTTTTCCAAAAAATACTGAACATTCACCCAAAAGTAAATATGATATTTCAAATTAAAAAATTATATCAATTTTAAAAAATTATAAATTTAATAGTTTAAATGATTAATTTAAATTTAATTATCGTTGTCAAAACCTCAAAGCAGGTTTTTCGGAATTAAAAATTATCAAAAGATTGACCTATGTTAATTACCAATTTAAATGTCAAATTATGTACAATGACAAAAAATTATATTAAATGAAAAAAATATAATATAGTTATACATTAAACCCACTCAAATTAATAATTTATCTCTTTAAAATATTCCTCTTAAAAAAGTGTTATTCAATTAAAATATATTAATTTTTTATTATTCATCAAAATATGAAAGTTATCAGAATATACCGAATATTTATCCAAAAATAATTTTTATGTCCCGATTCTAAAGAAGATTTTAAATTCATTCAAATAAATATATAAAAGTGAAAATTTTGGATTGAAAATGGGTTATCTATTAAAATGTGGTAAAAATGCAAGTTTAAAAATACTTCTTTTATCTGAAAAATTTAATTGGTTCATATATTATTTCTAAGAAACACATAATATGAATTTTAAGATTATATAGAGTATATAAAATTGAAAATTCAATTATTACTATTCATAAATTCTTTTCGAATAGCTATTTTGGTATGTCATAGTTTGCTCGAGCTCGGTGTTGCGTGTTACGTAAGCAATTAAATTACATTAAAGAGATAAATAATATTAAATCCTGGGGTGATACATTTACCAATACATCTCCCCAATAAGACTCATCTACCATCCACATTAGATAAGACAACACTTCCATCGAGAACAGATACCCTCTACCGCCATCTATTCTTGCATCCATTTTCATGGATTCCAAAACAACCATTTCATTCCAAGAATCCACAGACTCTCGAACTCCCAACTTATGTGACATCCTACTCAAGGCATCATTTTAATCATTCCCCTATCATGATGTATAAGAGATCTCGAAATCATAATCCTAAAAGACTCCCTCCACATCTCTTTTTGCAAGTTCAAATAATGTTGGGAATACAAGTGCCTCATTATCTCTTGATCTGCTAAGACCATAAAGTGTTTCATAGATAGATTGTGATGCCAGTACATCGGTGAAAAAAATTACCATTGGTAGCTTTAGATTATGGGTTGTATAATTATGAGTGTTTGGGAATAATATCCTAGACACTTATGAGATCACATACCGCTGTAGTATCAAGATGCATGCCAATTCCAGATAGGAATCATCAGAAACACATAAAACATAATCCCTTACACTGGAAACCGGAGCATAGTAGTACTGACCAACATTCCCATCAGGTTTATGAATATTTCTTGACACTCCTCACTCAACAAAAAAGACACGTATTTCCTTGTCTAAATTATCAATGGGGATGCGAATCGAATAAAATTGTATATAAACCTCCAGTAATATTATGCCAGACAAAAGAAGTTATGAAAATCTACCACATTTTTGGGTTCATCCCAAGAAACAAATACTTCGACCTCAGACAATTCCACTGTCACAACCTTCTGTGACAACACATTTGTAATGGAACACACCTATCGTGCCCTAAACATGAACCTTGGTATATTTCTGTAGTTCTGGTGGTGTTGAAGACCCTGAAAAATAATCTTATGATTCTTGGAATGCTCATCCTCTGACATGAGTAGATTTGGATGTCATTGATAAATAAAATGATGAACTTGTCAAGGAACACACATAATATGGAGATCATAATTCCCATGAGAAAATATGTCATGTTCTTAACACTGAATGGAATTAATACAAAATCGAAGTTCCCTTACTAACATGTGAAAGTAGTCTTTGAGATATTTTCGTTGTTCACCATCAACTGGTGATATCCAGACCGCAGATCGATCTTTAAAAACCAACATTCCATTCACAATTGGTCGAAAACATCATCTATCATCATTAGGGGGTAATGGTTCTTGAATATAACCTGATCCAAACTCTGATAGTCATTGAACAACCTCATACCACAATCTATTTCCTGAAAAAACATGAATGGAGCACCCGATAGTGACACATTGGGACAGATGAATCCCTTTTTCCAATAGTCAGCAACTAGAATCCTAAAATCCCACAACTCAGTAAGTGAAATTTGATAAGGATCCATCAAAATCGATGATCTACTAGGATGAAGGTCTATCCATAACTCAACGTCACTTCAACGAGTTAAATTCACAACCTCCATGGAAAAAAATGTCCTCGAGAGCCCGAAAAACTCTTGGGCTGCACCATCATAGCATCCACCAATTTATATAACATCTTAGAAAATTAGTAAAGAAGAGGATATATATTATGTCTTCCCACCTAACATATCCACTCAATAAAAATAAATACAATACACATCCAAATCATAAAACAAAACTCTCTTCTTAAATCATTCAATAAACGCATTGACAAAATACAAACGGTTAATCCCAATGATGATATTGTATGAATGTGTATGTAACAAGAAGAGGTACCCACACGACTGATGTGGGCCGATCATTATTATAAATCCCTAGAATACACCAAATATGTTTTATGGACCACCGAAGAGTGTGCTAAACATTGAGGGAATGAAATGTCTATCCACATGTAGTATAAGAGCATGGGTTAGACCTGGTGAAATAATGTAGTGTGATGCACCAAAATCAAAAAAATCTCAAGCAAGGTTATTGAACTAACTGATATTACCTCTAATGTTCTTAGGACCAAATTAAGTTTCTGCCTATACGATAGGAAACTAACCACACCCTACTCATCTTCCCCTCTTCTGATTATGAACTCCGTGATGGCGCCAGGGTTGGGGTCCCTATGGAACACCCTGCAGTCATCCCCCACGCACACCATCTCTCCTCGATGTAACATGAATTTATTGTTCATATTGATAAAATAGCATAGCTACAAAGTACTTCTGAGGCAGGAACTAAACCATCCATCGTCCACATACTAATCTTGAATAGTCAATGGGAATTGATTTTGAAGGATCCCATGAGATTTGTAGTAGAAACAAATCAGTCCCAACTTTAAAAAACCCCAAGGCTCAGAATATTGAAATGGAAATTTCTATGGTCGAGTCCCCTCGATTAAAAACCTTGATGTCCATGTCTATTGAGACACACTCTAGCTAAAATGGTCTCTAGAAGAACCATTTTGATCCCTATTCATGGTAGACCTCCTCATGAGTATGTCCTCTCAACTACCTCCATCTTCTTTTAGATTTCCAAGTATGTCCGTAATGTGAAGGGGGAAGCTTTATACTGCAGAAAGGGAAGAAGCGCCTCCTGTATGGGTCTCGCATGTGACTCCTTCTATAATGGATATCCTTGTATATGATACTCATCTCCCATACTAACATAATACCCTACTTGAGGGTGAGTAACTCTTACATATCCTCTTCATCCATGACAGATGAAAGGAATTTGGATCAGAACTACAACTCTAGATCAACCCATAGAACATCATCATCCTTCCACTCTTCTGTGTATAGTGTCTAACATTGGCATGCATTTCCTTGATTCAAGATCACATTGAAATGAATGTAGTACTCTATCAAATCCTATATCAGACTGAAAGAGATCAGTATATCATTTAGCCAGATCCCTTTTTTGATATTGCCAACACATCCTTTGAACATTCCCATGACCTTCCGATAGAAATCACCCAACGTTCTCTACAACAAGTCATCATCCACCACTTAATCAATTCTCAGTTGATCAACTAGATCAGCCGATTGAGCCTCAACCTCCCAATCTAGACATGGATGACGAAAGGCTTCATTGCCCAAAAAATACAAGGATTTTTCATGCCCAAGTAGTAAGGAATTTTATAAAAAAATTATTTTAACCCTTTAAGTCATTACATCCCTCAATTTTCTGAGAATCCCCCAATGAAATTATAAAGAAATGTCATTATAAAGAATGTACCTTTACTAGGGTCTCTATAATAAAAACGGTGTATCCTCACATGGTCATTATGTAGGATATGATTCCTTGCATCAGATCATGGGTGGACAAAAAATACCATGTACTGGACAGTTTTCCCTTGCCTATGTCACACACCAAGATCAGCTGACACTATTTCCCTACCAACCAAATCAATCCTCACCGTCCCGAACTACAAACACTATTATATCTCTCATCCATCTCCTTTGATACCAATCTGGCATGACCCACCCCCTCCATGATTATGAAAGGGAGAGAATGATCACAGAGTCCTACCTCTAGTGTTCCCCAAGGTAGTGTCCAACACCAAGGGTATATAATCATACAAACTGGGTGGAAATACATTTTTATTGGAAACATGATACAGAGATAATTTCTACCTACATAAAAAACCCTTAGCACCTATATAAAAGAAATAAAAAATCAACCCCACAAGAATGTTTAAAATGAATCTGTTACGAACATAATAAAAACTCCAATGTAAATAACAAAAACATGGCTAATCATTGACCTGATAATTGTCCGTCCTATTAGATATTAATGGAAATCATGGTCCCTGTAATCCTCTTGGAAACATAGAAAATATTTTATATATGTAAGTTGAGGACATAAGTACACTATATAGTAAAATTTCAATTCCTCTAATGCAAAATTGCCAGAAGCATACTAATTCCCATGTGAGAAAAAAAAAACAAAATCCAACTGCACCTAATAAGGTATACTAGCTATCCAAACATCACCAAGGAAGAATAACCATGTAACGCAAGTATTATAATGTAATATGGATTCCACATCAATTATTTTGGTTCCCATTACCACTTCCAACAGGTTTAACAACTCCTTCATAACAGAAAACATCACAGTGCTCCCACCTATTCCAAATGGACCATGTCACGACCCACCATGGCACACCTAGTCCACAATGCTAATACTTTATGATATGACAATTTAGCACATCAAATACCCCCTAGAGGCAACTAGGCCTTAATTTTAGTCCCATAACATGGGAAAATGAAGTAAATCACATATTGCCTAAGGATATCTGGACCTCTCTACTAGTCTTATAAAGTAGGTTAATGAAGCACATCACATCCAACCCATAGAAACATGGTCCACAAAAAGACCTTATCCCAATGAACCCAAAAAAAACATCTCATCATAAAGATGCTGGAGAAATAACATCTTAAACACACACAACTAGTCCAAACAATCCACAAGATGCCCATAGATTATTGGATTATCATTTCCTAAAAGAGGGAGAAGGGAAGAAAGGGTCTCCAGCTAGCCATCCTCCCACAAGGATGGTTTGGAAAGACACGCTCCCCTTTGAAAATGGGGTTGTTCCGAACCTAGTCCTCAATTAGGGTATATTTTATATAGAAATAAAAATTAAAAAAGTAATAAATTTAGGTACCAAACACTAAAAAAACCTATGTGTTCCAAAATAAAAACAAGGCCACAATACTGCCAACCTTGCTACATATTCTCAATGACTAACCACACAATGATCCAAAAACCCAATCATACCCCCATCCAATTCACATAACTAATATACGTTCATTATTTAGAAATTCTGATATTCATTCCATCTCCAACATGGTGACTACCAAACACCGAAAACATAAATCTATACAATATAGAACACAAAAGGGAAAAATATCAATGGTTAAACAACCCAGTCACATTTACTCACAGTTTAACAGAAATTTATGGAAAATACATTTACCAAACATGTGAAACTCTTATCGAACACATACAATCACTACCATCGCCATTCATTAATGTCAATCCACCCAACCAAGAAGTACCCCATCTCTTAACTACAACATGAAATGTATCTCACACCATCAATTCCTAGATTCCCTACTGAATAAGCACCCCACACCCAACATATCCATCAACACTAACATAGTGCAACTGAATTTCATCCCTACAACTTAACACTACCCATTCATTCCATAATAAAACAATATATTGACTATTGATTCCATCATACCACCCAAACCACCCAATATTTTACATCCAAGCAGGCCACATCCAATATAAAACCATATCACCACCCATCCAAACAATGAAAATTCAGATTAAACAAGTCATACATTCTATAATTCCACTATATTTTCAGTGGTTTTCATATAAACTAGGTTATCATAGGGAATCCAATTATTAGTCAGGTATAAGTGATTACTAGTTTTCATGTGTAATCATTTATCTAACAAAAAACATTATGCATTCCATATATTAACCCATGTAAAAACAATGAACCCGAAAAACCCTGATTTTTGGAAGGCTCATAGCTTATTCAATCATAATAACAACTGAAACAAAAAGCAAGATGCAAAGATGTCACATATTTCTAGCCCCTGTATATTGATAATAAATCAATTCAATTAACATTAATTAATTTGGTTAAACTATTTTCACAACGGATAAATCCATATACCCCATAGTTCATGATTTAAAATTTGGAATGATGATGGGAAACCTACATATGAGATGAATTGATCATCTATTCCTCGTTGTGCTAATGTTGGGTGTGAACATGCTGTAGTAAGAAGCCTCCATGGAAACTAAATCTAGGGCCATAACACAAACATAAGACTCCCTGGGTATGAAATATTATTGGGATTTATTGTATCATGATAAAAAAGGATGTACACTAGGAAGAGAGATCCTATATTTAGAAAGTCTAAATACAAAATCAATGAGAGATGCGATTTTTAAGAGCCAATAAATGATTGTCATGACTGAGACCATTTAATATGGATTTCAAAGTAAGAACCATATTTTTGAAGATATATTTGATTCAAAACAGCTCCAAAAACCATTAAATATTGTATTAAAGTCAATTTTCATCTAATAAAACGTTAAAGGGTTGAAATTGGAAAACCATTAAGAAAATGAAAATTTGAGAAACTGTTGAAAATGACTCATTATTTAAAGAGTTACTAGAGTGAGTCACTAGTGAAAATCACTATTACGATCTACTGTTTTGATTTACCTTTGTTGAGTCACTGGTGTGAGTTGATACAATGATTCACTATTGGAGAGTCACTAGTTTGAGCTACAGTTGCATGTCACTATTGACGACTCGCCTGTATGAGCTATCATTGTCATGCCACTGCTGCGAGCCACCGGAGTGACTCACCGATGTGACCCACCATCATGACCTACCATTAGTGACTTACCATCACGACTTACGGTTAGTGACTGACCTTCATGACTTACCATCAGTGAGTCATCAGTGCGAGTCACTAGTCTTGAGTCACGGGTCCTAACCCACTGTTGGAAAATAGGAAAACTGAAAAACTATTGAAATGAGAAACCATGGCCTACCAGAAGAGCTCAATCTCATGATTTATAAAATTTATTATACTTGAGAGGTCTAAGATATAACATTGTTTGTTTTACAACAATATTATAATATGATCTCCCTTGTATTATCTTATCTAACATAATACCGTTATTACACTAGTATTTCTTAATGTAGTTAATCTTTTATTGACATCCATCATCCTACATTAGGAATTTGATATTTAAAAATGAATCATTTCCCACCTTAGATCTGAATCTGTTAAAAATTGTTAATTCTTTTCTTCCCTTTAAAAAATACACCCACAATTTTTCATGTTGCAGTACTGATGATAGGAACATTTTATATTGAAACCCAATTAGAATATACTCAATTGGGTCAGAAAATATCTATTTTCACAAGATGCAATAATTATTAAATAGGTAATTTTTCTTCTATAAAATAAGATAATATTTCTATTTAAAAATGATAAATTCATCATAGTGTTTATAATCAATGTCAATAATATTTAGTGGAAATTTGGAAGCTAATACTTTCAATTAATTATCATTCAGGCTTCCATGTTATTAATTCCATGTTTTTATATATTTGGTAGATAAACTGATAAACATTATCTTATTGAAATTTTATGTTGGATACATTGCCATAAATGTTCACCTCTAGAATAAAAAATATTAACTTATGTGATTTTATAAATTTCATATAAAAATTTAATGCTAAATTCCATGCCATCACGTTGACCTACAAAAATAATATCCTTTCGCCATATAAATATGTTTCAGACCCATTTCTACTCTAGTAAGCAGCAAAACGTTTACTAAACATATACTTAATATTTCATTATAATCATCACCATTGTATCATAAAAAAGAAGATACTTATTTAACCAAATAGACACCAAATTATTATTGAATCCTCTCGAATGTGTAGAGTGTAGAATGTTCTATATTTGTTTAAACATGATTATAATAGACTCTTAACACTCCAAAAAAATGTTTCCTTTTTTATTTTTGGTATTTATAGAAAATCCATTTAAATTTACCATTTGATCATATAAATCACATTTATAATTTCCTTTAATTATAAAATTCCATCACATAATATATCTACCTTCAAATTTAGCATATCACCTTTATTGATATATAAATAACTATTTATGAAAATCCTAATTATTTTCTCACCATATTCACTCTATAATCTATTTTTTCTATAATTCTGGACTTCCATACATGTAATATTTACATTAAGATATATATTATATATATTCTATATATAAAATTATTTCATTCCACATGAGGTACTGATATATTTAACCAACACATCATGTGACCTTGTTAATGATGAATAATGATAACCTTGCCACACACTACTATTAAAAATCATGTTTTCAATCTGAAACTAGATACTGATAATGATTTCATTCATGTGATCATCCATGTAATATCCATTAAATCAATATAAAATATAGTGTTATTACATGAAAAACAAATTATTAATTATTTTAATCATCCCAGAAATGTAATCATGTATATACATAAATTATGTAGTGGTGTACATCTCCAATATAATATATGAATTATTCCATAGTATTATCATTCATAAAATATTATGTGTCTTTTAATAAATTTTATTCCATTCCAGCTCTCTCAATTATCTCTAGATAGATATAGTATAATAGTATTTTTAAATATCACTAATATAAATCACCCTCTATTTTTATCATATGGGAAAAAATATTCCCTTAATGTCCCTTTATTCTATAATGTTTCCTATTTAAATGACATATTAACTAAAACATTAAAATTGAGATCATTAGATGTAATAGATAGAATATCATATTAAAAAACATTACTCCTCCAAGAATATAAATAGTCTTCTTATACCACTTTTTTTCTCTAGAACCAAAATCTAATAAAAGAATTATTATTCACTTAATATTGATCAATCCTCTTAATATAAAAATGTGAATCATAGAATTGATATTTAATGATTCTAAATGATGGTGTATCAATTTAAGAAGGAAATTACAGTCTTTAGACTGACCACATAAGAATATGGAAATAAATAAATGAATTGGGGGAAATAAAAAACCGAACCACACACAAATTAATCACATAAATAATTTAAAATGATTATTTATATACCTAATATCAAAAGAGAAACAATTTTTCCCACTAATGAGTGAGGAGATAGAAACATTGATGTTATCATTGAGCCACAAATAGTAGTTAAATAAATTATTATAAAATTATAGATTCCATGTAGTGAAAACAATTATAATGGTAGAAATAAAAAACTCTAGTCAATTACTATTCATCACATTTACTATATATTCTAGTAATATTCATTCATCATTATTCTATGAAACTGACAATTACATTAACTATCATCATGATATTTTGAAAACTACTACTTCAAATACTAAATTTATTCAACTATTTAATCAATATTCATTTGAAACACAAAATTATTAATTCATTATCTTTAATTTGAAAAAGATACCCACTATTTAATACTCCCCAAAATATCTTATCGACTCCACTAACACTCAATTAAATAATTCTATTCTAATTTAGAAGATATATTTAAAACAGAATTACTTATTTTGGATAATGTTATATTAATTTTAAATTAAAGTGTTATTAATTGTTGGGTGTATGATTGTTATTAGATAACATATATATAGAGCTTCATTACTTATTATTACAGTTATATTCAAGAAATGTTTATGCAATGTTGGACATGGAAACCAGGTGTGGATATAGAGGTACCATGTGATCTTCTGTAAGAATCATTATCATATATTATCATTTATAAAGGATAATATTACATTATTATGAAAAAAATTAGACATAGGGAATGATCAATATATTTTAAGATATTTCATTATGATTTTTCATTCTTATATAAAAACATTTTATATAGGATTAACTTTGGTGTAAATTTATATTCATGAAATCCATATCCTTGGATAGAGTCTGGTAAAGTATATTTAGGTTTTAGTTACTAGTTCATGTGTTATTATCATAATTCTATGCGAAAGTATAAATTATAGCTACATAATCTAGTTTAGTAGATGGTCTATGAATTTTTATAATAGTGTATAGTTTTTAGGATTTGTCATTGGTCTATTTTTTATGGTAGGATTATACAGGTTATAAGTGATCTATATCAAATATTAATATAAATAATTAAGTAAAGTATGTTGAAATAACACTCTGGTTAGTTCCTAAATTAAATTTAAAATATGGTTTATATATATACGATCTTTTTAGGGGGAGTGGTTTTACGGTGATGAATGATATATAAAATGTTTATTAATAATTATTTTCAAAATTAGTGATATTTTTTGGAGAATTTTAATAATTAATTCTATTTAGTGACCCTATAAATTGATAATTAATAGTATTATTGGTCAATTCATTAGGGAAGTTATATTGTTGACTTTCTTAATAAATATCATGATTTTTCAATAGTTTTATCTAAATATAATAGATAATGAATAGATAAGACAAAACTTATTTGGGGTGATGCATTATCTAGATATCTATAGGTATATATATACTCTGATTTTGAGTATTTTTATTAAGATAATCTATCATGATGTGATATCATAGTGGTTTTATACCATTAATAGTTTTTAGATGATTCATAAGGGTATTTATAGTTTTAATGAGTATTAAAACTAATATTAAAGTATATAACTAATATCTTTGTGATCATTGATGATATCACCTAGTGAATTTTTATTCTGTGGAATATAATAATTTCAAAATAACTAGAGGTGATAGGCATGATATTTTATTTTTCTTATCTAATTTCATGAGAAACTTTACATCAATACCCAACAATTTAATGAATTTTTTTAAAGAGCGGGTAATTTCTATAATTAATTGTCCTTCACAATGGGTCTAGAGATAAATAAATCTTCATATATGTAGTAAGAGTATATTATAAATATTATTGATCATTTTATACAATGAAGAACTAATGAATTGAAAATGTTGTTTGGTGTGCTAAAAAACATAGTTCGAGAATTAGGATAATACAATAGGATTAATAAAATTATTGGGCCATTATGGTTGGGAAATTATGTGAGTATATTTTCAATTTATTGGGTTTATTTTAATTATGTGTTTATAATTTATGATAGATTCAATATCTATCTATTTGATATATTATATTATACCAATATGATTTAGTTTTTCCCATTCCATTAGAGATCATAATCCTATTTTTTAGTTGGGTTTTTTTGTTGAAATATTTTTTGTACCAAGAACATTTTATATCTATGTTAAAGGATATTCAAGATTGTTTTAATAAATTTTATTATGGGAGTTTCCTTTAGGTAAGACAATATATATTGGAATATTTTCATTCTCTAAATTCATCCTTACCGTCGTATAATATATTGGTTATTATTGATCTGGGACTATATGAATATTTATTTCCTCAAGGATTCTTTCTCGGGTATCAGTGTATATGTTTTCTATTATCAAGGGAGAGTGTAATCATTTTTCGCAACCACTTTTTTTTTATTTTGGGATAATTTTTTAATATTATAAATCATTGTTTCTGGTTTTTTAGTGGCACAAATTGATGATTCTCTTGTATTTGTTCTAGAGTTTTCTAATGGTTATCCTTTAATGATTTTAATGTTTTATTTGTATGTATATTTGACATTAATAAGGATTTTTAACCTGGTTATCACCTCATATGTTATTCATTCATAAAATATGTATTTGACTATACATCAATGATTAGATATATATTTTATTTATTTATTAATAGAGTTTTTCTTCTATCCTAGTATATTACCATGGGGTTAACAAGATTTTTTTACTATTAATCCTGATTTCATCTTGAAAAGATTTATTTATTATTAACAATTTAACTAACTAATGTTTAATATTTATTATCATTTACCTTGTATTGAAGTTATTAATAATTTTGGGGTACATGATGGTTTCTAAATAACCAATTGGGTTTGAAATATCAAAAATTAATTATTAATTATGAGGATATAAAAATATTTATTTTTTTGTATTGACATTAATAGTATGTAGTAATGTTATTCAATTTAAAAAATTTCCATATAAATTTATTTGGATTTTTGTAATAATTAATTTTTCAATTTTAGGATTAGTTCTTGATTTTATTCATTATTTATTTTAATTGGTGATTGATGATGTAGTAGAATAATAAAAGACATATAAGGATTATATTATGGTATTTAATAGTGAAATCGATCTATAGGATATTCTAAAGTGATTTTTGTGTAGAATAATGTTTATTTTATATATTATATTGTCTTAAATAATTTTCTTTTAATTTAATTAGTGAAGACTAAGATGAATTTCTCATTATAGTTTCATTGGAATGACTTATAGGTTGGATGTTTCCTAATATTCATTGATTATTATATGAGGTTCTATCGAGATATTTCTTATATTATTACTAATATTTATCATGGAATATGAAATTTATGATATTATTAGACTATAGAAATGAACTTTTTATTTTCTGGACTGGATGAACACCCTACCGTATTTATGTTTATTAAAGGGGCATGTTGTTATAAGGTGTATTATAATTCTTATGGACTATAATTTCCTATGTTTTCATATAAGATAAATTATTTATTTTTTAATTGTAATTAAAATTATTCCCTATTTATTATTACAATACTAAATATGGAATTGATATTTATGTTATAATATTTACACTAATGATGTTGTATCATTATTATCTTTAAGAGTATTATGTGGTCAATATAAATTAAAATAAAATTTTATTATAAATATTCGTATAAAAACATGATATATTGGTTGAGGTGATATATTTTGCTCATATAATATTATTAAATATTGAAAAAATGCCCTAAAAATATTATTAGAGATATAGGTTATTTTTTGTTAAATGTCAGGTGGTTATGTGTTGAGGATTCAATTGATGAGTAAAATATAATAGAAGTGATGGTATCATTATTTCATAGAATGGATTTCGTGGATGGTTGATCGTTCTTAAATCTGATAATTGTTCATTATTATTTTTTGTAGCGGTTATGTGAATCTTAATTTAGAGATCTTGTGGTGAAAGTATAAGAGGATATAAATATTCAAGGTAATGAAGCTGATTTTTTTCAATGTTGTCCCTACACATTATCTTTTTTCCAGTAATAATTTTATTTTTTCACGATACACCCGAATTATTAAAGTTTGAGTATTATTTTTTTACTATGTTTATTAATTAATATATATATATAGATTTTGTTTCATGATATAGTTTAATATTTTTAATGATCAGTATTTAAGGGGTATGTAGAAGTATTTTTATTGTTTTTTTACATGTCTATTTGTTATGGTTTAGCATTTGGTTTCTGTAAGGATATACCACTCATTATCAATTATATACTCAATGTGAGGGAATATATCAACATATTATTCTAAATGATTTATTTATGATGCTAGATGATATAGGGTTATATGTGTAGTGGTTAAACCATTTATAAAATATTTGAATTTATCATCCATTTTAGAATAATATTCGGTAAAGTAGTTAATAAAGATTCATCGGACATAGGTGTTGATATTTTGTGGGGACCTTGGATTGGTAGGGATTAATTATTAAACATTAAAAATAATATATTTAAATAGGTCTGATACATAGAACTAATAAATAGTTATGCCTTATTTGAAACATTTCATATATGGATAGACAATTAGGATAGGGTGACATTCTAGACATTGGAAACTTTCTTCGATCATGTATGTTGGATTTTATTTTCTCATGTCTATTTAAAATACCGTTAGAAGATTTATCTTTCAATAACAACCAAAATTAATCCATTTTATGGCATCATAAGAGGACATTTAATGTGTCCACTTTTAATCATCTTTCTAAGATAAAGATGTTGAGAAGACATTGGTAATTGGACTTCATTTTCAAAAAATTAATTTGACCATGTGTAGTTTATTTGGGATTGTATGAGGATTGATAGAAGTATATTTACCTAATATATTTATTTATGGAATTTTTCATTGAATATTAATATTTGAGATTATATTTTATTGTTTTTTTCTATATTATGTAGGGAAGATAGATTTGGTAGAGGTTCTATGATGTCACAGTGGTCTCTTGGGATTTTTTTAGATATTATACTGAGCATTAAAAAAATTAATATAGATTTGTACTTATACCTATAAAAAATAAACTCTTTTATTTATAAAATTATTCATAAAAGAAAAATAATTTCTTGGATTTCTCACATATGATAAATTAGGATGAGATAGAGAATGTATAAGGCCCCAACCTTAAACCTTAATTAATCTTGAGTTATTACAAGATTACACATTGAGGATCTTTTTAGGTTTAGAGTTTTAGAGAATTAGATCATAAAACTTGCATTACATTCCACATATAAACAAAGTGGTTACATAAAGATAGTATTTTTTATTCCCATCAATGGAAACATATTTAAAATAAAACATGGATTATTTCTTGACACTTCTTTGACACTATCATCATATCATGTACCTTTCCCTTGACCTGTGAAAAAAATTTCAAAAAACATGGGATGAGCATAAAAAGCTCAATAAGGGATATAAAAATATAGAATGGAAACATGGGTACATATATACATAAGAATGAGATCAAACTTTACTCATAAAACATAATCACTATAACATACCTCATCAAATAATGAATAAATCATGAATAAATCATAGAAATCATAAGAAATAAAGGAAACTTTAGGCATTCATAACATTCTTACGTAGGGAGTAACCCTCTTGGTTACGTTTGAAATACCCATCACAGTATATTCCCTAAATCTCTTCGTAGAAACCTTAACGTTTCACTCCTTCGCGTTACCCAATGCATTGGAGGGCTATATCGGGATCACCCGCCCTTAGTTTATCACGGAACCACCCGTCATCATAATAATGCCCAAGAACCTCAACATAATTGTATTACATAAAACACGCCTAAAGGAAACATAACATTTCCACCTTTCAATCACAAGATACAATAGAAAACATTGATATAAAAACATTATGAAAACCATTTTCAAGACCAAAATAAAAGAAAAGTAAAACATGGTATTTATTTATCTTTTAAAAAAAGGTATGGCTTGTAGAGGAAGCCGAAACTCAAATAATGGTCACGACGGCAGAGAAGTCATTGTCGCCGCATAAGTATGAAAAAAACATTCCCTTTTGTCGTTTATTAAATGCTTCGTACAATAAATATTACTTTTGAATAAACGTAAAAGTCAAAGTGGTTTATACACCATATAAAAGAAGGTTCTGTATAAAACAAAATATGCCTCAATGAAAGGAGATTGAGACGAAGTCCCATACCTCGGGTCCGACTTGACTCGATCATTCTTTAATGTCCTGAATAATAAACTTTAGTTAATTTCTAATTGCTTAGGAACCTTTTTCAAGATAATTATTCCTTTTATATCACTTATTTCAATGTCATGACCACTATGTAATTATTTTAGTTAATAACGGTCCTTTTAACGATCATTGGTACTTGGGTGAAAAATAAACCCTTTATAATTACAAGTTGTTCATGTATCCATTATATCCAGAATGGTATTCATGATGAAGTTATCATATATATCATATATATCCAGAACATGCATGCATTTATAATATTATATAACCTTTAGAGGTAAGAAATTAAATGCACCGTTCATGGAGACGGTCAGCCGTACGTAAGCATGAACACTACTTTCATTTCTATTTCGTATTTTTATAGAATGGAATCATAATGACATAAATTTATATTATAATTCCAGTATAATATAATATATAAATACAGTGACATCTTAATGGCCACCTTTTAAGGTGTTAAAAGAATGTTGAACAATCATCATTTCGGGAGGCATAAATTCACCATCCATGGAAACAGTATGTCCTTTAAACATTAGATGTAGGTTTCTGTATGTGTAGCTCGAATAAATATTATAAAAAAAATCCTAGTATATTTAGGATACTGTAGTTGTAACAAAATAAAATAATAAATAGAGTTTAGGGGGTTGGAGAACCAAAATCAAACAAAAGGACTCAAAAGAAGACATTACCATAAAATTGGGTAACTCTCTTAGATTTGATCTCAAAGGCTTCCTTGGGAAGACTTCTGCCCAATTTGAGGCTTCAAGGATTAATAGAGGGATGTGGAGAGCCAAAATGGGCAGGGGTTGTCCGAGCCAAAGGCTTTAGGATTGTGGGTAAGGAGGTAGAGGTGGGGGCCTTTTATAAGAGGAGAGGAGGGGCACTCTTGGAAAGTAATGAAATTTTACTTTAATTTCAAATGGTTTTCAGATTTTAAAGGTCCCAAATTTATATAATTCTAGTCCAAGGAGATAAGGGTTCGAAAAATAGCCACCCAATAGGTTTTGGACATGTTTAGGTCTTAGATTTTACATTATCATTCAATTTTATTTAAATCGTCAAATAATGAGGTCATCGCTGCATCATTATGATGTCATAAATAATTTAATTTATTTAAATTATAAAAATTAAAAAAAACTACTATGATGTAGGAAATATTTTTATCTATCCAATGACTATTTATAATAAAAAATCTGACTTTTATAACCCCATGTAAAAATTGTTTCAGTAAAACATCTCATGTTTGTGTCATTTTTACTTTTACATTAAATAAAAAGTTATTTATGTCATTTCCAATCCAATGTGGCTCCATGGGGTCCCCAATTTTACCCATGGATTGTCTTGGTCGGCCATTACACGTCCAATGAGGGTATGACATGTGTCAAGCTCATCTGATACTATTAAATCATTATTTTTACCTTAAACTACACTAATTACCACTAATCGCGATTAAAAACATAAAAGTTGCTATTCACCAAAAAATTATTTTAATCTCATTGAACCACATTTTACTTCTTAATGAAAACCATTTATGTTGGATTTTTGAAAATCAAATCACAGAGGTGGTAAAATTTCATTTAAACGAAAAATCAGTTTCATTAACTACCACTTAGTGGTTTCACTATTCATCAAAATTGAAGTTTTTCAGAAAGATACCAAAACTTCACCCTATGCTATATTTGATATTATGAATTCAAAAATGATGTATATTTTACAAAATTCAAATCATATAAGTTACACTAATTAATTTAATAACTAATTCCCGCTGTCATGACAAATAGCGGGTTTTTTTGAAACAATATCTATGAAAAGTTTGGCATTAGTTTATGACCAATTCCAAAGTGAAATTAATCCTAATGAGAACCATTGGATTAAATGGTAAAATATATTTAAATTACACTTTCAGACCAATTTAAAATATAATCTAACCATATAATTAAATTAAATTAAAAATCAGTTTTGATGTAAAATGCAGTATTTTTCACTATTCATTAAAAAATAAATATTGTCAGAAAAATACCAAAAATTTATCCAATGTAAATTTCAATGTCCCAATCATAATTAATATGTTTATTTTGACAAATATATATTTAAAATTGTCAAATGTTTGATTTAAAAAGGGTTTATCATTAAAAGGCTGTAAAACAATCTTTTAAGAATATTAGTGTATTCCATGCATAAGATTGTATTTATTTTCATTTTAATCCTCTAAAACACTATCTAATTAATTAATAGACATAGATAAAAATATCTATTATTCATTACTTACTTGGGATGTTACATCCTCCCCCCTTTAGAAAATTGCGTCCCCGCAATTTATTTACTTATCGAATAAATGGGGGTACTTATCCCTCATTGCATTTTCAGATTCCCATGTTGCCTCTTCCATCATGTGGTTTTTCCACAAAACCTTTACCTGATTAATCACCTTATTCTGTTTCACTTGCTCCCTGTGGTCAAAAATCTGGTCCTGTTGTTCCTCATAAGATAGGTTCTCTTCCAGCTGAACTACCTCTGGACTCAAAACATGAGATGGATCTGGCATATACTTTCTCAACAACGAAACGTGAAAAACATTATGTACCTGAGATAAACTCGGAGGTAAAGCCACTCGGTATGCAAAAGATCCAACTCTCTCCAGAATTTCATATGGTCCAATGAACATTCGACTCAACTTTCATTTCTTACCAAATCGTATCACACTTTTCCATGGTGATACTTTGAGAAAAACATGATCACCTACCTCAAAAGAGAGATCCTTCCTCCTGTTGTCCTCATAACTCTTCTGCCTGCTCTGAGCTGTTCTCATGTGTTTCTAAATCAGCTGAACTTTTTATGCCATCTCTTCTACCAATTCTGGTCCCATCAACATCCTTTCACCCACTTCATCCCAGAAAGCTATAGTTCGACACCGCTTCCCATATAATGCCTGAAATGGTGCCATCTGTATACTAGAATGAAAACTGTTATTATATGAAAATTCAACCAAAGAAAGATGTTGGTCCCAACTTCCCTGATAATCCATCGAACAAGATCGTAGCATATCCTCAATGGTCTGAATTGTTCGTTCTAACTGCCCATCTGATTGAGGATGAAATGATGTACTAAAATTTAATTCAGTACCCAACAACTTCTGAAGGTCTTTCCAAAAGTTAGAAGTGAACCTGGGATCACGATCAGATACAATGGAGAGAGGAACTCCATGTAACCTGACTATCTCTTTAAGATACAAACAGGAAAGTTGATCTAGGGAAAAATTATCTCCTATAGAAATGAAATGAGCAGATTTAGTCAAGCGATCAATAATAACCCAGATTGGATTATTACATCCATATGTCTTTGGTAATCCCACAACAAATTCCATGGATATATTCTCCCAATTCCACTCTGGCACTAGTAAAGGCTGAAGCATCCCTTTCGGTAACTTCCTCTATACTTTAACCTGTTGACATGTCAAACACTTCATAGTAAAATCAGTAATATCACTTTTCATTCCATCCTACCAGTAATACTCCCGCAGATCCCTATACATCTTATTATTGCCAGGATGAACTAAAAACGGAGAACTATGAGCTTCACATAACAACTCTCTCTTCAACTGTGAATCGCAAGGCACACACAATCTCTTCCCAAATCTCAAAATTCAATCATTATCAATGTTGAATTCAGGCAACTTACACTTCTGAACCAGCTCTACCTTTTTCTGCAACTCACTGTCTTGATTTTGTGCTTGCTTGATTCTATCTGATAGAGAATATTTCACTGATACCCGAAACAAAAGAGAATAACTTCTTTCACCAACAAGTTCTATGACAAAGTTCATCAAATCCTTAACCAAAGGATCATGTTCCAAACGCAACATTTCTAATGAAGCATTACTTTTTCGACTCAATGCATCAGCCACTTTATTTTCATTTCCCTAATGGTAATTAATTGTACAATCATAATACTTGATTAATTCCAGCCATCTCATCTGTCTCGTGTTTAACTATTTCTGAGTGAATATATACTTTAAACTTTTTTAACCAGTATATATTTCACACATTACTCCATACATATGATGCCTTCAAATTTTTAAAGAGAAAACAACAACAGCTAATTCCAAATCATGTGTAGGGTAATTTACCTCATGAGTTTTCAACTGTCATGAAGAATAAGCAATTACCTGATCATTTTTCATTAGGACGCAACCGAGTCCTTTCAATGAAGCATCACGTTAGATAACAAACTCACCATTCCTAGAAGGTAGTGCCAAAACTGGAGCATTCACCAATCTTCTTTTCAATTCCTGAAAACAATCATCACATTCTTTTGTCCAGATAAACCTAACACCCTTTCGAGTTAGCTTAGTCATTGGACTATATAACCATGAAAAATTCCTAACAAACCTTCGGTAATAGCATGCCAAACCATGGAAGCTATGAATCTCAGTTACATTTGTGGGTCTTGGCCAGTCTTCCACAACTTTTGTTTTTGCAGGATCAAAAGTTATCCCATCTTTAGAAACAATGTGACCAAGGAAAGAAATTTGTTGCAACCAAAACTCACACTTGCTGAATTTCCCATACAATTTATTTTCTTTTAAGGTTTGCAAGATAACCCTTAAATGTCTTTCATGCTCATCTTTACTTTTAGAAAACACCAAAATATCATCAATAAAAACCACCACAAACTTATCCAAGAACTCATGGAAAATTCTATTCATTAAGTCCATGAATACAGTAGGTCCATTGGTTAGCCCAAAAGGCATTACTAAAAATTCATAATGGCCATATGTTGTACGAAACGCGGTCTTCGGAATATCTGCCTCCTTTACCTTCAGCTGATGGTACCCCGATCTCAGGTCAATCTTTAAAAAAAACTGAGCTCCCTGGATGTGATCAAACAAATCGTCGATATGAGGAAAAGAATATTTGTTCTTAACAGTGATATTATTCAAGGCTCTATAATCAATGCAAAGTCTCATTGAACCATCTTTCTTTTTAACAAATAAAATAGGATCACCCCATAGTGATGTGCTAGGTCGAATGAAACCTTTCTCTAATAAATCTTGCAATTTATCCTTTAACTCTAAAAGTTCAATTTGAGCCATTCGATAAGGGGGTTTTGAAATTGGCTTAGCATCAGGAACTAACTCAACAGTAAATTCAACTTCCCGATCTGGTATTATTCCAGGAAACTCATCAGGAAAAACATCAGGATACTCATTTACCACTGGCACATCATTAATCTGAACAGTTCCTTTATTTTCAACGATGTGTGCAAGGTAACATTAATTTTCATCTTTTACAAGTTTCTTGGCCTCTTGATAAGTTATCAACAGTAAGGGTTCATTCTTGTACAGAAACTGAAAGTCTTTCTGAAAAGAAACTTCTTTAGCTCTACAGTCAATCTTAGTATGGTAAATAGAGAGTCAATCAATACCTAGGATAACATCAAACTCTACTAGAGGTAGAACAATAAGATTTGAAAGTAGGTTCTTTCCACAGATAAGGATAGGAAGATTCTTATAAATACTTTTTGCCTCAAAATTCCCCCCATGTGCTTTTACCAAAAGTTCAGGAGTCATTTCTTGAGATGGTATTCCCATTTTACTAGAAAGGGTTTCAGAGATGAAAGAACGTGTAGACCCCGAATCAAACAACACACTGGCATAATCTGAAAAAACAAACAAAGTACCTGATACAACGTTATTTGATGGTCCGACATCTGCTGAAGTAGTTTCAAAGGATTTCACCACCCCTTTCTGCGTGTAGTCTAACTTCTTCCCATCACTCAAGATCTTTGTCGGACACTCGTTTTCATAGTGACCCATCTCATTTCACTTATAACATTTCACTAAATGTAAATCAAATTTGGTCTTACCTTCACCTTGATCCTTTTCAGTGCAATCACGAGCCTTATGTCCCATCTTACCACATCGGTAGCACTTTCCAGAATTCAGAAGACATTCCCCAACATGCCTTTTTCCACCTTTATCACAAACTGAAAACATAGTTTTCTTACCATCAGACTTTTTTGATGAATTCTTACCTTTCTCCTGCCACCTCGGTCTCTTCTTCTGTTGGTTGTTATAGAAAACTTGATCATCGGGAAAATCCATTTCCACCTTCTCATCACATCGAACAAGATTTTCATAACTTTTAAACTCACGATAAGCTAATGCCCTTCGATATTTTGGCTTTAATATTGAGTAAAAATTATTGATTTTACTATCAAGGTCTCGGATAAAATTTGGAGCATACCGTGCCAATCGAGTGAACCTTTCTTCATAGGTAGCCACTGAGTCTTCCTCTTGCCTCAATTCCAAGAATTGTTTTTCCATCCTAAGTCAAACATCCTTAGGAAAATACTTTTCAAGAAACATACCTTTGAATTCATCCCAGTCGAGAGAATCAATCTCATCAGCGTCCCTGATATTTTTAACCATTGACCACCACTGATCTGATTCTCCCTCCAAACTATAAATAACAAGACTAACCGTTTGATTTTCTGAACACCCCATGACATCGAAAATATTCTCCAGTGCTTTAATCCACCCTTCAGCTAGCACAGGGTCAGATGATCCTCTGAATGATGGGGGATGTAGCCTCATGAAATGTTCCACCACTGACATGTTCTTCAGAGGTCGATCTGGCTGATCTCGTGTATGGATACCACCGCCATTTATCGCTTGAGTCAACTGCGCCATTACTGCAACAAACTGTTCAGTTCCAATTCCAACCATCTCAGGATGCTGATTCGGAAGGTTATTTCCTTCTGCATGCCTTCCTAGCACTGCTTCCCTGTTTCCTCTACGGAAAACCATTCTGAACAAACATATCTTAGAAGAATCAACATGGTTATCTTCAAATACTATATCACTTCAATTTGACAATAAAAATATATATTTTTGGATAATCATTTAATATACTTATAACTCCTAAAGTTATCTAAACCGACCTCTGATACCAACTATAAGGACCCAGCCTTAAACCTTACTTAATCTTGAGTTATTACAAGATTACACATTGAGGATCTTTTTAGGTTTAGAGTTTTAGAGAATTAGATCATAAAACTTGCATTACATTCCACATATAAACAAAGTGGTTACATAAAGATATTATTCTTCATTCCCATCAATGGAAACATATTTAAAATAAAACATGGATTATTTCTTGACCCATTCTTGACACTATCATCATATCATGTACCATTCCCTTGACCTGTGAAAAACATTTCAAAAAACATGGGATGAGCATAAAAACCTCAATAAGGGATATAAAAATATGTAAAGGAAACATGGGTACATATATACATAAGAATGAGATCATACTTTACCCATAAAACATAAGCACTATAACATACCTCATGAAATCATGAATAAATCATAGAAATCATAAGACATAAAGGAAACATGAGGCATTCATAACATTCTTACGTAGGGAGTAACCCTCTTGGTTACGTTTGGAATACCCATCATAGTATATTCCCTAAATCTCTTCAGAGAAACCTTAACGTTTCACTACTTCGCGTTACCCAATGCATTGGAGAGCTATATCAGGCTCACCCGCCCTTAGTTTATCACAGAACCACCCGTCTTCATAATAATTCCCAAGAACCTCAACATAATCATATCACATAAAACATGCATAAAGGAAACATAACATTTCCACCTTTCAATCACAAGATATCAATACAACACATTGATATAAAAACATTATGAAACCATTTTCAATACCAAAATAAAAGAAAATTAAAACATGTTTTTTATTTTTCTTTTAAAAAAAGGTATGGCTTGTAGAGGAATCTGAAACTCAAATAATGGTCACGGCGGCAGAGAAGTTGTTGTCGCCGCATACGTACGAAAAAAACATTCCCTTTTTTTTAGTAAATGCTTCGTATAAAAAATATTCCTTTTGAATAAACATAAAAGTCAAAGGGGTTTATACACCATATAAAAGAAGGTTGTTTATAAAACAAAATATGCCTCAATGAAAGGAGATTGAGACGAAGTCCCATACCTCGGGTCTGACTTGACTCGATCGTTCTTTAATGTCTTGAATAATAAACTTGAGTTAATTTCTAATTTCTTAAAAACCCTTTTCAAGTTCATTATTCCTTTTATATCACTTATTTCCATGTCATGAACACTATGTAATTATTTAAGTTAATAACAGTCGTTTTAACGATCATTGGTACTTGAGTGAAAAATAAACCCTTTATAATTACAAGTTTATCATGTATCCATTATATCCAGAATGGTATTAATGATGTAGTTATCATATATATCATATATATCTAGTACATGCATTCATTTATAATATTATATAACGTTTAGAGGTAAGAAATGAAATGCACCGTTCATGGAGACGGTAAGCCGTACGTACGCATGGACGGTACTTTCATTTCTATTTCATATTTTTATAGAATGGAATCATAATAATATAAAGGTATATTATAATTCTAGTATAATATCATATATAAATATAGTGACATATTAATGGCCACCTTTGAAGGTGTTAAAATAATGTTGAACAATCATCGTTTCGGGAGGCATAAATTCACCATCCACGGAAACAGTATGTCCTTTAACCATTAGATGTAGGTGTGTGTAAGTGTAGCTCGAATACATATTATAACAAAATCCTAGTATATTGAGGATACTGGAGTTGTTACAAAAGAAAAGAAAAAAAAGAGTTTAGGGGGTTGGAGAAGCAAAATCAAATAAAAGGACTCAAAAGAAGACATTACCTTAAAATCGGGTAACTCTCTTAGATTTGAGATCAAAGGCTTCCTTGGGAAGGCTTCTTCCCAAAGTTAGGCTTCAAGGAGTAATAGAGCAATGTGGAGAGCCAAAATGGGTAGGGGTTGGCCGAGCCAAAGGCTTTGGGAGTGTGGGTAAGGAGGTAGAGGTGGGGGCCTTTTATAAGAGGAGAGGAGGGGCACTCTTGGAAAGTAAAGAAATGTTACATTATTTTTAAATGGTTTTCGGATTTTAGAGGTCCCAAATTGATATAATTCGAGGCTAAGGAGATAAGGGTTTGAAATATACCCACCTAATAGGTTTTGTACATGTGTAGGTCTTAGAATTTACAATATCTTTCCATTTTATTTAAATCATCAAATAATAAGGTCATCGCTGCATCATTATGATGTCACAAATAATTTAATTTATTTAAAGTCTAAAAATTATAAAAAAATAATATGATATAGTAAATCGTTTTATCTTTCCAATGACTTTTTATAATCAAATATCTGACTTTTATAACCCCATGTAAAAATTGTTTTAGTAAAACATCTCATCTTTGTGTCATTTTTACTTTTACATTAAATAAATAGTTATTTATGTCATTTCCCAACCAAAGTATGGGGTCCCCAAGTTGACCCATGGATTTCCTTGGTCGTCCAAGACACATCCAATGTGGGTAGGACATGTGTCAAGCTCATCTCATACTATTAAAACATTATTTTTTACCTTAAACTACACTAATTACCACTAATCGCGATTAAAAACATAAGAGTTACTATTCACCAAAAATTTATTTTAATCTTATTGAACCACATTTTACTTCTTAATGAAATCCATGTATGTCGGATTTTGGAAAATCAAATCACAGAGGTGGTAAAATTTCATTTAAATGAAAAATCAGTTTCTTTAACTACCACCTAGTGGTTTCACTATTTATCAAAAATTGAAGTTTTTCAGAAAGACACCCAAACTTCACCCTAAGCTATATTTGATATTCTGAATTCAAAAATGATGTCTATTTTAAAAAATTCAAATCATATAAGTTACATTAATTAATTTAATAATTAATTCCCACTGTCATGAAAAATAGCGGGTTTTTTGAAACAATATCTATTAAAAGATTGGCATTAGTTTATGACCAATTCTAAAGTGAAATTAATCCTAATGACCACTATTGGATTAAATGGTAAAATTATATTCAAATTAAACTTTAAAAAAAATTAAAAATATAATCTAACCATATAATTAAATTAAATGAAAAAGCGGTTTTGATGTAAAATGCAGTATTTTTCACTATTCATTAAAAATAGAACATTATCAGAAAAATACCAAAAATTTATCCAATGTAAATTTTAATGTCCCAATCATAATGAATATGTTTATTTTGAGAAATATAGATTTTAAAATTGTCAAAATATTGATTTAAAAAGGGTTTTCCATTAAAAGGCAGTAAAACAATCTTTTAAGAATATTAGTGTATTCCATGCATAAGATTTTATTTATTTTCATTTTAAGCCTCTAAAAC
This sequence comes from Viscum album, assembly GCA_963277665.1. Classification (NCBI taxonomy): domain Eukaryota; kingdom Viridiplantae; phylum Streptophyta; class Magnoliopsida; order Santalales; family Viscaceae; genus Viscum; species Viscum album. Next base: position 1,276,305,461 of record OY728126.1, on the reverse strand, counting down.
AGTATCTAATTAATTAATAGACATAGATAAAAATATATATTATTAATTACTTACTTGGGATGTTACAGAATGATATGGATAATTAACTTCAATGATAAAAAACTAAGAATCAAATATTTTGGATATTTTCTTTTAATATTATAGTATTATTGATTTTATCTCTGAACATTGGGTTCATGGTGGATTTGAGGAGGAAAAAATTGATCATGAATTCAAAATGTTCTTATTGTTTTCATATTCATTTTTTATTATTTTTTTCCTATTTTAAAAATATTTTTATTTTAAATATGATGATAATAATGGGGTGGATAATTAATAGGTCGAGTTTTTTATTTCATTTAAGTTGTGTTGAATTCATTTGAGGGAAATAAAATTTGGTTTCTAGGATACATATGTGTTGGTGATTATTGCTTTGGGTTTGGTGTCCCATTCCTGCAATTAGGGATCCCATTGGGCATGCTTTGTTCTGTTCAGTTCTTACTTACCCAAAAATTCGTTTTATTTAGAAAATGACAAAAATATTTTAGTGGATTATGTATTTGACATTATGTTTAATCCATGAAATTATATTCATTTTAATCCTTAGATTTAATCAAATAATTTTTCCAATACATATGATCACAAATTAAATTTCTCTAATGTCCTTATATATAAAATGGGTATTTTACACATCAATGATATATTTATTATAATCAAGGGACAATGAATGATGGATTTATTGTATGAAATAAATAGTATTAATGGATTTTTTGGGACCCATTTATCTATAATTATGTTCCTTTGGAATGAATTTCATATATTTTACCTCTCTGTTATATTTTTTTTCTATATGAAATGAATAAATATAGAATAGAAATTCATATATTACTGAATTTAAAGGGAGTGTAATTTTGATTAATGGGCCAATTTATGTTGGAACATATGAGTCCAAATCATCAAATATATTTGAATTAAGTAGTTTCGTTACATTTTTGTAAAATAAGGGTTTAATGAGGAATTATTGTAAATATTTGTTATATTCATAGTTTTTATCTATGTTTGAAGTAGGTGAGCTATAATTTTTCATTTCATTCTTTCATTCTGAAAAAATAAAACCCTATATTTTTTAATAATTTTATAATAAAATTATATTATATAGTAATTTTTATTTCAATGAATTATTAATTAATATTTATTATTTACAGTATGTGAATTGGTTCATTATTGAAATGTTGGTAGATAAATTGTTTGAAAAAAATATGTAATAAATGTGGGTTATTTTATTTCTCTATTTATTTCTCTATTTATTTCTAAAGAGATTTCTTCCTAATTTTATTCCTTTATTAGTGGATAAAAAATTTATAGTTTGGGTCTAGATTACTAAAATTTAATGATATATGATAACTTATTCTAGTTGAATAGATGAAATTGGCATAAGCTTTTTGGGATATAAATTTTTTTAGAGTTTTCAATTGTATTTTATGTTCAAATAGTGGAATATAGTGAGTGAATATTTTATTATCCATGTTATTTAATAATACTCATAATTATGGTCATTTGTAGTTTTTTTATTTTTATATTATGAAATCATTTTCCTATTTATTTTATCTTTTCTAATTATGTTTTTATTAATAATAATTTTATGGGTAGATTTATTTTGAATAACATTATAGATTATGATATATGGAATTGATGTTTGGTGGATATTTTTTAAATAGTTTGGTTATTAAAAATATATTGATCATATTATAATTTTTTTAGGTATACCTTAGGATAATTCTTAGTGGAAGATTGATGTCATTAATTTTGAGTTTTAATTTATATATGGTTCAAAAATTAAAAATCATTTATTTTTTATTGTTTAATTAAAAACTTGGGTTGATATATGCATACAAGAGTGGATTAAAAGGGTTCAGTTCAATTATTTTGGACATTGTGTACTAGTAAAATAGATTTAGAGGGAAAATAAATTATAAAAAACATGTTAAATTTTATTGGTGTGACATGAATTCGATTATTATTGGTTATTATGGTGTTTTAATATATGATTTGTTTTTGAAAAAAAACATTGTTTTTTGATATATTATTTCCAAATGTTGTATCTAGAAGGTAGGATTTAATAGGTATATCTAGAATCTAAATTCTTGATTGGAATTCTAAATAGTGTGGTCTAAATGATGATATTTTGAAGAAGAAATATTTCATAGGATGTGCACTTTTTTATGTTTTCTCGCCAATACATTGGTGACTCTTTTTAATGTATAGTAAGATGGATTAGTGGGATATTACAATATCATAATTGACTCCTTAAATTTTATTTTTATGATGTAGTGTGATGTGTACCCATATTTGATTCTATGTAATTCAAATGAGTGAAATAATTTTTGTTATAAATAATTGTTTTATGTAACCAATTGTATTTTATGATAATTAAGAAATAGTAGAGTGACATTTTTCATATAACATTCCAATAATTACGGGATGTTTGGGTGTGACCCTCTATATAGGTAATATTTTTCTCTCTATATGGAATTAGAGTAAAAACTTTTCATTAACTAATTTATGTGTTTTATTTATTACTATGGGTATGTTATTTGTAAGAAAATTCTTGAAGTGGGTTAGTTCCATGAAGTGTAATGTGAGATTTTTAGTCAGCTGGTCATAATATTATAATCTTAAATCTACATCCGTAGTTGGGTGGGATAAAAATATTATCTTACTATATGATTTGAGGAGAATTATTATGCTTCACTAGGGGTATCCCAATAGTTTATTAACATTTCCTAGGTGTGGGGGGATACCATTTTCAGTTATTGATGAATTAGTGTACAATTTTAAAAAAAATAAAGAAGGAGGATTTATTTAAAACCAATAGTTTATTTTTAAATTCACCCTTAAAACATATAAAAATCATATAATATATTATACAATATCTGTTGTACTTCTATGTGAAGTTATATTATAGATGTTATATGGATAAAGAAGTAGCATAGTATATTTGAACCATTTTTTATGTGTGATGAATTTGTTTAGGGTTCCCTATTCTGGTGAAACTTTTCATCATATATTTTCATCAATAGTTTGTACATACTCTATTGGTTATTGGAAAATCATGAATTTATGTGCATGAAATTTTCTTTCATTATGTATTATATTTATGATTTTACATTACATGTACTTATTATATCTAAATTATAGTTAATTGAATATTTTGATAATAAATTTGACAATCTGGGATGTTGGATTTATTTAATGTAGGTTAATATGGTTGGAATAATTATATTTATGATGAGATTAAAAATGGTAAATGTAACACCCCGAGCTTCCACGATACGCTTCTCATTCAATAATACAATAGCTTGCATTGTACGCAACTTCGAGTTCTAAAACATCGCGACAAATCAAAGTAGCCGTTATGAATAGTAATAACCACTTTTTAAAATTATATAAATTTTATATTTCTAAATGGACTTCATTTTTGTATTCCTAATATTGAAATTAGCCTATGTTGATTTTTTTGTAATTTTCTGAGAACTTCAAAATTTTTATGAATAGTGAAAAATACTTAAAACAACTTTTTTAATCAAAATAATTCATAGTGATAAATTATACTATTGAGGGGTTTTAGAGTATAATTAGAATATATTATTACCATTTTATCCAATGGTGGTCATTAGAATTAATTTAACATTGAAATTGGACATAAACAATTGCCAATCTTTTGATATAAATTGTTTCTTAAAAACACGCTATTTGTTGTGACAGCGGGAATTAATTATAAAATTAATTAATGCAACTAATATGTTTGGAATTTTTTAAAATAGACATCATTTTTGAATTCGTAATATCAATTATAGCTTAGGGTGAAATTTTGGCCTTATTCTGAAAAACTTCAATTTTTGATGAATAGTGAAACCACTAAGTGGTAGTTAAATAACTGATTTTTCGTTTAAATGAAATATTACCACTTCTGTGATTTGATTTTCAAAAATCCGACATACATGGTTGTCATTAAGAAGTAAAATGTGGTTCAATGAGATCAAAATAATTTTTTGGTGAATAGTAACTTTTAAGTTCTTAATCGTGATTAGAGGTAATTAGTGTAGTTTAAGGTAAAAACAATGTTTTATTAATATGATATGAGCTTGACACTTGTCCTACTCCTATTGGATGAGTCATGGCCGACCAAGACAACCCATGGGTCAACTTGGGGACCCCATGGAGCCACTTTAGTTGGAAAATGACATTAATATATATTTATTTAATGTTGAAATTAAATTGACACAAACATGAGTTGTTATACTAAAACAGTTTTTAAGTGGGGTTACACAAGTCCAAATTTTGACTATAAATATTCATTGGAAAGATAAAAAGATTTACTACATCATAGTAGTTTTTTTTATAATTTTTAGAAATTAAATAAATTAAATTATTTATGACATCATGATGATGTAGTGATGACCTCATTATTTAACGATTTAAATAAAATGGGAAGATAATGCAAAATCCAAGTCTTACACTTGTCCAAAGCCAATTGGATGAGGATATTTCGAACCCTTATCACATTAGCCTCGAGTTATATAAGTGTGGGACCTTTAGAATCCGAAAAGCATTGTGAAATAATGTAACATTTCAATCTTTCCAAAAGTGCCCCTCCTCTCCACTTATAAAAGGCCCCCACCTCTCCCACCTCATTTACACTTTCAAGCCATTTGGCTCGGCCAACCTCTGCCCAAATACTCTCCCAACTTCCCCCTCTTACTCCTAGAATCCTCACTTTGGGCAGAACTCTTCCCAAGGAAGTCTTTGGCTCAAATCAAAAAGAGTTACCCGATTTTGAGGTAATGTATTTTCTAATGTTGTTTTGTTTTATTTTTCTTCTCCAACCCCCTAAACTCTTTTTATTCATTTCTTTTGTAACAACAACAGTATTCTCAATATACTAGGATGTTGTTATAAGAATGATTCGAGCTACACTTACACACACCTACATCTAATGGTTAAAGAACATACGGTTTCTGTGGATGGAGAATTTCTGCCTCACGAAACGATGATTGTTCAACACTCATATAACACCTTCAAAGGTGGCCATTAAGATGTCACTATTTTTATATATGATTTATAATTTGTTTATGTTTTACTTATGCTTCTGTATTTCTCATTTATTTCATACTTTATGATTTCCATTATGGGTAAAACGCGATAATTTCATTTTAGGAAGTGCGGACTACCGCCCCCTCAAAGTGATTTGAATCGTTAATGTCATATGTGGGATGTATAAAGGATGGAGTAAATGGTATTATACACTATATTATACTGGAATTATATTATACATTTATATCATTATGATTTAGTTCCATTAAATATGAAATTGAAATGAAAGTAGCGTTCATGCGTACGTACGGCTTACCGTCTCCATTAACGGTGCATTTCATTTCTTACCTCTAAATGTTACGTAATATTATAAATGAATGTATATACTGGATATATAAGATATATATGACATCTAAATCATGAATATAATTCTGTATATAATGGATATTTCACCACATAAACAACTTGTAATTATAAGAAGCTTATTGTTGACTCAAGTACCAAAGATCGACAAAACGACCGTTATTAACTTAAATAATTACATAATGTTCATATCATTGTAATAAGTGATATAATAAGGATAATGAAGTTGAAAATGGTTCTTAATAAGGTATATATTAACTCTAGTTTATTATTCAGGAGGTTAAAGAACGGTTGAGTCAAGTCGGACACAAGGTAAGGGAATTTCTTAACCCAACTTCTATTCTTTGGGTTAATCTCCTACTTTCAAATTATGTCATGATATTATTATGTACTATCTTGTATGTGTACTTTATTTATGTGTACTTATAGTGAATACACATAATATATCTACTTTATTTTAAAAAATGATCTTTGTAAGGGTCTTCGTCTCAATCACCTTTCATTGAGGCATATTTGGTTTTATACACAACTTTCTTTTATACGGTGTATAAACCCCTTTGACTTTTACGTTTATTCAAAAGGAATCTTTCTTATACGATGCATTTTACAAAACGACAAAAAGGGAATGTTTTTCTTTTCGTACTTATGCGGCGACAACGACTTCTCCGCCACCGTGACCATTATTTGAGTTTCGGCTTCCTCTACAAGCCATCATTTTTTTTAATGAAAAATAAATACAAAGTTTTAACTTTCTTTTATTTTCGTATTGAAAATGGTTTTGAAAGTGTTTTTATTATATCAATGTGTTGTATTGATATCTTGTGATTGAAATGTGGAAATGTTATGTTTCCTTTATGGATGTTTTATGTGATACGATTATGTTATGGTTTATGATATTTTTAAACCTATTCATATGAGGAATGTATTGGACATAATAAGTGACGGGTGGAGCCCGCTATAGCTCCTCGATGCATCGGTAGGTCTCATGAGACAACTAGACGTGGAATTGGCCGAGGCCCTTTCCCAATTTGATTTATGGTTTTGGCCGAGGCCTTAATCATTTTAGATGTCTTGGCCGAGGCTTTGAAAAAATGTTTCAGAATGTCCGGCATTATACATTCCCTCATTATGAAAGTGGTTATTGATATTGCATGTGATTATTCGGCCAGTAGAATATCCATGTGAATAAGTGAATGGCATTATCTCATTTTACTTTTGCCATATTATGTTGAAGTTCAAGTTTAAAAGGCTTTTGTTTTAGTTATACATTGCCTTAAATGTTAATGTTTATTTATGAAAGCTTCCGCAATATTGTTATCCTTACTCAGCATCTGAGCTCACCCCTTTCAATGTTTTAACGTTTTCCAGGATTTGAAGAAGTATATTATGAATGACTTGCAGGGATAGTCTGAGGGGATATGAAGACAATATGTTGTTGTTGTTTTGGTTTACTTTATGATGTAATGTAACGTTTACAAATGTATCTAGTGTTTCCAAGGCTACTAAACTAATCGGTCTTTCGAGACTTGATCTTTTGTGATCATGCCAATGTTACGAAGTAATGCACCGACTCTGGGTAGCTGGGGCCGGGGCGTTACATTTGGTATCAGAGGCAGTTTAGTACTAACCATGGAAGCTAGATTTAGATAAACTCTGATTAGAGCTCATAGCCCAAAGATAGACTTTGAGGATTAGTATAGAAGAACTTCCTAGAATTTTGGTATTATAGATATGTTATGACTTTTCCGAGCAATACATCCCTGTCTGGATACGAGCAGGTAGAGGCGGCTCTGGCACAGATGTACCTAGGGGTAAAACCCGAAAACACCGCTTTGAGCTAGACTCGAACGGGAACTGGTGCACGACAACGGGCCTTGCTGCACTCTTGGTTACGACACTCCCGGGGGATATGCTTAGGATAATTCTCATTTTATTTACAAACCACTTTGAAGGATTATGAGTATATACTTTCTCAAAGAAAACATTTCTTTTTATGATTATGGATTATATCCATAAATAGTTCAATTTATGTTAAGTGTTTTATAAGTATGGAATTATGTATTTTGATTCATAAACTAATCTAGTTTATGCCATTGTTTAGAAATGGCGCCTAGTGGAAGGAATGGAAACCGTATCAATGCACGAATTCCGTGTAGGGATTTCCCTCCTGATCAAGATAATTATTGTGGATCTGGAGATACAACTGGTGCTGATCAACTTATTACCATACTGGGACAACTCACTCAGGTTATGAATAATAACCTTACTCGTATGGAGCACCCTGATCCGCAACGTGGAGGATCAATGCTAGATCGTTTCATGAGGCAACAACCACCAACCTTTAATGGGAGTACGAATCCTATAGTAGCCGAGCAATGGATAAATTCCTTAGAGAAAATATTCCATGCCTTGGGGAGTAGTGAAAGGGAGAAGGTTGTCATGGCAGTTTACCGCCTCACTGGAGATGCCGATCAGTGGTGGTCGCTGATTCAAAACACAAAGGAAGATGATGACGTATCGAATATGGAATGGAGGGAGTTCAAAGATCTTTTCTTAGAAAAATACTTTCCTCGTGACCATCGAGCAGATATGGAAAGGCAATTTCTGAGTTTGAGGCAGAAGGAGGATGAGAATGTCGCAAAGTATGAGGCTAACTTTACAAGGTTAGCGAGGCATGCTGCCGATTATATACGTAACCCAAGGAGTAAGATTGATCGTTTCTTTGATGGGTTAAAACCATTTCTCCGTCGAGCTTTGGTATCACAATCCTTTTCATCATACGAAGATATTGTCTCGTGTGCTATCAAGACAGAAAAGGAATTCTCTAAGTCTTATGACAACAAAGTAAAGCAAGAGAGGAAGAGAACGGTGGAACAAGAGACAGATAAAGGGAAAAAGGGAAAGAAGGATTTTCCATTATGTGATAATTGTGGGAAGAATCACCCTGGTACTTGCCTAAAAGGAATGGGAGTTTGTTATAAATGTGGAGAAAAGGGTCACCAGGCTCGTGATTGCAAGGGAAAGAAAGAGGCTGTCAAAGTTGAATGCTACAATTGTAGAGAAATGGGTCATTATGCAAATGAATGTCCTAAGCGTCAGGGAAACTTACCTCAGAAAAGGCCAAGGGATCAAGGACAATCTTATGCTGTTACTACAGTTGAAGCAGAATAACTAATGTATTGGTGCTTTTGGACTCAAGGATTATATTCTGGTTATAAGAATAATTTAATATATATATATGTATTGTACTGCAGTACTTTTTGATTTCAGTAAGGTTTTAATATGATTAAGGTAATCATATTTATAGTATGTGACAATAAGAGAAACTTTTCTTTGTTTTGGGAATCTGATAAATTGATTTTGGAATTTAGAGACCTTTTAGAGAAAGTCTGGACGGAGGTATTTTGGATAACTATTAAGGTTGGAATGGATTAAGTTGAACTTTGGATAGTATTGTTTAAGGTTAAAAAATTTATGAAGATTATTTTTGGAATATTATGATACTATAGTTTTAGGAAAAGGACAACCTGCAGGGTGGGGCATAACCCGTCGCGTCGGACAAAGCTGGAGGAATCGAACCCACAATCATAGTGCGACATGCCTTTATTTCCTACCACTAGCCTGCAGGAATTCCCTGGTTATTACAATATAATTTTACTAATCTAAATGGTATGTGTTAACATTTGGAACCTTATAAAATTAGGATAATAATAATATTTTTGAGTTCTATTATCTTTTTGAGTGAAAGATGAGTTGAAGGTTGAAACACTAATTGTCAAGCATAAATATATATATACCTATCTCTTATTCAATGAATAAATTAATTCTTAAACTTTAGTAAAGGGATATTAAAACAAAAAATGTGTTATCCTAATACCTTATGTCTTGTTGAACTGATGATATTTTAAATCAACATAGATTGAAGGCTTTGAGGCCCTCAATTTGACAGTTGATTGTGATTGATGACCTCAATCACTCCCTACAAATATTTACGTTTTTCCTCCAATTATATGTCTTTAATTGCCACCAATGTTCTCCTTATCGAGATCATAATTTGGTGGTGACTTTCTTATTTCCATTTTCCCTCTTATTAAGGCTAAATTTTATTAACCTTATTTCCGATGTGGGTTTTCCACAGATGTATTTTCTATTTTCAACCTCTTATTTTTAATGAAAAATATCAAATTGCGAGGACGCAATTTATTGAAGGAGGGGAGAATGTAACACCCCGAGCTTCCACGATACGCTTCTCATTCAATAATACAATAGCTTGCATTGTACGCAACTTCGAGTTCTAAAACATCGCGACAAATCAAAGTAGCCGTTATGAATAGTAATAACCACTTTTTAAAATTATATAAATTTTATATTTCAAAATGGACTTCATTTTTGTATTCCTAATATTGAAATTAGCCTATGTTGAATTTTTTGTAATTTTCTGAGAACTTCAAAATTTTTATGAATAGTGAAAAATACTTAAAACAACTTTTTTAATCAAAATAATTCATAGTGATAAATTATACTATTGAGGGGTTTTAGAGTATAATTAGAATATATTTTTACCATTTTATCCAATGGTGGTCATTAGAATTATTTTAACATTGAAATTGGACATAAACAATTGCCAATCTTTTGATATAAATTGTTTCTTAAAAACACGCTATTTGTTGTGACAGCGGGAATTAATTATAAAATTAATTAATGCAACTAATATGTTTGGAATTTTGTAAAATAGACATCATTTTTGAATTCGTAATATCAATTATAGCTTAGGGTGAAATTTTGGCCTTATTCTGAAAAACTTCAATTTTTGATGAATAGTGAAACCACTAAGTGGTAGTTAAATAACTGATTTTTCGTTTAAATGAAATATTACCACTTCTGTGATTTGATTTTCAAAAATCCGACATACATGGTTATCATTAAGAAGTAAAATGTGGTTCAATGAGATCAAAATAATTTTTTGGTGAATAGTAACTTTTAAGTTCTTAATCGTGATTAGAGGTAATTAGTGTAGTTTAAGGTAAAAACAATGTTTTATTAATATGATATGAGCTTGACACTTGTCCTACTCCTATTGGATGAGTCATGGCCGACCAAGACAACCCATGGGTCAACTTGAGGACCCCATGGAGCCACTTTAGTTGGAAAATGACATTAATATATATTTATTTAATGTTGAAATTAAATTGACACAAACATGAGTTGTTTTACTAAAACAATTTTTAAGTGGGGTTACACAGTCCGAATTTTGACTATAAATATTCATTGGAAAGCTAAAAAGATTTCCTACATCATAGTAGTTTTTTTATAATTTTTAGACATTAAATAAATTAAATTATTTATGACATCATGATGATGTAGTGATGACCTCATTATTTAACGATTTAAATAAAATGGGAAGATAATGCAAAATCCAAGGCTTACACTTGTCCAAAGCCAATTGGATGAGGAGATTTCGAACCCTTATCACCTTATCCTCGAGTTATATAAGTGTGGGACCTTTAGAATCCGAAAATCATTGTGAAATAATGTAACATTTCAATCTTTCCAAAAGTGCCCCTCCTCTCCACTTATAAAAGGCCCCCACCTCTCCCACCTCATTTACACTTTAAAGCCATTTGGCTCGGCCAACCTCTGCCCAAATACTCTCCCAACTTCCCCCTCTTACTCCTAGAATCCTCACTTTGGGCAGAACTCTTCCCAAGGAAGCCTTTGGCTCAAATCAAAAAGAGTTACCCGATTTTGAGGTAATGTATTTTCTAATGTTGTTTTGTTTTATTTTTCTTCTCCAACCCCCTAAACTCTTTTTATTCATTTATTTTGTAACAACAGCAGTATCCTCAATATACTAGGATGTTGTTATAATAAGGATTCGAGCTAAACTTACACAAACCTACATCTAATGGTTAAAGAACATACGGTTTCTGTGGATGGCGAATTTCTGCCTCACGAAACGGTGATTGTTCAACACTCATATAACACCTTCAAAGGTGGCCATTAAGATGTCACTATTTTTATATATGATTTATAATTTGTTTATGTTTTACTTATGCTTCTGTATTTCTCATTTATGTCATACTTTATGATTTCCATTATGGGTAAAACGCGATAATTTCATTTTAGGAAGTGCGGACTACCGCCCCCTCAAAGTGATTTGAATCGTTAATGCCATATGTGGGATGTATAAAGGATGGAGTAAATGGTATTATACAATATATTATACTGGAATTATATTATACATTTATATCATTATGATTTAGTTCCATTAAATATGAAATTGAAATGAAAGTAGCGTTCATGCGTACGTACGGCTTACCGTCTCCATGAACGGTGCATTTCATTTCTTACCTCTAAATGTTACGTAATATTATAAATGAATGTATATACTGGATATATAAGATATATATGACATCTAAATCATGAATATAATTCTGGATATAATGGATATTTCACCACATAAACAACTTGTAATTATAAGAAGCTTATTGTTGACTCAAGTACCAAAGATCGACAAAACGACCGTTATTAACTTAAATAATTACATAATGTTCATATCATTGTAATAAGTGATATAATAAGGATAATGAAGTTGAAAATGGTTCTTAATAAGGTATATATTAACTCTAGTTTATTATTCAGGAGGTTAAAGAACGGTTGAGTCAAGTCGGACACAAGGTAAGGAAATTTCTTAACCCAACTTCCATTCTTTGGGTTAATCTCCTACTTTCAAATTATGTCATGATATTATTATGTACTATCTTGTATGTGTACTTTATTTATGTGTACTTATAGTGAATACACATAATATATCTACTTTATTTTAAAAAATGATCTTTGTAAGGGTCTTCGTCTCAATCACCTTTTATTGAGGCATATTTGGTTTTATACACAACTTTCTTTTATACGGTGTATAAACCCCTTTGACTTTTACGTTTATTCAAAAGGAATCTTTTTTATACGAAGCATTTTACTAAACGACAAAAAGGGAATGTTTTTCTTTTCGTACTTATGCGGCGACAACGACTTCTCCGCCGCCGTGACCATTATTTGAGTTTCGGCTTCCTCTACAAGCCATCATTTTTTTTAATGAAAAATAAATACAAAGTTTTAACTTTCTTTTATTTTGGTATTGAAAATGGTTTTGAAAGTGTTTTTATTAAATCAATGTGTTGTATTGATATCTTGTGATTGAAATGTGGAAATGTTATGTTTCCTTTATGGATGTTTTATGTGATACGATTATGTTATGGTTTATGATATGTTTAAACCTATTCATATGAGGAATGTATTGGACATAATAAGTGACGGGTGGAGCCCGCTATAGCTCCTCGATGCATCGGTAGGTCTCATGAGACAACTAGACGTGGAATTGGCCGAGGCCCTTTCCCAATTTGATTTATGGTTTTGGCCGAGGCCTTAATCATTTTAGATGTCTTGGCCGAGGCCTTGACAAAATGTTTCAGAATGTCCGGCATTATACATTCCCTCATTATGAAAGTGGTTATTGATATTGCATGTGATTATTCGGCCAGTAGAATATCCATGTGAAGAAGTGAATGGCATTATCTCATTTTACTTTTGCCATATTATGTTGAAGTTCAAGTTTAAAAGGCTTTTGTTTTAGTTATACATTGCCTTAAATGTTAATGTTTATTTATGAAAGCTTCCGCAATATTGTTATCCTTACTGAGCATCTGAGCTCACCCCTTTCAATGTTTTAACGTTTTCCAGGATTTGAAGAAGTATATTATGAATGACCTGCAGGGATAGTCTGAGGGGATATGAAGACAATATGTTGTTGTTGTTTTGGTTTACTTTATGATGTAATGTAACGTTTACAAATGTATCTAGTGTTTCCAAGGCTACTAAACTAATCGGTCTTTCGAGACTTGATCTTTTGTGATCATGCCAATGTTACGAAGTAATGCACCGACTCTGGGTAGCTGGGGTCGGGGCGTTACAGTAATCCTAGTTGTAACTGAATTTTGAAATTATGGACAGATATATTCATGTAGAGAATATAACAGAAAGAGTAACTGTGATGGATGATTGAAGTAAAATGGATACAATATATGGAGACAATACTTTTTAAATGTTTTTTACATTGACATAGTTAGAATTGATATTGAAAAAAAAAGATATGGATAGGAAAATACTGGGATTGGAAGAACTCATTTCACTACAGAGACTAAAAAGAGTACTAATAATGGATATATTGATTATGTTAGATCTTGAATAATTCACAGAATCATTAAAGATATTGAGAAAGACTATATATATTCTGATTTATTATGAATTCATATTGGGTATATTTAATTTAATATTTTATAATATATACTACTATTATAGAAGAATTTTTATGGGATTTTATGGATTAGTTGTGAATGAAAATTATGTGTTTTTGGTGAGTGAAATAAAACCACACCTCTAGATTGATGTCATTTTATAACATGAAGATGAAGAGGCATGAGAAAGAATGATTACACCTAAATGGAGGATTTGGGATATTTTAATAATTATATATAATAATTCCATGTATCAAAACATTATTCCAAAATGTAGTTATGATCTATGAATATTTTAAAAGACCACAAATAGATATAATAGGTTTCATAATGAGGCGATTGGTTATACCATGAAATATGAAACCAAGAAAATTTACTGAAAATCTATTTCATGTATAAGCCATTTCTCAATAATGGTTGGAACCAAACTAATATATATATAGAGCTATGTATATATTGGAGTATATGATATGATATTACCCGAAGTGGAAGGGGATAACGCTATGAGTTTGTGAGTAGTGTTTGAATGAAGTGTTTTACATTGAAAAAAAAATATTAAATTAAAAATTTATAAAATCTTTTATGTCATTAAATGAGGAGGATAATAATATTGTGATACAAGTAAAAATATCATATCATTATGATTCAGTTAGAAGTGAAATATAATATGAATTATTTTATTATTTTATAAAGATACTCACTGTGGATTGATTAATATGGAATATGAAATATTTTGGAACACCATGTATGATATCAAATCATGATATGGTTATGAATAGATCCTATTTATTAAATTAAATCCTAGAAAACGAAAATTATATTACAAACATAAAATTAAATTTATGAAGTGTGGGATGAATGTGATTGAAAAAAATGATATATCTAATTATATACCAAGAAAAATAGAGCTAAAATGAATAAGAAATCATTGGTATATCTATTTCTAAAAAAATACATTTTTTAGGAATTTTGATTTATCTATATTTTTTAGATAAGAATATATAAAAAATAATGAATTGTTCAATTGAAAAATTATATTTATTTTGTGAAATTATTCTTCACTACATAGAGGATTATGTATTGATTATATAATTAACACTTTATAATGATTTTATCTCACATTTCCTTCTATAGGATGACTGAAATAATATAGATTTTAATGGCACATAAAATATGGGATTGCATATGTATATAATTGTATTTCTACGCAAAGATAAAGATTATAATACTAGTCTAATACACAAATTTCTATTCTCAATGTAGTGTTTATATAATGAGATAAAGGGATTGAAAATTGGGTCGTATATCACTACCCACAAAACTATTTTAATCTTCATGTTTTAAATCATAATGTGAACATGATTGGATATTGTTTCCATCATATAGATTGAGATAGTTTATATTTTTATTCTAGAAAATAGTCAGGTGTAACAATTGGTTATATTCCAATTTTAGTGATCCATGTAAAATAATTTATGATTATATACATTAATTTCATCATTTATGTGTAATATTTAGAGATAAATTAATAGAGAGGGTATGCCAGACTGATTGTTTTTTACATTTAATGATGAAACATGATCAGATGTTTAGTTAGGGTTAAATATAAAAAAATTGTTAATTTTCTCAACACCTTAATTTATCCCCCTCCCCAATTGGGGTTCCCCGAGAAGAGTACCAAAATCCCACATTATCAAAACGTAATGATTTAGTGTTTAATCTATAAATCTATTTCTCGTTTTTGTAAAAAACATTAACACTTTTATGGTGGATCATATTTTAAATGATGATAAATTCTAAGGATATAAATTTGAAAAACTCTTTTGATTATAGGAATTTAATAATATTGTTGAGGATCACAAGAGTTAATGTTTTGATATGATAATGTTTAGTGAAATAGTTCAATATATATAGACAACAGTGGTTGAAATTAAAGGAATAAATAATAAGAAACTCAATTGGTCCTTTCATTATTCTATTGAATTTGATATATGTGAGTTTTTATAATATAAATTTCGGTATTATATACAATACATTAATGTTTAGATATCATCACCATGTGAATATTTTAAGTTAAATAGTGATGGGTTATTAGAGAAAAAATATATTGAAAACTACAAAATATTGATATGATAGAATATTAGTATGATGAAATCCCCAAATAAAATTAACACACCCACATAGGTATGTGTAATTTATTATTATTAATAATATATTAAAATTGTGGATATTAAGACATAAAATAAATATGAATTTACTATATTCCCCTAGGATGTCGGAATTCATAGGTGACTCTAAAAAGAAATCAAATTTAGATCATTTAATTACTCTCCAAAATGATTAAATTATGATTATGATGAGGTAAAGACATGGAATAATAAAGGTGGAAAAACTAAAGGCCATGAATGAAGTGGATTATATATTCATGATACATTATTTCATAAAGAATAAAAGGATGAAAATGTATATATTTTTTCTTGAATGTTCCCATTTCTATAAAGTGACTTAGATTAAAGGGAATATAGATTTACTTAGAGAAGAATTTAATTTAATGTGAGGATAAAATTATCAATTATAATGAGATTAATGAATAGTTTATCCATTAAATATTACATCTTGTATATAGGATGAAATATATAATGGATGAAAATTAATGATCAGATAATATTAATTCCCAATTGAAGTATAATGATGTTAATATTGAAAAGGGTAAAAAAATTCGAATATCATTTTAGGGTATTTAAAATATACTGATATTTACCATAGATTCATTATTAAGTGGATTATGAAAAAAAATACCCACTATGAAAATAAAATTATATTTCTAAACATAAAGATGAATGTATTTAATGATTAATAGTATTGAATTTATACTACAATGGGGTTGTGATACACAACATGGATTTGTGTCTAAAATCCAAATCACTCAATGAAAAGTGTAATCCCACCATAATATGTCACCTTAAAACAAATTTATATGAGCTATGTCTTTATCAAATTTTGTATTATTTATTATAACCATATACATAAGTGAATGAAATGAAATAATAGATATGATTAATGTTTACAAAAAAAATTCTCCATTCATATAAAATTATTGAGGTGCTAATGAAAGGAAAAAATTAAGTTACTTTGAAAAATATGTATATAATGTAAAAGGAATGTAATTTTGGAATAAATTGGAAGGTGCATCAAGTACCAATGGTGGATTATCCAGTGTGGAAAAATTGGTAGGAAAGGGAACAAATATGGTGAATGAAAACGATATTCATCAAAATTAAACAAAAATGGATGAATAATTCCATAATTATTCCTTAAGGAAGAATAATTCGAGGAGGTTTTAGTGGATATCAAGGCATACATGAAATGATCTATCCAAAAAAAATTTATAAAGAATACTATAATATAAGAGGTTATGGACAGTAGAATATCTACTTTGTGTAATATATCTCATTAGGATGGAAGAAGGTGTGTGACAAGAAAGGAAGAAACATGAACAAGTGGGATTATTTTAACAATATATTACACTATGCTGATAATGTAGATAAGAAATTCTATTGAAACCATTTATTTTGATGTTTGTAAAAGTGGTATCACTCAAAGATAACACACAAGGAATCATTTAAAGATTTATGGAAGAAAAAGGATTGTTTATCAAGAAATACTATATTTATCTACTTATGGATGTTAGAGTGTTTCACTCACCCAACATATCTAAATATCACAACTATTTATTAAGTGTTATAGGAATATAAGAAATATTTTATTATTGGAGTGAATAAAATTGAATAAAAAATTAGTTCATTTCAGGAATATGAATGATCCATGTGTTGTTTAAGTAAGAAATAATTAAAATATTGCATTAAAAAATTTACAAGTGAATTTAATGAAATTTCATTCAGTTGAAAAGTATAATCATTAAAATGAAATTGTAATCATGTTAAAAATGACATTACATATTGTAATGATGAAATTTATTTGGTTCATATCATGTTTTTAAAATAATGTGGTCTCTAAAGTTTCAAGTGGTATCAATCCAATATCTAATCCAATAAGTTCTATGAGACATATCTCATAGTTTTAGTATCCCACAATGATGAAAGAAAACATAATAGAGAAGTATAAATTTTGAAGGATATAAATATTTCTTTTGTTTTTATGTGAATTTTTTTTATCATTTGGATATAATTCTCGGTGAAAAAATCCACAAAATTTGGACACATATTATGGGTTAAATTTATTATATACAGTTTAATAAATAATGGAACTAAGAATGATTATTTACATTAATGGATTATTATCATTATATTGAATGTGGAAAATCCTTATGAAAAATTGAAGAAACTGATCATCATGTAGTATCATAATATAATCATTAATTTATTTAATTTAAGTACCCAACATTATACATTATTTAATCTTGTTAATTCAAATAGAATAAAATTTCATACAATCCCATTGACATTATATGTTTTCTATTTTAGAGAATTAGTTCATAAATGCATAAATATAAACTTATATATTACAATGTAGACACTTAACAACAATAATCATATTTTTCACAATATAAAAAATTTAAAATAAAACATGATTTCTTATATTAGAAAACATCACAGCATTAAAAATGGATTATTATTTCTCTTTACTCATTCATAAACTTTATAAAAAATATAAACCCTAGGATGAAGAAAAAATCAGTAATAGCCCTAGAAAAAAAGGTAATAAATCATTAGTCCATGATGGAAAACATTCTCACAAAGTTATATTTTTTAAATATAAAGAATAATCCCTAAATATTGCATTATTAAATCATTGTATTCATGAAAATAATTATAATTCATAAATAAATAAATAATGTTATCTTTTTCATAATTTCTATATCACTCTTACATATAATATATCTCTACAGGATACACATGGAGTAACTAGGAATGTTACGCTTGGAATAACCATCTCATTATATTTCAATAATCTATTAGGAGAATCCAACATAGTTAAATCTATCCATTTTCCCAATTCCATAGAGAACTATAATATTATCACCCAACCCTCGGGTTATCACCTAACCACCCATCATCATAACAACTACCCTAAACCATAACATGATCATAACACATAAATCATGTGTAAAAGAAACCTTCATGAGGAAAATAAAATTTCTATTATGATATCAATTTTCAATTTTTAAGAAGCCACAAACATATATCTGAAAAAATTTTATTTAAAAATTAAACATATAAACTTGAAATTAAAACATCCAATCATTAAGGCCTCATGAAAGCATGAAAATATGATTATGTTTTATAATTAATAAAATTACTTAATAAAAATATTTGTAACTTAAATAAAGGATTATCTTAAAGGAACTCCCTTGAAAATATCATATCATTGAGGTGAGAATTAAACAATTGAATGGAATATATGTATTAATAAGAAATAAATATTTTAAAACATTATATAATCATAATTCAATTCAAAAATAATATTAGCCGGAATAGATCTATGATGTAGAAGGTTAACGCGAAGAATGGAAATTGGGTTAAGAATACTGTTACCTTCTGTCCAATAGTGATCTACACATGTAAGTAATTTTATGGAAAATTAAATTAGACTCATTAATTTCTAAATCTAAAACTAATTATTCATTTATTTGATTTATTATAATTATATTAATTACTATTTGGTTATTTGGAATAGTTATAGAGTACCATATCATCATTCAAGGAGTGTTCATCTCCTTGAGTACAAACAGGGGAGTAATTTTAAAATGGAATAAAAACCCCAGAAGTGCAATGAAATGGTGTTAATATGTTTCCATAATTTTAAATCATTCCATATATCATTTTAATTTTTGGTATAAGGACTATTCATTTCAAAAACATTAATGTTAAATGTTTGGTTTAGAAGTTTTTACTACTATTTCCAACTCATTTTGTTTTATTTAATTTTTTATACATATAATAGATATAAAACATTAAAAATTCTATAGTATACATATTAAAAAATTAACCATAATAATGGTTTTATTTACATCCAAGATGTTTCTATTGGAAAATGTAAAATCATCATCGACGAAGGCGGTGGATTGACATGTCACCGATGATGTTTTCGTTTTTTAGAATATGAGTGGAAGAGAAGATGTTTGATAAAAGATACTCCATAAAAAAATTTATAATATATATAGTTTACTATAGTGATCAGTATATTTTGGATAAGGGAGGAGAGGATAATTATTATATTATTAAAGAAAGATATAATTTAGAAGATAAATAATGACGGGTTTACCTCTTCAGTATCATCTCTTGTGGAACCACCTTAAGAAACATGCTTTTTGTATTTTGGTGAGAACAGTAGAACGTGGATGTCAAGAAGAGTCAAGGAGAGGTAATTACACCAAATTTAGGAAATTTAAAATCTTTTTAGGTTGGAGGAGAAGAGGTGGTGTTTGAGTGGTATACATAGGGAGTGGAGAGTTGTGATTTTTATTACATTATACGTTTGATTATTATTTTCTCTTAGTAAAATCAATAGTTTTGGTTCTTGAGACTAATTAATGTAAATATTCCATATGTTTTAAAACTAATGGTTTCTTAAATAGTTTAGGACCAAAATATTCATGTATTAAACTTATAATGTTAAAGAATTTAAATTATTGAATTTAATTATTCACAAAAAAATTATACTATTTTATAAATATACCTAAAAATTCACCCTATTCTTTTATCAACATGTAGACTTCAAAAGTAGACAACATTTTATGAGAATATTTTTATAAATATGATAAATTTAATTTTTAAATAAATTAATCATTTATTTAAAAATTACTGATTTTAATATTATAATTAATTTTATTTAGCATTGAAAAATTTATTATTGGATCATTAAATTATCATATAATTTTATTAAAATAAAATACAAATTTTTGAATCAATTTTATGAAATTATGTTTTCTTTTAAATAAATATATTAAATTTAAAATTGAGAATAAATATTTATGTTTTAAAAAAAATACCAACACATAATTTATCATTATCAAAAAATATATTTACTTATTCCATGATGTAAATATATCATATTTTTTATCCAAGATTTTATTTATACTTTAACATGTCATTTTGTTATTATAATATCCATATTACTATTCATAATGGTCACATTACTAATCCAAAAGTCGCGTAACAATTCCATTAGTATATTTTCATTAATTATAATAAATACCACTTATTTCATTATTTGTTTATAATGAATTACACTATTTTATTTTAGAATGAAAAAAACATTACATATATACCAGGGATATTATATTACCCCCTACCATTTGATACTATATCATCACAATTTTATTCATATAAAAACATGTGAGGATTCCATTCCCTCATAGAATTTTAAGATTCCGAAGTCACTTCATCAACCTTGTGGATTCACCAAAATACCTTAACCTAGTCAATTACCTTGTTCTATAATAAATAAAATATACAATCCAAAAATATGAATTGGAATTTCCTCATAAGAATTGTTCATTTTCAGTTGATATACATCCAAGATAAAAAAATGAGCTGAATCTGGAACATAATATCGTAACATTGAAACATGCAAAACATAGTGTGTCTAGGATAATCTCAATGGAAAAGAACCTCATTAGGAAACTGATTTGAATTTATCTAGGAATTCAGAGGTATTAATGAACCATGAACATATCTTCTCCTTCTTATCAAAATGTATCACACTTTTCAATGGTGAAACATTGAGAAAGAAATTATCACATACCTCAAAAGAAATATTATTCCTATATTTATCCGCATAAAATTTAATCACAATCATAGATTTAATCATGAATCACTAAATTAATTGAACTTTAGCTATCATTTCCACTATAAAATTTGGTCAAATCAACATTTATTCACCTACTAAATCCAAAATTTTCCGATTTCGACCCCACTTTAAATATAATTACTAAAATGGATCCACCTTTATCATGGAATGAAAACATTTAATATAATAAAAATCAATAAAATAATGATGATGATCCCATAATATATTGTAATATATTAAAAATTCTCATATAATATTCTTTATTGTCTAAATTATTCTCTTAGTTTGTCCATCATATAAGGGATGAAAAGAAATACTAAATTTTAATTCAATTCCCAATACCTTTTAAAGTCATTTCCAAATATTGGTAGTAAACATGCGATCATGAATAAATACAATAGATAGAGTTACTCCTAGTAACATAATGATCACATTAAGATACCACTCTGAATTTGGATCTAGAAACATAATTTGTTGAATATGAGAGAATTTTTCATATTTATCCAGACAATCAACAATAAGCCAAATAACATTATTAAGCTTATTTTTTTGGTGATCTTGCAATGAAATCCATGGATATATAATCACATTTCATCTCTATTAATGGAAAATGAATTTTAATCCCCTTAGGTAATTTTCATTCTATTTTTACCTATTGGAAATTCAATAAAATCATTTTAAAGCTAGAAATATATTTTTTCAATTCATATGACCAGTAATACTCATGAAAGTCTTTATACATATTAGTTCTACCATGAGGAACTAAAAATAATAACTATTAGCTTCAATAAATAAATATTTATTCAAATGTGAATCACTATTCACACATAATCTCCTCCCAAATATCAAAACAAAATATTTATCATTATTATGTTCTTAAAACATACCCTTTTTAAAAAATTCTCCCTATTATATATATTTCAGAGTGTTGCTTCTCTGATTTCTCAGTTCTGTCTTGTAGAGATGATTTCACTTACACCGGAAACACAAAAGTTGAACTTCCTACACCAAAAAAATCTATGAAAAAATTAATCAAATCATCAACCAAGGGGTTATTCTCCAAATGAGACACTGTTAATGTATCATGCTAATTTTTGACTCAATGAATCCACCAATCTGTTTTTTCAGAGATGGGAATTGATTTTGAAATAACAATTCTTCATCATTTCCATCTAACATATCTGCCTAATGTTCAATTACATCGAAATGAATATATACTTTAAACTATTAAAATCTATATATATTTCATATTTGTCTCCATATAAATTATATCTCTAAATTTTTCATGTGAATTCTATAGTATCTAATTACAAATCATATTTCGGATTATTTAAGTAATGTGGTTTTAGTTTTTTTGAATCATAAAAAAGTCTTTGATCATTATACATAAAAATAAAACCAATTCCCTCTAATGCATCATCGATTTAGATGATAAACTCCACATTTACGGAAGGTTGGGCTAAATCTTGAGTATTCAGCAATCTATTTTTTAGTTCAAAAAAACATCACATTCTTCTCCCCAAATAAATTAAACCCATTTTCCTATTAACTAAATTGTTGGGTAGTTTTCTATATATTTTTTTTTTGAAAAAATCTTCATTAGTACCCTATAATTAATCTTAGTTACATTTTCGGCCTTTTCCTATCATCAACCACTTTTTCAGTGAAAACATCTATCATTAAATTCTTATTTACAATATTCATAAGAAATAAATCTTCTGTTATCAAAAATCTAATTTTCTGAATTTCCCATAAAACATATTTTTTTGGGTTATTAGAAAAATACATTTACGTTTTTCAATATCATCATAAATATATGAATAAACCAAAGTAGCATCAATAAAAAACCTAATCTAAATATTCATGATATATTATATTCAAAAGATCCATCAATAAAAAATAGGGGCTTTATCAATGCAAATAGAATAAGGAATAACCCATAATTCTCATATCTAGTATGAAATGTTTTTTTTAATTTCACCCATCATAACCTTTAGAAGATGATGGTCGGATCTCAGGTCAATCATTGAAAAATATTGATCTCCATGTATCTTATCAAAAAAAGTCATCGATATGAGGAAGTGAATAATTATTTTATATAGAAAGGATATTCAATTCACTATAACTGACTTAAATATGCATTGAACCACCATTCATTTTATAAAAAACCAAGATATTTCCCAAGGTAATGTAATGATATGAATGAAACCATTAACTAGAAACTCCTTAAATTTATCCTTCACTACTAGAATTTCCACTTGTGAAATTTGATGAGGGTATTTTGAAAAATAATTATTATCCAGGACTAAATAAATTTACAACTAAACCTCCTGATATGGTAAAATACCATGAAAATTATCATGAAAATACATCCAGATACTCACCAGATAAACATTAACTTGAATAGTTACCTATTTACAATAATATTTGGAATATAACATTCATTTTAATCTCATAATATTTTTTTTCATATTTCTGATATGTAATCAATTGTATGGGTTCATTATTGTATACAAACTATGACTCCTTCTTAAAAATCATCTTTAGAAATAAAATCAATCATAAAATAGTAAATATAAATATAATCCATACACATAATAACAACAAATCCAACTAGGGAAATACAACAATGTCTGTAGGGAAAAAATTACAAAAAAATAGATAGTAAAAATCTTATAATTTCTTTTCACCATAACAGTTCTCTTATGTGTTTTTACAATATGTTTTTTATTCATTTCTTGAGGTGGAATTTTGAATTTTGGAAACAATTAATTAGAATTGGATAAATGTGTAGACCATATATCAAAGAATAAATTTCAATAATATAATTAAACAACCTCATACCACTTAATTTTATGGCTCGAAATAAGATTATTTACTTTTAATGGGGTCAACCACACCTCTCTTCATATAGTATAGATGATTCTCATCATTGAAGTTACTCTATGAACACTCATTTTCATAATGACCCATCTCATTACATTAAATCCATTTTACTTTCTATATCATAGAATTTTTATTATCACTACCATATTCTGATTCATTATAATTACAATCCATATTCCCAGAATTACCTCATCGGAAACACCTAACTAACTTCAAAAGGTCTCCCCCATTGCATTTTATCCAAAAATTCATTAAAACTGGAAACCTAATTTTTGTTCCATCTAACTTCAATGGTGATTTTGTTACTTTTTCCTTCAACCTCAACCTATTATTATATTTCTTTTTAAAGATCCAATGATCATTGTAAAACTATATTTACACATTCTCATAACATCAAACATGTTTTCCTAAATAATTTAATTCATGAGAATCCCATTACCTTTGATAATTTGGCATTAATCCTATGTAAAAAAAATTATTTTAATATAAATATCGTTGATAAAATTTGGAGCGTAGGATTCCAATCGAGGGAATTTCTTTTATCCACTAAAACCTCATCCTACCTCCATTCCAAAAATAGTTTCCCAACCAATGTTGAGACACCATTGGAATGTATTTCACTAAGAAATAATTTTAAAATTCATTCCATTTTTTTGTATAAATATCCTCCTTTCCCTTTATATTATAGACAATTAACCAGAAC
This sequence comes from Viscum album, assembly GCA_963277665.1. Lineage (NCBI taxonomy): Eukaryota > Viridiplantae > Streptophyta > Magnoliopsida > Santalales > Viscaceae > Viscum > Viscum album. The sequence continues at coordinate 1,276,280,336 of OY728126.1, read as the reverse complement.
TATTCAGATTCACCTTCAAATGGTTAAACAAAAAGACTATCGATTTGATTTAATGAACTCACCATTACATCATAAATATTTTCAATGGAATTCATCCACCATTCAACTACCACTAAGTTTGATGATACACTAAATACTAGAGGGTTTCGCCTTATAAAATTTTATCCCAATGATATATTCAGATAATTTTTATCTATTTGATATCATGCATAGATAAAATAACCATCTAAATCATATTTCAACAAACCCATAAATGTCCCAAACTATTTAGATCCAATTACCACTATTACATGTTGCGTATTTCGAAGGATATAATCATCTTAGTCCTTTTATACTTCACCATCCATGTTACTTTTGTAGGAAACCATTATGAGTATACATATCTAAGTTGAATAAACATGTTAATATTTAAATACAATATCATTTCATCTTAACAATAAGGTAAATAAACATTTATGGGTATTCTATTGACATTATCCTCACCCCTATATTTATCTAATCCTCACCTCTGATACCAACTGTATGGAACAAACCTTGAACATTACGTAATATATTTACATCATCTTGAATTCACCTTAGTATAATTCTAAGGAAAATATATTTAATGAGTTTTAATGAATTTATTCGGAACCTCATACAATGAAAATAAAATATTACAAAGTATACCCATCTAATCAATATCAACTTTTTGTCACAATATGAATCTTTTAATATGAAGCTTACTTTCATCTATAACAAAACATTATGAATTTATAATTGGATTCTAATTTTCTATTACCCATCCATAAACCATGTGAAAATGATTTTAAAACAAGATATGAGAAAATAATACTAATTAAGGTACATATAAAGGAAGAAAGAAACTTGTAGTCCATTTATTAAAGAATTTTCACAATGTTTTATCATTTACACATAAGTCAAAATCTCTATAACTTATATTATGTCCTCATAGGATTCCTTTAAAAACATATAAATTAGATATTTATTATAAAATGTAACTCATGACATAATATCAATATAACATGTAAATATAATGTTGTTATTCATGCTCTATTGAGAGTTACCATACTGGTTACACATGGATTAACATTCATAGTATGTTCTCTTAATATCTTGTGAGAAACCTAAACAGTTTACAATTTACCTTTACACGATGAATTGTAGATACATAAAAATTTCACCCACGCTCGATTTCTTATAGGACCACCCATAATCATAAAAATTCCCATGAACCATAACATAAAAATAATACATAAATCTAGCTTAAATGAAATAATCACGAGGAATATAAATTTGTTATTTTGAAGTCCCTTTTTGTTTTTATGAAGTCTTTTAATTATAAATGAAAAACATTTATTTGAAATTAAATTTTTAAAAGAACTATCAAATCAACAACTCATCATGAAATTAAGAAAACATTCTTATGTTGTATAAGTAAAAAACATTTCTTTTATAAAAAATATGTAATTTGAAAAGTGGATTTTAAAAAAAATGTCTCTTATAAATATGATATCATTAATGTGATAGTTAATAAAATTATTTGAATAATTTTACTCACTATAAATATACATAATAAAACATTAGATAATCAAAATTCAATTCAAAAATAATATTATCATGGATTAATCAAAAAAGTAAATTTTTAACCCAAATATTCTAAATTGGGTTTAGAATCCCCTCACCACATGTCCAAAAAAGTTATGTGCTAATAATTAATTTCATGGATAATGTATTGAGATTTATTAATTACTATATCCCGAAACTATTCTTCATTTATTTTAGTTATTAAAAAAATTCATGTTCGTTTAATGTAATTTAGATTAGTTATAGAGCTAAATTTTTGTTTCTCTAGGAGTTTTCGCGTCCATGACTGTAACAATGGGAATTCTTTACAAATGGATGGAAAAACTCTAAAAGTTTAAGGTAATTATGTTAACAGGTTTCCATAATATAAGGCCCCTACCTTAAATGTTAAGAAATCTTGAGTATTAATAAATAATTGACTATATTTCACATTGAATATATTTTTGGTCTATAGTTTTTTAGAATAAGTACATATCTATTACATAATAACTCAAATTAATATAATGTTGATACAACTTAAATAGTGTCTATTTCATCCACAATATAAAACTATTAACAAATAAATTTTATTTAACTTCATAGAAAAATTTTTCTTCACTTCTTACATTTTCTCAACCATCCTTATACATTGTGGAAAATTTTTCAAAAACCTAGGATTAGCACAATAAGCTCATTAACTGATATAAAATATGGAATGAAACTATTAATCGATGAATATTTAAATCATAAGAATACATTTTAACAAATTCATAATTTTCACCTGTAATACATAAAATCATTAACATATGACATGAATTCAAATGATTAACAAAAAAACCTATGAAATAATAAATCATAAATGTAAAATGTGGGAACAATAACTAATTTTGGTTATAGCTTTCACATCTATATAGGGAGTAATATTCTTGGTTGCATTTGTAATACCCATAACAGTATAATCGCTAATTCTCTAAAAGAAAAACCATATATTTTTACTCCACCTCATTTTCAAATGCATTAGAGAGCGATAAAGTTATCTCTGGCCCTCATTTTATCACCTAACCATCCATATAAATAAGTAATTTCCATGAACCATACCATAATCACAACACATAAAACAATAAAAAAGAAAAAAACATTTCCATGTTGAAATCAAATTTCATCATTACAAGTTGAGCACTCATAAATGATGACATGTTATTTTAAATATAAATGGGAAAAATTCAATGTAAACGTTAATACATGAATCCCAGAAATTAGGTTAATGGTTTATATGTTAAAAACACATTGCATGTTATTGAAAGAATTGAACAGTTATTAACACCAAATTAAAACATTTAAAAAATGAATTTTGAATCAAATTTTTCCATTCCACATAAAACAACTGAAAGGAATTTTCACTATAGAATATTCATTTAAATATAAAAAATTCACTAATATCATTTTTAAAATGTGTAATGTAATGAGATTGACTTAGAAGGATAATCCATCAAAGAATTAAAAATGATGTTTTAGTTAAAGAGTCCCTTACCACTTCAGTAGCACTTGAGAAAAAATATAATTAATAACATTATAAAAGAGTAAATATAATGATAATATAATAATACATTATATAACATGTCAAAATGGATTTATATACACCGTATAAAGGAATAAAGGGGCATTTATCAATACATTTTTCAATGAATGTAAATTGAGACCAAATCCCTTAGCTTGACTCTAACTTGTCTCATATATTTTTTATTTTCATGAATAATAAACAAAATTTAATTTATACATTACATAGAACATTTATCAGTATTATTATCCATTTTATATAACTTATTACCACGTTTTAAAAATTACATATTTATTTATGTTCATATCGGTTGTTTTATCGATATTTAGTACTTGAATAAAAAATGAACTTATTTTGATGTTAATTTTCCATGTGGTCAAAAGTATATACTATATAGAATATTATTCATGATTTAAATATCATATATATCCAGTATATATGAATTTAAAATATTCGAAAATATTTGTAGATAATAATTGAAATACATCATTCATAGAGACAGTAGATCGTAAGTACCCATGATCACCACCTTCATTTCGTTATCATATTAAATGAATAATAATTAAATGATATAAATTTATATTAGGTCAATTATGAAATTAATGTCATATAAGACACATAGAATTAATAAAACTATCCTTATATGTTCTACGTATTGTGAAAATGAGTCATATCTCTTTGAGGGGGTGGTCGTCCATAGTTTTTCAATATATGTTACTGTATTTAGACAACATGGAAAAAATAAAGGAATATTCTAAATAAAAATTATAAATGAATAGAGAGAATATAAATATAATATAAATCGTATGTAAATAGATGGTTCATCATTAGGGACACCATTATAGACGGTATGAGAAAATTGAACAATCGTCATTTTGTGAGGTAATAGTTCGTCGTACAAAAAAATGTATGTTTACTATCCATTAAATAGAGGTTTGTGTATGTGTATATCGAAACATTTTAATAATATAAATTCTATTATATTTGTGATACTAGTGATATATTTTAACCATATAATAATTATATTATAGGGATACTAGACTAGAAATACAGTTAAATAGCATTAGAAAATGCATTACCTCTTAATCAGAAATATATATTTGGTATAAAAAACGGCATCCATGGGAGTATTTCTTACCATAGAGAGGATTGTTGAATAAGGGGATGGATTATATGAATATTTTTTGGTATGTATTGGTGAATCCAAAGGTTTTGTAGTGTGGGTATTAGAGAAGAGAGGGTATCTTTCTATAAGAGAGGGGAGGGGCCCCTTTGAAAAATCATAAAATATTAAATAAATTTAAATTACTTTATTCATCCAAATGATTCAAAATTGAGGTGAATTGAATCTAAGATAATTATATTTCTAAATTATCCCATTCCAAAAAAAATTTATTGTCTTAATTTTATTGTAAACCTTATCTATTCAGTTTACACTTAATTATTCTCTTTAAATTTTAATAGTGGTCAAAACAACTTAAATATTAAGTAGATATAAATTTTACATAAATGAGGTAAAATTCCTTTAATTAGACGCTTAATAAAATTTTAGACATTATAATAGTGACTTTTTTATTTTTATTTTTTCTTTTTACAAATAATTTTATAATTTATTGTTTTTATAAATTATCAATTATGTCAATTTAGAAACTATTCACTTTATCAAATTTAAATAAAATCGAAAAAATAGATAAAATCCATCCAAACATGTTAATAGACATATGAAATGTCATATAGATCTATAAAACCATTTTATGGATTATATTATGTAAAATAATATTTATTTTAGTATTTATAAAATAATTTATTTGATTGATTCATTAAGAAAGATTCTAAACATCCTCATTGTGTCATAATTAAATTTAATTATTTAAAGTCTTTAAAATGTAAATAAAATACCATGATATATATAATCATTCTATATCTGTAATTAATATTTATTATCTAATATATCACCTATATAAATCAATATAATTCCTTTTCAGTAATAAGAAAAATGATTATGATAATTTTTCTATTACATTAAATTAAATGCTTATGTTGTCATTATCACACCCTAGGAGCATCCAAATGAAACATTTTAATCCAAATGGTTTTAATGGTCAGAAATATCTAATAAAATAAAATTTTTACAACATTCATGGTTGTTTTATTTTATTTAAATATTAATATTAACCTTATTTACATGTTTTACCCTTTAACTATGGAAAATGAAAATAATTACTCAAGTTACAATTCACAATTTAAAAAAAAATAAAAGGGACCTATTTACAAAGTTTAAAATTTTGGATTCAAAATATGGAATCCATTTTTTAAATTTAAATCACAAAACATGCAGTACTTAATTTAATTTGAATCTTCATTTTCAAAATGAGAAAATGAGTTTTTAAAAGAAAAAACAAAAAAAATGGTTGACTTCTGTTTGTATCAAATTAAATATTAAATTACATCCAATGATGAAAATTGAATTAAATTAGAAAAATATAATTCCATTACACATTAAAATCAATTAATATGATTACCTAACAATATAATAAAGTTAATTAAAAATACAATTTTAAATTAAATCGGAATATTTTTAATTATTCAATAAAACTAAATTTTGTCATAAATATACCAAAAAAATAAGAAAAGAAAATTTTTAAGTCCCACATTCAAATAATATTTTTTTATCAGATGAAACATATAATAGTGAAAAAATTAATTTATTTAAAATGGCTTCACCATAAAATGGTGGTAATACTATATTTTTTGAAAAAAAATTCTTTTATCTGAAATTTCATCTTCGCTATTTTAATTTGGGGTGAGTATATAAGGTATGATTTTTCTAGATAAAATTATTACAATCCCACATCATAAAAAGGATTAATAAAACATCCACATTAAAAAACAATGTGAAGTAGAAATATCAACTGAGATAAAAACTATAAAGGTTTCATATAGTAAAACATATATATGAAAGATAAAATTAACCATCATGTTTTGATGGAGTGTAATAGAATATTGGTTTTGAAGAATGTTTTCAATCATAATTCTATACAACTGTGATGGGTTAAATAGTCATTGACTACATTGTTGTAAAAGTATACAGAAAACGTTTTTTTAAGATCATTTTCAAAAAAATTGAAGGATTATTTTACAACATATAATCAGAACATATGGAAACATAATTTCTTGAGAAGTATAGTTTCATCCTTTAGTAAATTTATACCATAAACGCAATTTTTACTTTAATTGATGAGTATTTAAGATGATTTTTTCAAGCATGATGCAAGTAATCAAGTTCTAAAAACTCACATAATCTACCAAAGGATTACTCTCAATTTATTATACCTTTAAAAATTAATCATTAACAAAATGGATAGTACAAGATCAGAAAATTCCTTCAACATGATTAATAATTTATAATAAAAAGGATTACTTTTAATCTCCAAAAATCAACAGTAATTCCTAAAGTTCAAGAAGTACCATTCAATAAATAATTATCCAGAAATTTATACAAAATAATCAAAACTAATACTAAAACCCAATATATATAAGTATCTGGTCACATTGTCTTCCATGATTAATATTAACATTTTTTGGTAAATAAAATAAACCACTCTCAATGTGTCATACCATAATGTAATTAACCAACTCACATAATCTCCATATTAGGATAATAATTTACATAAATAATCAAATTCTCCATAATTCCACAATTAAAATAATAGATTCTTCCATTAGAAATTCAACCATTATTCCCAAAATCAAGTCCCCTAGTATTCTGTTAACAATAATCACATTATGTTCCCAAAATCAAATTGTTATTATTTTATCAACTCATATAGATCAAAATAAAAATTAATAATAGCCTAGAACTTCATGTAGGTTAGTGGTTGGTGATGCACCCTTGTCCCCCTTCGTTTGCGGGTTCTATTCTCACTGCCTTGTCCGATATGATAGGTTATCAAATGGTCTACTAGTTTTCCTTTTACAAAAACAATAATATTATTAATACATTACAAAAATGAGATAAAATCCCCAAAAATGACCATAACATGTTTTCACCTAAATGGGTTTTCAATACCATTAATTTTCATCCCAAAATGTTATAATCCATAACTACCTCATAAATAAATGTCTCAAAAAATACCGTTAATCACCTTGATATTTCATAACAGAATCCTCAAAATTGTTTCTATGAAATTAATCATAGTATCAACCTTAAACTATTAAACCCACGATGATATAAATATCACATAAGAATATATACTATTCTCCAAGGATTAATTTAAAATTTCTATTGATACAAATATCATGGCCCCAACCATAAAAAATATATAATCGTGAATTTTAATCCAGAAATTTCATTCTTTTACATTGTGGATATTTTCATGCAATTATGTTTAGATGTTGAAGACGCATAAATTACATAACTACACAAATTTATAATATTTTGATAATACTAAAATTTTATCATGTTCTTCCAAAATATAAAACATTTCAAAATGAATATAATTTCTTTTCATGAAAAATTCCATCATGGAATCTTCCTTTCTCTTACACATACTTTTAACATGTGGAAAACATTTGAAGAACAAGGGATGGAAAAAAATCTCAGTAACAGATATAAAATAAGGTGTGAAACAATTTATTTAATAATATTTAAAACGCATGAATTTTTTTCATAAAATCATATTTTTCTCCTATAATACATAATCCCTTTAGCTTACATCATGAATTTATAAGATTTCTAAAAAACTTCTAATAAATAAAAAATCATAAGTGAACATGTGACATCTATAACAAACATATATTGTATATTTTATAGCTACATAGGGAGTACCCTTAATTGTTATGTTTATAATACCCTTCATAATATATTCCTTAAAACACTAAGAAGAAACCATAAAGTTTAACTCCATATCATTACCCAGTGAATTAGAGATCATTCACCTACTCACCAACATTAGTTTTTCATAGAACCACCCATGTATATATCAATACACAAGAACCATAAAATACCCATAACACATTAAAAATTATAAAAAACAACATTAAACATTGAAATTACATTTCACTCTTACAAGATGCACACACAAAAATGCTAACATATTATTTAAAATAAAATGGTAAACGTGTAAGGTAATAATAATTCCATTTTAAAGAACTAAAACATATAAATAGATTATTTTAAAATCAAAGTGTCCCATGCCCCTTTGAATGTTTTTTAATGAAATTACACATTAAAAAATTCATTTTCACATAAATAAATACTTAAATGAATTTTTACAAAATTGACATTAATGAAAATTATTTAAAGAATAAATATTTAATGTATTCAAAATGATGTTTTATATACGGTGTCCCTTGCCAGTTGAGGAAGAGTTCAATAAAAAATTAATGAATAACATTAAAAAATTATTAAATTTAACTATAATATAATAATTCATGATATAATAGGTGAAAAGTGTTGTGGATACATCTTATAAAGGTTTAATGGTGAATATAATCAAGAAATGCCTCAATGAAAGGAGATTGAGACAAAATCCATTACCATAAGTTTGACGTGTCTCGTACATTATTTCTATTAAGAAATATTTAAAAAAATTACTTTATAATTTATTAAGATCATTTATCATGTTTATTATTTAATTTATATCACTTATTAACATTTTATAAAAACAAAATATATTTATATTTATATCAGATGTTTTGTCAATATTTAGTACTTGAGTCAAAAATTAATTTCTTTTGATATAAATTGATAATATTGTCAAAGTAAAATAATATCCAAATTAGTATTCATAATTTATGTATCATATATATCAATTATATATGTTTTTATAATAATCTATTGTATTGGGAGATAAAAAATTAAATGCGTAGTTCATGGATACATTAGGTTGTACGCACACATGAATTATCCTTTCATTTATTTTTCATATTAAAAGAATAAGATTTAAAAGATATAATTTTGTAATATAGATCCATTATTATATTATTTCAACATATGTCTCATATGTTTAATAAAACCATATTTTATATTTTCTATGTATAGTGTGAACGAGTTATATATATTTGAGGCGGCGGTAGTCCACACATGCTCAAACGAAATTATCAAATTTATCCAACATGGAAAACATATATTTCTGTTATGAATAAAAATTACCCAAGTATAGAGACAATATAACTATAATATATATCATATAAAAATATAATGTCCATAATAATGTCCAACATGATAGGTGGTATGGGAAAATTGAACAATCATCATTTTGTGAGGTAGTAGATCACCGTACAAAGGAACATTGTGTTCGATACCAATTAAATGGAGTTATGTGTATGTATAGATCAAAACATTAGTATAAAAAATCCTAGTATATTTAAAATAATGGTGTTATTTTTTAATCATAAAATAAGAAGAGTTTAGGGAGTGTAGAAAGGAAATGATATTAAAACGTATGAGAGAAGGATTTACCTCTAAATCGTTTAAATTTTGTGGTTTATACAGAAAGTCATCCTTGGGAGCATGTTTTCTAGAAGGGAGGATTCTAGGATAAAGGGAGGGATTATAGTGAAAAAAATGTAAGCATGGGATAAACCATGTGATCTTGATGTGTGAGTATAAGAGAAGAGAGTGAACTTTTTTAATGGATAGGTGAGGGCACCCTTCAAAACTCATAAATTATTAAATAAAGATAAATTAATATATTCATAAAAATAAATAAAAAATCAGATATAAGATGATTATAGTTCAAAATAATCTCTTCAATTAATTTTCATACATGTTTAGATTTAATTTTAAAACAACACTTTTTTGGGTAACCCTTAATTAACCTCATATAATTTTAATTGGGGTAACAACATTTAAAATATTATGTGGTGTTAAATTTTACATATTAAAGATATATTTCTCACAATTGGACATTTAATGAATTTTTCGACCTTATAATATTCATTTTGTGATTTTGATATATTTTTTGTATTTTTTTATAATTTAATTTTTTTTAATTTTTATAAAATATCAATTATTTCAATTTTGATACTATTCACATTATTAAATTTAATTAAAATCCAAACGGAGAGATAACATTGGTAAAAAAACATTAAATTGTTTTATAACATGTAATAATCCCTTAATAAAATAATTTATGGAATAAATTATATAATATAATATTAATTTTAATATTTAGAAATATCATTTACTTGATTCTTTCATAAATACAACATTCACTTCATCATCACTGTGTCATAATTAAATATATTTTTTTATGTCTATAAATTATAAATAAAGTACAATTCTGTATTTAAAATATTTAAATTTATAATTAATTTTTATAGTTAATGTGATAACCTATATAAATCCATATTCAAATTGATTATGTAATAAGAGTCCTATTTATGATAATTTGTCCTTCACTTTAAATGAAATGTTTTAAATTTCATAATAACCCCTATGTGGAATAAAAAAGCCATTTTTTCATCCCAGTGGTTTTTTTGGCTGATTAAATCTTGTCTAATAATTGTAGTACTAGTTTTTGGGTAGTTTTATATTATTATAATATTATTTTCACCATTATTTACCAAATTTACACTATCACTACTGTATATAAAAATAATTTCTAATGTTACTGTTCATGTGTGAAAAAATAAAATAAACCTATTTAAATAATTTGGACCTTTTAATTCCAAATATGGAATAATTTTTTCTAAATTCAAAATGTCAATGTTGTATTAATTAATTTGTAACTATTTCCCATTGAAAAAAATGAAAAAACACAATTTTTAAAACTAATACCCATCAAATGGTTGACATTTGTTGATATCAAATTTCAATTTGAAGTTACTAAAAATGACCAAAATTGGATTAAATGATAAAATATAATTCTATTAAACATAAAATAAAATTTAAAGGATAAGCTAACTATATAAATAAATTAGTTGAAATGGTAGTTTTGAATTAAAATTGAGTATGTTTCAGTAATAATTGAAAATGAATTTTTGCATAAAAATAAAAAAATATAAAAAAATAAAATTTTTATATCCTGATGAAAAATAATAATTATATTTTTGCAAATTGACTATATAAAAGTGAACAAAACATGATCTAAAAATGGTTCTCCATCAAAAGGCTGCAAAAATGCATTTTTTGAAAAATACTCCTTTTATCTAGAAAATGAATTTTTTCTTATATAATGTTAATAAAATAAATAGGATAACTTTTAATCATTATATTGAATTTAATTTTTTTAATATAATCCTAAAATTCATATTTTATTATTTTATAAACACAATTATATCTTTTTATAAAAATACATCCTTCATATTCAAATGGGTTTTCATTTTATTTAAAGTTAATTTGAAAACAAATGAATCATTATATAGACATGTGTAAACCATATTTTCCTAATTTAGTCAAAAATATTCAATCCCTATATTCTAACATCTAGGAGATAACTACGATATTAAATAAATATATTTACTGGTTCATTTAAGCTCGATGTGGAATATCATTTATGCTATCAAACATTTTGTTTTCATTTAAACACATACGATGTAACAAATTATTTTAAACAAATCCATAGATCATTTTTTGGATATGAAAATGATTCATTGTATAAATCAATAATGATAAATGTTTGGTTTCTAATTATTCTTGACCATAACAAAGTAGATTCATTTTATTTAATTATTATGTCAATAAATAAGTTTTGGGACACTAAAAAAGTTAAAATAAACATATTAAAATATGATATGACCGTTATAATTGGATTCTTGCAATCCGTGAAGGTTGTAAAAAAAATGAAAATATGTCATCCTTGAATGTGGTGAATCGAACCATCATGGATGATGTTTTTATTTTTTTGAATAATATTAGAATAAGAGAGGTTTGATAATGGATATTCCATTGACATAATAAAATTCTATTATATATATGATACTTTAGTTATCATTCTAGTTTTTATTGGGGATGTGAGGATAAGGTAGAAATAATGAAGAGAATAAATAATTTCAAATGGAAGAAATGATGGGTTTACTTATTGAATATCATCTCCTTGAGAATTCATTTAAGGAACATGGTTTTGTACTTTTAGTGAGACCATCATGTCTTAGATGTGGGGAAGAGGATTTGGAAGGGAATTTGTATTAATTTAGGAAAACTAATGGTCTATGGAGGTATGAGGTGAAGTGGCAGTGGGGATTTGTATTTATAAAGAGTGGATAGGGGAGATTTTGATTATTTTATTCATTTTATTATTATTTTGGGTCGACATTATCAATAATCATAAATTTTTGTCTATGTATTGTATCTAGGGCATGTGAGTTCTAAATAATAGTTTATTACATAATTAATGGACAAAAAGATCATGTATTTATCGTTTAATTTTAAGTTTATTAAATTATTTTATTTTAGTAATCAGTAATGTTGGACTCACCAGTTTTGATAATCTCAATTATGAATAATTTTTTTTATAATATCTATTATGATTAATTATGTTTTCATAATCTCAATTATGATTAATTATCATTTGATAGTCTCTATTATGCTTAATTCTGTTTTGATAATCTCAATTATTATTACTTATGTTTTTTTAATCCCAATTATGATTAATTATGTTTTGATAATATAAATTATGATTAATTATGTTTTGATAATCTCAATTATGATTAATTAGGTTTTGATAATTCCAAATAATTTTTATTGATTAAACATTTCATAATTTTAGTTAATATTTATGTTATTAATGTGTAAATATAAAAACTGATATGTTCAAATGATATATCTTTCTTGCAAGAACATTCGGTTAACCATTGAAATGTTTTATCCTAGCTTAATCTGTGGAATGTTTTCAAAAACAGACTAACAGCTACCGATACAGAATGGCCACCGGTATGCCGATGAGCTACCGATATAGAAAGGTCACCATTATGAAAATGAGCTTCCAATATAGAAAGTTCACCGGTATGCAGACAGTTACCGTTACACTTGAGCTACCGATAGATTTAGTCCACCTGTATGCACAAGTTGACCGATAGAGATTAACAACTACTGTTATGAAGTCTACCATTGCAAGCTCACTGGTATGGGTCACTAGTACATAAGCCTACCTCTACAAAGAGATACCACTAAAGGAAGACACCTCTACTTATAGTAACTGATACAAGGAGCTACCCCACAAAAACAGCTACCGATACAAGAAAGATACCATTACAGAGAGTAATAGCTACTGATGCAAAGTCTACTATTACAAGTCCACCGCTACAACTTCAATTATACAAAGAGCTACCGATGGAAACAAGTCAATGTTTCTCTAAAATCTATCTCTACATGGTTATTAACAATAGACTTATTTTGTGCTTTTAATGAAACTTATTCTAATTAATTATGTCTCTCGGATGCAAGGAAACTGTACCTCGTACAAATCCTTTTTATTTCTAGAGCTCAAGGAACATATAAAATGGATCCTCGAGCCACTGGAATAAATTCCACTCCTTCAACGCACATACAAAACAAGTTTCTAGATATACACAAGGTGATTTATATAATAACAAGGAACAAAACATGCTGAATCTGTAGAACATGAACATTCAAGGAGTGAATAGATTCAACTGACGACACCTAGACTCAAGCTAATCAAGCTGGACCTGGAAGTCAAAGAACAAAAATGCTACTCTTTTTTTCACACAAATTCTAGAGAAGGACTCAAGTTTCATCTACATCAAATCCATGGAGTCCAGAGCTTCACTGAAAACATATAGAGAATTCTAAACTTATCTCTACATGTTTAGATCTATCGTGTTTCAATTATTTACATTTTGAGTAGTGTATGTGCTCTATATTTTTAAGCACACACTGTCTTCATTGCTGAACTAGAGGATTCCTAAATCCTCACTCAATGTATCCCATACTCTCTTATATCCCACTATGGATGGTGGTAGAGGTCAAGTGTGACCTGGACAACCAGTGTGTTGTCATCCAGTTTTCCCACAAAGAACTATACTAATGGTGAAGTGTGACCTGAAAAGTTTGTGGACTTTTGTAAAACCCCGATCTTGGATGTGGATCATAGTTTATATAAAACTGTTTGAGAGGACTAAGACTCTACTTGAGACTGAACGTCTTGTTTAAATCTGTTGAGCATTTCTATTTTAGATAAAACTATTTTGAATATTCTGGTTCTAAGTATGATATATATAAATCTATTTTAAAGTTACTAAGATAGTTAAACTAGAAAGCATTCGTATTTATTGAAAACCTATAGGTTAGTTTCAAAAGCTTATCTAATCTTCATATTATATAAACTGAGAACTGAGAAATCTATTGAGAACCTAACTGATCCTTTACTGTATTGAAAATTCACTACAGTTTAGCATGTTATTTAAATTGGAAGATTTCAATATAAATCATTTAAATAGAAATTTTAAATAGGAACTCAATTCACCCCCCTCTTGAGTATCCACTCCGACCAATATTTGGTATCAAATAATTTTACTAAAAGGTTTTCAAAACACTCAGTTTGTGAAATGTTTTCAACTGTGATTTTAGTTGTATCATAAAGATCATAAAATTTAGGTTAGTTCTAATTTTTTATATCTTTATATAAATTAAGTGTTATGGATAATATTTTAGAAGGTGAATCTACTAACATGCCACCTTTATTTAAGGGTGTTAATTATTCCCAATGGAAAATAAAAATGAAAATTAATTTAGAAAGTATGGGATTTGACATCTGGATAGCTATATAGACTCAGTATAAGATTCCTGAGACTGTTAGAACTACTTTTGATGAACCTACAAATGTTTCTTGTAATAATAATTGTAATGAAATGAATGCCATGTATTGTGCTTTAGGAGATGAAGAATTTATTCGAATATCTTCTTGTAAGACTACTTATGAAATCTGAGATACTCTGGCTATTTCCCATGAGGGAACAACCAATGTTAATGAAATGATACCAAACACATATAATATTAAGTGTGATAAATTTAAATGAAAACTCATGAATCTATTTTTTATATGTATCTCAGGTTTAATGAAATAGTCAATACAATGAGCTCATTGTGAAAAGTTGTTCCAACAATGGAGAAAATCATGAGGATACTATGGTGTCTTCCATAAAGATAGAGAAGGACATCAGTTTCAATAAGAGAATCATGATACATAAGTTCACTACCTGTTAAATATCTGATTGGTATTTTGATGATGTATGAAGAAGAGATGTTATTAAAAAATCAAGAAGATGATGAACCGAGGAAGAAGTATGTAGATTTCAATAATTCTACTTCAAAAATTATGGCCAAAGGGAAAAATTCAAAGTGAAAGTGATAGAACAAGATATGAAGAAAGTGAATCAGACTGTGATGCTGAAATGGCTCAAATAGCCAGACAATTTAGAAGGTTTTATAGGAAAAAAAGTTTTTTAGAAAATTCAATTACAAGGGAAGGTATGAAAATAAATTTCATTTGAAAAATGATTAGAAATAGACTGGTAAAAGTGATGACATAGTCTATTACAAATGAAAAATGAAAGGAAATGTGAAAGCTTACTGTCCAAAATTAATGTACAAGAAGAAATATGAGTACAAGGGAAAAAATATAAGAAATCCATTAAAGAAACCTGGAGTGCTTCAATAGATAATTCAAGTGATTTTGATACCACCCAGGATGAAAAATCTCAAAAAGATAAAATGTGTTTCATGACAAACACATCTGAGGTAATATAAGATACTCATTCTTCAAATTCTTATTACATTGGAGATGATTCTGATTCTGATTATGAAAACATGTCTTGTGAAGAGTTATTTTAATACTTTATCATGATAGAAGATACTTGCAATATTCAGAAATACAAGTATAAAACCTTAAAGAAGCAGCATGCTTTAACTAGCACTATTAAAACTTCACTTGATGTAGAAAAGGAAAAGAATGATCAACTGCCCAATGAAAATACTGAACTCAAATTGTCTAATGAGAAACTCAAGAAAGATTTAGAAAAATTTTCTAATGGAAAGAACCCTCTTACACAATTTCATGGAAAAAATTTTGCACCAAAGTATACTATTGGTTTAGGCTATCATCCTTGACAAAGACAGATTACAAAGAATAGATTTATTCTTAAATCTGGACAGTATGGTGTTAATTCCAATTCTGGAAATTCCTATGTCACAACTAGCTACTTACATGGTAACATATCAAACAAAGTTTATCTATCAAAATCATTTAAATATATTGATTATATGAAACCCATTACTCAACTCTGGGTACCAAAAGTTCTACGTGCTAACCTGTCTGGACCCAAGAAAATCTGGGTACCAAAATCATTTTCTATCTATGTTTTTTTGTAGGAAACTAGCTTGAAATGCTCCTGCAAAAAGGACATGGTATTTGGATAGTGGATGTTCAAGACACATAAAAGGAGAACTTTCAGGCTTCAAAATCTTAATCAAGGTTGATGGAGGATATGTCACCTTTGGTGATAACTATAAAGGTATAATCATCATCCTAGGCTAGATTGGTAACACTGATTCATTTTTAATATCTAAAGTTTTATTTGTTGATGGACTAAAGTATAATCTATTAAGAATTTCTTAGTTGTTTGGTTATGGATTAAATGTTATGTTTGAAAATGATTCATGTAATTTTTTTGATTCTAAAAATGATTTGGTGTTTACTGGATTATGAAATGAAATTTTTTATGATATAGATTTGAATTCTTTAGATAAGTAAAATATTACCTATTTAAATGCTTTTCAAAAATAATATTTTTTTTGGAACATTAGATTAGGACACTGCAATATACACTCAATTAGAAAACTAACAAGAAAGAACTTAGTTAGAGATCTACCTAAACTTGAATTCCAAGCTGACAATGTTTGTAATACCTTACAAAAGGGAATGCAACATAAAGTTTCTTTTAAATCAATGAATGATGTTTCAAATTCTCAACCTCTTGAGTTGGTTTTCATAGATTTGTTGGGACCACCTAGAGTTTCTAGCTTAAATGGGAATAACTATGTCTATGTCCTTATAAAATATTTTTCTATATATACTTGGGTATATTTTTAAGCTCACAAAAGTGATTCTTGCTTTTACTTTATCAAATACTCCCAGTTTGTAAAAACCCTAGTGGACAGAAGATCAAATCCTTGAAAAGTGATCATGGTCATGAGTTTGAAAATAAGGAATTTGAATCATACTTCTCACACAATGGCTACAATAACTACTTCTCTTCCCCTAGGACACCTAAGTAGAATGGTGTAGTAGAAAGAAGAAATAGGACCCTTGAGGAAATTTGAAGAACTATACTAAATGAGTATGATTTACCTTTTTGTTTTCGAGATGAAGCTATAAATACAGCTTGATACATTATAAATATAGTATTGATTAGACCTGTTCTTAAGAATACCCCTTATGAATTATGGAATAATAGAAAACCTAATGTTAGTTATTTAAATGATTTTGGTTATAAAGTTTTTATTCTGAATTATAAAGACAATCTGGATAAATTTTCATCTAAGAGTGATGAAAGAATTTTTATTGGTTATTCGTTATCTAGAAAAGCCTATAGAGTGTTTAATATTCGATCCAAATGTGTGGAAGAATCTGCTCACATAAAATTTGATGAAACTTCTCCATATGAACTTAACCTTCTCTTGAAAATCATGAAGATGGTTTGTCTTTTCTAAAGCTTAATGATAAATTCGGTGAACAAGTTGTAAAGGCAACCGGTTATGGAAATATTTCAGAATATGCTGTTAGTGAACCCGAACGTAGATGAGAACCTGAATTTTCTAGTACTACCTTTACTAGATCAACTATGATTCTAATTAATCATCCTTCAGATGCTGTTGTAGGTAATCTTGATATAGGGACAAAGACTAGAGCTTCTATAAGAAACCTAGCTGAACATCAACCTTTTCAATCACATCTTGAACCTGAAAATATCAATGATGCAAGAAATGATGAATTTTGGTTGAAGGCCACGCAAGAAGAATTAAATAAATTTGAAAGAAATAATGTCTAGGAATTAGTAGACAGGCCTAACGACACTTTAACCATATGCACTAAATGGGTGTTTATAAATAAGGTTGATGAATCTCGAAACCTCATAAGAAACAAATATATATTAGTTTCACAAGGTTACACTCAAGAAGAAGGAATTGACTATGAAGAAACTATTGCACCCATAGACACATCAGAATCCATTAGGATCCTTCTTGCTTACACAGCTCATCTGAATTTCAAGTTAGATCAAATGGATGTCAAAATTTCATTTCTATATGGTTTTATAATTGGCGATGTTTTTTTGAACAAACACATTGGTTTACAAATCACCATTTTCAAAATCATGTTTTTAATCATTCTAATGCATTATATGGATTAAAAAAAGCTCCAAGATCTTGGTATGAAAGCCTTACAAATTTTAATATTTCAAAAGGTTAAACTAAAAGAATTGCTGATCCCACTCTTTTTATCAAAAATATTTCCAAAGATGTTGTGATAGTACAAATATATGTTGATGATATTATTTTTGGATATTCTAAAAAAAAATTTGTACTCATTTATCATTGATTATGAAAAATTAATTTGAAATGTGCATAATGGGAGAGCTCAAATATTTTCTTAGATTTGAAATTTCTCAAAATTGGGATGGTATTATTCTAAATCAAATTATATACACAAAAGATTTACTAAAATGTTATTTGTTGGATTGTAAAAAAAATGTGGTACACCTATGAGTTCCACTTGCATGTAGGATATTGATGAATTTCGGAAACCAATAGATCAAACCAATTACAGAGGTATTATTGGATGCTTAGTTTACTTAACCACTAGTACAACTGATATTATGTTTCGTGTATGTATGTGTACATGATTTCATGTTAATCCTAAAAAATCACACTTAATTTTTTGTAAAAATGATTTTCAAATATCTTAAGAATACTACTGATTTAGTTTTATATTATTCAAAAGGAAAAACTTTTGATTTAATAAGTTATTCAGATGATGACATTCCTGGTTGGAAGATAGATAAAAAAACACATTTGGAACAAGAAATTTATAGGTAAAATCCTTAGTATAATGGGGTAGTAAGAAGCAGAATTCAGTTGCATTGTCTAGTGCTGAAGAAGAATATATTACTAATGATAGTTGTTGTGAAATGATTTTGTAGATCAAACACACTTTGTTGGAATACAGATATGTTTTTAAACATGTTTTTATTAAATGTGATAACACTAGTGCAATCAATATCTCTAAGAATCATGTATCTCACTCTAAAACTAAGAACATTGATGTAAGGCACCACTTTCTAACAGACCACAATCAAAACGGTGATATAACTCTTGAATTTTTAGGCACTGAAAGTCATCTAGATGATATATTTACAAAGCCATTATGTTCATAGAGATTATGTTACATTAGACATGAATTATTAGTGATCAACTATCCA
The DNA here is from genome assembly GCA_963277665.1 of Viscum album. Lineage (NCBI taxonomy): Eukaryota > Viridiplantae > Streptophyta > Magnoliopsida > Santalales > Viscaceae > Viscum > Viscum album. Next base: position 1,276,260,775 of record OY728126.1, on the reverse strand, counting down.
CAAACCTCACCGTTAGAAAAACCTCACCATTAGACAAACCTCGCCATTTGACAAACCTCACCCTTATAAAAACCTAACCATTAGACAAACCTCACCATTATACAAACCTCACAATTAGACAAACATCTTTATTAAACAAACCTTACTGTTAGAAAAAAACCTCACCATTAGATAAACCTCACCGTTAGACAAACCTCAATGTTAGACAAACCTCACTGTTAGACACACCACACTGTTATAGAAACATCACCGTTAGGATACCTCACCGATAGTATTTACCATTAAAATCCTCCCTGGTTGAATAGTTACCTATATATCGCGTTGTTTTAAATTTATGTGTTTTAATCTGAGACGCATTGTTGCATTAATATTATTATTATTATGTTTTTTATTTCTAAATGATATAAGTCGAGTCTAAGTCACATTCAATCCACCGCAAACTCCAACCTTCCAAATCATCACCTATCCAAGCCTCTGAAATCTTATTAACCCTATGTTTCATGATTTCGAAGTGGTCTGAGTTAAGCAACCAAAATTGATAAAGGTAATGAGTCGAGTGCTATGTGACAAAAATTCGGTTCTGGAGCCACTGGAAGTAGTAGTGGTAATAGTAAAGCGAAGGTAATTTCTGTGAATTCACATTTATCGAAGAGGAAAATAGTGATTGAGAATGAGTTGTGTGTTGAGTGGTTGATGTCCCACAAGCCTCTGATTTTAAGGGTTTTAGAAGAGAAAATATGGCTAGATAGTTTTTCAAGAAACAATGGGCCTTATTACCCAAAAATAGTTAAGGATATTTATGAGTCTGTTAGAATTGAAATGAATGAAGATAAGAACATAATGATTTTTGTGGAAAATGATAAAAACATATCTTTTTCATCTGTTGAATGGGTTGTGAGTTCGAAAGTTCCAAACAAGGGTGAGTTTGGATATTTTTCTAAATCAGTGCCTATAGCTAGTGACCATTTTGAGTATGTGGCTACTTTGCATGAGTTAACTTGGAATGGATCACCTAGAAAATTGATTGATGATGAAATGGAAGGAGAAAATATATTTTTGTTTAAATTCACAGAACATGTGATTAGTCCCAGTTGAGGAGATTTTTCAACCCTGATGTTTTAGGATATATATCTGATATAAATGTTTAGGCCTCGATTGAAGGTAAATCTATGCATATTATGGATGATTCAGATAAAGGATATTACCATACCTAAACCAAATACCATTACCTTGTTTTTTTCTAAGCTGATTTCCAATATGTTAAAAGTCAAAGGTATTTCTGAATCTGGGTATGAAACTGTTGTTGTCAAAGGAAATTTCTGCATTACTAAGACTATATGTAAGAATATGAAAGTAATGTGGAAGCATTTGAAGAAACAATGGGTGAATGATGATGTTAAATTGTATGATAAATTTAATCCTATAGATTATCCTTCTATGCCTAATGATGAGAGAGATCCAGGTCCAGGACCTGATGAAGATGTACCTACTTATAGTGATACTGTTGATGGTGAGGATGAAGAGACTTTAGTGTAAGAAGGAGGGGATCCTGACCTGCCTCATAGACCTACACCTCAGAGTATTTTGTATGAAGAGGCTAGTCCTCCAATAACTGAACCCATGAGAGAATCTGATTCTGATAGCTCAGATGAACTTAACTTGAGTTTGAGTATAGTTATTGTGTGTTTTTCTAGGCTTGTAGAGGCTGGTTTGGTTTAGATGAAAAAATACACTTATCTCTGATGAGCCTCCTGTTGGTGAACTTTAAATAGTTTTGGCTGATTCTTCTGAGGAAGACCTCCCTGATGAGGCTGATATTTATGTACATGTCAACGAGAATGCACAAATTGAGGGGGAGAATCCCACCAGACATGGTACTATATAAGTAGATCATGAGATTGAAGACTGGAAAAAAATCCAGGTATTGTAATTTTTGGTTTGGACTATTCTTATTCTAAAGATGAGACACCCATCATAAGACCACATGTTAGCTATAATATCCTTTCTGAGACTTTAACTAAGTATTTAGTAAGAAAATATGACCTAGACTTGTTGAAGACTGATCTCAAGACCTGTTTTGTGGAAGAAATAATAAGAATGGAAAATTCATTAATTTTATCCCTTCAATCTGTTCTGACTGAATCTGTATCTAATATTTTGGATGAAGACAAGACCTGATAGAGTCAAGTTTTATTCTTGGCAGAGGATGTTGAATCTCTAAAGAAATCAGTTGTCTCTATAGAACATTATATGATTTCTAAATCTCATGCAGAAAAGGAGTTGTCTTTTTTTTAATGTATAGTTGGACAGATGGTGTCCGTTTTTTGAAGAATTTAAGAATTCCATGGAACAACATGTCAACACCCAGGACCTTGTTGTGAAAAATATCATTACTGGACTGAATAAATATTTTAAGGAAACCGTAGTTTTTACTGTTTCACCTCAGGGTGCTCAGAGACCTTCTTTAGATGTTTATCAGATTAGAGCTGCGATGAGAGAAGAGCATGAACAGTCTTCCACCTATGGCTCTGTAAACTCTACTACCTTGACCCAAGTGGTGGCTACCACTAGGGTATAGGAAAAATTGTTCCGGATTTTTTGAGGGAGGCCTCCGCATCTCAGAAATAAGTAAAGGATATGGTGGATTAATATTTCCAAAGGGTCTGCACTAAACATCAGTTGAACAATCACTTCAAACATTTATTATAATATTTGAAATTACCTCATGTGAATCAAGACATCAGAGACCAAGTGAGTAAACTCAGGGAGTTGACACTGTCTTTGGAAAAAAAAATTGGAAAATAAGGATGAATTCATTTATGCTATGGAAAGAGGAGAAGGGATTATCGTGGATTTTAGAAATATCTTGTTGTCCTTCTTCCATGTTGATGCTCAGCCAGTAATTGTATAACCATATTTTCCTGCATCTAGCTCTCCTTCTTCTACTTTTCATATGACCACATCTCAAGATATCAAAACCTTGACACCAATCATTACTCAAAGGGGTACCCAATACAGGCCAAGAACAGTTTTAGTTTCTCAACCTCCATTGGTCATTTCTGGAATTCCCAATCCATCAACCACAGCTAACCAACCTAAGTCTACCTCATATCCCAAAGGGAAATCCAATGTGGACATTCAGGATGTAGATTGAGTGGGTCTAGATGAATTTAATAGGGATCATATGTACCTTGTGTACAGTTTTTTAATCCTTATGCACTTTTCACTCCTTAATATATACCTATTTTCCAATCTCTTTATCTCATTTTTTACCTATGCTACTTACATCATTTATTGTGTAATTTTCCGCCAATACATTCTTTACATACTTATATTATACCTCCCTTATTTTTTCTAATTTCCTAAGGGAAACATTATAAAGGGGGAAATATGATAATGGGAGATGATTATTTAATAAAAGAGGAACCTATTTCTGACATGGATATTAATATTTTCTTCTCTAATACACTTGTCACAATTGTATCATAGTCTAATACATTTGTATTAACTGCCATAATTTTTTGTTATCAAAAAGGGGGAGATTGTTAAACTCACCTATTTTAATAATCACAATTATGATTAATTATGTTTTGATAATATAAATTATGATTAATTTTGTTTTGACAATATCAACTATGATTAATTATGTGTTGATAATCTCAATTATGATTAAATATATCTTAATAATCTCAATTATGAATAATTTTCTTTGATAATCTCAATTATGATTAATTATGTTATGATAATATAAATAATGATTAATTATGTTTTGATAATCTCAATTAAGATTAATTACGTTTTGATTATCTCAATTATGATTAATAATGTTTTGATAATCTCAATTATGATTAATTATGATTTGATAATCCCAAATTATGTTTAATGATTAATCTTTTCATTACTTTAGTTACTATTTACGTTTTTAATGTTAGAATATAAAAACTGATATGTTCAAATGATATATCTTTCAAGCAAGAACATTCAGTTAACCTTTGTAATGTTTTATCCTAACTTAATTTGTGGATAGTTTGCTTAAACAAAATAATAGCTACCGATACATAAAGGTCACTGGTGTGAAGATGAGCTATTGATACAGAAAGGGCACTGGTATGTAGATGAGATACCGATATAAAAAGGTCACCGGTATGTAGATAGTTACCATTTCACCTGAGCTACCGATAGAGTAAGTCTACCGGTATGCACAAGTCGACCGATACAGAGTAAGAACTACTGTTATGTAGTACAACATTACAAGATCACAGGTATGGGTCACTGGTATATAAGTCTACTGCTACAAAGATATACCACTAAAGGAAGTCACCACTACTTATAGTCACTGATACAAGGAGCTACCACCACACAAAAAGCTACTGATACAAGAAAGCTACCGTTACAGTGAGTAACAACTACCAATGAAAAGTAAACTGTTACAAGTCCACCGCTAGAAGTTCGATGATACAAATAGATACCGATGGAAACCAGTCACTATTTCTCAGAACTCTATCTCTGTTTGGTTATTAAAAACTGTCATATTTTGTGCTTTTAATGCAACCTATATTAATTAATGATGTCTGTTGGATGTCAGGAAACCATACCTTTTACAAATCATTCCCATTGATGGAGCTCAAGAAACATATAAAAGGGAACCGTGAGCTACTGGAATAAAGGCTCCTCCTTCAACGCACATACGGATCCGGTTTCTGGATATACACGAGGAGATATATTGAAGAAGAAGGAAGAACACATGCTGAATGTATAGAACATGAACATTCAAGGAGTGAATACCTTCAAAATGACTACACCTACACTCAATCTAATCAAGCTGGTCAACCTGGACCAGGAAGTCAAAGAAAAATATACTCTATTTTTTCAACAACTTCAAGAGAAGGACTCAAGATTCTTCTGCTTCAAATCCAAGGAGTCTAGAGCTTCACTGAAAACACATAGAGCATTCTAAACTCATCTCTACTTGTTTAGATCTATTTTGTTTCAATTATTTACATTTTGAGCAGTGCTTGTGCTCTGTTTTTTTAAGAATATATGGTACCCTGTGCTGAATTGGATGATTCCTAAATCCTCACTCAGTCTATCACTTACAATCTTGTATCCCATTGTTGATAGTGGCAGAGGTCAAGTGTGACCTAGACAGTCTGTGCACTATTGTAAAACCCCAATCTAGGGTGTGGATCATAGTTTATATAAAACTGTTTGATTGGACTAAGTCTCTACTTGATACTGATACTCTTGTTTAAATCTGCTATGAATTTTTATTTTAGATAATCTATTTTGAAACTTTTGCTGATAAGTAATTTATATATAAATATATTTTAAATTTACTCTTATAGTTAAACTAGAAAGTTTTTATATTTATTGAAAACCAGTAGGTTAGTTTCAAAATATAATTTAATCTTCAGATTATATTAACTGAGAACTAATCAATCTCCTGAGAACCTAACTGAACCATTACTGTATTGAAAATTCACTACAGTTTTGCTTGTCATTTAAATTGGGTGATTTCAATATAAATCTTTTAAATAGAAATTTTAAATAGGAACTCAATTCACCCCCCTCTTGAGTATCCAGTCCGATCAACAACTAAAAATTAAACAACTTTATAAAAATCCCAAAAAGTCACCATAACCAATTTTTTTATGTGTTCATTTCAAAAATGAACTTTATTTTTTAAAAAAATTTTATAAATAAGATAAATTTATTTTTTAATTAAACTCATTATTTATACAAAAATTATTGATTTTAATATTATAATCGATTTTATGACACTTTGAAAAATTACATTCTGTATTATATAAATCTATTATTATTATAATAAAAGAAACTTTTAATTTTTGAATATATTTTACGAATTTAAATTTTCTTTTAAATAATTATATTTATTGTAAAAATGTAAATAAAAATTTACGTTTGAAAAAATACCAACACTTAAAATCTCATTTTTAAAGAATTATTTACATATTATGTGATAAAAATATATTATTTATTCATATATGAGATACTATAATTTTATAAATAATCTTAATATTTGATGTTATTATTCAAAGGGCTACTTCATTCATTATATATTAATGTTGAATCAAACTATCAAATTCAAGAATAAAAAATAAATTATTCTATAAGTACCTATGTCATTACATTTATCTATTTTTCTAATCTATTTTATCAGAAACATTCTTTTTACATTATTTATTATTCATAGATAATATTATATAAGTGTGATTGAGATCATAGAAATAAAAATTTCTCTAAATTTAATTATAAAAAGTTACAGGATATTTATGGATATAATTCAGCAAAAAATATATCATTACATTTTTATATAGAATCTTTGTTCTGAAAAAAAAAGTTCCAACAGAGTGGGCTTATTGTATTTTATATGACACTTTTATATTAGGTATGTTCCATTACGAAATTCTATATGAATGAATCAATAATTTTATGCAGTTAAAAAATTGATTGATAAATTATTAATTTATTATGGAAATTTTTATGTAAAAATGAATTAATGGTTTTAAAACCCTTGGAAACAAAAATTGTGGTCTAAAACATGGAGGTGAAGATTTTCTTAAAATTAATGTATATTTTTTTATTCATGGTGAATGGAGATGAAGGTTAAATGATCAAATGCAATTCTATGGTTAAGATATCATATATATTTGATAGAGCATAAATATTTAAAATTGATGGATATTTTGTTGAAATAAAAAACATTATGGTGGATTTATATACATAAGGGTGAGTTAAAAGTCTCAATATTAAAAAATAAAAAGTGATGTTGATATCAATTAATATTAATTATACACATAAAAAAGAGAATTTGAATATTAAATTCTATTTCGGGACATGTTTTGAAAAAGGGGTAGTGGAGATAATGAAGATAGACACATGTATTTTTATAAGAAAGGGGGAGAACATAAGAAAAAATTTAGGGAAATAACCCTGATGTTTTATTGAAAAAATATGAGTGATAATTTTGTATAATAACTCTATACATTATTTTTGTAAATGATGATTTGTTTTTGTGAATGATTTTTGGGGTTATTTTCAGTAATATACAATTGGAGGAATATTTCAACTTGGATTTTATTATTTTGAAATATTGAAAATAAATGGTGACAATCCAAGAGGTTGTATTTTCCATTAATGAGAGAATACTATTTCCATCAAGGAGATTCTTTCAAGATTAAAATTTGAAGCATAATAATAACCTGATGGTTGTTATATTCTAATTTCATTGAATTTTTAGAAGAAATCAAAAAGAGAAATGTTTATCCTTGAATGAAAGAATTTTTTCCGGATCAAAATATTTATGTAGATGGTATAACAAGATAAGGGGGTGAATTTTATCTTTAAAAAAATTCATTTTTAACCTTAAGGGATACATTTTTTTAAATAATTTTATAAAAATAAAATTCACTAAACACTCTTTTATAAGGTTAAGGAGAACACCTTTGGTGTGAAAAAGATGATTATCATAACTAAAATATTACAATGATTTTATTTAGAAAAGATTCTACCTAAAAGAATAAAGAATCATAAATCAAAGATTCAACAAAATATAATCTAAAATATGAATGAATTTCTATTGATAAGGAATGAAAAAGAAATTAAGTAACATGTCATTGAATTTTTTTTCAAATATAAGGAAAAATTTTAAACCAAAGATATGGGTGTAAAATGACGTTAGATAAAATTCTCTTGGTTTATACATTATGAATGTCTATATTACACACATCAGTGTAATCACTCTATCAACCAATGATTAGATACAACTTATATCTTGTTATCCCCACAAGCCCTCGATTATTCAGCTAATCAGTACCATTATCTTCCATCATCTTAGAAGCCCTTGATTAATCAAGAAATCAAAACCTCTATTTCCATCATCTTGGAAACACTGGATTAATGAATCGTTCCCCTAAAAAAATTCCTAAAGAGAGACCCCAAAATGTTTTTTTATGATTTCACTCTCAAACCATAGTTACATGCACTGGGAGCTAGTAGTTCAGAAGGTAGAAAATTTAGATCATGTAAACACACACTCGTTTATCACTCTATACAAATGATGATGTGACCATGTATTTATAGTCATTAAATTTAATGGTCATCATGATCTCCAATGCTCATAGTCTTCTTGAAATTTTGGTGGTACATGTACAACTTTTACTAACAATGGTCATAAATTAACATATTAGTTAACATCGTTTAAGCCTAAGAAAAAATATAATGAGAAAGATATTCATGTATACTATAATGCAGTTAAGAATGAATCTAATTAAATGTATAAGAATATTATGGAAATTAAAAATCTAATCAGTTTTATAAAATTGGATTCTTACAATAAATAGAATAATATTGTAATAAGAATGAGAATTGATAAACATCATATTATATAAAAGATATGAATTGGATTCGAAAAATTAATTGAATCGGATTTAATAATCTATGTGAATAGAATTTGTGAAGCTATGAGAATTGTATTCAAAATTCAATGTGAATATGAATCGAGAAATATTTTGAAACATATTCTAATTTCTAAGAAAATCAAAATTTAGAAAGTGTAAATAAAATTCATAATTCTTAGAAAATCAGAATTGAGAAAGTGAAGGATTCTGGTTATAAGAATAAATCATATTATTCAGTAATCTTAGTATATAATCAGTTATAAAAAAATTTATGGTTAGACTTATCTATAAAAATACATAAAAGTGAATAAGGAACATGAATATGATTATTATCATGCATTCATTAGTTTAGAAAAGGAATATTCACTAATACAAAATGAAATCATATTATTAATGAAAATTTGTTTTTGATTTCCAAAACATAAAGAATGTGTAAAGTTATAATAATACATTTGACTCAAAAATCTCCCACTTTTTGAAAGAAAAAATTTATTTTTAATAAATGAATATTAAGACCAATATATTTGAACATAAATGAAATACTTATCTATCCCTTGAGTTTATGATGTTTAAATGAATGAATGTGATGAACTCCTCGTTAGGTAAGGAAATCCTCCTAAGGATCGTATTGTTATTTTATTATTTTTTCTTTCATTATTAAATAAATATATCTACACTACATAATTATTTTTTCTTTAATCATTTTTCACCTTACATAAACATTTTTTCCTTTGATTAATCATTTTCTATCCCCTCTTAAATTATAATAAAGAATGGAAAAATTATAATATACATAATAACATTAGGAAAAAAACTATGAATATAGAATGGAGAATAATTTCTTGATTTGAAAATCATTTTCAAAAGAATATTCTGAGTTTATAAAACTAAATCCTTCCTTGGAATTATTATTTTGACCATGTTCTTCATCTTCTTCAAATATTATCATCATCTTCATAAATTATGTGGAGAAGTTATTATTTTTGATTATTCCGTTCAATGTTCATAATATTTTCATCCTGATTTTCATTTTATTCTTCCTGAGACTTGATTTTTTCCGCCACCTAATCATTGTAAGTCTTAATCCTTTTAATCTCAATTTTGAGGAAATTTAACTTTGCTTTCAAATAATTGACTTATTTCATCTAAATTAATTTTTCTTCCTATATTGTCTCTAAAACACTCTTTGATAACATTTTGACTGAGTCTTTAAATTCATTAAAATACTTCTTGACTGGCTCAAACATATCTTCATAAAAATTATGATCGATACGGATCTGTCTTGACCACTTTGTCATATATATACAATATTTCGTATGTGAATCATAATAATCCATGTAGGTATTGATATTTTCTTCATGTTTGATCAATTTCACCATCTGTAAGGTTATGGACTCAAAAAACTAATTTAATGATTCTTGAATACGATGAAAAATAGATTCAATGTTTGGGTAGTGTGGGATAAACATCACGAACTCCTTCAAAGTATAAACAACAGAATCTTCTCAAAAATTTAAGGATGTCCTTTATGATTATGATTGATTATTCTTAGAAGCTCCATCGCCTACTAAATTCCCATTTCCTTTCATAGAATCTGTGTTTTTTTTTCTTTGTACAATTTTGATTTTATCAGAAACCTGAATAATTATTTCTTATTTATCACCACAATTACAATCACCATCATCACCAACATCATCGCCATCTGAAAGAACATTCCCAACAATATTTCATTCTCACCTGAGATTTATTTTTTGATATGAATATAGGATATACAAGCCAATTTATCTTCTTTGGAAAGATAATATGATTAGTATTGTGATGTTAGCGTGGAGTGTTTTTTAGCTTTACTATCTCTCTGAATTTCTATGATTTCTTAAATCTCATCCTCACTATATTTCCCATTGATGGATTCATCTTCTATTTTTTATTGTTCTTTAATTATTTATGTTATATCTAAAACTAATACATTACCTTATCTATTGATGTAGCCTCGACCTTCGTATCACATAATTTTTGTGGAGGAATATCAAATTCATTTAGAAAATACTTTTGAACCAGAATGTTCTCTTATGCTCTTTTTGAGGCTTTCAATAATTCTTGGCACAACATAGCTTCAGATATCATTTATTAAAGCTCATTGAACTTCAGTTTTTTATGTTCTTCGGCTTCTTGAAATTTTAATTCTATTGATTCTTCCATATCTATCCCAAACATTGTATCTCCATCCATCCTATTTTCCTTATCTTTTCTCCATTTTATATGACATCGTATGGATAAAAATTCTTGTTCTTTTTATTCTGTGGTTCGAAAGATTCATATTCTCTATATTAAGACACAAAATACCTCATTATTTGACCTTTCTACCAATATTACATCCTTATAATATAATTCAACAAATTCCATAATCTCACTACCAAAGGAATATTTCATTCTATTAAGATTATCATCACATAGAAGAATACTCTTGGAATTCATTGGCTTGGATTTGCAGAAAACATTGCAAGTGTTCAAACAATTAACTATCAATTTAACATAGTATCTCAAAACTCCAGTATATTATAAAAAATTGTTCCATCCCGGAACTTATTGATTGTGAAAAATTTGTACATCAATGAGTATTTATTTTTTATATTTACAAGGAAATCCAGCATGAATATATCTATTACCTTAAGAGTATCTTTGTCTCATTTTCTATGTATGAGTAACCCTTTCAATAATAATCCTATAATTTGATAGTTATAAAGATGATGATACTGTTTCTACTTCTTTCTCGACTAATGGAATAAGGATTCTATTACCTTATCCTTATTAAAATAACTTTCTGATTATATCAATTTCTAAGAACAATAATATGCATCTCTGTCAAATAGAATCACTATGATATCAACTTCTTTCTTGAACGACATTGAATAGCTTTCCCCATAATAATTAAATTATACCTTATACATTCCTCTTATGAATAATTAAACACATTCATAATAATCAACAACATGTTTCAGAAATACTAGATCTTGTTCTCCTTTTTTTCAATGTAAACATTTTCCCATTATTGTATCTTTATCATCATTCTACACAGAGAACCATACATGAAGAATAATGCTTGATCAACAAAAATTTATTGAAAGACAAACCACTCCTTAAATTACTTTTGGTAAAGCATTGTTATTTGATAAGAGATTGATAATGTCATTTGAATATGATGAATAATATGAAATTGGACATGGGGTATTGAAGGGGGTAGTAGCTTGACTATAAGATTAATATGGAACATGGTGGGGTTCCCTCATTTATATAGGTGATGAGGTGATGCTTCATCATCCAAGATAGATCCATTGGTTGGAATTAAACCATGTTTATCCAACAATGTTAATTTAACTGAAGAAGATATTATAGGTTTTGATCATTTGAGGTTTTAACAGAACAAAACCGATATATAAAAAATTGATTACGATGATGTTTTATTAAAAAAATTGAAACTCCAACATACATAATATTTGTTAGGAGATAATAGGTTAGAATTTGTACATTTTGGAATTCATAAAAGTTTTATAAGTAATGGTTATATTCATCTTAGGAGTTTTAAATTCTTGAAATATTAGACAGTTTGAAAACATAATTACATTCCGAAAGAACATTGTTTGTATTTGAAAATAAAATTGATGTAAAGTTCAATTTTACACCCCATATGAAAATGTGTATCTTAATGTAAGGATATGGTTCAAACAATTTGTTGAAATGAATGATTACTTTTCAGTTATCATTCCAAAAGTTTTATTAATATATTCAGATTTATCGAAGCTTAATGGTTTTGTAAAAATTTAAGCAATTTTTTCTCATAATATGATTAATTGTAAAATAATATCTTTTATGATTGTGTGATCCCTTAGAATGATATTCCTACTATTTATGTTCTTCTCACATGACTAATGTTATTGTTTTTTTCCTTATGGAAATGGTACATGTTTTATCACATAGAATATGAGTTTTAGTAAAACCCATTCAATAATCAGTGAGTGTTTTTTGCATCCATAACACTGGAGCACAACAACTACCATCTTCCACATATTCGGCATCAGCATTGGAAAGTGCTACCTTGTTTGGATTCATACAGGACCAAGAAACTAATCAATATACTATGGAATTAAATGTTCCATATGTACATTTTCTATACATTATAAAACCAGCAAAACCATCATCTGAAAAAAAAAATTCATTCAAAATAGTTTCTAAATGAAAAAAAAGTCCCGAATCTATAGATCCCATTAAATAATGAAAAATTATTTTAAATCATTCAAATTAGATTATGTTGTATTTTCTTTATATCATGCACATAAAAATAATGAATACATTAACTCATCATGACTATCTATAAAGTATAGTAGAATTCATATCATACCTCTAAATGTTATTTGATAAACTTGTTGTCCAGCTTCATCAAGATTACGATTATTGGAGGTAACAATTTGAGTTATAATATTTTTTTTCATATACATAATTTTTACAAAGATCTTTAATATACATTGTTGAGATATATAGGGTCCTTCTAGTTTTTTAGATATTTGAAAATAAATAATTATTTTAAACTCACCCATCACACTCATCTCAAACTCAAATTTAATAATATTTTTCAAATTAATCAGGTAATGATTGTCTAATTGATCCGAATATAATTTCATCAACATAAATTTGAATAAATAAACCATTTTTTATTTCATTCATTATAAAAAGGGTTGTATCATCAGTTCCCATACCATAATTTTTTTGTAACAAACAATTTTAAAGTCAATCATTCCAAACTTTGGGGGAATATTTAAGACAATATAAAGCATTGATATGTTTATAAATGTATTCAAGTTGTATATTATCTTCTAAACTAATAGTTTGTTCAACATAAACTTACGCGTGTACATATCTATTATTGAAATCACACATCATATACATTTAATAATATTTAAAATTAAATAATGCTTCAAAGGCTAGTAGAATACCAATTGATTCATTCCTTACTACCAGAGTACAGGTTTATTTGAAGTCTATTCCATCCTATTGATTATATCAATTTCCGACTAATATTTCATTAATTCATATATTAATTCCATTTTTAATCACAATTATTTTTTGAGAACCCATTTTAATCCAATTAAAGAGGTTTCTTTAGGACTTTCAAACAATATCGAAACATTGTTCCTCTCAAAATAATATATTTATTCTTGAATCACAATTATCCAATATTCATCACCTAAAGAATCAACATAAGTTTAGGGTTTTAATTTCGAATCAAAATAAATATGTTCTAATTTATTCCATAATGAGATTTAGGTCCATACAGGTTGATTTACATCACCAATGATACTCTCACATGGATGATTTCTAAGAAACCACTAGCTTGGATTTTTTAAAACATGTTCACCAAAATAAGGAAGAATATATTATGTATTAAATACTTTAGAAAAAATTTCCTGAGTAGTTTACATATAAAAAGAATATTATATAAAAGGTTTTTATTCAGTTCTAAAAAACACATCAGAAGTTGTGGGTTGGGTTTGTTTAAAAAAGATATGTTTGATCAAATTTGATATGCATTGTTTCCTCAACAGTACAAGATTTTTTATTAAAATTTCTATAATAATTGGATATAGGGGAATGACATAATAATATACCTTCATTGTATCTTCATGTTAATTTTTTTAAGCTGTATTTGGTATTCAAGATGAATTATTTGCATCATAATACTCTAAATTATGAGACATTTGGTTATCATCTTGTCCATAACATAAAGTGTGTTTTATTAATAAATGACCTTAATAAAACTAGACTAATAGTATAAAAAACTGAACTAACTTCTTTAGCCCAAAAATGATTAGCAATTGAGTATTCATTCAACAAGGTTCTTATTATATATTGAACAATATGATTTATTCTTAAAACAAAACAATTTCGATGAGGAGTTCATGGAGTTGAGATGTTATTAGTAGTTCCATTCATACTACAAATTTTTTTAAAATACGATTTTTCAATTTCTCTATCGTGGTCACTATGAATATTTATTAATTGACGGGTTTTTTTAAACTTTGGATGTAAATGTTTTTAAAAAATAAATATATTCAAAATTCATTGTAAAAAAAGAGACCCATGTAAATCTGATGTAATCATCAAAAAATACATATTATTTGCTTTTAATACTCCCATTTTTTGTAGGACTGAACATTTTCATTTGTACTAAAAATAATTCATATATAGTTGAGGCTTCACTGCTTGATTTAATTCCGGAATTATGTTACCTTCCATATCAAAAAGGGCCACATATTTTTGGAGATCCAAATCTATGATCTGGTTGATCCATAACAAGTCTTTTTGTTAGTTATTTTTCATATGTTCCTAATATTACAGTGTCATTTCAATCTATTCCATAACCATGATTGATCTTCCATTTAACTAAGCCATGGTATGTCTTTGATCCTAATGTCTTCTATTTTTGGTGTGTAGACATTCTCATGCCAATGTGTACAAATAATGATTTCATCCTAGAAATTGTATTCTACACATTTATGATTCTTAAAATTCACAAGTTAAACCTAATCACATAATTTACTTATTCTTATAATTTTGTGACTAATAACATTAATATAAAATCGTTTAAAATCAAATCTTCTCCATGAAGAACAATGTTTCATAGAGTAAATATATATCCTTGAGAATTATCCCTGATAGTTACATTTCCACCTTTCATCTGGATAATATTTTAATAGAAATTTTTATTACTTTTCATATGCAAAGAACAAACACTATCCATTTACCAAATAATATTGTTGGTACTACCATTGTTTTCCAAAGAATGAAATAGTTAGATTTTTGGAATCCAACTCTTCTTGGATCTGGAAATATAAGAATATAAAATAATAGGAATCATGTTTTGTTTAGAATACTGGTATTTATAGATTTATAATTATTTTATTTTATTTAAAGATCAACTTTTGTTCAAATGTACACCACTTTGAAACCTATTTCATAATGGGGCACTTTATGGAACAATATAATTATTGCTAAAAAATGGTAATCAGCGAGAGTAAAACATTATGGATCAATTCCTATGAGGGTGAAGTGGTTTTTACATTTTATCAAATTATTTATCTAAAAAATTAATGATTGATAAAAGAATCATAAATAAAATATTTAGATATTTTCCTAATGATTGAATTCTCATCCTCACAAGTATTAGTTTTTAAATTATGTTTTTTCTCTGAATCATTTTTCATAGAAACAACTTATTCAAGATCCGTATAATGTTTATTCCTTCCAGAATTAAATTCATTATGGTATTTGGATGTATTTTTTATGTCAAAAGGTTTGATATCAATATATTTGTAAATATATGATATATATATTGTTAAATCGTGTTTTCTATAATTTTCATTTTGATGTTTCTTTATGATAATTAAATTTTAATTTTAATGTATCTTTGACAATATAGAGACAATTATGATATGATAAGTTATAATGCTTTTTGAGGATGATTATTCATCCGCATAATTAGAATATTTATTACCAAGGTAGTTAGAATTTAATGAAATGTTGGTTGAGGATTCAACCTTGTGTACCTTTTCTAGGTGACATTGATTTTCAGTATGTATTCTAGTATAGAGATCAATATTCTTATGTTGAGAACATTCATTATTAGAGGAGTCATAAGAAGTGACTCCACCACATTCACACCATGAATCATTTTACTTCAGAACATTCATTCCATTATACTTATAATATATTCCCTCGTTTAGTTCAAAATGTTTATATTTCTTGTCTCTTGTATTCAACATTAGAAAATTAGGAATGATGTGTGATACATTCTTTCACTCATAACGTGTGACTTATGAATCGTTCTTATATTTCTTATAATTTTTCTTATATCTATATTTAATGTACTTAATATAAATCTTAATCATCCTTTGATAAAGATTTAATACCTCAATCTATGAATGATTAATATCACTTGAGTTTGAATGAACCAAAAAATTAGTTGCCTTTGTTTACTTATCAACTTTTATAGGATCCTAGGATCTTGTCTACTTTATAGTAGTGGTAAATGAAACAGCTCCATTTTTATTCTTTTCATTCACTATATCTCTTTTTAATGTATTCTATTTTCGTAAGAGAGTACCAAATAACTCGTCCACAGTTACAGTTGTGACATTCGTTGATTCAAAAATTGCAGATCTCCTTGATTCCCATTCATTAGGAATGATATATATTTTCTAATCCACTAGATTTTCAACATCTAATCCATTCTCCCCCATTTATTGTAGGATATTTACAGATTTCATGAATCTTTGTTGAACTTCAACTATAGTTTCTCTATAACAATGATAATATGATCTAATCATAGATCATTGTGTCTTAATGAATTTAGATGTACCAAAATGTGTATCCTCAAATTTTATAAAAAATTTCATTACTTCTTAAAAAGATGACTTATGTTTGAATATATTACAATTCATATAAAAAATAAAAGTATTTTATAAATTATAGTTTACTTGATATTCATTCTTCACATGATTCATAATGAGTGTAACTTCATGGTCAGTAATATTGTAATATCTAGAAAACATTAAAAAATCATTAGCACCAGCATTTATTAAATAAGAATGAAATATGTCTCTTCAGTACTAATAATCATTCCAATCAATGTTCTGAGAGAATCAAAATTGATAAATTCACTAAATTAGATTCGAATTTTTGAGAAAATTGAAATTGGGAATGTCTAAATCAGATTCAAAATTCTATGAAAGTCGAAATTGATATAGTGTATTATTATTCTTCAACGTATGAATATGATTATTATTTAATATTAGTATGTAACTTTCCTTAAATAAATTATTTTCATATTTATATATAAAATAAACTTAGAGATAGTAAGTAAAATTAATCAGATAATTATTGGATTTTAAAAAAATTAGATAAAAATTCATTAATAATACTTATAAAATGAATATCATTGACAAAAATAAGATTGTTATTTAAAAATCATAAATGAATGTTAAAATTCATACGTATAATTTTGACTCAACAAGTTGGATTCTACACATAGAAAACAATCTTGGTAATATATACTAGAAATTAATAAAAAATAAATCAGTAATGGAATATGAGGATGAGAATACAAATTTCAAGAGTGAAATATATAATGAGACTATAGTTATAACATGGAGTATTTAAAAATTATAATAATATGTTATCATCTCTTGTAAGGACCAAGGAATCATTGATAAGATATATCTTGTTTGATGATATTTTTTTGATCCAACACTAATGGATGTTATCATTAAGTGAATCTTGTTTATTCTATCCAAATTTGACAATTGAAAAAATAATTGAAACTATGGAGTAATTTTTTGAATTTTAGATTGTATTTTTTGGTGGACATAAAACTACACTACAACATGGATATCATGCCACAATGAGAAATAGAACAGAAAATAGAATTGAAGATCACAAAAAAATAGATGTATCATGGAATTTATTTCAACTTTAGAATCAATTATTTCACTATGGGTTTTATCATCACACTATTATATTGACAATTTCAATTAATATTTTGAATAATCTCTCTATAATATAATAAGATTCAGCATGATGATTTTCTTTCAAAAATCATAATGTATATATGAAAATTTGTGTTTCTTGGTAAAGTGGTAATTGATGATTTACATTATAATGGTGTGTTTCAGACCATTATATTTATTGAGATATGAATATATATGGAGAAAAAATATATATAATGAGAAGAAGAAGGAGATTTGGTTGTGATTTATATATTTTTTGGGAATTGTACTGTGTCCCACCACAACATAGAATATTGTAGCACAAAATCCTTAAATCTGAATCATGTCCCAATATAAAGATAAATATTACACAATGGTATATTCAAAATAATATATTAAATATATATTTTAATTCTGAACAATAATAATTTTGATATTTATTTGAGAGTTACTCGACTTATATGGATGCATTTGGACATGCAAAAATATATAGGGTACCTTATCACACCCCAACTGCATTTGTCTTCATTATTTTAATTATTTACTATTTTTTTACCTAAAAGATGAATTATGGGAATGTTCATCTCAATTTTAAAGGATTTAGATGTTCATATTTGGTTAGATAGTTTTAAAATGTTTATAGAAAACTATATGTATTAACAATGGAAATCATGTAGTAAATTGTGGTTCCACTCACATAGTTAGTTTATAGTTTTCCCAACCATGATGACAACTATTTATTATTTCTATGGTGTATCCAATTAGGGGTGAACATATAGATAAATGTTTGGTAAATCCTGTGAAAATTGTAAAATATGATTGGTTTATTAAAAATTTCAAATTTTCTATCCTCCCATATATCAAATAAAGCCACATAGAAATCCATTTACAACAGATTCGTCTCTTATACCCACAAACATCATTAGACAGTGTTCCTCTATTATGATATGAAAATTTAATCGGGTTATTTCAATTTTTAGTGCTAATTATCATAGTTAAACACATATAACCCCTCTAATAAAATATCGTTCCTTGCATTCACTTTATTTATTCAAATAATATGGTCTTAACTGCCTATGGTTTTCCTTAGAGGATTTTTTATATCTTGATTTTTGGGTTTCTGCGGGATTTAAAAATATCCACTTATATTATTTTGGTTTATTCACACCATGAATTATTATGTTGATGAATATAAGTTTTTATTTCCCTATAAATGGATCATTAAATCTAAGACTATGATAAAATATGATTTATAATAGAATATTTAATAATTTTATAACCACTATCTAGTATTCCTCTTATTATTGTATAAGATAATTTGGTTAACATTCATGGAATGTGAAAATACATCATATTTCTATTTAAAGACAAAATTATTTATTTAATATCCCATGAACAACGTGCGGTTTATTTAATGAAATTTTTTTCTTATGTATTGGTTTTATATGATAATTATTGATTTATAATTTTTAACAAATATAAAAATTTAAATCTTAAATTATGGGTGTTATTGGTCTAATTTTTAATGTATTCCTATATTTCTATGATATATGAGTTGATTTGATGATGATATATGATTTATATTTCAAACATAATCTATAATTTTATTTGAATAATTAAATTCACATGACCCATTTATAAACATTATATTGTTTTTTATGATGATATGCCTTTAAAACAAAACCCATTTTTTATAAAATATTGTAAATAGATAGGTTTGAGTATAATTTTTGGACAGTACTTATAGTTTCATATTCTATGTTAAAAGGTTTTATTTCAATAAATGGTGTTCAAAGGTGATATTAGTTTTTTTCTATTATTGTGATTATATTCTGTATAATCATTTTTTGGATCCAAAAAAATTTCGATTTTACGGTAATCCATGGGTAGATATGTTTGAAATATGAGGATACATGTCATAGTACTGTATGATTATACTCTAGAAAGTGGGAAAAAATTCCTTATTCCTTATATAGTGCACATTACCATTTTTATGATCGGTAGGTTTGAACCAAGTGTTATTTAATTTTTATTTAATATCATATACTATTATATCATTATTGATATTATGTTAGACCTGTTTGAGAACGAATCTAGGGAATCTGTGCATCAATGAATCTCCTAAATATTTTTTATGTGTTATTATTGAATTAAGTTATCATATAGTAATTATTAAATAAATTATTTATTAATTAAATAAAATTATATATATCTATTTCAAATTTCATTTAAAAACTAAAATAATTATCAACCATTTTAAAAAGATAATAAAATTTAATCCCAATTATTAAAAATTCTTTTTAACTGATATCTTATTCTATAAATGAGTTAAAATATTTTATTGTAATGGATGTTTTTAAATGTTGTTAATGAGAATTTTTATTAAAACATAATGAAATCGTACATTTTATTGTCTTTAAAACAAATTAGAAATATTTTTTTTCAAATGTAATGCATGGGGTGCTAGGAGATTATCTACTAGGTTCCTGGGATCATTATTATCACATAATAGGTTTACCATAGGCCAACATGAAGGCACAAAATCATATATAGATTTAGTTATTGGAATAATATTGTTTATAATATATCATGACATTTTCTTGACACGTATAGATCGATGGGTATAGTTTGTTCATTATTTTTTGAATGTTATCTATTATATTCATCCAGAACATCATCCTACCATTCCAATTTACGGTTTTATTTTACAAATATTGTCTCAATATTTGGTTTTATGCGATCCTAGTTAAGGATTTTTTTATTATTAGGTATATTTTTATCATGTCATCCTTTGTTTAGAATTTTTTTCATTTGGAAAATAATATTTCATTATTATGAGAATATAATTTATGGAATGGAAAAGGTGGATTTAGAAATGTAAATTATTTGTCTATATTGATTTCATAGATCTACTTTCAAGCCTATGTGGATCTAAACTACCGTTTTGTCCATTCCACAGGTCGGCATGGATTCCAGGATTGGGTGCGACCATGGTGTTGGATTTTACCTAAAAATGTACATGCATGAGATATATGTACACCTAAATATGAAGCATGATATATATAGAAATATATTTGTGTGTGTGTGTGTTTTTGAGAAATATGATAATATATATCATGTATATTTATGTTCATAAAATTAAATTCAATTAGAACTATTAATAAATTATACCAAAACAGTTATAAATTAATATGATGAGTTATGAGTAGGAGATACATCAGGCCTGGTTATATAAAAGGATGAGAACCTCTCTTATTGGGAGTGTGATTGTCATGATACTTCTCTAAACTCTCTTCCTCTGAAACTCAATTTATCACATTTTATATGGTGATGTTACCAATTTTTTTGGTATCCACATAATAGAAAAATGTATTCATTGATCGTTGTATCTCCTCGAAGGTAGGATGCATTCATTCACTGCTCCTCATGGTCTTTGTTAAGAACTGTCCACAGAAGGAAGATGGAAACTTCTACTATTCATGAATTCCAAGTACTCTATTTTCTAAATATACAAAAAATCACTTCTTGAAGATAGATATTTCTATGTTTTGAGTAGTCTATAAATTAAAAAGGTAATTATATGATCATATGAAACCCATAAGTGTTATCAAATGGGGGTTCTTCATGTTTTTAGTATGATTTGATAACTAGTCTTGGTGGGAAATTGGCACTAGAATTAAGAAATACAATTTCTAAATTAGAGTCCATGTTTAAAGTAAAGTTTTATTTACTCATACGTGATATCCTTACATGATACCCTTATACATAATCTCTCTGTAAGGTTAACCACTTTGTTAAATTTACACAAGTGAGATGTTTAATGGTCATACCCTAATGAAGAATGGGGTACATAAGGTTTATTGTATTTTTATCATTATGTGTAATGGTATCAGAGTTGATGCATTAAGATCCTGATGTTTTCATTTTCATTTAATATGAAGTATTTAGATTACCCTTATGCAAAGGAGTTATGTAATGGTAATACTTTCATATGATAGACCTATGAATAGGTAATATTTTTATTACCATTATGTAGTTGTTTTCAAAAAAAATATACATAAATGTTACCTTTATATTCCAATTACATAGGCTCCAAAAAACATTAGTTATCCTTATGCAGAGGGTCGACATAAGCGTAATATGGAAGATACCCTAACATATAATATGGATTTTATGTAAGGGTAAAAGGAAATTACTTTTAAAAAATGATTTCAAAGGTTAAATTTCATTTATTGTTTATTAAATGATTATAAAACTTAATAAATGGTATTTTTGGATATTTTAATTAATATGAAATATATATATATATTAATATTAATTATAAATTGATTATAATAATTAAATAATATTTTATGAAAAAAAACTAATACACATTAAAGGTTATTATTTTCAAATAACTTTTTAAATATTAAATGTCATGTATTTTGATCTAAAAATAAAACATTTTTCTAGAAATAATGATAGAAAATTTATGAGTATTATGAGTTTATGGGTACAATTACATTTAACACACACACATAGACACATGGTACACACATGTTGGAAAAAAAATCCATAGACCCCCAAGATAGACAACCCATAAAGTAATATTTATTTTGTACATGGAATATATGAATAGTGGGCATGAAGCCCATTACATGAAGAAAGGACCATTAACTGTGATGAAGGCTTGGTGCAGCATCATACCTGCATCACATTGCATATGTCACCAGGTCCATGTCATGACAATTTAATCGCCTGCTAGTGTCATCGATGACATCATCACCTATATTGTATTGTAATAATACCTTTTCCCATCAGTTCTTGAACCCAAGACCTCCTATATGTGAAGTCCAACTGAATATTACCACTCATCCATGACACTAGCCTCTATAAGAGAAGATATATAAAGTTCTTATATATTATAATTTATATGATATTTAGATTATATCAAATTTTTATATATTATATATTCAATTATAAAATGATAATAATAAACCACAAATCATGTAAATTCTATTTAAAATAATATATAAAGAGGTTAATACTGAAATGAGTGTAAAATATTTATATTATTTTTAATTAAAAAAATTATATAATTATCATTTATTTATGGACAGTTCATAAATGTCTCATGTTTTGGAACGTTAATGAATTTTTTAGAATAATTATTATATTCATGTTTAGTACATTTTAAATGAAATATGTATATCGTGTGTACCCATTTATATGATAAATTAATTCTAGGATATAATTCTTCATATCATGAAATGTTTGATATAATGAAATTTAGTTTTTATATAGGTTGTCCTCTGTTTGAATTTTTTATACATTCATGAAAAGAGTTTATGGGAAATACTTATTAATATTTGGAAATAAAGATTTCATTAATTTAGTTATCTCTTGAGTAAAGTCTCACTAAGCAGAGGAACATTGGTTTAGACCACCTACTTTTTTGGAGGCCTGACCTGGCTTGGAAATTGAATGGGTTTATCCTTCTATAACTCTGGGATTACTCATGTAGAGATTCTCAATCTCATATAACTCAATTATTTTACATAAGGATTTCATGTACCTTATTAATATGAAGAATTTTGATATATGTCTATATACATGACTTCTGTTTTCTAGTGATCAATAAAGACTTACGAGTTTTTAATGAGTTACACATTAATGTTGTCTGAACACATTAATTTGGTCTTCAAATTTGGTATTTCACAAACAAAATTTTTACAATCATGCATAAAAAGGAATTAAAAAATGAAATGATAAAGATTACTTATGATGTTATAGTGGGTAATTTAATCCACATATGATTAATATTAAATTGATTATAGGAAAACCTAAATAATATTATGTTTGATATTCCATCCAAAACAGAACGAGTCAAGACCATGATCATTCAACAAGGTAGATTATTCTGTAACAGGATGTCTATGAATTATCATCTGTAATGTAATAAAGTGATATATAACACTAGATCATCCATTTTTATGTTTTACCCTATAAGGGTTCCCTTGGATTGTTATTTTTTAGTTTGTTCATGGTATTTTTTGGGTTACAGTTCCCTAGGAAACCCTTGGAAAGGACACTAGAGCAGTAGACTTGATTTTATCAATCTGATTGTTTCTGAAAGAGGTACCTAGTAAATTATCAAAAAGTCAAAACATTGGTTATTGGGTTGATTTGCTACCATAATAATTATGTGATGATAGAAACCCTCTATCAAACTCATTTCTTAATCAAATATGGATCTTGGATCACTAAATGGATATGATATTCATTTTTATCAAATTTAATGGGGAAAAATATTTTAAATCTGTTAATGGAAACATATAATACATGATACTCACCTATTGATATGTATTTTTTGCTGACTATAGAATTAATCAGACAAATTATAATGAGGTCATTAATAGATATCTTCTAAATATTCTTAAATTTTGGTTTCTTGGTTTCTTATGTTTTCAAAAAGAGATTCATCACATGTTCTCATATATGAATTTTATAGAAATGAAATTCTCTAAGTCTAACTCATGGTTTTTATATATAAGGTTTCTATCATGACTTTTATTTTTAAAAAACAACCTCATAGATATTATTTAATTTATGAAAAGGGAAGTGGATATTTGATTTTTAAGTGGAGAAAAAATATCTGCAATAGTGTTCACCACTTATTATATGATTTCACCCAGTGGATTGATCCTGGAATTAGAAAAATGGTTATTATATTCCTAACGGTGTGTGAATTTTATTTTTATTTCTTGATTAGACAAGATTTTCTTTTCATTCATTATAATGAATAAAATATGTTTTTATATAAGAATAAAATGTTTTATGAAATTTAGAATATAATAAATGGTATATATATTATTCAAGTGGATAATCATCATTTAAACATTAAGAATAATATGGACATTATTGATTATAATGCCACCTTCCCTTGAAATTTCACCCATGGACATATAAATTATAAACACATTCAAATTATCCATAGTGGTGGATTGTTGGACTCATTAAATTAGAAACATTTTATAAATGTGTATCGTTTTTATTTGATAAAATGATGAATTTATGATTTGGGAGAAAAAGTTACAGAGCTAGTGGACAATTGGATATCATAAATAGCGATATCAATGGACATCTGAGTACTCAAAAAATTGGAGGATTTAAGAAATAGATTTATTTTAATAAGGACTTTATTATTCTATATGGGTATGTGTTTCAAATGAAAAAAATGAATGAAAATTTTTAAACGGTCAAAGGGCTTCAAAATCAAGTATAGAGTCAATTGGGGAAATGTTTTTAAAAACATATTATCATATATGGGTGAAGAATAATTGGTTCCATAATTCATAGAAAAACATAGAGAATGTATAAATATTTCACAACACACTTCATCGGTAATAGAAAAATGAAATGGTATATTTTAAAAGATGAATTTTTACATATTAAATATTTTTTATCAATGACTATCTAAGTGAACTTTCTATCTCATTTTTGGGTTATCCTATGGGATCTCAGAAATTATTACTAAACTATGTTCCATATAAAATAGTTATAAATACATAATATGAGATATGATATGTCAAACATCCATGTATATGTTTTATGAGGATTTTGGGTATTGAATCATCCATACAATGATTGTATTTAGAAAATCACGGATGAAAATTAAGGATGTTATTATCTATTTATTATATCAAGGAAATATGCTGATATTATTTATATAATCTATTTAATCAAAATGTTTAGGTGGCCTTATTTTCAAAACATTTCAGTAGGAAAAAATTAATAATAATGGTTTCATTTGAAGGAAACATCAATGTGTATGTGATTAAAATTTGGAAACATGAACTGGTCCAAAGATGGATTTTGTGTTAGTTCAACAAATAATTGTGGAAAAAAAATTGACCCAATTTAATCAAGAATCTCAAATATTTAGTTATATGCATTTGGAAGTAGAGGGATAAGGATTTTACATGGGTAATGATGATCAATTAATAGTTGTTGGATATGATCCTAATTCATATCAACATTCAATTGAGATTAATAATTACATTAAATGATTGAAAAACATTAAATATGATATGGTGTTTCTGTATACTAAACAATATTGGAAGATGGTGGATACACCTGATGGGATGATACCCTTATTCTATAAGTTAATTTAAACATTAAAACATAAATTGGGTGGTGTACTTCCAAAATATAAAAAAATCAAGGTGGAAAATGATTACAAACATGTTTATCGTATTGAGTATGAAGAGACCTTTTATCTAATTGCAATGAAAATGTATATTCAGATTGTGTTATCCATATAATCTTATTTTGATTTGTATATATGTTAGATAGATTTCAAAACCACATTCTATAATGTAAATTTACAATATAAAATTTATATGACATAGATCATGAGTGTAAAATTCCTAAAATAGATATAACATTTAATTATACAATCAACGTGTTTGGTTAAATTAAGAATGTATATGATTACTATGTACACATGATTCTTAATGGGATAAATATAGTATTTATAATACGCTATGTAGATGAAATACTGATTATTGAAATGAAATCGAGACTCTTCACTCTGGGAAGATTTGGCTATGTAAATTCTTCTCAATGAAATACATGGGGGAATTGGAATAAATACTTAGTATAAGGATCTATAATGATAGATATAAGAGGTTTCTTAGATGAGGATTGAACACATATATTATTAATGTGATAATTTGGTTTAACATAGATAAGTCAATGTTGTGGAATTTACCATTTTTTAGGGAAGAATATTAGGAATATTTAGGATCCTTGTAAAGAGTTTGAATTGATGGATAAGATTCCTTATACATCCCCTATATTAACTATCATTTATTATATGTTATGTAATCAACCTTATGTCTCATAATTTTTAATCATAAAAATTATATTCCAATCTAATCCTTTTGATAGTCACTATATTTTTATAAATATCAACCTAATTTATTTTGGAAGAAACAATAATATGTTCTATGTATTTAGAGAAGAGAATAATCTCTGTGTAAATTGTTACACCAATTCTAGTTTCCAATATGATTAATATTTTTGGAAATCTTTATATGGATTCTTGTTCTGAATATATAGTGGAGAAATTAGTTGGAATATATCCAAACAAGACACCATAGTGACTTGAAAATAGACAAAAAAACATTTCTACATTAGATTTTTTGAGTGATGTTGATTGGTTCAAGAAATAAATTATTGAACATTTAGTTGTTCCTATAATCGACTAATCCATTGATCTATATTGTGAAAAAATGGGGATTTTGCATTTTCTAAGGAATCCTAGTATCATCAAAGGAAAAAACACAACATTTGAAAATAAAATCTCATCTGGGCGATCATTGGGAATTGTAATGTAAAGATAAGTTGGGTTAATACATAGTAGAACATAGTGGATCTGTAGATGAAAACATTATCAAAGCAAAAAGTGATGGGAATGTAGAATCACTAGGTTTTAGACACATGATATATTGGTTATAATGGTTTTAAATTTAACTAATTACTATAATAAACAAAATATCTAATTATCATTGATTCACATGTGTTTTAATTTCAATTTCAATGAATATTTGAATGATAATATCCCTTATTAGTTTTAATTACATTTATCTATAACTAATGATTATTATGAATTATTATGTGTTGTATTTATGTGATAAGATTAAAATGAACAAAATATTTTATTACATTAAATTTTGTATAATAAAAAAGAATATTATATTTATTATGTTTTAAATAGATACATATTACATGGAATGATCTTATAAATAATGTCTCAATTGATTTCATACTGTCATCAATATATTATGGGCTGTATTATTATTATCAATCCTTTTTACCTAGTTTTGGAGATATACCTATCATGAGAACCTTCAATCATTGATTCACTGTGTACGCAATTCAAAAATATTACATAAGAAAATACAAGGGATATTTTGTAGATTTTTTATTATGTATTTAATTAGAACACAACTAGGTTATGAATTGTTATCTTATATGAAAAGATAGATATATCAAGATATTGGTCAAATTAGATTGATGGAATTATTATCCACACTTATTATTTTATGTAAAATATATTTAACTACTTTTATGAATGATCGGGGATGTATTTACTAACAAGGTCAGTACTATTCAGAATATAAAGAAATGATGACAGGATAATTCTATATTGATATGATCCATGTATATTTCTCACTAGATGTCATGTAAAAATGTATTATATAGAAATATATATGCTTTATATGATACATATTGTGTTGGACTATTTCGTATAAATATGTTAGTGTGTTTGATGTAGATCACACCATACCCTTAGTAACATGATCAACACTAACACTTTTCTAGAGACCAGTATTTGAATAAAATTGGGAAATATGGATTTCACTATTATTTTCAATGATACTAAGTCCCATGGGGTCATAAATTTATGAAATTAGATAAGGATACCATTTTATGAGAAGTTATTGTTAAAAAAGATGATTGTATGATGAAAAAAAGTATCAAAAATATATTGGAGGTATTCACAATGAGATGTGAAGTTTTGTATATAATGTCCTTATGGGATTGTAGAGAATTTCAGATATTTTTGTACATGAACTAAAAATTTAAATTAATTAGATACATATACATATTCATATGAGGTATGAGATATATATATATATATATGAATATATATAATATATTATATTATATATAGTGTAAATTTAATATATGTATATGATGCATTTATTTTCTATGAATAAAATGAATGAATATAATATATATATTTATCTATTTATATATTTATTTATTTATTTAATTTTTCAGGAATGTTTATTAATAAATTAAAATAAAATATAAATGGATTGAGTGTTTGCCTTAAATTAATGGAGTAATATTAATGAACTATTTCCCAAGAGTCAGAAATGATATTGATGTGTTATGAATATGACATGCCATGGGCTCCTCTATATAATTGGCTCAGATCATATCCTATTGGTTGTGTAATGTGTATGAGTCTATTACAAAATATATACCTCCTAAAACTCTATTTTTTTCATTTGGGGAGGTTATAAATCTCTACAATAACCTGACCCTAGTTACCCAGAATCGGTGCATTATTCCATAACATTGGCATGATCACTGGGGATCAAATCCCGATAAAATGATCAGTTTAGTAGCATTGGAAGTAATAGATACATAAATAAGTTTTACATTACATTATGAAATTGAAAAAAATCAGTGTATCTTTTTAACACATTCATATCCCTTAGACTATCCCTACCAGTCAGTCATAATATACTACTTTACATACTGGGAAAAAATCAAACATAGAAAGGGGTGATCTCCGATGCTTACTAAAGATAACAATATTGGGGAATCTATCATAAATTAGAATATAAATTTAAGTAAATTTATAAGACTAAAACATAATAATTTTAAACATAAACATCAGCATAATAGGAAAAATATAAATCAAATACTTCCATTTTCTTATTCGCATGGATATTCTACTAGTCGAATAATCACATATAATATCAATCGCATATATCATAATGATGGAATGAAAAATATTGGGCATCATAGACACATAGTCAAGGCCTCGTTCCATAACAATAAATAATATTTTGTCATAGCCTTGTGACAAGACACTAGTTTTCCACATGTGGCCTACTGATTCATTGGGGAGCAATAGAGGGCTCCACCTATCACAAGCTATGTCAAATGCATTCCTCATATGAAAAGGATGAAACATAATGTAAACATTCGTATTAAAATTATAAAATGAAATTTCAATAATTTAACCATAAACCATGAATGGTATTGTAATATCACATCCATAGTCAATCATATCAAAAACATTCAATACAACATGAATGATTGTATCATATTAAATCAACTTCAATGAAACGTAAAATCGAACGAAGGATTTTCACATAGATGAAATCTATCCAGAAATTTTTTGAGTGAAATATATATTTCTAAACTCAAATAATTAAATAGTAATGAAAAAAATTATTTTTAAAATGCTCTATTAAAATTTTAAGGGAAGCTTTGATACTAAAAAACAATATTCCTTTAATTGGTCGAATAGGTCATAAAGTACGTTATTTTTTAAGCGTTGAAAAGATTATTTCCAAAAAAAATTATAAAAACTAAAACAAGGGTATAAATGAATTTAACCCGTAGTATCGTAAATGGTTAAAAATATTTTGAAATAAAGTTTTTAGAAATACTAGTTTTGATGATAAAGAGGTCCCAATAGATACTCATGCATAAACAACCTCAGATAAGAAAGAGATTTTAAAATTTACCTTACCTTGTACTTTTCCATGGTCAAGGGTACATTAGCCTGTTGTATAATAGATATATCAGGGTTATTAAATTAAACAAGAACCATGTACAGAAATATGATATTATATATGATCTTTTAATATTGTTTTGTTAATAAAATTGTTTTAGTATCATTGTTTCGATTGTTAACTGATTCATTATTAATTATATTTTATGTTATGGAAGTCATGTTTGTTATGGATAGGATTTATTTGATTTATATCAATAATGATATTAAGTTCTTAATAATTATTCTTTTTCATAAAATTTAAATTATTCATGAATGGTTGTGATGGGGAATTAAACTCATCGCGTTTGTGGAGATGGTAATCCATACGTACACACGGGGGAAAATATGATTCTTTTGATGGTAAAATCATATGTAATTAGATGGTATATCATATATACAGAATCATTAACATGTAATATTTACTATTTAAACCAATTATACTCATTATTATACCCATCCAAAATATAAAGTGTTGAATAACAAACTACTCAATGATGTGGAGACAGTAAGTAATATGTATGCAAGAATAGTGACTTTTTTATTCAAATGATGGATAGAATATTGAATATTATTATAACATATTTATAAAAGCATCAATGTGTGTATCAGGTACAAGAGTTATTATTTTGTTATGTAGAAAAAAAAGTAAGTGTAAGAAGAAAATAACTTTGAAAGAGGTGATGAAATTATAACTTCTTCGTTGGGTGTTTTCTTTTGATTTGATCAAAAGGGCTTAATAAGTTAGCTTTCTGATCAATTTATTTCCTATATGTTGAATTGAACGTAGTTGGTAAGATATTTGGGATGGGGTTGTGTGAGCCCAATATCATTTTATGTGTAATTATGTGATAGGGGAAGTACCCTTTTATAAGATAGGTGAGGGTCAATTTAGGAAAATAATGAAAAATAAATTTATTATAAAATTATATTCAATTTAAAATGGCTAAAAAAGGATTTATTTTGAGGATAATGTGGGGATGGTTCAAAAACATATCAACAAATTGGTTTTAAAGAGGTTAAGGGCACCATATTAACCTTATATTTTATATTTTACTCATAGTTAAATTATTTAACTTTTACCATGTATTCATGTATTATTATAATAAATAGTAAATACAAATACTATAAAAATATAAGCGAATACCAAGGGGTTAATTATTGAAATATAAAATCATATATATTTTCTTTATCCCAACCTATGATTTTTCGAAATATAGAATCATTTAAAAATATAGTATTTGTTTTAAAAACTCATTTATGCCAATTTTGACATTATTTGGTATTTTGTTTTCATGAATGTCATAAAAATTTTATCACATAGAAAAAAATTTATTTAATCAATGTTATCATGTGATATTAACCTATAAAATTATTGGAATGCATTAAGAGTCACAATTTACATTTATATTTATATTTATAATATCAATTACTTTAATCATTCATTAATAATGTAATTACGGCATCATCATTATGTCATAAATAAATATCATTATTTAACATCTAAAAATTATAAATAAAATATAATACTGAAAGAAAATCCTTTTATTTATCGAAATAATATTTATAGCCGAATTTATCTTATATATAACCTTATATTAAAATTTTTTTAGTAATGAATATCCAAATATAACACTTTTAACTCCTCTTTAAAAAAATTAATTATAAATGTCCTAATCTAATACAAGTGGATCAAAGGGTATCATATTTTATTCATATGGTTGATTTTGGTCGAAATAAACTTATCCAATAGCATTAAGAAATATGTTTGTGTAATTTTAATATCATTTTAACCATTAATTAACCGATTTACTTTTAACCGTGGTAAATAAAATTCAAATGATACATTTCATGAAAAATTATTTTCATACCATTGAACCACATGTTATATACTGATGTCAACCATGACTCTAATATATTGGAATTCAATTTAAAGAAGTGGTAAAATTACGTTGTATAAAAAATTTCTAATGTGCCTAGAAGGTGGGTAAAAGATGTTAAAATGTTAAATAAATATTTATATATCTAATATTTTTATGAAATGACTCCAATGTATTACATAGAACTTATATAGGTATTATGTATATATATATTGACCAAAAATAACTTTAAATAAAATAAATAATTATTTAAATAAAAATAAGGATTTAAATAATAGCGTAGTGTTTTTCACTATTAATGAAAAATTGAATGTTTTTTGAAAAATACTGAAAATTCAACCTAAGTTATTTTGGATATTCTAAATTAAAAAATAGACCACATTTTAAAAATTAAAATTTATAAATTTTATAAAGTGGGGATTACTATTCATAGCTACTTCTTAAATTGCTAGTTTGATTTTTCTTGATGTGCTAGAACTCGAAATAGGATACATTGCAAGCTATTGTATTATTCAAAGATAAGTGTAGCGTGGAAGCATGGGGTGTTACATTCTTCCCTACTTAATATAATTTCGTCCAAGATATTTATATAATATTACAGCATTCAATGATTCAGGTGGTTCTTCATCATATGTTCCTCGGGGATCCCATATTACCTCTTCCATCTTATGGTTACCAAATAGAACTTTTACCAGATGAGTCCTTCAGTTTCTGAACACTTGTTCTTTGGTATCTAGAATCTTGACAGGATCTTCACAATAAGATATATTGGGTTCCAGTTATATTTCTTCATAAGTGTGTACATGTGTTTCTTCAGGCATGTATTTTCTCAATATTGATACGTGGAACACATCATGAACATTGGAGAGACTTGATGGAATTTCTAAATTGTAAGATACAACTACAATTTTCTCTAGTATTTTGAAAGGTTCGATGTACCTGGGACTTAATTTAACATTCATAATAAATAGTATAACACCCTTCCATAGAGATACCTTCATAAAAATATGATCTCCAACTTGAAATTTCAAATCTTTCCTTCGGTTATCGGCATAGATCTTTTTCCTACTTTGAGATTCTCTAATGTGGGTTTGGATAATCTTCACCTTTTCCATTTTTCCCTCAACAAGTTTTGTGCCAACAAGTTTTCATTAACCGACATTATCCTGACAACATGGTGTGTGACATCTATTTGTATATAACGCTTCAAATGGTTCCATCTGAATACTTGAATGGAATCTATTGTAATTGGAAAATTCTACCACAGGTAAATACTGATCCTACATACCTTGAAATTCAAGTGACCAAGATCTCAACATGTATTCTAAGGTTTTAATAGTCAATTCTGATTGTTCATCAATTTGAGGGTGGTAGTTAGTGCATAAACTAAGTTCAGTATTAATGTTTTTCTAAATACATTTGTAGAATCATTATGTAAAATGGAGATCATGATCAGAATCGATGGATAGGGGTACTCCATGAAGTCATAAATCTTCATTGATATATAGTATTTATAATCATTAATGTGTTAAAACTTCTCTTATTCTAACAAAAGGTGCTGACTTGGTAAGATGATCAACAATGACCCATATTTCATCATTACTTCTATGAGTATTGGTTATCCCCCTGAAAAATTATAACATAATATCATCCCATTTTCACTCATGTATCTGATACGGTTTCATAACTCCACTGGGATGTTATCTTCCAGCCTTTATCTTTTGACAAAACATACTTCTTGTTACATAATCAACAATCTCCCACTTCATGTTGTCCCACGAAAAGTGTTCCTTCAAATATTTATACATCTTAGTGCTACCATGGTGTATAGAGAAATTGGAACAATGAGCATCATCAAACCATTCTCTGTTTAGATCAAGTATGTCAGGAACCGAAAGTCTCTTCCCAAATTTCAAAATTCCATCTTTATATAAGAAGTCAATCAATTACCAATCATTCACAGAATTATATTTCTTTTAAAACTTTTTATCATTAGTCTGAAAACATTTTATCCTTTCTTGTAATGATGGTTTGGAAACCATTTCAAAAAATAACGATGTTTCACCTTCCATGATTATTCTCTTATACATCATTACAATATTGATGAATAGAGGATTCCATTCAACTTTCATCTTGTTCAAAACTCCATGATAATTTCTGCTCAAAGAATCTACTTCCATATTTTCCTTTGTTGGGTGGTTGTGTCTAGTGAAATCATAATCATTGAGTACTTCAGGCTATCACCTTCTCCTCATGTTGGGTTCTTTCTTTGAAAAATATACTTAAAAATTTTGTGATTGGTATATATCCCACATTTTTCACCATATAGATATTGTCTCCATATCTTCAACGCAATGATTATAGCTTCTATCTCAAGATCATGAGTGTGATAGTTTTTTTCATTAATGTTTAGTAGTCATAATGTATAAGAAATAACTATATCTTTCTGCATAATGACACAACCAAGTCCTATATTTTAAATATAACTATAAATAACAAACCAATTATTCCCAAATGGTAGATTCCAGATAAAAGCATTCACTAATATTTACTTCAATTATTAAAAAAATTATTCACAATCTTATGTCCAATCATATTTATCCCCTTTACGTGTGATATTGGATTATGGGTTAGCCAATCAGGAAAAATTCAGTACAGAACGTCAAAAATAACCTCATAAACCAATAATACTATGTACCTTAGTTATACTCATCGATGTTCGTCGTAAATGAATTTCTCTTGTCATTGAAGGATCAACAAAGTTTCCATATTTAGAGACAATATGGCCATGATAAGAAATCACTTAAATACAGAATCCAAACATGTTAAAATTCCTATATAATTCATTACTTCTAAGATTATTTAGAGTAATTCACAAGTGATTTTCATGATCTTATTATATTTTGGATTAAACTATAATATAATAAATTAATATCACTAAAATTAAATAATGATATTCCAAAGAAACTATTCATTAGATCCAGGATAATTGATGGCGCATTAGTCTGTCAAAAAAGTGTTACTATAAACATGAAATGAATTTACCGGGTTCGAAAAATTGATTTCGTAATGTCTTCCTGCTTCACACCTAACTAATGATATCCATTTCCAAGGGAAATATTTGAAAAATATAGATCTCCATGAATTAGATCGAATAAATCATCAATGCGAGGTAGGGGACACTTCTTATTTATTTTCATAGCAATGATCTCACTGTAGTCAATGCACTACCTCATGTATCCATATTTCTTCTTAACAAAACGAATAGTGTGTCCCTAAGGAGAAACTCTAGGGAGAATATATCATTTATTACTCAATTACATTAGTTGTTTCTTTAGTACCACTAATTCTAAAATGGTCATTCTATAAGGGGACTTTCATATGGGAATTAGACTAGGTATTAAATCAATGGAAAACTCAATTTCTCATTCTGAAGTATGTCCAAGTAAATTATCAGAAAACACATCATCATATTCATGAAAAATAGGTACACACTCAATTTGAACATTCCTTTCCTCACACATAGTTATTTCATTATATTTATCCCAAATAATTGTATTTAATAGAGCTTTTGGGGTGGATCTTGATAAGAATCATACGGTGATATTTCAACTCTAAAGATAAGGCACTTCTTATAGTCATCAAAAATTGTAACCACATTATTCTTACAATAATTTTTTGCATCATTGTCTGAAATACATTCCATAGTGAGGATTATACCGGATTCAATCATGGTTATGACAATGAAATCAGAAGATAAAGAATATTTATATGCCCTAATGGGAACGGATTCAGAAAACATTGTTTCTATGATGCTTCCATTTATAGTTTTGACTCACAAATACCTTGTTAATTAAATTGGAAATATAAAAATTTCATAACAAACTTGGATGATATGAAACTATTTGATTATCCAAATTCAAAAAAAGCATTGGATAAATTTAAGGAAACCATTAAATTACCTGCAACCACATCATTTATAGCTTCAACCTCAGCAGAAGTGATCATATAATTTGTGCATTGCCCTCTTGGCCTTTTTTGAGATTTTTTCCTTGGAGTACAGGATATTCATTTTAATATTCCTCATTTCTATATAATTGTAGCATTCAACATTGTCATCCACTTTTATTCACTTGTAATCATGAGCATGGTGGCCTTTTTACCACAACTGTAATAGACTCTCATTCCCTTCAGAAAAGTATCAGGGTGTTTATTCCCAAATTTACTATAGGATGGAAATTCGAATTTTTCTTCCTTCCCATTATTAAAATTTCCAAAGTGTTCAAAATATCTCGTCTTCTCTTGTATTATTTATAATTCATAAGAATTTGAAAATTCATTTTCTATCTTGATAGAAAATGAGACAATATCTTCGCACAATGAGAAGGATTGTGAGACTAATGCCCAATGGAGAAATGGTATTAACCCATCAATGAATCAATAATTATTACTCCATAGGTAGAAATTATAATCTTTTTCATGCCTTGATAACTTTTAAAATTTAGCCTCATACTTTATGACATTCTCATTCCTCCTTTTTCCTCAGACTCAGAAATTACCTTACCATATTCGCTAGATGGTCATGAGGAAAGTATTTTTCTAAAAAAATCATTAATCTCCCATCATTAAATATTTAATACTTATTCTTCCTCCTTTATGTTTTTATTTAATGTCCACCATTTATCTTCATCTTCTGTAAGCTGATAAACTCTCATGAAATTTTTTTCCCATTCACTGCTACCCAAAGAATGAAATGTTTTTTCTAAAAAACTTATCCTTTTCTCAGTTACAAATTGATTAGTAGTCTCATTTAATGTTTGATTTTGTTTCTTACTGAATCATTATATCATTGATCCACCGATTTGTGGCTCAGGTTGCTCCATATGAGAAACGTTTTTATTCATAACCTGAGTGAGTTGTCCCAGTATGGTTATATGTTGTTCAACACCGGTTTCATCATTAGCTCTACTATAATTATCTGGAGTATGTGGGTAATCCCTACATGGATTATGTGTGTTGATATTATTTATATTCCTTAAACAATGTGCCATTTATAGACAATTTCATACATTAGATTTGTTTATGAATCGCTAAACATAATTCCAAAATAGAAAAATACTTAACATTAATTGAACAGTTTAGGAATATAATCCATAATCAAAAGAAAAATTCATTGAAGAGGTATTTACTCACAAATCTTTCATAATGGTTTGTAAAAAATACAAATAATCCTAAGTATATCACTAGGGAGTGTCATAACCAATAGTATTGCAAGGCCCATTATCGGGTACCAGTATTCCTCAGGTAATGCCCAAAACTCTTTGTCAGGGTTTTCACTCTTAAATACATTTGTAGCAGAGCTGCCTCTTCCTGCTCGTATCCAGACAGAGATGTATTTTTTGATAAATTTACTAAATCACTAAATTACCAAAATTCGTGGAATTTCATCTATACTAATCCTCAAATCATATCTTAGCATAATGTTCTCTAATATGAGTTTTTATAAATATCACATCAATTGTTTATACTAAATAGTCCATGATACCCACTTCAACACCCTGACCCCTGATACCTAGAGTCTGTGCATTATTACATAACAATTCCATGATAATAAGAGATCAAATCCCAATATACCGATCAATTTAGTATCCGTGGAAGTATAAGATAGATACATGTGTTTTACAATACATTATTAAATGAAAACAAAAAACAATGTTTCTCCCATGAACACATTCATTTCCCTTAGACTATACCTGCTAGTCAGTCATAATATACTTCATCGCATCCTGGGAAAAAATAAAACATAGAAAGCGGTGTGCTCAGATTCTCAGTAAGGATAACAATATATTGGAAACTATCATAAATAAGGATAAACATTTGAGGCAATGAATAAGACTAAAACATAAGACTTTTAGAAATATACATTAGCATAATAAGGAAAAAATAAATCAAATAATGTAATTTACTTATTTAAATGGATATTTTATAAGTCAAATAATCACATGTGATATAAATAGATAATTTTATAATGATGGAATGCATAATATGGGACATCATAACCACATTGTCAAGGCCTTGTGCCAAAACTACAAATAAATTTTGTTCAATACCTTGATCCAAGACACTAGTATGTATCATTATACCTACTGATGCATCGAGGAGCTATTGTGGGGACCACCCGTCCGTTACTAAGTCCATTTTTTTCCTCGTATAAAAATTTTGAAACATAATATAAACATTCTTATTTATAATAGCATTCGTAGTGACAATAAATTAACTATAAACCATGAATGGAATAAAAACAACACATCCACTATAAAACATATCACAACACCTTAAATCCAATTTCAAATATTGTTTTATACTAAATTAAATTCAAACAAATGTAATATCAAACGAATTATTTTGACATATATGGAATCAATCCCAAAAAAATATGACTGAAATATTTATTTCTATATTGAAATCATTCAAACGTAATGAAAACATATATTTTCTAAATGTTCTTTTATTCTGGTAATAGAATCATGGAAGGTGTTATAATAGAAGAAAATAGCCACATGAACTGTATAATATTAAAAAAATCATTCCATAATTTGTCGAAAAGGTCATAAAGTACCTTATTTGGAAAGAGACTGAAATATTCTTTTTAATCCATTTTATAAAATGTAAAACAAATGTATAAATTAATTTAACCCAATGACTAGTATATAGTAAAAAAATTAAAAAACATTTTTAAGAAACACATATGTGGATGATAAAGAGGTCCCAATAGATTCTCACGTATAATCAACCTTGGATAATAAATATATTGTAATATTATCCCTTACCATGTCCTTTACCTTGGTCGAGGGTATGTTAACCTCTTATATAATAGTTATATTTTTTTATTAAATTATACAAGAACCATATACATTAATATTATATTATATGTGATATTATGATATATTTTTTTTAATAATAGTTTTGTAGTATCAATTTTTCTAGTGTTAACTGATTCGTTTTCGATTATATGTTTTGTTATGTAAGTCATGTTTCTTATGGATATGATATATTTTATTCATATATAGAATGATACAAATTTATTAATCATTATTTTTAATCATAAAATTAAAATTATTCTTGAATTGTTATGATGGGGAATGAATCTCATCATGTTCATGGAGATGGTAATATGTGCATATGGACGAGCGAAAATACTATTATATTGATGGTTAAATCATTTTTAATTGGATTTTATATCATATATACAGAAATATTAATATTTTATATTTATTATTTAAATCAATTATAATCATTATTATACCCCTAAAATTAATGGAGTGTTTAATAACAAACTACACCATGATGTGTAGACATTAAGTCATACATACACATGTATGGTGACATTGTCATTCATATGATAGATAGAATAAAAAATTAGGGTTATACCATATTTATAATAACGTCACAGTTTGTAGAAGGTACTGGTTTTATTATTTTGGTTTGTAAACACCAAAGAATGAGGTAGAGGAAAAGAAAAGAACATTGAAAGAGGTGATGAAATTATTACCTCTTCTTTGGGTTTTTCCTTTTGATTTGATCAAAAGGGATTCTTAGGCCTTCTTTATGATCAATGTAAGGCCTCTATGTAATGATGAGGGTTGGAGTGAATAAATTTGAGTAGTGGAAGGCTAATCCAAAATTCTTTGAGATTTTGATTTTGAGAGAAGGGGAAGTACCCTTTTATAAAATAGGTGAGGGTCACTTTAGGAAAAGAATGAAATATTAATTTATTATACAATCAATTTCAGTTTATAATGGTTCCAAAAGAATTTATTTTGAAGATAAGGTGAGACTGGGTTGAAAAACACTCAACCAATATGTTTTAGATAGGTTTATCTAACTATTTTAACCTTATCTTTTTAATTAATTTTTAGTTAAATAGTTTTACATTTACCAATTATTCTTGTATTATTATAATAAATGGCTCATAATAATACTATAAAAAGTCAAGGTAACCCAAAGTGGTAAAATATTGACATAAATAACCTTATCAATGTCTTTTTTCTGATCCTTATATTTTTAAAAATATTATATCATTTAATAATATAGTATTTTTTTAAAACTCATTTAAGTCTATTCTAACACTTTTTGGTCTTTTGTTTTTCTGAATGTCATTACAACTTTATCACATTAGAAAGAAAATTATTAAATCAATAAAAACATGTCATATTAACATATAAAATATGTCAAAAGTATCAATTGGGATTTAAATGGAAATTTAAAATATCAATTATTTTAATCATTCATTAATAAGATAATTATTGCATCATCATTGTGTCATATATAAATTTAATTATTTAATTTCTAAAAATTATAAATAAAATATAATTATGTAAGAAATAATTTAATATTTATAATTAGTAAATATTGTCGAATTTATCTTATCTATAACCCTATATTAAAAAATTTTTATTTACGAACATTTGAATGTAACACTTTTAACTCTTCTTTAAATAAAATAATAATAAATGTCATAATCTAATCCAAATGGATCAAAAAGGATAATATTTTATTATGATAGTTTATTTTTGTTGACATAAACTTATAAATTACAAATTGTACATGTTTTAGGGTAATTATAATATCACTTTTACCTTTACCATATTTACTTTTAACTGTGGTAAATAAAATTAAAAATATAATATTCACAAAAAAAATTCATCCAATTGATCCAAATTATTCATTCTGATTTCAATCATATCTCATGGATTTTTGATGTTCAATTCACATAATTGGTAAAATTATGTTTTATGAAAATTGGAAAATGTTTCTATAAGGTGGGTAAAAGATGTTAAAATGTTCAATAAAATTGTAAACATCTAATTTTATTATAGAATTACTCCAATGAACCAAATTGAACATATATTGTTGATATGTATATATTCTGAACTAAAATAAATTTAAATGAAATAAATAATTTTTTTAAATAAATAGTATGTTTTAAACAATAACGAATTGTTTTTCACTATTCAACAAAAAATGAATGTTTTTAGAAAAATATCGAAAATTTACCATAAGATAATTTTTATATTATGAATCCAAAAATGA
This sequence comes from Viscum album, assembly GCA_963277665.1. Taxonomy (NCBI): domain Eukaryota; kingdom Viridiplantae; phylum Streptophyta; class Magnoliopsida; order Santalales; family Viscaceae; genus Viscum; species Viscum album. The sequence continues at coordinate 1,276,219,503 of OY728126.1, read as the reverse complement.
ATTCATATTAATAAAAAAATTTGGAAATTTCAAAAATTGGTTATTATAATTCATAACTTTGTATTAAAAAGCTAAATTGATTTTTCTTGATGTGTTAGAACTCAAAGTTGAGTACAGCTCAAGCTATTTAATTATTCAAAGAGAAGCGTATCATGGTAGATTGGGGTGTTAAAATCCACATCATACATTGGCCATCCTCATAATGAATTTGTGGATCCATTGGTTATTGTTTCACCTCAAAGGTTGGGTTCTTTCATTCACTTCTCTCTTTTCTCTTCATCAAACACTCTTCATGAAAGGAAGGTAGAATTCTTTTTTTGAATTCTATATATTCTATTTAAAAGTTAGTAACAATTTGATTTCATGAATATATATTTCCTATGTTTTGGATGCCTTCCAATATGTATGTTCATTATATTATCATATGAAACCAATCTTAATGGTGGTTTTTGTTAAAATTATATCAAAATTTAGATCTTATTTAGGGATCTCCTCTAGATAAGAGATAGGATTTTCCGAAAATAAGTGGTATATAAGGATAGGTTTTCTAATCACCTATTTATTTTCAAAAACCATGATTTCATAATTCTTTCTACAATTTATATATATTTAAAATCAGGCATGGTATTTTTTTCATTGAGGGTATTAGTCTCTATATTAGTGATTTTTTTATTATTGTCTTGTTGATTAATATTTATAAATAATATACTTTTAAATGGAATTTAAGAATCAATATATGATTTCATGGTTTCATTTCACATATACGAAAACTGAAAAAATATCTTATTAACCATTTTGGATTACTTTTAAATGGTCATTTCATAGTAATAACATGGTTTTCTAGACTATGAAGAAAATGTGTTTGTTTCTGGAAACATTTTCCAATTTTTATATTAGATTATTTGAGGATATAGGTTTTTATTATTAACCATTAATATTAATTTATTATGAGTTTATATGTCATTCAATATTTTTAATATATTTATAGTTAGGTAAACATTGGATTTTATTGTGAAATTTCTATCCATTCCTGTAAAAGATTGAAATTTTGTTGACGAACGATAATTTTAGAAATATATTGGGTGTATGAAAAAGTTGGGTTTTTGGATGATTTCTTTATTAAATGTATAAAAAATTTAAATAAAATGGTTTTAGATTTCGTTATTCTAAAAGGGTAGATTTTATAATATTCTATTATAAAAAATCATAAATATTCTAAAATGTTTTGTAAGGGGTGTTTTCAAACAATACTATGTAATTCCCATGGATGATATTTTACAAATAATTAGGTATTTTAAAAAGATTTTAACTTTTATATATATATAGAAATAAACATTGATTGTTTTAATTTTAAAAATTGTTTGATCATATATTATAATTTATTTCAAAATAGTGTATTAATATGAAGAAATTGTTTTCCAAAAGAGTAATAATAAATCATCAGGGGTGAAGTTGATTCAATTTAATGGTTTAAACATTGACATATATATTTATATTTAATTTTATTAAATTTTTCAATAATTCATTTTATATTTATTTTTCTAACATCTTTTTTTACAATACTCCTTGACCAACTCTTATGGACTCTTTAAAGGTACCAAAATTGGTTATCTACTAGTATTTCATTAGGCTGATCAAATTATTTAACATGAAAATTTTCCATTTACCATATATTTTATATTACTATGATTATTCTTATCTGTCAATATACTGACACAAAATTTTAAAAATGAAAAAGTATTTGAATGATTAAATACCTTTTCGAAATTACAATTTAAATATTACATTGGATATTTTCAACTGTTATAAAATATATCCTATCAAACATAAAAAAACATAATAATCCTAACCATTTTTAATAAATTAGTTAAAAAATGAATTATAATATTAGTATATATTTAGGGTTATAATAATATTTAATTGGAACAGAAGTTATATCGGATGGTCTCGACTAGTTGGATTTTACCCTTTAAATTCCATTTACAGAAGCTTTTATGGGATATAGAGTCACTAGGTTTCACATAGGACCATGAGAAATCCAATATTAAACAATAGAAACATGACTAAAATCATCTCTGAGATAATTTCAATATTATTGAGATCACATCCCTAACATTGATTTTTAGAGCACCTCAAAATAATTATAGTATCGCACCCCATACCCTTAAGGAAAACATTTGGGTAATGGTGGGTTATATATCTTGACCATTGCAATTTGAATTTTATTATTTCCATTATAATAAAATAATATTATTATTTAATGTAATTTGTTAATAAATTATACACATGATTGTATAATGAGATGAATGAAACCTAGATCTTGACATGACAAACCAAAAATTGTATAGTTGTAAAATATATAGTTTTATTTACCAAAACAATTTTGATAATTTTGTGACTTTGGAAAAAAATTATGAAATTTTTTTATAAATAATATATATTTAAATATAAATCATAATATAATTTAATGAAGTTTAAATTATTATTTATATGGTTAAGAAATCAGTTAGTATCATAAAAAATAGTATTTACTAGTAAATATAATTTATTATATGTTTAAATACATATATATACATATAATTATTTTTGTAAAATAAGTATTATTTTTCAAATCATCAAATAAAAAAATAAAATTGGGAATTTTTATTAATACTATGAGATAGTATAATATTAAGGTAAAATTAAAAATATGGTATAAATATATTTTATCTATTTTTACATCATTATAGCCCGTAATTGATTTAATAAATACTCTTAATGGAATACATGAACAAAAATAAAATTTTGATTTAAAAATAAGGTTCTTTTGAAATTATTTATTAAATTTTATCAACCTATAATAAATCCGTTAAATCCTATATTACATTTTATGGTTTGAAAATTAATTTATTTTCAATATGTCCCACTTTCACATCATCAGTCGAATTATTTTATGTATTTTTTTTTACCCTAATAATTTTTTTTAAAATCACTCCAATTTTAAAAAAACGATAGGAAAACACGATAAGATGTTTTTTATGTTGTTTATTTTATCACTTATACTCCAATACATATGTTTAAAAAGCAATAAATAATTTCCCTCTCCTCTATAAATAACTACCCATCCTTTCATGCCACCTCACTAGAAATGAATTTATCATTAATTTCCCCTTTATATCTATCTATGAATACCTCCCATTATGTTCTAAATTTCATAATAATATCTTCATAGACTAATAGAATCTATCCTCTTCCTTTTAATTCAAATACATTCTTTGTACTAAACTTTTTGATTTCCAAATTTTTATATTGTAATATATATTACACATATAATTATTTTCCATATGACTTCAGATTAATTATATACCACACTTAACTATCATTAATCTCATCTCGGAACCTTTATGTACACCCCCAATGTTTCTAAAATTATTCCATGATTTTCTAGGACACAATTTTTTGTTCTGAATACCATTCACAATTTCTATATACTTTAATTCAACTAGATGTTTCCATGCTTTCTTTTCAGTAAATCCAGGTATATAACCCACACTCTTCAATCATGGAATTAAAATTGATTAAATACAACTTATGTATTATGATCTATGATCCAAAAAAATTAATATACATAATGTGAATGTGAATATTTGACCCCAAATTATATATCCCTATAATACATTGGGTTGTGAATTCATCTCATGAGATTTCATGTATGGTGTATGAAAATATATCCTAATAACACTGTGTTATGATGTCTATGTGAATATTTTTACATAGGATTATGAGAAATTCTATTGGGTTGTATCCACATTTCTATAATTCTTTGGTGTTATCATCTTTTTTCATTTATATATTTTTATGTTTATGATTCTTACATTTTTATGAAACTATGATACTCCCATTGACTCACATGTATTACATACATTATTATATGATTTAATTATTACCTTATTGGGATTAAAAAATCAGCACTTTCTCATCTACATCCATAGGTTATCCTTTAATGTGTTACAAGATCAATGGAACTAGAGGGAATTTTATCTTATTTTAAATACTTTTATTCAATCTCTGTTTCAAGTTATTTTGATATGTTTATAATTACCCATTGAAACCAGGCCTCTCAATATTTTTTTATATTATTATGTCTATATTTATGTATTTAATCATTAAATAATTTTTTCAAAAATATTTGGTGTTCTCGATTATTATAAGTATTATGTTAAAGAATAATAAAACATTAACACACATATCTACCTTAGTTGACATGATTCTCTTAAAATAGAAGGATTTCCATAGTATATCGAAATGACCTTCATCCACATTTAGATCCATGAGTATCTAAAACTCGTTTGTAGAACATTTATTCTCGTTGGACCAAGTTGGAATAAGTGGAAGTACATTATAAAGATGATACAAAAGAGGAACCATTACTATGAAGGCTTTAAGGATTATCTCATTAAGAAATACATCCCCCATTATAGTGAAAATAATGAATGATATGAATTTATATTATCTCAAAAAATGAGAAAAATAAATTATGGAATATGTACCCAGTTTTGTAGAGATTATTCCACAAATTCCCAATCTATATACTGGTATTCCATTGAAAAATATGTTTATATAAATATGTATTTAAGAGTGTATTATATTATTTTAATATGACCTCATATAAATGTTATCCCTTAGTGTGTCATTGGGGTGGCATGATTGGTAATAATAATACTTATTTCATGGATACTCCTTTGGAATATCATACATGTAACTATCTAGGAAACTGTGAATGATTTAATAAGAATCTATTATAAGTGAGTAGGATCCATATCTAAACTTTTGAAAGATCCTTGGGTTAAACCTATTGAATGAAATGTTGATGTACCAACTATTCGAAGAAATTTTTATATGATTTATAATCTCTTCTAAGATATGGGATGATAGTGGGGTATTATAATTAATTTGGAAAATTTATATGATTTTATAAATTCATGTATATCATTATTGGATTTTACTGTAGTTACATGGGGATGGGCTCTATGGGTATTTCTCAGATCATGGTTTTGTTAACTTGAGTCCATGGATCTTGATGAAGTGAAAAGTTGTGTTGGTAATTTTTTTTATTTTAGGTTAGATATAGTCTTTAATATTTTTGGAAGTCCACCAATTGAAAACCAGTAGAGTAGAATGTAAGTGTTTTCTAATAATATTTTTTAATATGATTTAAACTCCCACATAGGTAATTAGGGTTCTCTAAGATTTCAAATGTGTTTCATTTTCATGTGGTTGTGCAATGAAGTTAATTTGATGGACTTATTATTTGGTTTTATCCCTGAACCATCTTTCCAATGAAATATGTTCTATAGATTCCCTAACTATTTCATTATTTTTAAATAATCAAACTGGTATATTCCTTGGTTTTTAGATTCATATTGAGTGAATATATCCTTTTTTTCTTCACATGGATTATATTTTGTTGTTTAGAATTATTATCATCTATGATATATTGTTTTCTATAATTACCAATATGTTTAAATATATAATTAATATAGTGTATTCTATCATTTTACTTTCAATGGGATTAGTAATATTTATATCCTCCATTCCTCAAATCCATCAATTTTGTCTTAAAAATAGAGCGAATCTAATATTTTACATTGATCAAAAAATTTCTATCAAACATGCTGAGAGAAAAAACTAATAATATTTTACAAACACTAACCATTTCATATTCCATTATTTTATTTATTTATGGATTTCTAACCTTATCATTGTTGTTCATTTTCATTTTAATTTTCGGGGAGTTATACCTTTAGAGTAAACCTGATTGTGTTTAAAATCATGAGTCGTAGTTTTTCAAATACTCAAGTAAATTATTGAGGCACTCGCGTGGTTGGATCATGGTACTCCAATACATGAGGATAACTTGAGCGGTGTTTCCTATATGACTCCAGTGAGAGGTGATGGATTGGTAAATGGTTTGGTAAATAATTTATAAACAATGTGATCCACATATATCATTAAAAGTTGATATCTCTTATCTAACCCTCACCTCTAGTATTCCCATTGGCCTTCTATTTTCTCAATTTTCAATCTTATGATCCATATTCTTATTTAAATTTATTCTTATCATCCCCCTTAGAGATTTTAGGGGGTTTCATCATGTTATTAATGTAATTATTTTAGCTAAACTCATATAAACTTTCTTCTCCATTCTTATTCCTTAATTTATCATTCCTTATTTCACTATCATAGTCTCCTCTACCATGAATTTTCATATACCTGAAATATATTCGTGGATCCCTAGATTTTATATATACTCTTAGAGTTCTAGGAACCATCTTTTATAATTATGGTGGATTAACATCACATATAGTTAAGATGAAGAATCTGAAATTGGATTTCTCCATGTATGACTCTTAAAATCTAAAACCATAATTTCATGTGATTTTTAACAAATTTTTTAATTGTTTCATGAACATTTCAAAAAAATATTTGATATTGATTCTTAATATACATATATTTCCTTTTGATTTTAGGGAATAAAAAATGTATCCCTAATCTGATTTATGAATTAAATATGTTTTTAAAATTCCCATGCAAGCTTAAGGTTTTATTTAATCCATCATTAAAGTATATGAATTAGTTTTTTAAAATTACAAATGGTGTCTTGGTTTTAAAATAATATAAAATGCTGTAATAAAAATATTTTTTTTTTGGAATTATTTTTAATTTTTTTCTCAATGTTAGTGATCTAAGAGTATATTAGATGTTTTTGTGTTTTTTTCGAAATAATTTAATAATTTGGTATCTTAAATGATATTAATGCTTCCAATAAAGACTTTTTTAATTATTTTAATTTTAATCCCTCTAAACATTCCCTTTTTGATGATATTTTTTTTGGAATTTTGATTTTTGAGTGGAAGTATCCCCAGATTAAAATAAGTTTCATTTGTCTATTCATAATGGAAAGGGATTGTTTCAATGAAACTTTTTGGAGGTGACAATGATGTTTATTTTATTATTCATATGATTATATTTCATATGATGATTATTTGGCTGAACATTGTTTTAATATCCTAGGAATTCATTTGTATCATGGTGGGAAATCAAGGGATGCCTACTATACAAGTGTATTATCATTATATAGTAAGTGGCCTTGGGTTGTCACATATCTCAACAAACAGTTTTTCCCATCATTAGCCTATGTGGGGAAGAACTGAGTATTATGGAATTTTTATTTGATATCTGAAAGAAGTATAAATTTATTGTGTGATGTTAGATCAATTATATATTATTTACATCTCTATTTGGATCCAATAAATCTCATAATTTTGTTTTATATATTCATAGAAAATTATGTTTTCAAATATTATTTTTTTAGAATTTCTCTATATAAAACTATATGTAATTGTATTTCATTTCCCACTCTCAAATATGTAAATTTTATATGAATGAGATTTTTATCTATGAATCTCCTATGAGACCATTGAAAATATCATTGGTGTGAGTATATTTACCTACCATTAATCCACTACATGTGGTCAAAAAAGTTTTTTAAAATTATCAAATTTATTTTTTAGCAAGAATTATTTAGTTTTCTTAGTCACACCATGAGTTAATTTGTTTCTGGTCACATAAGAAAAACTTTTTTCATGGTCATTATATTTTCTCTAGGTAAATTGATTCACATGGTCAGTATATTGGCCATGTTTAAAATATGATCAAACGACCAATATGTTGACGAGATGAATAATTCATCTCACATTTATTATACCTACAACAAATTTATTTTCTCATGATTAGTATAATACTGTCATTATGTTTAGAAAATCTATATTCTGTAGAAATCTATAATTCAATTTTTTTCAAATTTTTAATTTATTTCATGTTTAATAAATTATTTATTTCTATTTCTTTATAAATTTTATATATTCTATAAAATTTGTGTTGTATACATTTAATATAGAAAAATATGGTGTAAATAATTATTTAAAAAATAATTATCCTATTACATATTATTTTCTATCTTTTCTATACATTTTTATTTACCTATTTACTGTAATCTATATATATTTTCATTAAATGTATTAATAACATTAAGAACATATAATTATCTTGATTTTCTTTAACTATGGTCTTTGAAGAAATTAAATTCAAGAATAAAATTGAGTGAATATTCTACATGCATGAGTGTGTTATTTAAAATTATAGGTAATATTAATATTCTATGTTTAATTTTTTATAATTTTGAATTCAGTTGTAATTTATTTATTCACACTTTCAAAATCATTAAAATTATTGGGTTAATGACATGGAATTTTCCATTTCAATGTGAATTGATGAATGTGATAAAATAAACATTGAAAAGTTTATTCAAGGATGATTAAGGAAGATGATTGAAGAAATCATTTTGATATAATAATATAAAAATTAATTGATCAATGAAAAGTACTTAATATTGAATATGAAATCTATTTCATTATAGTAATCATGAAATACTTCATCCCAATGATTATCCACTTTTAAAGTGAACTATTTTTTATGATGCATCAACATTTAATATAATATAATCCATTATCGGTCGTAATTTCAATTTGTTTTTAATAATTTTTTTCCATATCATTTTTCTATTTTTATAGATTTAGATTAATATTTTTCAATAAAAAATATTTCTAACATTTTATTCATCCAATTTAGAAGGTAGTTTGGGTTGTTACTCCTAGGAAAAATTCATGTGGTTTGTGACTCCTATAAAAGTCAGTATGGGTTATACTACCATCTGATAAAAAAAATTATGTATGTAATCAGGTCATCACTCACTATCATAAGTAAGGATTTAGTAAATATTTGTCTTATCACTATGTAAGAAAGAGTGATTAGTGTGGTTGGATTGTGGTGTTCGGGTATAATATAAAAAATCGTGTATTCATTGTAATAATTTTTTTTACTCAATTATTATTATTAATCACTCTAATAATAATATTTGATTGATAATTTTAAAAATGAAAAATTCACCCCCCATTGAATTGTTTTTTATATACTATGTACTAAATAACGGAATCAAAGCATTGATTGATTTAATGAATTATTTATTATTGTTTCATTGTATTGTAAGCTAACTATTATCTTAGTCATAACATTCTAAGAGAATATATAATAATATGATTATGGCCAGTTAAGAATTGGAAATAATTAATCCCATTATACAACTACATATTAATAAAAGGGATTTTGTTTACACGAACGATCATATGGAGGTTTTTCTAAAATATATAGCTCTTGAATGTTGGTCTACCATTTCAAAACATTATAAACATTATTATTTAGAAATAGAAACTCTAATAGTCAATGTTGTTATAAATTTTGTTCTAAACAACTATGTTATTAATATTGAATATTTTCAATCCATTCTAATATTTATAGACACGTTTTATTTATAAAAAATTATTCAAACATCTAGAGGAATTAAAATATTTACCATCAAATAACTGAGAAGTTGTAGACAAACAAGAATGGATTTCATAGGGAATTTTTTTAGAGTATTTAGAATGACATATCAATAGATAATAAATTAGATTTACCAAATGATAACTAAAATAGTAACCAATATCTTTTCTCTTGGGGAGAACATGAATAGTGATGTAATAAATTGAAATAATTAATCGATCTCCATATAAATGATGGTAGTCAAAGTATGTTATGATTGAAGAAGGTAAAAAATTCAGTGAGTATTAAATTGATAAAATGATAAGATCAATTAATTAATATGATCTTTAACAGAAGAATGGTATTTCTAAAGACCATGAAAAAGGGAAAGGTATGTAATTCAAGTCTAATATAAATTTTTTTTCTATCTCATTAGATCCTGATATACAACAAGGTGAAAATTTTTAAATAGAAAATATCCCTAAATTAATTTAAAAATATAGAAATGAAATATAAGCTATATGAAATAACCCAAAATAGATCACCACAAGGATTTCACAAATGGATATAAGAAACAAATATGTATTATCTATGTTGTTTCATAATTAATATTCATTAAGTTTTGATGAAATGACATATCAAAATAGACTGTCAAGAATTGAAACAATATGAGAAATAAATGGAATATATGAAGAAGTTAAACTATGGATACCATACTACATGGAGTTTCATAGAAGATTCAGACTTGATCAGTGGTTATTCTAATATTGAAAAACAATCACATATTCTATTCTAGATGGAAACAACTATGAATGAGGTAAAATAATGATTTTGATGACAGTTCAAATTATGATTCTGATATTGTAACATATGTAAACGAATTAACTAAGAAAAATTAAAATATTCAATGAAATATTTAGATAATGACTAAATTGTATATATAATAGAAAATAGAAATTAGAAAATAAATTTTTAATAAATAAACTAAAAAATTGAATGTTTATGATTTATGTAATGAATAATTGAAAAAGGATATAGAATCTTAAATTATTAAAATAATATTTGAAGATACAAGGATAAAGGATTTATTTTCCAAAACTAAAGAAGATAAATACATGAGATGTAAATTAGTTTTTGATAATTTAGAAAAAATTTAAAATGATGGTATGAAGTGTGATCATAAAAATAAGAAACTAAAAATTAAATGATAATTTAAGAATGTGAAAGACACTAATGTCTTCAATGTTATTCGAGAAGACAATAAATGTATTAAAAATGAATATAAGTGATTAAATGTGACCATATGTATTTTTTTAAAGGAAAATAAAAATTGGAAAAGATAATGGCTATGATAACAACAAAAAAGATAATACTACCATTACTGATAATAATTAAATTCATAAAATACATTAATTTTTTTATAAAGGGAGTAATGTTAATGTCTCATATATCACATGATTCATATGTAACCTAAACTGGAATTATTGGATGGAATTTAAATTATGATTTAATAAGTCATTAAGCTCTATCAATACATTTATTTCTATGGATATATCTTTATGATTACCATACAATGAAATTCATATATCTATATGGGTTCCTTAATGTTCTATTTCTAATCCAGTTGGACCCAAAAATAGCATGGGTGCCAAAATAATTAAATCCTTAATCTATTTTACAATAACGCTGAATAAATATTTCTAATGATACATGAGATATGGATAGTGGTTGATCCTAGAACATGTTTTGTGATATTTATATTTTTTTGACTTTTATTTCATGTGATGGTGGCATTACCACATTCAGTTATAACTCTAAAGGTGTGGTAAATGGTTTTGTAGAAGTTGGAATGTTAAAATATTTTATTATTTAAAAATTAATATTTTTATAAGGATTAAGAAAAAATTTAATTATTACATCAAAAAAATTTTATAATGGAATGACTTTAAATTTCATAGATAATAAGTTTCTTTTTTATGGTGATAATATTTTTTTAATTCCAAATGAAAATACAAACAATACACTATAGATTTTTTATTACTAGCCCAATGAAATGGAACTTTTTTAGATTTTGGAGAAAAATAAGATATTTTTTGTGAGAATATATTGGTAAATTTTAATCTTTTACAACTATACGTATTGGAAAAACATTGACATGTTATGAAACATTCAAAATTTAAATCATGTGCTATATGTGACTCTTGTATAAATGTTATGTGGAAGAACGATTCTATTAGATCTATTAATAATTAAAATACTTTTAGAAGTTTACAACTATTTCCTTTGATTTATTTATACCCACGAGAAGTGCTTCTTTTGGTAGTAAGTGATATGTGTTTATAATTGTGGATTCACATGTATTCTTTTTATTTTACCATAAACCTGATATTATAAACATATATGTTTCATTCTATATATAAAATAAAAATGAAAAATAACCATTAATAAAAAAATTCAACTTGATAAAAGGATGATAATTTTTTAAAATTAAATTTAAGAAGGTTTGTGAAGATAACAGATATTTATATTACTTTTCATCACCAAGAACACAAAAAAAGGTTTTGTACATTGTAAAAGTAAGACAATTCAATAAATGGAAAAGTCCATACCAAATGAATTCAACCAACCAAAATATTTTTAGGATGAATCTGTTAACATTGTTTCATATATCATAGATATATTTCCCATTAAACCCATGTAAAAAAATCACGAATGAACTTTTTATTGAAATGAAACCAATGAGGGGTTCATTTAAATAATTTTATTCAATGATTTATATTTTAAAAAAATTTATAAAATTTACACATGATGCCAAAAGTGATGAAGATTGTTTCTATGATATTCAAATAATAATAAATAATATAAAGTGTTTAATAATAAAACTATATTAATATATGAATAATTTAATATAATATTAATTTCGAATATTTAAAACCAAAATATAGATTCTATTGATCCTATACAATAATTTAAATAATCCAACTATTATGAAGATTAACCTGAACAAAATAATGTCTCAGTTGAGGAGGATCTCATACCTTCTCAAACTACACATATGAATTTGCAAACACATAGATTTCAATATTTATAAAATGTAATTGTAAATTATGTATCCTCAAAAAGAAAATGAATTTTTTTTGTTTATGAAACAAAAAATATTTATTTTTTCATGAAAATATTAATGAATCTTTGAATGATTAAAATTGGAAAAATTGTACGCATTATGAACATAATGAAATTGATATAAATTAATTATATAATATATTTTAGTTACATAAATATAATTTTTTGGAACTAAATAGATTTTTCGAAATAAATTAGATGAATTGAGTAATATAGTTTTATATTAGTAAATATTAGTTGCCCAATGTTAATTACATGAATTGTTTTTTATTTTGATGATTCTTCCCCACTAGTTTCTATAACAGAATCTATTCAAATAATATAATCTCTTTCAATTTATCAAAATTTTAAACTATTTCATATTGATCTAAAAAAATCATTTTTAAGAAGTAAAATTTCTCAAGAAGAAAAAGCATAATATTTAATCAACCACCTAGTTTCAAAAATAAGGAATTTTTAAATCACTTTTCAAACTGTTTATGACTTTATATGCACTAATTCGAGCTCCAGGATCTATGTAAGATAGAATGACTATATTTTTATTGAAATTTTTTTATAAAAAAGTAATGGTTGTTCAAATTATATATTTAAATAATATTTATAATAACATTTTAATTGTGGAAATAAATATTTAAGACATTATATTTAAATATAAAAATGATATTTTTAGTAATGAGTTTTCATTGTCAATAAAAAATTAATTTGATATGAACCTAATGGGTGAATTAAAATTCTTCCTTTTTATTAAGATTTTAAAAAGAAAGGGATGGATTTTTTATATAAAAATATAATATAACAGTGATTAACTAAAAAAATACATCATGATTCATGTAAAAATATGGTAACATTATTGAAAAATAATATTAAACAAGGTGTGGATGAATCATGGATGTCTATGAATGATAAAATGAATAGTGAAATGATAAGAAGATTGTTTTATTTGACATCATTAATGTCTAAATTTATGTCATAATTCTATATATGTGTATGATATAAATCTAATTTAAGATAAATTCACATAAAGGTTATCCAAATAATAATATGATTTATTAAAATAACCCTCAATAATTGTTAATTTTACTCCAACAATAACTATTTAAATTTTTTATCTTATTCTTACTCTAAATTTTTAGACTCAATACTGGATTGGAAAATAATGACACGTATTTGTCACATACATGGAAAATGTTTAAATTCATATATTTATAGAAATAAATTTTCATTTTTACTATCCACACCTGAGGCTATGTTAATTTCTTCTAAAAATTGTTGTGGTCAAATTGTTTGGATAAAACAAAATGAGTTTTATGTTAATTGTTTTATATAAAATGACTATATTATGTGACAACGAAATTTATTTAAACATCTAAAATTATTTTATAGCATTATAGGATAAAAAATATAGATGTTAGATTTCAATTTTTAAAAGATCATGTCGATAAATGACATATCAGTCTTTAATACATTCATATAGAAAATCATCTTCCTAACATCCATAATAAAGAAATATATTCTATGAGGTCTAACAAATTAATGTCTAAAATGGGTTTAACGGAGATTTAGTTTTTAATTTGGTGCTAAATTTTTTTCATGATATAATTTTATATGTTTTTTGATTTTTTTCATAATTATAAATTTCATAAACTATAGATAACTTTTTTGGAATTGGTTTTGAAATTTACATAATTTAAGAGATTATTCATAGTCATATTTTTTTTATTTCTTTATTTTTTTTTAAATTGAAATACTTAAATTTTATAATTCATATTTATTGCTTTAATATTTTCAACTATTTAAAATTATGATTTTGAAACAAAAATTAACATTTTTGAATTAATTTAAAAAAATCAATGACATTACATTTTATTAAAGTATTATTTTTATAATTTAATAATATATCCCTAATATTAAGTACAATATAATATTTAACAAAATTATTTTTTTAATATTTGAGCACATGTATAAAATATACTATTTTTTTATTTTAATTTTTACATGTGTTAAGTATTACATTTTTTAATTTGTATTATTAATTATAAACTAACTTTTATTATATTTTGTTAATAATATTTTTTCAAATACTTATTTTTTAAAATATTAAAATATTATGACTAATGTTTTATTTTATATAATTATTTTATATATAATAAAATAGTTATATATATATCCATTATAGTTAAATAAATTATTTAGTATATATATTCATACATTTTCATCTTCTTCAATATGTGTGCCTCATCTCCAGGTTCAACAACATTCACACAACAACATCCATCCACCATGTAGACCAACTCCAATATGCCCTTTTTTCTATTTTATCTTCCTTCCATAGAACCCTACCATAAAACAACTTGAAGTACTCATGTCTAGTATGAGTGCGTGAAAACAGTCACTACAACTTCATCACTATGATTTAGTTGCGACATAAACACCAGATAACAACATCTCCTAATCTATGTTCATGAGGTTCAGTGATTCAGCATCATCATACTAATTGGATTGGAGACACCCAACTTGACACCACTATTGTTGTGAACCTTGAATCGACCCCACATAGTTTATTCTCTTCATACACACCTACATAACGTAAGCATTTCACAAACTAACTATTAAGGTGACAGTGAAAAATTCTTGAAGGTAACATTATAAAGTATGAAACCTACCATGATTTAAATTTATATGATCATGGATAGAATATACATATTTCAATCTACATAAAATCAATTCAATAAATCTACCATGAGGTTTAATTTTAATTGACAATGAAGTTATTCAATGAACCTTACATTATTCTATTGTACAGAACATGAGACTTTGTAAATGTAAATGCCTTGAAGCAACTCTATATGGTATATAACATATTTTATAATTACGTAATGTATTATTTATTGTGAATTAATTATTTTTATTATTTACAATATCAGTTAATTTTTAGTTACCATGTGAACTAAATTATTCAAACGACTACTATACAAACCACACAATTAGTGCTTCTCACGGTAGGCATACTACCAACTTGAATGACATGTTCACACTGCCAGTATACCAACAACACAACTAATTTATCACATAGTAAATATAACCCCCATTAGATTTATTTTTTACATTTAGTATACTACTTTTCTTATTTTTTAGATAATATACGTTAACCATAACACTATGTTTCAAAAAATATATTTTTAATTTAATCCATGTTTAATAAATTATTTCCTTCATTGATTTTTAAATTAAATGAATTATATAACATATTTTCCTTAATCTGTTAATATTGAAAAATTAGGGTTAAAATAATTATGGAATTCATTATATTCATATTACTTATTTTATAATCATTTAAATATATTTTTTATCTAATTACTACATATTATTGGGATTTGTATTAATTATTTTAATAATTTAGAATCCCATTATTAATCAAAAATATATTTGTCTAATTGTTTCAAAGATACTTTATGTAACAATAAATGAACACAAATATTCTCTAAGTATTAGGGTGTTTTCTTAAATTACATGTAGCTGTAATATTATATATCTAATTGTTTTCTAAAATGACATTCAATGATTAGTTATTTTGACCCACCTTTGTTATTCGTAAGATCATTGAGGTAAGGAATTGATGTTTTCTATTGAAATTAAAATCAAATAATGTGATAAAATATACTATGAAAATTCTATTCAGTGATGATTGATAATGATGGTTTATACGATCCCAACTAGAGAAAAATAAAACATTTACACATGTAATATAAAGCACGGAATGTACACATGGTCAACTATTTCACTATATAAATCAATTAAAACATTGTAATTTTCCTCATCCTCTATAAATTTTATCTATTCTCTTCATAGACATTAACATTCAACATCATCTTTTTGTCTACGGATCTTAATTTATTTCTTTTTAAATCATTGCATTTCTTCTATATATTGTTTTTTCTTATAGTGTTGGTTTAATATTTTACCATAAATATGTATCTAAAAGGTTATTCCACTAGTCAATGAGGAAGTAAGGGTTGTGACTATTATAAAAAATTCTACTGGGTTGTGAATCCTATAAAATCTAGTTGCGGTTATTCCACTAGGTGATAAAAAGTAATGTACAAAGTAATCAGGTTATCCATCCCTGGAAAAAGTGATGAATTATTGAATACCAATATTCTCATCTATTAGAGAATTTTAAAGAATATAGTATGATTTTTTTGATCCATAATACTATAAAAATAATTTGTATTCTCTAATTTAATTTCGGTTTCTCAATTAACACTTTTAATTTGTCTTATAATAATAAATGTTAGATACTTTTTAGAAAGTACTACTCACCCCACATTAATGTAAATATTTCAATATACTTGTAACTAATAGTATAAACCATAAAAATTGATGTTATAATTAAGAATCATAAAATTTTATCCCTTTTAATATAGATGGATTTTAATTGATTTAATATTCATGAAATAGTTTTCACTCCTATTTGTAAAGAGTGTCTTTAAATGAACGTAATTTTATACATATTTCCAAAATACAATTACAACTATCATTATATTATATTCAAAAATAGTATGAAATGGTTTTATTATAAATCATTATCCATGGGGTTTGGAGAGTACACATACATATATCTTTAGCTCACACTTATAACATTACTTGTCTTCAATAGCCCCTCCTAGAATTTTTTGTTGGTTATCATACACCTGACCATGAAAGATGGAGAAGCCAGGAAATAGTTATATAAGATTCACACGTGGAGATAGTTGGTTTGATTTTATTTATTTTCTTCTTATGTTATTAATTCTATTAATCTTTCATTTTGTCCTCATATTCTAATTTAGTTTCCATTTTAACAAGAATGTCTCACATTTTGGATTTCTATGAAATTTTTTTTCAGTTATTTTTATTATCTAACCTGTTTCATTTTCAATCCCTTACTTGAAATATTTTTTTTAGAATTGACTATTTAATTATTATAAACATCCAATATATTGAATGGTAATGTTTGATTCCTGAGAGTAGGTCCATTGTATTTTTATTTGTAAATCATAAAAATTATTTTATATTATAGTACATTGTAAGCCTTATCCTAGTTTTCAGGACAATGGGGTCCTAGAATTCATTTATGCCCAAAAATAGGCTAGTTTCCTTTCATAGAACATTGGTTAACCAAGATGGCTCATGACATAATGGGAATGATCTCAAAACATGATATACAAACAAATTGATCCTATCCATGGAATAATGATAAGGAAATTTATGTTATTTTTTAAATAATACTAACTTATATAGAGAATATTGGGTTTAGGGAAATAATACCATACAATGACTTTTGATACTACATAGATAGAATAAGATATGATAGGATCAATAACAAATTCAATTGTTTTTTAAGGAATCCCCATTGGTGATGGAGGTCTATATATATTAGTTTAAAAAGAATAATTCATAGCAGATAATAGATAATTCTAGTGAATTGTTATTCTCATCAATATGTGTTTTTTTCATTGTTGAGAAGATTCAATGGAAATCATTTATTTAACTGTTGATAATTAATTTATCTCATCTAGACATAGTGAAGAATATTGAAATGAAGTAGAATTAATTGTAACATTACATATGCGATAAAATATTTATAGTAATTATGTTTAATACACTAATCGATAAAAGACCTTTATATCTATAAATTGATTTTAAGCCTTGATGAAGTATGTAGTAAAGGAGATGATAATAGTGTCAATTTTTTTTTATTTTCCTCATTAAATATTTTCTAATTGTAGTGATCATTGGAAAGTATTGATTATTAATAATTCTTTTGTCCCATGAAAATATCATTATAGTGTTTTTTATTGGACAATGATTGTGAAATATTTCCTTGAATATATGTTTCTATTGATTAACTATGTAATATATATTGTGTTCATGTTCATTAATTTCTGAATTCATATTTTTATATTGATTTATTGTGTATTTGATAGTAAATGATAGATTGAACATTTTTTCAGCCCATGAGGGATCAATATATGATAATGGGTGATGGTTAAGAGAAAAAATATTTACATTTTTTCAACACAATAATTTACCCCTAAGAGTTCCTTAAAATATGTATCGTATCCCACTAGTCATATGTATTCTATATTTTCATATTGATCATGTTTAGTTGGATAAATGTATCAAATGTGTTCATGGATTTTACCATTGTTTTACACCATCCTCTTCCCAGTTATTGATGTCATTAGTGTATATCCCTCAATCATTTAGTTTATCCAATAAGGGGTGTAGATGAGGTTAGGTCAGGACATGAAAATCAAAATAAAAAAATTATTAAAGGGTTCACATGGTAGATTTATTGAACCATTTATATCAAAATTAATTCATTTCAATAACATAGATTATTAGGAACTTTCATTTGGTGGTGATGTTCTAATATATAATATTCCTTTAGAAAATAAATCCCTAGAGAAATCAATGAGTGTATAATTTTTTTTGAATATATATATATATGAATATTTTTTATATTTTTTCTCATTATAATATATATTTAATGACAAAACATTTTATGTCACACAATTTATGTAACATGGTAGATGTTGTGGGTGCTGTTATAAGCCACAGAATGAAATAATATTTAATATTAATTTTATTATCAAATAATTATAGTGGATTCAGATTATTAATGGTAATTTAAAATATCAAATGAAAAAATAAATTAATACTATTAAAAATGTTTCGTAATATAATATTTTACCAACCATACATTTAATGTTCTAATTTAATCATATAGTCAATATAGTATATTCAGTTAAAATATTCAACATTTGATGAGATTAATTATAAAGTGATTCTAAATAATATTACTATTAAATAACAATATATTTAGATATAGAAGATCAAAATTCCCCAAAAAAGTTCATCGAAGACATAATAGATATAATTTTTATTAAAAAAACAAAAAAACAAATGTGGTTTGAGACAGAAAACAAAATTCAAAATAGACACACACTCTCATACTAAAAGTCGTAAAAATAGAATGAAAAATTTAAATACCTATGTTATTTATGTTATAAAATATATTTTGGATATATAAAGATTTGGGAAAGCATCACGAGGTTTCAGTACATAAATTTGAATGTATAAATTAATAGTGTTAATAACGAATAGATAAGGACCGAGTAAACTATCTAGGAATAGAATTATGTCATTCAATTTATTTGTATTCAATCCAATAATAAGGAAATATACATACCCACCTAAACTCAATGTACATACCCAATTCACATGACTTATAAAAAAATTTATAATTCAAATACAAAAAAACTCCCCAAATTAAATCCCCTAAATGGGGAATTTTCTCCCCTCCTGTGTTATTGTATATTCTTTTATAATAGTAATAAATATCATATTTATTAATAATTTTCATGAATGTGACCATCTAAATTATAAATTCTCTAAAATATATTTCATTACAATACAATACCTTGGTTATTTGGGATTATTTTTAGAGAGAAATATGAAAAAAAAACGTTAACTAAAAGAACCCATATGTATTTATCTAATGATAATTTTTTCACTATATGGGAAATTGATTAATACATAACAATTCATCAATGTATTGCACACTTTCTTTATATATCATACTATTCTATACATGTCATTAATATTACTTATTTCCATAACATAGTGAAATGGAAACAAATGAAAGGGGTGAGATCAAATGATCAGTAAGGGGGAACAAAATTAGTAATAATAAAAGACCATAATTGATTATAATATGGCTATAGAGTTAAAATAATTTTACAATGTCCTAAAATAAGTTAATTATAAAAAATAATATATAGATAACAATCCAATTGTAATGGAATATGACATGGAATTAAAAAATACATTAATCCAATGAATATGGAATCATTCATCAGAAATCATTCATTCGTAAACATTATACATGATCACATAACATTAAAACACCTTTTAATTATGTTTAAATGATTATAATTGGGAAATAATAACATTTATGTAAAAAAACAATTATCCATGCATCATGTTGAAAATAAGAAATGTATCATGCTTGTTGTGATGAACTAAAAATTTCCTCATTACTTTTAGTAAAAAAAAGAAAATTTACACCCTTAAAATCGTATTCACATGAGGTGTAAACTTTCAACCAATATAACAGAGGCTAACATATGACACCACACATTAATCATATATACTTATTTAGAAAAATTTAATTACATAATTTAATATAACACATTGAACTAATGGAAATAAAATGTGTTTCATATCTCATTCAAATCAAATCATATATGGAAAACATTTATAATTCCAAAAAAATCATAACATGATAATCCCATGGAAAATGAATGTGTATCAAATGATATTACATTAACGTATCCCAAAATAACATTTATGGGAGTTTGGTCATGTCAATAAAATATAAGATCAATATATGTATGGTATATAGGTCAAAACACTTCCATAAATAAAAAGAAATATAGTGTGTTTTTTAGGACCCATGCCCCATAAAGATACTTTATTAATGGAGGATATAGAGTTACTAGCCATGTATGTCTTCCATTAGGCTCGATGTTGTCGACTAGAATTGATGGTATAATAAAAATCCATATGGGAGGCATTTCCAACCAAGAGACATGATTGAGAGAGATTTAATAAGGATACCCCAAGAAAAATCATGATCATATATATATAAAGAAACTAAATGTTCATACAATAAATTCTATATAAAATTATAAGAACATAATGGTAACAATATGAACCAAAAAGGTAAATATGGAAGTGACCAAAAATCCAAAATATCTCTTATAAACCCAAAATATAGTAATATCCACAGTTATCTCCAAACATCTCAATATTACATGGAAAAAACTGTATACATATGTAGGTTGAGTATAATAGTATACTTAGTAGGATCCTCCCCAGATCCTCTAATGAGAAAGGTAAATAAAGAATCCTAAATAGAAGTTAACAATAGTGAAACTAAATTTTCACCTAAATAGGTATATTGTGTCCCCAGTCTCAATATGGATAACTCTAACCATGTATCACATATAATAAAAAATATAATTTAGTACTAAAAATAGAGGGTACCACACAATTGATTTCCCCCTAGATTGTTTCACTTCACCAACATCTTTCGTCCTAGGCTATCCCTCTCCAAAATTGGTTATCTCTAAGAAACATGGGTAAGGCAGAATAACATGAATCTTTCCCATGACATATTCACAAAATCCCATATCACATCAACATATAAAGCAAACAAGTAGTTTAACAGAGCCATCACATCTAGTATGATGTGTTCCTTACATCCTGTATTATACTAAAAATGTTGCATCCCCTAAACCGAGTAAGTACCTCAGTCCATCACATCCTATTCACATAGTACCTATAATATTTCCTTGAATAATATTTCTGGTAATATATGTCTTTGAAATAACTACAAGCCATATCAGCGATATACACACATATATTGGAAAACAATCATCCATGCATATTGTCATGGGTAACTGCCTTGAGAAGAGATTGGTGCTAGGGGTAGTTAGCCTTCCATCTTCCTACTGGGATGTTAGGGAAAACAACCTCCTAAATTATTATGAGTGTCAGTATCCCTAACTATCATGGGTGGGTCAGTGTATGAAATCACAAATATATTTGTTATAATATATCTTGCAACAATACTATAAGAATAACCAAGTCAAATACTCAATTTTAGAAAGTGTTGATCGGACTCTAGAAACCACTACTATGACAAAATTCACTATACGAACACAAAAAATTTAAATTAAAACATTAATTACTAATTTATATTTTATCAGTTAATTATTTAGATAATTAATTAGACATTAATTATCCATTAAGATTATTTAACATTACAATACAATAATCATCAAAGTAAATTCTATTCTCTCTATGAATAATCTAATCCATGTGCACAGTTTCTCTAGATTAACATATTTTCATAATTCTCATTCCATCAACCCCAACACCTTGTGTTAAGATTTTTTATTCACTATTAGCATCATTCAAAAATATAGGTACATAAGGAAAACAATATTAAGCTACATGAAAGAGGAAACATGAAACAATGAATATCTATCTACCTCAATCAGTGAGGAATGGAATTTAGATAAACAATGTAACCCTGCCATTATCATTTAAATAGATTCATAAGAGTCCATCGCATCTCTCAACATTACATAAATACATATACCCATATTCAACTTGTTCATTCATCTCTAATTCCATCATCGGTACCCACATTCATATCAATATGAATCATTCTATCAATGACATTAAATTTTTATTCAAGATCTTGGATTAATTTCCCACATATTACATTATCTATCCCAAGATCATCTATATCAGTCTCAAAACACATCTGGGCCTCCACTATCTACATAAAAGTCCATAATTAAGCTCACAGATAGAGAAAATAAATAAAAAAAATGTGAAATGGAATATCCCACATGGAAATGTAGCACTAAAACTAGGCACCCAGGCTTCACACATTGATGATTTCTCACATCACTAAACATAATTCACTAAAAAATATCAAGAATATGAGAAACTATAGCACAAAAAATTATCAATATCACAATACTAATTCGTATTCCATCTTGAAATGACCAATTCAGTATTCATTGGTACCAACTACCTGAAACCAAAGGCATCAAACTATGACTAGCTATAAAAAGAATAATATTTTTTAGTATTAAAACCATTTTATTATTCATTCCTATTTATTATTATCAATATAAATAATTATCATGATTAAATTTCATTAACAATTCCATTTATGCTTGGATGATCACATTTAATTAATCACGCATACTGAAAAATTTAGTTATATCAAATTACATCACACAATGGTTTAGAAACATTCTTATTATTTTATTATTCTTAATCCAACTAATAAATTAATTTCATCATTATGATCTTTATCGATTTCAACCTGCTAATCTATTTATAAGAATTCACTAACAATGGATAACCTAGATATCACGCTATCTATAAAATCAAGAGTAAATCCTTTATCATAGTATAATGTATCAACATTTACATATGGATGAAATCAATTTTCACTAATATGGACCAAAAATTATTAGGTTTTATTCATTTCCAACCAAAGAGATAAACCATACAAAATTTATGATATATTGTATGTAAAATAAGAGGAATTATTGAATCCATTACCTCAAGGGTGTCAGCATTAATCACATTTGAACAAACCAATGTTTAGACTCATTGATCACCAAAACCTAGAAGAAACAAAGATATCACAAATACATCATGCCACAAACAAACAAATTGCAACAAATACACCTCATTAGAGCAATGGAGTTAAATCCCTGCATAATGGAATGAATAAATGGTAGAAAAAATTAATTATTAGGGAGAAAACTCTAGAAAAAGTAGGAAGAACAAACCTTATATTAGCATGGATCAAATACGGAATCCAATTATCAATTCACATCAAATAGAATCCAGTACAATGGAATGTAGGGTCATTGGTTTCTTAATAATTTAAAGGGTCATAGGATTTGAAAAAAAAATACCAACTCGCTATAGGGTTTATAGGTAATTTACATATGAAATTGATTGTGTGTCTTAGCCTTACATGTCGTGTAAATGTTGGGGTTCATGTTCTGATAATAATGGATTCCCAAAAATAATTTAATCCATAATATCTAAAAGTTGTGAATCGCCATGTGAACCATCCATAACAAACTTTAAATTGTGAATACACAATTTAAAAAATCAAATAAAACATGGTCTATTGTCAACCATTCATATTTTAGTAGTAGAACCCCTCTAAAATCATTCTAGGACTACTATGACCACCTTGTTCATAAAAACCCTAAGAAGGGATTTACTAAATGGATCTATCCCCTTTTATTGTATAACTTAAAAACAATTCAAATCGAATAGAATCCAAAACCAGGCCTATAGAACAGACAAAAATGGGTCATCTGAAAAGCCACCCCCTTAAAACCTCTCATAGATCTGTCCATCACAAGAGTTCAATAACCTCATAAGAAAAAAAAATCAGAAAACCATGAAACAACACCAATAACCACATAAAAATCATCTAGGGGAGTTTAGTCTTAAATAATAGTTGATCCACAAAAACAATTAAGAGAAAACCATATCATAAATTGGAATGGTCAACATCCATATGGAAACAACA
This sequence comes from Viscum album, assembly GCA_963277665.1. NCBI lineage: Eukaryota > Viridiplantae > Streptophyta > Magnoliopsida > Santalales > Viscaceae > Viscum > Viscum album. Next base: position 1,276,194,791 of record OY728126.1, on the reverse strand, counting down.
TTAGAAGTGAATATCTAAACATCAATCTTTTCGGGATATTCAGTGTGCATATGTGAAACATGTTCCTGTGTACTCTCTTCCACACTGTTGTGCTTCCCCAATATATGGACTAAATGAATATCACAATCATGAAACACCATCATCTAGTTCTCATAGATCATGGTAAGATGATCCCTGAAGGTTTCACCATCGTTAACATTAATCTTTATCAAAATAATGACCGAATATTTATCATGGAAATATTGATAGACCAGTAGCATGTGAAAAAAATCATTAATCCAAATCATCTATGTTGGAAGGAATATTATATTTTACATGGATCTGACATTGTCCAACACCCCAAATTGCCTAAATAAAATTGGAGAATCTCCCACGATGAAACCTTCACTGCCCATGTTGAGGAGTAACCTTCAGAAACATGTGATATGCAATGTCGAACTATGAGGTATCCACTTATGATCGGTATATGATTTCTAATGATCCTACACTACCTTCAACCACTCATGAATTAACATTACCATATCTATCATATTTTGTACCACTTCAATCCTAAGATTTAATTCGTCTCCAAACCTAATCTTGCATAATGATGAATGGAATGGTCGGTCAAACAATGCTTTAGATGGTGTCAGACTAGTGGTAGAGTGAAAACAATTACTGTATGAAAACACCAACAAGGTAAGACTCTCCATGTACTAACCTAAAAAATCCAAGACACAAGAGTGAAACATGTCATCAAGAGTCTATATGGCCATCTCTATCTAACTGTCTAACTATTGATGAAATCCAGTTTTAAGGAATAACTAAGATCCAAAAGCATGTTGGAGTCCTCTATACACCCTGGAGGTAAAATAAAGATCTTAATATGTGATTATCTTCTTTTGGAATCTGTGGAGTTGAATCACTTCATCTGGATATTGCATAAAAACCCTTATTCATATCAACACCCTAATCACTAAAAAGTGAGTTTATTTCTTTAAAAATGACTATTACCCATATTAAATCGTAGACTCCCTGATATTGAGGTAGACTACTAATGATGTACATAGATATTTCAAAACACTTCCTATAGGGAACATCTAATTGATAGAGAATACCAATGGGAACAAAGTGCTTATTTTTCACCATCTAATAGACAAAACATCACGAAACAAATTCTGCAACTCCACACTTCATCCCAGACCACCAAAACTATCCTTTAAATGATATGTACATCATTTTCACTATAGAATGTACTTCCAAATGTGAAATATTGAACTCCCATAAAACCATCTCACATATCACTGAAGGAATGAAAAACCTTCCCTTGAATAACACTCAGTGATACCCTTCCTCAAACCAACCATTATGGGCATATCTATAAAACATGATACCTCTAGACTTCCACCTCAGAATCCCCTTCCTATGAATCCTCCATCTCTTGAACTAAGTATAGATGCACTATCATCTAGAAAATAAAAAATCCACCTCTAACCTCTCCCAAATCCAGATGTAATGTGGAGAGTTCTTCCATTACCCTAAACGAATCTATATATTCACACACGAAATGACTACGTGACATCTTAATCAGCTATTCAGGTAAACAATTTCTCATTCATATAATATAAAAAATCTCAAATTCATTATCCTACAAGATTCTCCTTCATTAATTCTATAACATGTTGATTTCATTATAGTAGAAGACATTCCATGGGCTATGATGGTCAATAAAACCATAAAACGCTCCCCAATGAGGTAATGTCACCACAACATCAAGGAAAAAAACATTTACCAACTCAATATCAGGGGTGGAATAGTCATTCTCATAGGGATGATACTACAATTTCCCATAGGAATGAAATTTATTTTGCTGTCTCAAAATGAATCTTAATACAATATTTGAAGCATCACATAAAATGTCAAATTGAACTCATGTTACTTGGAATCAAAGGACTATAGTGATCACAAACATCTCCTTTAGTTACTGAAATGGTTCCTAACAGTGGTCAGTCTATAAGAACACATGATCTTACTTGGTCTAGGATGTCACATGAGTCACAACCTAATATTAATCAAATAGAATCCTTCTGTAATTTCCTAAAAGACCAATGAATATTTTCACCTCTACAACTGTCGTGGGAGATACCGAAGACACACCTTCCTCTATTTTCTAATGATCCATTGGATCTCCCTTCTAGGAAATAATCTTACCCAAAAAAGAGACCCCATTATCTAATAACTCACACTTGAAAAACATCCCAAATAGCTTCTCACAATGATGAACTCCCAAAATTACATACAGATACTTTGTGTGCTCCTCATATGTAGAGTAAACAAAGATGTCGTCGATGAAAACATCCAAAAACTCATCTAAAAACATTTTTAAAACTATTTTCATCAACAACATGAACATGGATAGAGAATTCATCATGCTGAATGGTATCAAAATTAACTCATAATTCCCATGATGTACATGTAATGCAGACTTTGGGATATATTCATCCTTCCCACATATCTAATGATATCGAGACCCCAAATCGATCATTGAGAACCAAATTCCTCTCTTTAGGTGATCGATAAAATCATCAATTCAGGGAATTTGATAGTGGTTATGTTATATCACCAGGTTCAAGTTATGATAATTGATACAAATCCATAAACTACTATTATCCTTATTTGTGATAAAAAATGTTTCAGCCCATGGTGAAACAATCATCTAAACAAAACATTACTACAATAGATCATAGAGACTTACTGACATCTATGTAACTCAAAATGTTCCATCCAATATTGATACATCATGATAGAAGACATTACTAGTCGTATCTCAACAATAAAATTGATCTAACATCATGTTGGTGATGAAACAACCTCCCCTCAAAATACATCTGTGTCCTCGTACACAACCATAAAAATAAACATCCTCAATAGAGGAACTTTTAATGGAAAACATAGCATGAGATAGCTTCTCAGAAAGGATGCTAACTCTCATTGCTAATGAACATGACCTCCCCAAGGAAAAAACCATATGATCCCTTATCATAGGTATGATATACCCTACCCTAGTGAAATTAGTTAAAATTACTAGGACCTAACCACTTCTGACAAAAAACTCTCCTTTTCTAACTATTGGGAACCAAAAACCAAAAATATGCTTTTGAGGAATCCTATAAACTCCCCTATTATGACTATATTTTTCTGGCCAACATCCTTTCAATAATCTATGTTCTATCCATCACCTTGAGGTACGTCATTAGTAAAAATTGTTTGACATGGAGATATATCATTGAAGGCAATGACTCATCGAAATGCCTCTCCCTGGGATCCTCAACTTAAAATAGGTATAAATCATTTCAATGATGGGTCCTAAAACAAATCTCAAACTCGTATACACTACAACTCCCATTTCAAAGGATAAATAGCTCCTAGAGATTGGTTATCTTTAGAGTAAAAGAAAGTAAGTCTACTCAAAACTTGTCTCAGATCATCTCCCCAATACTTCTGACTCCTAATGATACCCAAGAAATAAGAGACTCCACATCCTCATTGCTCTATGATGTATCATCATAGACCATGAATTCCAATGCTTCTTCCAAGCACAGATCAATCTAAGAGTTATCTCAACCACACCTAACTATTCTTTGGTGAATGCATATGAAATGGATACCTAATAATTTGGAAGATTCCAGTTCTTAAACCCTAAAAGTGATTTACAATATATTTAATTTTCATCGACCTCAACTCCACAATGATCTTCTTGAAAATAATTCTAAACATCTTCTTTTTGAACCCGATGAGGACGTAGACAAATAACCATGACTTAAAAAATTAACAAAATTTTAATTATCCTAAACCTGCAATATGGAATTTTTAATATTAATTAATTAATTATTTTATTATATTGTTATGGTTTTAACTTATCCTGTGATTTTCCAATTTCAAACAAAGGAACAAAGAAGAATGGTTTATGATCTATTTGTTGTACCCCACATCCAGTATCACAGAATATAGTAGAATCAATAAACATAAATATTTTTTCATTAGATCATAGAGGGGATAAATACTCATGCATCAACCATTCTTTCAGGTTTACATTGATTAAAAAAATAGCTAACATTGTTTCCCTACCCACCCGTGAAACCTCACCTCTTCCAAACTCATAAATTATACAATACCCAAACCATTACCTTTAATACCACTCTTTCCTGACCCCCGCCCATAAAAACAACAATTATGGGATAGAGATAGTTACTATAGAGTCAAACCTCTAGTAGGCCTCGAGTGGGATAAATGCACCGAGGGTATAATAAAAATGAATATGGGAGGCATTATCATCAAATATAAACGTAGATATAGGTATGATACACCTAACCACACCTTATTAGATATATATATGTGTATTTATGTATGTATATATATATATATAATGAAATAAAAAATTCATATATGCAAGGACAGATAATAATTTCAAAACTAAAATGGAAGATATGAGTAATGAAAAGGTAATGATTTTGGTGACCATGCATCCCAAAAAGCTCTTGAAAACCCACGAGCTGGTAATATCCATCCTAATCTCCAATAAAAATTGGATGCTCTAAGACAATTCAATATATACATAATGTTATCATAATATTATAAAAATTAGAATTCTTTATAATTCCTCTTTTGAAAAAGATAAAGAAAGCATGTTAATGCATAGTGAAATATAGTAACATTAATTCATCACCTAAATAGTTAAACTATGTTCCCATTCTCACCCAGGATATGTCTCACAATGTATCACATACTTGAGAGAAAATAATATTGTAATGAAATATCATGGCTACCCATCTCATACATCCCCACTAGATTGCCTCTCAGCCACCACATCGCATGTTCTAATGCATCTATCTTCAAAATAAGCCATCCTGAAGACACATGGTCAAGGAATACCAACACGAAGCTAATTCATCACAACATGACATTATCCCATATAAGACCACATAATTTGGTAACCGGGTAGTTTCTAGAATTCACCACATCTTGTGTGACTCGTATCATACATTAGGTATTATTAATCAATCTATTACATCCAATACGTTGAGTAAGTACCTCAAGACATCACAACATATACACGTCAAAATCTAAAATATTTCTTTGGATACTATATCTAGTAATAAATTACTATGAAATAACCAATATTAATTTTAGATATCTTCACAAAAATATGGAAAAACTAATCACCATGGAAACAAGAACTGGTAACTACCACGAGAAGAGAGATGTACTAGAGGGTGAAATCATGAATCCATCCTCCCATCAGGATGTTGGGGAAATTATTGTCCCATATTGTACTGAGTTTCATTCACCCTAAATCACATGGGTTGGGTGGATGTCAAATAAAAAATATAAATTACATTATATATACCACAACCACTCTATGGGAATAACATAGAATTAATTAATCTTTTTCTAATGACATTCGAACTCCTGGCTGCCACTTATAAGACCACATATCCTATAATCCCACAATCATTTAAATTTCCATGTTAATTATTTATTTCCATTTATAATTTCGTTTTATTAATTAATTAATTAAAAATTAATTATCAATAAACATTATTCAACATTACATTACATTAATTACCAGAGGAAAGTTTATTCCCTCTAGGTATAATCTAAACTGAATCCACAGTTTCTCATGATTAATATCAATTCAGCATTTTCATTCCATCAACACCAACCCTATGGGGTAATAATATCTTATTAATTCTTAAAATTATTACATAATTCCATTACATGCGTAAATCTATCTGAAGATACTACCCAGAGGAAACATGAAACCAAGAAAATTAGCATGTCACAAGGAGTAGGGAATTGAATTAAAAAAATTTAAGAAAACCATCCTTCGTCTAATAAACATATTTATAAGAGAGAATCCTATATCCCAACATTACATCAATAGGTAATCCTAGACTCATCCCATTTAATAATACCAGTTTCCATCCCCAACAACAACATGTATATCCTAATGTGTCTCACCATAACATGTTTAAATTACTTCCACATTATATAGGACTCTCAACCCAATTATTACATCATCAATCCCAGGAAATCATCACATCCTAGCCTCCCCTCCCCATATCAAATTGCATAGTTAAGCTCACATTAAAGGAACATCAGAATAGAAGAAAGAAACAAATAAGAGTATCCGAAAAAGAAATCTATTCTCTACAACAAGGCATTCACCCTTAACAAATAAATCCGTTCTCACAGCTCTGAAATCATGTCACTCAGCCTTCTCAAGAAGACTAGAAACTCAGTCCCTAATAATTAATTGTATCACAAAACTGGTACTTACTCATTGTGAATTAACTGATTAATTATTAAGAATTTCCAACTTTTTGAAACATAAGACATCAAACTATATTAATAAATCACAATATAGGCATGAATTTAACATCAAAACCATTCTCATTTCATTTCCTTTATATTATTATTAAATTATAGAAATGAGTTTAATATCAAAAGTAATTACATAATACTTCACAAAAATACTGCGAATTTTTCTAATATTTATAATTATCCCTAAAGTATTTAATAATGTCTTTGGATCTTTATTTCTACAAATAACTACCCCTATCTTTTTATACATGCTATAATAAACCTCATTTTGAAAACATTAATTTTAACAAAATTTCTTAAAAAATTACTTTAATAACATATATTTTCATTTCAGGTATAGTATAATATATGATTGGAACAGATTACATGAATAAAAAAAGAAAACCTAATAATGAACATTATTTAATCCATTTTAAAAGTCACATTTATTTCATCCTAGTTCACCATACTAAAAGTAATTTCCTTGATATATGCATCAAAAAAAGTGGTAGGGAAAAACTATGATATGGTCAAGAGGATATACTAAGAATGTGAAAATGAGAAATATCAAAATTCATGATTATATAAACATTATCCATATCAGAATAAAACTAACATGAAACAAAACATGGAAATGTGGCTACAATATAAAAAAGGATTCATATGAATATTGAAAAGGATTATCACTAGGATGTCATAAATCATATTTACAAATGTTATTCATAAAGGTTTCATAATAATCTCATATATAAATATTAATTATTACCCCATTTTATTATATAGTTATCAGGGTTCACCCTATATCTTTCAAAGTTCCTTTGATCAATATATGTCAAAAAAAATATCCTAGGGAAAATAAATAAGGGGTTTAATATAAATTCATTAACGACAAGTTAATTTCATCACATTTAACCCATAAAATGTGAATGTTATTAAATAATTTTATATCATTGATAAATAATAAAGGATTATATCTTGGTAGAAACCCATTGAAAAGGAAACAGTTTGGGCAATCATGAAATAATAATTTCCCATGTAATGAGAGAATTCAATAAATGAATTTTGAAGATAATAGTAAATAACATGGTGTAAAGAGAAGGCATAATGGTTGGGAATGAGGGTATAAAATTTTTAAAATAAAATCCTCTAATTAAAATTAGGAAGAATGTTTCATGAAAAATAAAATATATCGTCATTTATAATACCCAAAAAAATAGGTACTTGATTAAAAAATGAGAGGAGATGATTGATATTACCTTGGAGAGTTTATTCATAAAACATGGGGATAAAACCATGACATATTATAGACACCTTGGAGGGACTCTAATGGGTAAATTTCAAAAAAAATATTCTATTATGAATTTTTAGTATATAGGATATGGGCAATGGTTGGTGTTTATACATGATGCATGGTGGTTTTTAAGTATTAGATATTGTTTATTTTATCATATAAGACAACCACATGTAGGAAAATTGTATTGAAACCAATTTATTGGATAATTGAAAAGTGGTAGAGGGTGGTTGAATGTTCATGAACATCATTAACTCAATATTACATCCCAATCCCCGTAATTTATTCATACACGCCAAAATTTATTTTATATTAAAAATATAGTTTTTTTGGTCCAAAATATAAAGTATAAATTTATAAATTAATATTAATATTTTAAAATTAATATTTATACTTATTTAATGAAATTTATATTTAATAAAACATTTCTATATTTTTTAATCATTCATTGTTTATAATGATGTTATAAATTCATAGTTCTCATAAAGAAGAAATTTTCACCTTTTATCCAACAAATAATTTTTTTAAAAATACCAAAAAATGACGTTTATATAATATTGATGTTCTCAAACAAAAATTTTATATATATTAACATAATTCAATGGATAAGATAATTTACCATTTAAATAAAAATCATTATTTGTTGAAATGTAGTGATTTTTTTTATTAAAATAAAAAAAATCCCTTTATACATTTTACAAAGTGTTTTGTTAAAATCTGTTAAAATTTAAAAAGTGTTCAATACGATGATTTAATGAAAATAAGTTTTATTTAAAAATTCAACATTCATCATAAATCCGATTTAAAGGGAATATTTCTAGTGTCAAAAGATAATACAATTTTTATTATATCATTAAATAATCGTGATGATCACTTAAATTCGTCAATATAACTAGAAATAATACTAAAACACATCCCCCTTATTAATAATATGATAGAATTCCAAATTAAAATATCTTCAAATAAATTTACCACCACATCCCTTCATAAACATTCAATTCAATTTTATAATGTCATTTCCAAAAAAATATTGTATTACTCACTATTGGTTTCATTTCTATAGAACTGATTGTGGTTGGGATGATTCTAGGGGATATATGGGACCCATTTTTTTCTATTTTAGTATATATATCCTTTTTTTTCTTCCCCAGTATAATATTTTGTTTCATAATTGAAATTTTTAGTATAAAAATGTAACATTGTTAACTGATGAAAGAAAGTGTTATTTTTTTATTAATTGTATTTTGTCTATTTACTATTCCTAGTTGTAATAGTTTATCTCAACACATTATATATATCGTCAATACAAGAAATAATACCTAAAAACACATATATACAAATTGTTTTTCCAAAACCATTGGGAAAAGGTACTTCGGAACAAATTTTCTAAACGGTTTTCCCAAACTGTTGTTAAAGCATCCACCTTTCCCAATGGTTATTCGAAAAAAGTTGTGAAAGGGTACATTGAGACCACTATTCCCAACATTATTTCCAAACCATCAGGAAAGGGTCAACTTTTCCAAATGGTTTTTCCAAAACCATCTTTACAAATGGTTCATAGAACCTTTGAGATAGGTACCCTTATTTTTTATGAATAATTTTCTCAAATATCTTCCAAAAATTAAATATATAAATTATATATATATATATCCCAATATATTTATGTAGGTATAAATATGTTAGCGGTAAAGTCTTTGATATATTATGTGTAGGTTGTGGATTCAATCATCTATTGTAACATTTATTTTAGATTTTCACATCCCAACCGCTTGGGAAAAACATTGGGAAATGCATATCCCAATGGTTTTTTAGATTTACATACACGAACGATATGAGAAAACAGTTGGGATAGGTCCTTACCAATAGTTTTCTCCAACCCATTGGGATGGGTCTTTCCCTACGCCAAATCACTCCATGGATTCCCAAACTATTTTTATAGGCTATACCAAATATTTGGGGACCTATACCAACGGTTCGAAATAGTTGGTATAAGAAATTTTTCCATTAGCGCATTAGCATGAAATTGAAATGTATTTCTATGTGATTCTGTTTTAAAAAACCTAGAATAAAATATAATTATAGGAAATATTTTCATTAATATAAAGTGAGAATTTTTAAGGTCATTATAAATATAAAAATATTTCATCATTAGGAATTGAATCATAATAAATCCCGATAAACAATTAGATTGTAATCATAAGACCCATTACATCATGTTTTAATTACTTCATAAATTTTTAAAACTCTGTTATAATACATATAGATTTACTATTAATCATATTCAATAACCATGTATACATATATATATATATATATCAAACTACATATGATTTACATTCATACTTTCTCTTCTGTTTATTAAAAATTCTTTATTGAAATCACTATTTTGGGTGATAATTGATTCGTTTTTCAAGTATGTTTTCTTTTATCTGATTTGGTATTCGTAATTTGATCATAATTTCATCAACTATACAATGTTAATCATTTTATATATATCATATATGTTAATTATATATTTATTTATTGTCTTCTATAAAAGATATGTATAGAAATATTAATTACACCATTCATAGAGATGGTAAGGTGTACGTACATATAAATATTTTTTTAATTTTTCAATGGGGGGATTAAAAGAATGTTAAATAAAAAAACATTCCAATTTCATTTATGAATTATATATATCAAATATATTCATCAAATTCATCTTCATTACCATCCTATTAAAATATAAATGAAAAATTAATCACATCGCTTCCTAGGGGTGGTAGTCCAATTGTTCACACAAGTGACATTATCATTTTCATTTAGATTGGAAGGTATGAAGGTATACATGATATTATCCTTCTATTAGTAAATTTATGTAATAAATATCATATATAAATATTAAAACCATCGCAATACCCATCCATAAAATATATAATGTTTACGTACACACAAATGATACTATGACTTCTCATTGAATTGAAATATAGTGACTAGATGTGGTTTAAAAATAATTACATCATTTAAAAATATTGGGTATACTGAAGTTATTAATTTATTATTTCTTAGGAGTTCATTGGGTCATGGTGCCTCAAGTTCATTATATTCCATTGGCTCACTTGTTACCCAATATTACAACATTCCAAAGGAAGGTATCATTCATCACTTTCTTGATGATGTCTTATCCTCGATTGAAACAAGATGATTGGATGTTGGTTCCTCCTTCTGTGGATTCATCCTCATAATTCTTCACCTAGTCTATGTCTCCCTCTATTATTAAGACGTTTCATGTGAAACTCTTTATAGATTCTATTTATTTTTTGATGTCGATTAATTACACTTCTTCTTCCGGAAATTCCAAGGGGTCTAGTTAGGACATAAACCATTGGTCAGGAGGGTATCCATGTTGGGAATGTATGAATTTTCTAGACATTAGAACCCTGGTCACCTATATTATTCAAAATAGATGGGATTCTCAAGGGTATGGAACTCAATTCATACCAACTCAATAACATAGTATCCTTTTTCTAAGTCATTTATTTTGAGGATTTCCTTAGGCATCTCATGAATAACATAATGTAGTAGTGATATTTCACAAGCTTAACATCATTTGGAGATGAAGTAAACTTATCATAATTCTTCATGGATGAAATAAAATAGATCTACTCGAGGACAGATCACTTGTAAGGTTTAAAAATGGATGGATCATAATACCTATAAAGACTGATTCTGGATGGTGCATCCCATAATAGGATGTTGACACACCATGAAAGGTAATTTGGACACTAATGAGGGATGTTCAGGGAGTTTTACCCCTATGATGAGTGTACCATGTTTTACAATTATTGGGGAATAAACCTGATGTATGATTCCTATGTACCATATTTATAATACATAGATCAAAAACCATATAGTATGAGAGGTTATGGTGTGGGTCTTATGCATTAGAGCTTCATATCACAAGAGGATTTCTCTTGTATTGATGATTAATCATGCGGGGATTACACATTGTTAGCTATTCTTATATTGGTGGGATTGATGCTGGTGTGGGTGGGTCTTACATATAGGAACTTCTCAGATGGATTTCTTTATCTCACTGGGATAAGAGTTGGGTGATAGAGAGGACGTTAGGGATTTTGGGCTTAAACCTTAGGGATTCTTACTACATATCCCAACTGATGTGAAATCAATTTCCCCATAGTTCTGGATGGGGTGCCATGAATTATACCAATGATTAATCCCATTTAATATTAAACCCTTTTTTTGGTATTACAAATAGGATAATCCCATTGGACACGCTAGTCAATATGCAAGGGAGAGGACCAAATGGATGGATATTGGGGATTCATGAGAGATGCCCATGGGGAATATGGTGTATTCCTATGCAAGGAAGCTATATAGTAGCCATGGAGGATATGAATTCTCTCAAGTGATGGTCATAATAATGTTTAGATTATTCCTACTAAATTATAGTAAGGATTTGGGTGATTGGATGATGCTATGATCTGAGAGGATGACTCCTATGAGGGGGGCACCGAGGATTACCATTGGTTGGGATTGAACCTTGGGTAGGAATTCTAAATACTCTGTTTAGAAGATAGGGACCAAACCCATGTAGTCAAGAAGGGGCTATGGATTATTAATGGTTAACTACCCACATAAAAGGATAGGTGTTATGGTCACTACTAACCTCTATGCCCATCTGAATCATACGCGGTATGTGAAATAAGAGGATGTTTTAGACCCAACTACCATGCCATGGAATGTGAACACATATGATATAATGTGGGTCTTATGAATAGTATCTACCCAATGCGGATCTGATTCCATGAGGGGAGGTTCCAATTTCCTTTGATAAATATCTCACTCCCATTGATATGAGTGGGTATAGAAATTTTATAAGGTTCGGCACCTCACTTATATTATACGAGGTGAGACTACAATTAAATGTCATGTGATAAGAATGATAGAACATTGTAGATTTGTATCATATAGCATGGATAGGGGAACTCACTACTCACCCCTTGGTCTTACATAACTAATTCTTCTCAACCATTGTATAAGTGAAGGAATCATAATTTCCATTTATTGAATAGTGTTGAAGAGGGGTCGATAGTGGGGTCAATGTTATCATAAATATTCTAAAAATAAAAACACAATAGTGTACATATACTGAAAAGAAATATGTAGGAAAATAAAACATTTGGCGCATCATGGGGGACTATGAAATCAAAACATGCTATATTAGAGGACTACATGGAAGAGGGACTCATGAAGTAGGGTTCCTTTCTAAGGGTTGCTTTGTGAAGGATATGGTCATTACGAAGGATAAAGCTTCACAATTCATGGTGGATCTTCATTTCCAGAAAATCATGAGCTAAAAAAGGATTTCATCACCATATATGGGTTCTTCTCAAAGCCTTGAATACCATAATTGGACTTTTTTACTCCATTAATGGAATCCGTACTATAGGTAGGGATAATGTGGAACATGCCAAGGGGTATAGTGTTGCTCCAATAGCTTGGGTGATCTATGTTACCTTTGGTTCATGGTTCTCATTGGATTCATAAAATTTGATATCGAAAGGGGAAATATATGGGTATCCATTCCTTAAGAGTATAATAAGCTGGATATATATATGAAATGGTATCTTGCAATTCTCATAAGCACATTGTGAAGCAAAAATGGGCACCACGAATACTGAGTCACCTTTAGACTCATGAATCAATCCACAAAAGAAGTTCACAATGTCACAAAGTGCATGAAAACTATTTGATTTCTATATGTACCTCATGAAAATATTATTCTTGTGTGTCTCCATGAATGAACATCACAAGGCAGACCATTTGGGTTACTCCAGGGCCATTTGAGTTTAGATTTTATCCCAAATGGCTATGTACTTACTCATATAATCCTAGGGGACATCTTTCAGCCCCAAAAAGTACTTCACCAATGGGAGATAATGAATAATGTATGGTTGGACTCGAGGGTGAATTTCCAAAAACAATGATCGTTCAGGCAGATGGCTCACGATGAAGATCTCACGATGCAAATGGGTGGAGAGGCTGTCATGAATAATATTCAGAAAAGAAACTATAAGTAGCCTACGAGGGTACCTTATACATAATGGATACCAATAAACATCATGGATAATATCCATTATAAAGGAGATATTTCATTTTGTGAACACAACATTGTGAACTGGGTTCCTCGGTCCTTTTACCATAAATGCTTTCTAGTGAACTAGGACATCGCAATTCAGTTATTCAATGTGATACATGTAGATTTCACTACTACTCCATGATCTGGATCTACAAAAACATGATTTGTGAGATATCATTAATAATTGGTTAAAAATATTACCTATGTCCTAGATCTAATAGCTGATCAAGAGGTTTTATTTGAGTTACTTATGGTTACATCCCAAAGAGATGAAATAGAGAACAACATCATCTTTGGGGAGTACATATCAGGCCACTAAGATCCTGAATCCCTAGTAGATTTTTTTTAAAAGCTCAGAAAGACTATACTCTAAACAAGATTCTATCACTGTATCGATTTCATATTATGAAGACTTATTTATCTCACAGAGAAGGAGATACGAACCAACCTACTGGTCTTAAGGCACATCTATTCAGTATCAATGTCATTGGGCTAATGACAACTGCATTTGGATGTATAACTCACCAATCACATATGACTAGAATTACAACCAGACCAAGGACATTAATGAGAAGTGTCTTGTGGAAGATGAATCTTTAAAAAAATCATTATTATTAACATGGTGTGTCTAGGAAACCCAGATAATTCGTGAAACAATGACTGGGACCTATGCCATTGAGGAAAAACCCCAGATGAATGGGCATGGGCCAACTATGTATGTGTGTCCTATACAAAGTTAAGAGAATAACTGAAGATAGTAGGTTAGTATCATGTTTCATGTCCCACCCAGATTCATGACTACAAACCCAACAAGATCATGTCGGAACTGTTAATCATATGGATATCACATACCAACACATTCAATCTACATCATGGGGAGTTCATAATTAGTCTCAAGGACCTCCATCCCCTTTTTGGGATCCCTATCCTAAATAGAAGATTCCAGGTCATTAATATTCAATATTTAATTTGGTGTCAGGTACTGCTGAGGACAAGTAGGGGATGAGAGACACCCACTACAAATAGTGGATTAGATACATTGTGAATAGTCCTATAGTGGATCCTACTAAGGGGGAAGAGAAACCGATGAAACTGCAGACAAGGCCTTGAACCTATCAAAGAGGAACCCAGCTAGTCAAGGATGTATCATACTAATGGATCCTGGAGGATATCCAATGGAAACGCTGGGGGTACAACATCAGAATCCAACCTAAAATATATTAAGGTTGTTCTGATGCATTGTGGTTTTCTGCCCTAGGTGGGTGATTCTTTTGCGAAATGAGCACATGGGGGTGATGTTGAGTATGTTTATCATGGAAATACTGCTAACGATGGGTATTTGAATCACCCTTGGGATCCTAGTACTATAGAATCTATATAAAGTGATATGATATATCATCAAGGGGAATGAGATATTGTGTGTGTGGGGAACCCTTGACATCATTTATAGCTATCTGTAATCGAAAATGGTAGTATATTAATACTTCCTTCACATCTCTCCACATGATACAATCTTCTAGACAACGATTCGATGCATCGTGGAGAGTTTTTCATTAAATATGGGTCTGATAGACATGCTGAGCAGGGTCAGATTAGAAGATAGAATCATCGTTCATCTTCTAAATTTTTTTTCAGGGTGATAAAAAATGATGAAATTGGTAATGAAGATTTATGTTTATATCCCATATCCATCCAAGGTTGAGTTCTGGTTGTGATGGTGGACGGTTAGAAAATCTACTAACCGTACTTCCCACACCAATTCCCATGGTAGTCTATGTTCCCATAGAGGGTGACTCTGAATGTGTACCTAGGAGTAAATCATGAATACCACCCATTTTTTATGAGTTATATCTACCTCATGTTCAGATGTGAAGATGGGAATATTCGGAATGATCTTACTCTCTCCACTATTTTGTTCAGGCTGCTCTAAAACAATGCGAATAGCTAGTAGGCTATCTATCCATGAGAAATGGTGAGGAATTATACCATCCTAAACAATGAGGTGTTGTTACCTCTACCTTAGGAATGATGATGAATGGTGGAAAGATATATCCATAGGGGAAGGTTTAGTGTTCATTGTGGTGATGATGCTACAATAGTGGAGCCACCAGTCTAGGGACCTGCAACAAAAAGAGGTAAAGGAGCATATGTAGGAGAACCTATACCATTACTACCATTTGACAGAAATTGGGAGGAAGGATAAGAAAAAATATTATTGCTCAAGACTCAAATCTATACTCCTAGGAATTAATTTCCCCAAATAAACATTCTGGATGATTCCATCTATCCTAATGCTTGGGAACCTATGGAATTAACAGATAATTCATCGACACTAGAATATATGGGACCACCTCAACAGGAACTAGATGGAACTGGTAAGTATTTTTTATGCCAATTTTGGATTTCATGTGTCCATGGAAGGGGGTTATTGTATATAGTGGATCTAGAGCACATAGTGCATTACGATGGAATTTCACATTCGACGAAGGACCATGTGAGAGTACATCTAGATCAGACCTCTCCCCCACTACTATCGGTTTTGAAGATGGAGGTATGGTATCCCCTATCAAAGGAATTGGTGTTTCATGGGAGAAGAATAAAACTATGTTATCCCCCTGGATTATGGTGATGTTGTAGCCTCAAGGGAATATTCATTGGAGGGATTCACCAATGCTCTCTAGGTAAACCCTAACTCATTCTCCTATGTCATTAAATTCTCATGAATTGATTAGATTCACTGACTAACATAATTTTTTTTTACCAGAACCTCATGGAAAGGGCCCATGATGATTTAGATGGAGGTACAAAAGAAAGGGAATAAGGGCAAGCATTTAGATATTTGTCCTGGGAAAAAGCAGTTGTAGGGTAAACTAAAGATGGAGAGGGTAAGACGACTACCCAAGAAATCATCAGTACCATCAACCATATATGGGGGGATAAGACCTAGAATCTTGACAGTGAAAACCAAAGGGGTACACATTCTACCACTCAGATTCCCTATGTTTCTTTCCTTATAGGATCATATTTTTTATGATTAGACCGACTAACATGTTTCCAATATGAACACTATTGGGAGTTGAAGGATCTCTACTATTGGACAAGGTTAGAGGATCTATGATCTCTTTCCTGAAAGGGGTTCCATTGAATATAGATCCAGCTACTCGAGCTGACCCAACAATGACTTCTGGTGATCTATCAATTGTGAATTCTATTAATTATACTGGTAGGTAAATGCCTAGGGATGACACAGAATAAATTATTGAGGTCATTTCAAGTGAATAAATACAAACTCATGATAGAGATCCCATATTTTCAAAAAAAAATACAGAGGAGGATACCTCAATTGGACTCTAGGATACATTCATAGTGTATGATCCTATGGATCAGATGAGCTAGGTGATTTTGATACTAACTCCTCCAAGGAAAGCCACATAACTCGTCGTAGGGAATAGAAGTGCATAAAAAACATTCTTGAATTCCCAGAGGAAAAATGGGTTGTCTAGATGGGGTCATTGTTATGCTTTTTTCATAGTCTATTCACCATAGGGATAGGTACCTACAATCTTCATGAATTGATCCATGACTATCTTGTGTAGAATATTTTTTAGGGTAGTCAACTCTTGGATGTATCTTGTTTCCAGAAGATGTCTAGCTGTATCCAAAAGCATTAGCAGGATGAACAGAAGAAACTATATCTTAATGAAAAGACAAATGAGTGTTCCTTATTTATTAACAATGAATTAGAACAAGTCACATGATTGATGGTCATGCCAGGGGATGCTCAATAGTAGCTATGTTATGTGATCTTTCAAGTGGTTGATCTACTAGGTGAGAAGTATTGGTTGATATCCATGGTTGAAAAGATTCATCCTATTGCTGATGATGTGTAAATGGGGATTAAGCAATTTTAGTAGATCCAGGATGCTACGAGCCTATAGGTGGTGTAGGCGAAGCACTCTATCGAAGGTGCGAATCCATAGGGTGATATTTATAGGACCCAAGAGAGGATCTATCATGTTTACATGCCAAATAATAATAAAACATTTTTTTCTTTAAAACATTCATGTGTATGGAAACAAGAATTCTTGTTTTAGTTATTCCATTTCAATCATTTCTGTGAAATAGTTGTTGACCAACCCCTAAACCCACACGGGTCAAGACGAGTTTAAGAAATAAGGGGAGACCACATAATTATTCACATTGTACGAGTGTGTCAATTAATTATTGAGAAATCATGATATGATGTTTTTGACTGAAAATTGACATCATTCATGCTGAGATATGTTGTGGAAAGAGAATAAAGTTCTTAGATTAGTCAATTTTCTTTTCTGGATGTGCTCTAGTGCAAGAATGGGATCACTGCAGGGGAATTGTAATTTATCCTAAAAAATTGAAAATATAATTTTTAATCATGATACAAACAAATCAGATCACAATGAAAGTGGTTTTAGGATATATCATAAATATTGAACCATATTAAAACACATTATCCATACTAATAATCATAAAATGGGGAAAAAGGATGGTTAACCACTGGACATGTTTGAAACATGGGACATATATATTCTTTTATTCCAATGTCTTTGGGAAAATTGTCCTAGGATGGTAGGTGAGCCTTGGATAGACACCATTTCTCTAGGGCATCACATTGGGTGTGGAAGATGATGATTATCTGAATAGGGGGAACATAAATCAAGGGAGTGGAGTCATATAATGTTAGAATGGTTTCCAAAAATCATATAATATATCCATAATATATTATAAAACACTACTGTAAGTGTACTGGTATGAAAAAATATCATCCCTATCTTTTAGGGGAGAATCATCTCGAATACTAAGAAACATTTTGAGATGTGAACAACATGTTATATGACCAACATCAGGAAATAAATACTATCGAACATGGCATGGGATATGTTTTATTTTAAATTCATGAAAATAATGATGATGACAACAAATTATTAACGTCATTTGGTGAGGAAGACACATGGTACAATTTAACATCACATGATCAAGGGGTGTCTCATAGTTCAAATTCATGTGATCTGGGTGTCCTACATAGTTTAAGGTCATACATCACAAACCCTAACTAATAGTTTATATTTTTGTTGCATGGACTAATAATTAAAATTTTTAGAGTATTTTATTGGTATGGAAGAAATAAAACCAATTTTTAAAAGCTAATGTTGCTCATGAACATCACAAAAGTATTAGTGAATAGATGGGGAGGAATAATATGTCATGTGATGAGAGAGAAATATGATGTGAATAATGTCCATGGATTCCCACTTCCACTCCACACATCTTTATGAGGATAATAGTTTTAGGTCAAAGAGTCTGTACCAATTACCCATCAAATAGATCTAACATATTAGCATACATCCTAAAAGAACTATTAACCACACTTGAGTCAGGATTGATGTGGGAAACAAGAAGTAGTGAAAGTATTTTCCTCACACATGGAAGCACACATTTGGGGTGACACTTATAGTGGAATGCGTTCATAATACATTAACGTGGTAGGGAATGTATGTAGATTCCTCCTAGGTCTGTATAAATGGGTAAATAGTAACCGAGGGCCAATTGCTGGCCTTGTTAGAAACACAGGGAACATATCAACACCAAGAAAGAATAGGGGAGAGCAACTGTAGGATGTACTGTTGACAGATTTCAAAACACAAGATCCATTTTCTGCTACCAAAGATCCATTATAGAATTGGCCTAGGATGGGAGGTGAATCAAATCTGAATGTTACAATCACTATTTGGGGGTCTGTATATGGATTTTATGGAGGATGGAAAACCGAAACCAAAATGAATAAAAGTTTAAAATGAAAATATTAGAGAGTGGGATTCAGACCTGGAAGTGTAGATAGATTAAGGTTATATTTCATGGATAGTGGGGAATAGTTTCATTTCATGTCTCTCATACAAGAAAAAGTGTTTACTCCTAGGGTATGAATATAGAATTTGGAAGGTAAAAACATACGTGATTGAAGTCACAGATGCTATAACATTTCATACACGATTTAAGATGAACTTCATGATGCATTAGACCATAATGTATTAACTATAACTATGGCCATATGGCTGAAAAGGTTAATGGACCTGTGGCTCGGAAAAAACAGGAAAGGTTCATACATTTCTACATATCCCATTAACATGGGAATCAAGCCTCACATAGTTCTAATACAAAACATGGTAAGAGACCAACTCCGGGGGGGGGGGGAATCCCATCCCAAGAAGAAGCTAATGTATCCCACAATTATAATGAGGTATACTAATCTTGTTTTGGTTAGGAACATAGTTTAATGTTGTGCAGTGAGGATGTTGGCATATGTAATAAAGTCATATAGATTGTGCCATAAATTATCGTATCTCAAATGTGTATCTTCATTGTGGAGGTTCGACAAAATCGACATTGATGACAACCAAGGAGGCCTAACACCAAAAGACACATCCCTAAAGAGACCTACATATAGTTTATAGTCATGATGCATGGATGTTTTTTAAATTTTATTCAAGGTCATGCTTTCTAAAACACCATATCTTAGTTTAGAGTCATAGAATTTGGACAATGGGAAAAGTTCCCTAAGAAGAATATGGGTATCTTTTTAAGGTGATGAACCCAACATTAATGAGGTCCAAAATGGTCCACACTCCTCAAACTCCTCCCAAAGGGAGAATTCATATAGTTTAATGTCATAATTAATGGAATTGATGAGGCCACAAATGACATGAATTTAATAACATTGATGTTGGGCCTGAAGGGATAATTTATAGGAATATTCAACTATCCTGTGAGGATAAGAATCAATCAACACGTAGTTCATGAATTCTGTGCAATTTAGCGCCATGCGGTATGGATGAAGATGAACCATAGTGAATTTGGGAATGAATGTGTCTCGGTTAGAAGAAAATGTTCCTGGGCATCAATAAATTTCCCATGAAGATGGAAATCAAGCCAATAATACTTCTAAAAGGAAATATCCTAGTGAAGATATGATCCATACATATAGAGGGTGGAATTATAATTTTATTTTTTTTATTCATTAATTTCATTCATTTTTGTGGCTGGACCATGATAAATAATATGGATGTCACCACATATTATATATGGGTGATAATCATGCCATACATATATCATGAGCATAGAAGGGTAGAAGAAAAGTGTTGAATGTGATTTCTTCTAAGAAGTAAACATCATTGTGTCACTATATAGTTTAAAGGAATATGTCTTGGACTATATAGTTCTTAGTATAAGGTCATCGAATTCAAACCTTGAAATATACTTCTAAAGATGTTATTCATAGAATAGAGAGGTGACCAAGCTAATGTGAACGAGGACAGAGGAGTCATGTATCCTAAAAATATTTCTTGTGGTGACATTCATACAGATTAGAGTCAGAATTATTAGAATATAGGGGGTTTTGAATAGTTTTAGCCTATAATTATTGGACCTACTATAGTGAGTTTAATTCCATATTTCTAGGAATATAGTCTATTAGTTTATGTTCATAGAGTTCGGACCATGGTGTAAAAAAGGGTTCAAGAGGATATGTGTAGCATGGTGGTATAAAAAACCCGATGTGAATGACTACTTAAGAGCCCTAAACCCCACATGAAACAATGTAATGATAATCCTTCATATAGATTAAATTCCTAATTCTTGGGCTTGGGAAAATAGTTTAATGTCATGTTCCTGTGACAGAAAATGATACGCGGTTTATCATTTTTCAAGACTAATGATGGAGAGAGTATTGTCCCCATGGGAGGTATATGTTGCCCTCATTATAACCCACCATGAATGAGGAAAAGGGAGGAACAAATACACACCACATACTCCAAAGAGAAACTCTATATATGAGGCTGAAATATTGAACTTTCCGCTAGTCCCAATGAATAAATATCTAGTGTTCATATATATCCCATAAGGATGGGAATAAATACATACGTATTTATCGATTATGGAAGTGTAGAAGACCATCAACGAAAGTTATCTACTCTAAGATGAGAACATCATGGTGGTGATGTGTAGTTTAGGTTTGTGTAGATTTGATAGTATGTGTATTTGTTTATGATCATATTATTCTGAAAATGAATGTTGTGAAACTCCCCAATGTTGGAATAGTCCCCACCAAAACTTCTAATCCCCTTTGAGTCCTGATCGGTATGGGAAACATGGAGTGGGGTGATTCTTTCCCCAACATATGTATAATTTTTCAAAATGGGTAAAATATCAGGTTATGAATGTCCCAATGAAATTGAAATTACCACTAAATATGTATTGTTACATGGAGGGGGATAACCATGGGTGTTAGAGTCATACTAGAAATTAGGATTGTGGGAAGGATGTAAATCGAAACATATGAGATCTGAAAATTGGAAGTGGTGATTGTTGGTAAGTACCAAAGTTGACCGTGTTGGAAAAACAGGATCCACCACATCACCAGTAATGGGTGGGGCCTGAAAAATCAGAATCATGTTTTTACCAATTTTGAGATACATGATCTTCAACTTGTTACTAAAATCCATTTGGGTGTTGACCGATGATGGGAGGTGAGCTGAAACGGCATGAGATTATGACTATAAAGGGGTCTATATTGTTTTGAAACGTGGTTGAAATATGAACTAAAAAAAATAAATTGTGGATATGGGTTGGGGAAGTGTATGTGAGGTACTCGAAACATTAGGACATTTACCCAAAATCCTCAAGGTATATTAGTGATAGAACCAAATTGAACTCAGGATAGACGATAGAGGTATTGAAAATATTTTAAGGTTATATTTCTCGATCTAATGATTTTTAGATTATTTTCATGGAGTTCATAACATTGATGTCTAGTTCAACATTGTGTTCCTGAGATGTGTTCACACTGTCTAACTTCATGTGGTAAGGACACTGCAGAAAATATTAATGAAGAGTCACATAAACATAATGTGAAATATTTTACCAAGAGGAATGTGCATTTTGAGGTAGCTGTAAACCAATGTGAAGAAGGGCACAAAAGATCTATTCCACCCAACACATTTCCATGGATAACCCTTAAATATTATAAAGACATCATGTTTGGACTTATGCACTCAATTTAATGTCATGTTTCTAGGATGTAAAATGTTATGAATTTTACCATCAAGAAACTATGATGATGTTTCATAGTTAAACGTCATCTTATAGAAACATGGTATACATCACTTTTATGGTAGTACAAATAGTATTGATGCTATGTAGTCTTTTATCGTGCAAATTTTATGTTGGTTGTTACATATTTTTTATCGTGAATCTATACCACATGGAACTTTCATTTTTAGCCAATGTAGAAATTACCATCAATTCTATTATGTTTGGTATTATTCATATAGGACCTGGAATCTAGGGGTAATAACCATAAAAATACACATCCAAAAAAACTATGAATCCCTCAAGAGTTGTGTTTGGTTTGAGTAATAAAGAGTAGTTATAGGATTTTCTTGACGAAGGGAAACATACATAGGTGGAATAGAGATGTCATTTTTGAAAATATCCCAGCGAAACTAGACCACATACTCAAGGGACATGGATTCATGGATGGATTACACCAACGATTCTGGAGTTCCACTAGAATGTAACAATGTGGAATGTCTAAATCACAACACTCAATATCTAGAGAACAATAAAGGTGAAATATCATTAGATAATGACTTCTTTCCCCATTCGAAACACAACATCCATATTGGGTTACCTTTAATGTGGAAAATTGAATTAGGTTCAACCAATGACCATGCTCAAAATTTAGGACCTATTTGATAGTCTCTTAGATTCTTTCAAAGTATTTGAACAAGATTATAGGTGATTCAAAATGGCATTAGGTTAGGTCGTTAAGGGGTCCCATTAGGCATGGAAGGTGATGGGTGTCCAAACAAAGGGTATGTGATACAATTAGATGGATTGGGAGACTATCTATATGGATTCCAACACTCTAGGATATATGACATAGTGCATCTGATAACATTAATGGTTTTTATTGGATATGGGGAGTCAAAACCATTCTAAAGGACGAGGGTCATGTGGTTTCTTTTGAAAGTGAAATGACATTGGACTGGTGAAAATTGTTGATCACTCTCCCAGGTGTAGGGTCTTTCCATTACATTGTTTAACATCTTGTTGTGGGGATATAGAATCATATCCAACACATCGTATAAGGCATCTTGTGTTCGTAACATATGGTAAGGATATCGTTTAACATCTCATGATGGGGATCTTTACTTCTATTTTATAGTCATCATGTTCTGACCATCAGCTCTTGGTTTAGGGTCATAGATTTTGGTAAATGATGAAGGGACTTGATTCTAACAAATTCATGTAGGGTGGTGGAGTATAAAAACCAGATGTGAATGAGGTCCTAGGAGGCCTGCTATCGATATGAGGATGAAACCCCACAAAATGTTTAATGTCCTGATTCTTGTACTCAAGCGATGAAATTTTATGTCATAAATTTCAGACTATAGTTAAAAAGTATAACATTTTGTCGAAGGGGTGATGGACGCATAGTTTAATGTTATATGGTAATGACATTGTCTTTTATAGTAAAATTTCTTGTTATTATCATGGGTTTTGGTTGTCGTTTAGGACCAAATAGCATGGACCATGGTGTTTGAAGTTTTAGGCCTTTTAGATTTGGAAAAAATTTCAAATAGTTTAGCATCATGTGACATAGAAGTTGTCTTAATGTTTAACTTTGTGCTAAAAAGAATATTGTTTTCTTCTTGTTTAATTTAATTGAACTAGGATATTTGTAATCTTTATGTGAAGTACTACATGTGGTACGTGGAATTGGTAATAGGAATGATTATCTCTCCAACTGTGCTGACCAACGAATAAGAACCATTGGGGTAGACCTTATGAAGGATGTACAGTCCTTACTATTTTTTCTCCATCATTAGTGGATTCAATCTAGGAATAATCAATTTCCTTAGATTCAGTACTTTATCACCTTGAAAGAAGGATTGGAGATGAATGACATGTTCAAATCTTTTATTGTCTTGTTTTGGTTCCTCTTTAGATTCTACAATGCATATAGATTGTTATTTTTGAGAGATTCTAGTTCATCTTGACAAACATGTTCTATCATTTCTGATGTATGGTGATCATAAATAACTTTTTGGAGCAATGGAAACCAAATTTCGATGGACAAGAATACCTATGATCCCTACACTAGCGAGTATGGATTATACTTTGTAGAATTCTAGGTCATCATCCTATAAACCTTGAGAGAATTTGGGATAATTTTCAACCAACATTTCTTGTTATGACCTATAATGTTTTACAAAATTGTAAAGTGGGTCTTATTGATCATCAAAATCATTCTACTCACCTATTCACAGTAGCAAGAAGTATGGTTAAACTGTATTTTGTATATATCATACAAATTCATCATCTCTTCTACCCAAATGTTGGTGTCATTTCTGGTGAGAATATTCTGAGGTACATTGAATCGATGGATTATGATAGATATCATGATATCAACAATTTTCCAGGCCTTGACATCTGTATGGAGAATTAAATCAGTCCATAGGAAAAAAATATGATTTTGTAAGAATGAACCTACACTGGAGAGTGGTATATACTAAATATGGTTCAGTGACATCGAGTCCCCATACCGAAAATGGATAAGAGTATATGGTAGTATATAGAGGCTTTGGAATTCAATGTACAAAATTATCATGTATATGACAAGCATGTAACCTCTTGGAGAACTTGAAAAAATCATGGACCATGGTTGGACAGAAGTATCACATCCTAGGAATCTAGTGGGAGACCTTCATTCGTACCTTATGGGAACCATCAGAACTAGCATAAACTTTTAAAATAACTGGGGGAATCTCATATCTTTGAATAAACCAGAGGATAACTCCATCAAACCCCAATTTGTAGAGTGTTTTCTCAATATTGGAACCACTATAGAGGCTGAACTATACTACACACTGGGGGACTCAATAACATTCAGAACGATTAGAAGGAAGAGTACCATGATGGAGATACTCGATAAACGGAGTCTTGAAAAAGGTGGATTCTTCCAATATAGATTGATTTGGATGCCCTTTTGTGGATGTATCGGCAGGAAGGTGGTTTACCATATGGTTTTCATCATCTTCCAGAGTAACGGTAGTGATGACCCGTTGATACGCCATATGTATGATTAGATCATTCGGGTCAGGTTCTTCAAGGGATATAGCTAGACCAGCCAAAAAATATTCTTTACTATTCTATGACTAGGGAACATGAATCACCTCTACCTATGAATGGAAATGGATGATCATCAGGCCAACACACTCCAATAGGGGTATGAGATTTGTATTTTTGATGGTATGACCACCATTTACATTCTTGAAGAATAATTCAAATTTTCATTCACATACAGGTAGGGAATATCAATATAGAAAGAAAACTCTATACCAGTAATATGATCCAAATACATTGACTCATTATTGGGGAAGCCATATGATATCATGAATGAATATGGAAGAAATGTATTCGAAGTTATAATGATGGTGATCCCCATGCCTAATTTGTTAACCCTAGGATCATTGATCCTTCAACAAGATGGGATCTGGGAGGCCTCATCAAAATTCATCTTCCAACATGATATAGCCTAGTCCACAAAGATTATTTCTTCATCTGAGAAATCAACATTCAAGGAGTACCATGTGAGGACTGAATGGGTGGCCAAAAAATATATCAATGCCTGCCCCTAATGGCTTTATATGGTAAAAACTTGATGTCAAAATACAAATTGATCACATGACAATGATCTTGATGGACACTAAACATGGGATGGTCCAAGATTTACTTTCCCAGATCAATTTTGGATAATTTTTGTATCTATTGATGTTGTAGTCAGTACCAAAAATTATGCACTATGAATACTAGTATGGGGTTTCTCTTCAATATTTGACAATATATAGGCTCTATGTCATGGATCATACGACAGAGATAGTAAAAAATTTTATGTCCCTTCATTATTCTGTTGAATGAGATGGACACTGAGGGATCATTCTAGGGTGGTCAAATAAGAGACTAATGTATTCCCAATGATGGATGGAATCAGAACCAAAGGTTGTATCAGATATTGAATGATCTCATCAAAAGTGGTCTGACACTCCTCATCCCACTACTAGATGATATGTTTCTTCATGAGCCTCGAAAATGGAATAAACTAGTTGGATGGATTCATGATGAATTTGAGTATATATTCTAATGGGAATTTAAAGCCTTAGTGAATTTAATGGTTTCTCAGAGGAGGAATCAGGATGATAGACATGATCATCTCCAGGATAATCCTATTACCTTTGTACCTGATTAAAATTTCAGGAAACATCCTAGAGGTAACCCCAAAGAAACACATCAAAGTGTTCATCATCAGATGGTTGGAGTGGAAAAATCAAAACATTTTCTCAAGATCCCTAAGATATTCCTAAAGAAAGCAGTATTTACAATTCTTATTTGTCTAAAATCATTATATTAGCTTCATAATTATTTTTTTCAAAATTTGTTGCATGGAGAAAATATAGGTGGCTCTCACATTCTTCAAACCGAAGGGAATTATGTAATAATAATAATTTCTTTATGGCATCCTAAAAGTGGTATAATCTTCATCATCAGTGTACATTTAGATATAATTGTACCCAGAATACCCATCCATAAAAGAGATAGTATGGAACTCTAGGGTGGAATTGATTATAAAAAATTTTAAAGGGGAAAATCATCCTTCAAAAAGAAGCAGTTGAGGTCCAGAAAGTAGATAAAATCATTGATCTATCTATTTTTTTCATGGTGGGAATGATGTTGTCTAACCATATGGGGTATTGAACATCCATGACTAAGTTTTCTTTGATGTGATTATCAATTTCAGCCTCGACCATGGTAACATGAGTGGTATGCATCTTTCTTGGAGCCTGCTTCAACCCGTGATGACTTACTAGGGGGAAATGATGTTGGATGAACACTGATGGTTCTAGCCCTAGAATCTAAACATTAATCCATGAAAATACATAAAAATGGTATTTTATAAATCCACATACTTGTTATTTTCCTCTGTAGAATGGCTACGCCATTCAACGATGGACTTTGGTCTATCTTAGAATGAATTTTCACATGAACCAACTCATCAAAAATACAGGAGACTCCCTCTTTGAATGTGGGACAATCATATTATAATTCCAATTCATCATCTTAGACTGGGAAATAAACTATGAGAGATGAATCATCTAGCCTGACTAACTCTGAGGGAATAATGGTGCCTACATTGGAGGATATGGAATCCTTAGTAAGGAACTAATATGCTAATGATACCCTAGTGATGGTATATGTCAACCTGATTTAATTAGGCCTTTGACCATGGGGTCCAAAATTGATGACGTTAAAGATGTTGTTGTGGGCTGGATTCTATCAGTTCAACACAGCTAGATGGAAAATTCAGGTGTGGCACACAGTCAAATACATGGTGCGAACAGTCCGATACCCCATAGGGGTAGTGTATTCTGTAATCCATCGAGCTTTACCTATATAGGATTATGAGATGATATTTTTATGTTCCTTGTATCGGGGAACAAATATTCCATCATTATGGAAATGATGATATGGGCCTCATTTCTGGGTTTGTAGCCTCCAATAGGTTTATCAGGAAGATGAAAGCATCCTCCAAGTTTCTCCATGGGCCAGTCATGGTGGTCAATTGGTTAACCATGTTGGTATGAACCCATTTTTCCTTAATCTTGTAATATAAAATATCTAGATAGAGAGATTCACAATATGAAAAAGGAGACAAATCACTTTAATTCATGCTTAATCTATCGTTGACAGATTACTTGAGTTATTGTTTATATGACATGGGAATTGTTGCATGTAGATGAAGCTAGGGTCAACACTTCAACTCATTGTAGGCAGTATCCTATGAGACAACCATGAACACATTTCTTAAAATCATCCCCCTGAACTACATCTGCATGTTGGTTATTCCACATGACCTTTTCTTGTTCATTTAATAACCCAAAATATTTAGGTCATAGGGACTCAGATATGCTTCATTCAGTCCTAGCTTGCAGATTGTCCAATTCAAGATGAGATTGGTCCCAGAACCTGCATCAATTAGATTGTAGTGGACTTAAACATCATTGAACTTTCAAGTGATGTACAATGGGTGGATGTTTTCCTTTACCAGATATCATTCATCTTCTTTTGGTAATGATATGATGGTATGTAATTCTTTTTATCGACTTCCTCTTCATGGACGAACTCTGAGGATACTACCATTGTGTTAAACATGAGGTCAATTTTCATGGCCTCTATTAGGTATTCACACATTTATTATGATAGGTTTTTTTAATTGAGAATCAAGATATTTATAATAATTATGGAGAGGTTCTTCAACAAATCATACTTAATTTTCATAATACATGTTTATTCTATAAAGAGAATTATCTACAAAAGGGGGGTATGATAGGATTTTTTGGTCGGAAAGATGGATTATGGATGGGGGTGGGAATGTCCCACTGCTCACAATGAAACTGCACAGAATCACAACAGGTAGAAAATTGTGAGTATGAGGCCTAGACATATATGGGCATGGCTGATCTTGATATAGTCACAAATGTTCTCCCTGGCTGAGAAGCCTGAATAGTGGTGGTAGTGTATATGACAAGACAAGTTGAGAGGACCATTCCTACCAAGGTCTGTGCTGAACCAAATTTCTTATCTTGGTAGCATGAGTGGAATAGCATTAAAAACTAGATAAGGAATTTTAATGATTCACACATCCTTGGTAATGTTGATTATTTTCCTGACTTGGAACATTCATTGGGTCTTCCAGATACTCCTCATTGTCGGGGACCATGTAGGGATCCACCAAATCAATTGTATACACCGAGTCATACTTATGGTCACCATACAAGGAATATTCAAATGATGAACATACATTAGAGGTTATTCTCATCCATGGAGGGAAGAAATCTTCATGATTGTGATAAGGAATTAGAACTAGTGGGGAAATATTATTTCTCTTGTGCTGCTTGTTCCAAACAATATGGGAAAAATATGGTTGTGATATGGATGTTGAATCCGAAACTAGAGAAGATGCACTGAATTTTATAGTCTCCATACAATTCAAATAGCCATTAATAAAACCATGGGTGTTAGAAGCTTCCATATGTTCCAACAAGTAATAATATTTTATGTCTCTTGGTTGGAGATCTCCTTCTATTCACCTTCTCAATTGATATTAGGCTTTTAAGAGAAGCAATCCATCTATGTCGGGGTAGGACCCAACATGAATACATTGTCATCTACTGAGTCCAATATCCATTCCCTTAACACATATAATTTTACGATAGTATGTTCAATGAATTTTTGATAAGGGAAGTAGTCGAGGAGATTCGTGAGATTCACCTTCTAGGTATTCCTACATTCTAGAAACATCATAACCCCTTTATCCAAGGAAATATATAAATTTTTTGTTACTGTGAAACCTTTAAGGAGTATGTATGGTTTCTCTTATCTAGGAAAAGGTATGTCGGATCCTGGACCTAATAAGGTGCTAATGCTTGATGATGGGTTGAACCATTATTCTCTCTCCAATGTGGTAGGGGTGCATTACATGGTTGCACCTACGGATTCTGTGTTTAGAGTTTCTAAGCTTGAGGTTGGGCATGAGACTATTTTTTTCAGAGATTCTATGGATGAGGAATTTTCGGTAACAACTATAGCAGAATTGGGCCTCTATCGGTGAGACGGAAGTAGTCACTACTTTGGTTTCTCTTCATGCAAGAGTGGGAGGAGGAAAAATACATACCTTCTTATCCATTTCAATGGAACAATCCACAAACTGGGTATTGTAATAATTATACCAAAATATGTTGATGAAATTCCAAGTGCTGAGGGAGGTCATCTACTAAGAATTTACATTTCCCCTCCACATCATCAGCAAAATTTCTTAATTCTATGTAATTTTTAGGGAATTTGTGAGGCTTTCCTCCTATGGATGATGTCTTAAACTTGTTCATATACTCATTTCTATGACATGAAGTGGTCATAAATACTTGTCGTGTGGTTTTTAGAAAAAAAATTATAGATAAACCACCTATGAAGTTCTTCCAAACCAGCAATGGACCAGATGGGTATCTTGATGTACTGGACAAATGCATGCCCTTAATATGTCTTTATGAAACATCAGATCTTGGAGGCCTATTACTGATCTCGATTCCACAACATCGGTATTTACCATGATATAAAGTGGATCAAATGATGTAGTGGACGACCCATCCCATATAAGGAGATATAGGTAGGATTCCCAATGTCTGGGGGTGATTACATGACATCTACCCATGCTGGATACGGTATGCTATCTGGTGGTATTTCCAACTATCACATCTCTAAGGATTCAAGTCGAGTGGTGAGAGTGGTTATTAGATCATCTTGGTGCTTATTTATATATTTACGTGTCTTTTTGACCACCAATGTATTGACAGGCTCATCAATATAATTGGAAGGTTTGGAGGCTCATGGAGTTGCATGAGGAGATTTTGGAGCTGCTGGAGTAATGACCTAAGGAGAAGCCTGATCTGGGTCTTGAAGAGGATATTCACATCACCCAGGTGGATTTGGTGACCCATACCTGGGAATCATTCCATAAACAATGGTATCTACAATATCGGGGTGAATGGGATTATCGTGATCAAAGGGTGGGAACTGACTGGAAGGACATTTTAATTCCCCTGATACCCAATTTGGGGAGGGAATAGAGTATATCGAGGATCAAAATTTTCCAGACTTCACCCATCATTGATATCAATGAGGTGCTTTTTAAGGATTCTCCTTCTATCTAAAAGCTACCAGAGCAAGGAGTTCGTTGCAAAATCATTATTTTCCTCTTGCATGGCATTAGATGGATCATAGGGTTTAGAAGTCCCAATATGGTATCTAACCTTTTGGGGAGTTTATAGATAAAATATTATGAATAGGGGTCTCCAAGACCACGTGCCTACCTTTACAGGTTAGTGAGGTTGAATTTTAGAGCACCCGCCTAATATTTCAGTGCCCTAAATGGTGAGTCATATGCATCATCCCCAAACTCAGTGTCCTTATCCTTGAGTATATTAATATCATTTATGTTAATAATATTTTCATAACTTATTATATAACACCTTTAATTATTTTTTGAAATGTGAATAATTTGTGTGAAATATTAATGATTAAATATTAAATAAAATTTTAGAGCAATATTTGAATTCATCTAGATTCATGTTATTTAATATTTTAATAATAACTATCCCCATCTAAATCCACATTTAATGGTTCCTATTTTTTAGGATTCCTCTTTCAATATACAACATTTCGTTTGAATGGATCATGGGCCAATTCATCCATTTGTAGGGTCATATGGACCACACAAGAAGACCCAAAAAATAATGATTAAACTGGTCTAGCTATGATGATTGAATTACTGGGATCAATACATAATTTCAAATTCTTTTCTTCATTTTAAATATTCATGGGACAATTTAAGTAGGAATGGATAAAAATTTCAAGGACCAACTCTAATGAAAAAGGTCCCAACTGATTCATTTAAACTCCACCCACCAATCTGGCCGGGAATTAAAATCAATACAGCATTTATAACATGTCTCATGATCTATTTACTAAATCAATATTATAATTTGTAGTGTGAGATATGAGATATAGGAAGCCTATATTTTTGAATAAATCTGTTCTATTTGAAGGTATCTTCTTATTAAAAGATCCATTCACATTTTGGAAATCTAAAAAGCATGCATGGAAATGGATAGATTAGCATTGTTTATGAAAACCTCCATAACATTGGATCCATAAATCCAAATTCCAGAAAATTTTGAGATTATTCATCCAACATTATTATCTACAACTTTTAATAGTGAGATAACTCATGATTTGGCTATCTGGATGTCAAAATAGTTGATCCAAGTGGAGGGGTAGTCTTGGAATGAAAACAGACCACAACCTTCGGCAATAAAAACATTCCCTCCTATCCATTAAAAAGGGTTGTAATTTCCCAATATAAGAGCAGAAATTGTGATTACCAAAGATTTTATGAAGTCTTGGTGGCCTTTTATAATCAATTTTTCACTTCAGAGACCCTTACTCCTCTTTTTTTTAATTTACTTTTACAGTTTTTTTTCTATTTTAATTTCATAAGTGTTTGTTTTTGTAATTCTATTTTAATGAATGTTTATTATTATTCATCTTTTATTCTCATCCAACGTCTGTTAAATAATATTAATGGTATTAAAATATTTAATATACAGTTGAATACCATTCCCTTATTTTGATTTCTCATCCAATCGAAATTCACTATTTAATTCCCTTCATTGTTTAGGTGTGTGTGTTCAACGCATAACTCTTTTATTATCCCTTTTGTTTTCTTCACTTATTAATTAATTATCATAAAATTATAACCATATTATTAACTACCCAAATGTATGACTCAATATCTCAATATGGTCGGTTATAATTTCAGTATTTTAAGTGATTGATATATTTTTCATTATTAATATTCAATAATTTAACATTGTGTATGTTGGACATAACATGTCATGGATTAATTTCTTGTTTTGTTTAATGTGTGGTTTCAATGGATTTATGGAACAATAAATACACTACAATAAACAAGATGTGATTATGATTAAAACCCTATGGTATGTTATGTTTTGGATTAAAGCCTTAATAAATGGGAATTCCAATCAACTTCAAATTGTGAAGTGGGTGTTAATTTTAATGCAATATAGAGAAAAGCTCAAGGATATCAGAAGATTAACTACCTAATCATGAATTCAATCCAATATTTATAAATTTGTTAAATAAATTTTAATCCATCAGTCATTTTATAAGCTCTAAAAACAAACCCCCAATCATAATAAAATCAACTAAAAACAATCTACTAATAAAAAGTATCATCATCAAGGATTTGACCTGATTAGTATTATACCCATTAGTAGACTGCTGAAACCTTGACCGGTCGATAAGAGAAAATCAGACACACATTAAATTGGAATCGTTCAATGGGATAGTGAATTAATTATTCATTTTTTTCGGGTTATTTTAAAATAAATAAACAATATAAAAATATAATTGAAAAAACACAATGAAAACCCCACATTCTCATAAAAATCATAAACCGAAAACACCCAAAGAAAAACCCACATTCCTATTTCTTTTAAAATATCTCTAAATGCCTCGTATCCTCCCAAAAAATACCTCATATTTTTTTGACTCAGAAATTGAGTGAACAATTCACCAACATAGGAGGATCATAAGAGATAATAAAATCACTCATGAACTAGTCATTTTCCATCATATCGATCTAGATATGGATAATCCTAGGGAACAAACACTTAATGAACACTGTACCCCTGATATGAATTACCAACCTCTTGGTATTCAATATCCAAACATAGAGTCTGACTTCAATCTCAAATCAAATTTTATTCATCTTCTCTCTCATTTCCACGGGATATCCTGTGAGGATCTATATCTCTACCTTAAGGAGTTCTAAGTGGTGTGCTCTACCATTAAGCCTCGTATCGTTTCTATTGAACAAATAAAACTCCATGATTTCCCTTTCTCCCTAGCTGACACTGAAAATTAAGGGATATACTACCATCTTCCAAGCTGCACAACCCCATGGAATTACTTGAAGCGACTCTTCTTAGAGAAATTTATTCCTCCTTCTCATATTGCTTTTATCCAGAATGAAATTAGTAGTATCCATAAATACCCAAATTAATTACTCTATAAGTTCTTGGATGGGATCAAAAAGCATGTTGTAACCCACCCACACCACCAAATCATATAACAACTCTTGATCCAATACTTCTGTGAGGGGTTATTTTCTATGGAGAGTACCCTCATTAATGCCGCAATTTGCATTGCTCTTTTTGAAAAAACTCATGCAGGTGCAAGAGATCTCATAAACAACATGGTAGCAAACACACAATAATTCCATAAATGAGTACATGGTCAAGTCATAAAAGCTCATGATACTGAATCTATAGATCCAAAAAATATTATAGAGTGTATGAGTGAACTTAAAGGCCTTGTGTGATAAATAGTTGTGGTTACGAAATCCCCAACCTCATCTTCTCCACAATATCTCTTCCCTAGAGATATCAAGAACTGTCGAATCTGTAGATCCACATCTCAGCTAACTGACACATGTACCCAACTTAAATAGGTTCCGTTTGATTCATCTAGACCAATGGATCTCAATGTAGTATATGCTCTATTTAACCCCAACACTCAACTATCTGGTCAGTTCATTAGAATCTATAACCAACCTCACTTTAATCCCTTCTCTTATTCTTATAACAAAGGATTAAGGTATGGAAACCTTGTCACACAATTCCCACCTCAAAACCAAAACCAATTCTAATATGGTCAAGGTGTGGGTAACTTCCAACGACCTCAACCTTTTATTCCTCAACCTCACAGGAACACTACTCCTCCTAAATTCAAATATCATAGTTATCCTTCCCAATTACCCAACCAAACCAATCGCTTTCCCAAGAAACAAAATCAAGGTAATCCTAATCTGAGAATAGCCTCTTCTTCCAAAAAACCATGGGAAAGAACTACACATGATCATTCCTCCTTCATCCTTTCCAGCCTCAAAAACCTTGAAACCCAATTTTTTCAACATGAATCCCACCTGAACTAGCAACAACAATCGAATTCTTCCCAACTCCCAAATCATCCATTACATTACCCCAAGGAAAATGTAAGTGAAACTTCACATAGATCATGAAAGAAAACTGTAGTTCCTCATGATGACTCCTCCCACTCCATTTTTAATTATTACATAGAAAATGGAAAGAAAATAAAACTTGAAAAGGGACCTTAATCCATTCCCTGACCTCCTTTCATTTCACATAAGAACCAAATTCCTTTTCCTCAAGGAATTTCTAAAACAAGGAAGTCCTTTGACCCCGATCCGAACATGCTCAACATGATTATACATGTTAAATTCAACATTCCTCTTTTAGATTCCATGAAACACATCCCTAATTATACATTGTTTTTAAAGAAATTTTACACCCATAAGAGGAAACTTAAGACCTTTGAAAATGTTTCTACCCAATAGTCTATTCCCATAATGTTCAATGATCCAGGGACCATTATGGTTCCATGCCAAATTGGAAAATCCATCTTCGATGATACACTCATAGACCTATGATCCACAATTAATGTAATTACCAAATCCATATTCTTCATCCATGGACTAAATCCCTTAAATACATCATGTGTTGTCATTCAATTGGTCAATCGAGGCATTTCTTGTCTTGAGGGAATAATCGAGGATGTCCTTATCCGTGTGAATGATATTATCTACCCTACTGATTTATATGTCCTCAACATGGATGGTGAGATTAACTATTATAGATCTCCCCTAACTATTGGAAGACTATTCCATATGACATCTTAACAAAAATTGATGTCTAAGATGTAATAATATCCATGGAAATTTCTGACCAATTGGTCAAGTTCAATATTTTTCAATCCCTGTGATACCCATTAAATAATCAATACCTATTCTCTATCTATACTTAGAAATTCTCTCTTATAGTGTTTTTAGTAAAAATCCATCATGTTCTTCTTGTTCATCTAATAGATGAGTTCGGGAATATTTCATTCTCATTATCCAAGTCATAAATGGAGATGTTGATTTTGGAATTACAAATGAAAACTCTATTTATCTAAAGGATCTAGAAACATCTTTGGAATAAAATCTCACCTCTAACCTACAATGAACCAAAATGGAAGGTAATGGGATAAATGAACAATAAGGTTCATTTTTTTGAGTCAAATATTATTATCCAACAATCATCATTTCTTATCCATGATTTGGAAAATTCTATTACATGTGAGGTGGCCCCTAAACTAATTTGTTTATATTTTTCCAATGGGAGTGAAGGTTGTGAGATTTTTTAATATATTAATAATGTGCTCTTTGGTGTGGTTGAAATTGAAAACTATTTGGCTAACAACATTGATATAATGGATATTTAAAAATTTATTCAGACTTATGACTCCACTTATCATCATTACACTAAATTGGTAGTTGATTAAATAAAAGAATCCAAAACAATTGGGATCTCATACTCTAGTTTTGTGTCATATGAACCATACAAAAATGATCCATCATAATTAAATCATCTTCTGAATTTATGATAATATAAAACCATCAATTTGTGGAAAGCCGCATTCCCTAATTTTAAGACCAAAGGAAGGATATCTATAATCCCTTTCCACCCCCATTTAATTTTATGCACAAAATCAAGTAAGGGGAGATATTATCCAATGAAAAGTCATGAATCCAAAATGAGAAGTTATTTTGGATGTACTCTGGTGTTGAGAAAATACAATGGCCACCATCAGACTATGGGTAGTCCATTAAGACTGTCAATTTGTATACAAATTAATGCAGTGCTTCTTGGGAGGAAACCCTTGTTTTCCTTTACTTTTATAAGAAATATATAATTCTTTTTAGTTTTTTATTATATGAATAATGATTTTTATTTTTCAGGTCTCAACCCACATATGGAAAATCCACTTCCACTGACCAACCACTGGCTGGAGACAACAACCCACCAAATCCAAATAATGTGGAACCTCATTCCTTTTAACTCTCTCTTTATATCTTCATCTCTATCCCTATTTCTTCTTCTTTCCCACTATTTCATTACTTTACAACTTTCTTTATCAGGACCTTTTCATTTTCTATTTCTCTTTTAAGTGGGTGTGTCATTATAAAAAAATAAAAATACTAAAAAAGTAAAAAAAATTAAAAATAATTTTAAAAAATTATGAAAAATCAATAATGATGATTACTTACCTTCGAATTTTTAAATTTTGTCCAACCATTTCTGTGTGTCAAAATACATGATTTCATCTCACGAAAATTTTTATTTCATCATAAATTTCTGTTTAGAATATTGTGTCAAAACCAAAAAAAATTGAATTCTCAATTTTTTGATGGGGAAAATGATTTTCCCTACCCAAGAGGAACAAAATTATTTTTATTCCAAGTCTATCTATGGACACCTTTTCTAAATGTGTTTTTTTACACATTTCTGAGTCTTGAGTTTGTGGACCTTCAAACTGAATTTCCTACTTTCATAGGCATTATTATGATAGTGGAATTTTATAAACCCAATGAGAATTATAATAGTAAAATAACTTCCCATTAACCAAACATTAATCATCTTATTGAAAGCCCCATCGAGGTTATGAAATCCTTTTCTTTGTTGGCCACACTTCCAACCCAATACACTATCCCACCAAATATCAACATGGATTTTAAATTCATAATTCTTAGAAATTTAAATGTAAGGGATGTATTTCTTTTTGGGAACCCGTTTCTTGATTTTAACCATGTTATCATATTATTCAAAAAAAATAATTAATTTAAGAGTGGTGGTGATTATGAGATTTAGTGGGGTTTGGGAATTTATATAAGTTTATCTTTCATAATTAATATTGCAAAGTGTTCAAAAAAATATCAAAAAAATAAAAAAATTAAAAAAAAATTAGTTGTGTCTTGGGTGGGTCATAAATCACTCTTCCTAAACCTTTTATGTTGTATAACTATTAAAATTAGTGTCGTGAGGTCATCAATCATGTGTTGGGATATGATTTGTAGATATTTTTCATGTTCGACATTCAAAAAATGCAAAAATTAATGAGATGAAATAAAAATAAAAAACAATCAAACTTATGTCATTGGAAGAAGTGTGGTGTTTTTAAATATTTCATCATCTCATCCATATAAAATATTATTCCTCATTTTCATAATTCATCCGGAAATCATTCCCCTGTAAATATGTGTTTTTGATTCCTTCTATGTTTCATTTCAAAAAAATTCTTCATTCTTTCCATGTTGGTGTTTTACCCAAATTTTTTTATCATTTGGATATCATTTTCCTACTATCCCATTAAAAAATAATTATTGATAAAATGACCTATTGCTTTTTGATCACATTAGTATAGGTATAAAAAACTTATATCTCTTACAAACTCTATGATTTTTCACTTTTTGTTGGTGAATATGTGAAGCTCTATAAATTAATTTTATCATCTTTAGAGGAGTATGTTTTGTGTGCCACCATTTTTCAGTTCATAATTTTAGCCAGAAAAATGAATATTATTTGGGACATAGTCTCTGTAACAACATGTACTACAATTCAATATGGATGAGTGAAAGTGTCTAAACACCCCTAATTGGAGAAAACAAAAATTTAATATTAGTTTTTGAGTGAAAATGATGTTGTCATGGTTTTAAATTTTTTTACTTGAGGACATGCACAATACTATGTATGGGTGATTTGATGTTACTAATATTTTCATAACATATTATATACTCCCTTTACCTATTTTATATGAGATGTGCATAATTTTTGTGAAATAGTAATCTTTAAAGACTAAATATATTTTTAGAGCACTATTGAATTCATCATGATTCAAGTATGTATAATATTTTAATAATAAATTTCCTATACTGATCAAAAATGAATGATTCCACTTTTATAAGATTCCATAATAAATATAAAACATTTCATTAGAAGGGATCATGGAAGAATTCTTCCATTTGTATGGTCATATCGACCACACAAAATGACCCAATAAATTTGTGATGAAACTAGACCAGCTATGGAGAATTAATTACAGGGCGCAATATAGAATTAAAAATTTCATTATTTTCTTAAATTGTTTGGGGGAAAATTTATTTAGTCTTGGATAAAAATTTCTACGCCCAACTCTAACAAAAATTTTCCAAACTAATTCATTTAAACTCACCCCACCATTCAGGTAAGGAATTAAAATCATAATAGTATTCATAACATTTTTCATGATATAATCATCAAATCAAGCTGATATTTTTCATTGTGAAAGATGAGATATATACGGGTGACTATGTTGAAGAATAAATTTTTTTTTAAAGGCATCTTCATATTCAAAAGTCTATTTACTTTGTGGCCATCGAAAAAGCATGTATAGAAATGGACAGTTTTACATTGTTAATGCAAATCCCCATAAATTTGGCCCCAAAAGTCCAATTTCCTCCAATGTTTGGCAGTATTCAGACAAAATTTTTATATAAATCTGTGAAGAAGTATATATCTTATTATTAAAATGTCTGGATGTCCAAATAGTCGAGCCAAGTGGGGGGGATGTTTTGGAATGCCAATAGTCCACCACCATGGGATAAAAATACATTTCATGCTCTCCTTTCAAAAGGTTTGGCATATCAGAAAAAAGAAAAAAACATTTTCCTGACCAAATATTTTCAAAAGGATTGGGATGACCTTCCATACTCATGTTTTCAATTATGAGACCTTTCCTCCGCTCGTTGTTTTAATTTACTTTTGCAGTTTCTGTCGTTTTCAATTTCACAAGTGTTTTATTTTTTAATTCTATGTTAATAAATGTTTCATATTTTTCTTCACTTATTCTCAGCAATAATCTATTAAATAATATTAATGGTCTTAAATTAGTTTATATAAAGTTGAATACCGGTAACTTATTGTGTTTTATCATTCAATCTAATGACAGTATTAAATTCCCTTCACTGTTTCTGTATTTGTGTTGGACGCAGAATTCTTTTCTTATCCCTTTATTTTTCTTCACTTATTAATTCATCATCATAAAATATTAACCAGATTATTCACCACCGAAATGGATGAATAAATATCTTATTGGGGTGAGTTAAAAATTTGTAAAGTTAAGTAATTAAGCGATTTTACTTGACGAGTAGTATTTAATTTAACATTCTGTTTGTTGGACTTAACATGTAATGGATTAATGACTTTTTTTGATTAACGTGATATTTCCATGGATTATTGGAACCATAAATAGACAACCATTAAGAACAAAAAATTAATTTTAGAAGCCTATGTTATGGTATGGCGTGGATTAAAACCATAACACTTTGGAATTACAATCAACATCAATATGTAAAGTGGGTGTTAATTTAAATGCAATATAAAGTAAAGCTCTGAGATATCACAAGCTTTACTACCTATTGATGAACTCTACCCAAATCATTATCATTTTTTAATCAATATTAAACAATAAATCATTTCATAATCTCTGAAATAAAACCCCCAATCAAAATAAAATCAAATAAAACCAATCGACTATTAAAAAGTTTCATCCCTGAGGATTTTACCCAAGTGCTTCTATACACATTAGTAGAGCACTAGAACCTTGACCGGTCTCTAAGTGACAATCGGCTGTGAATTAAATCATCATTTTTTATTACAGCTATTCCAAGTGGAATATCTTCAATTCCACTAGGTAGGTCTAGATTTTGAGGGGTGGAAATGAATTAGAGATGATAATATTGTCCTTGTCTTTAGACCAACAAATATAGGGATGCCTATTAAATAATTATTTGAAGCATGATGAAGTTGTGAACACATCATTATTAGAGATTCTTGTGGTAGTTGGGTGATATGGGGTGCTTGGCCCCTGGGAGTGCAGCACATATGGTCAATGTCCACAAAATTATCTCAGTTGTTCAAGAAAACCAACTGATTGTCCCAGAGGATAAGGTGTGTTATCCATAAGGTCCAACATAAAAAAATGAAATTATCTTTGGTAAGGGACTTAAGAGTGTCAAAATAGGTTATTTAATCTTCAAGAAAATCTCATAAAACAAATATGTGGTGAGAATGTCCCACAATAATCTCTACTCAGAAGTGTGATTTGAAACTTGGTTTCCCCAATCTTCGATTAGGGTAGGATGTGGAACTGGAAAAAAAATTGACATGGTTAAATTTGGTGGTAGACTAACCGGTGGTAAAACATTTAAGCATGATGAAAAATCAATGTGTTCTGGGTCATCTCTTGGAGGAGGCCCAAACTGCTTAACCAGGTCCTAGCAGGATGTGGTATTTACCACTACCTCATGTTCAAGGTATGCAGTCATCAATGTAGAGTCTGATGGGTTATCTTCTATTATCAAACTCTACAACAAATCTTCATGATCTAAACTAGTTTTAGAGAATTAAACCAATGATCATTGAGATTAATTCACCCCAAGAACCTGGATGGGATACAAATCATCCACTTTATGCATGTACCTATAGAAGGATTTTGAAATATTGTGGATCTAACCTCCTAGAATTAATAATTTCACACATGAGGATCATGCCCCAAACTCAGATGTAGAGTATTAGGGTGATGGATTCATCATTGAATCAAATTCGTCTTTTGAATTTATGAAAAGAACATGATTGAAAACACCATTTCACATGCTGGTTTTAATTCCTCGATGGAGTAATATCACCCTTGTACCTGATGGGGGATCATCAAAAAATGGAAAATCATTGTAATGAGTAGGATTATCATGTTGGTGAGTGTTCTAGAATGGAGGACCTCCACCTGAGTTGATGGTAATTTGGGGAGGACCTTTGTATTGATATTTGGGAGAGTGGGGAGGATCTCTTCCTGGGATGATATGAGAGTGGATAGTAACACCACCCTTGGAGTGGATTTCAAAGGGAGGACCCCTTATTGAGTAACTAGAAACATAGGGTGGAACTCCATGATGGACATGAGAGCAGGGAGGATCACATCTTTTGTGAGATGAGGTGTGATTATCACTTTGATATATGTCAAAAGGGACAAACTAAGTGACTCATTGTTGTAAAGTATGAGTATGGGATGAACCTATGTACTAGTTGTTGGATGTTTGGGGAGGACCTCTAAATAGGTGAGTGCTATTGAAGGGAGGAACTCCACTTGAGATGATGGAAACATGGGGAGGACTTATTTGTTGTATACTTGTGGCACTGGGAGGACCTCTATGTTGGTTTGTGGTGGTAGAAAGGGGAGGACCGTCACACAGATCATCGATGAAGCGATGATGAACTTTATTTGAAGTGACTATAATACATAGAGGAACATCATATTAGATAGTGACAAAGTGAAGAGGGACTTCTCTTTGGTTGATGCTACTATGGTGAGGACCTCTTCTTGAGCAGGGAATAATGAGAGGATGAACTTAAAATTAATGGCCTATAATATGGGGAGGACTGCTCTATTAGTTGATAAAGGAGTGGGGAGGACCACTTAAGGGGTCAATGAATCCATGTGGAGGTCCTCTTCTTGAGATGGGTATGAAGGGAGGAGTACATTTATGTTAATGGAATATGATACAGAGAGGACCTCTATATATGGGACCATATGAACTGGAGGGACCGCCAAGTGAGACATTGATGAAGCAGGCAGTACCTCCACATTGATCAATGTGGGGAACATGGGTAGGGACTATATATTTTTGTGAGAGCTTTTTGGTCCTCCAATATAGCTACAAATTGTATTGGAAGGATCTTTTTTCTAGACCTCATCATGAAGCGATGGAATAGAATGGTTGTTGGTGGTTTTGAAAATTGAAATTGTCAACTTGGCATATATGTGAGGTGCCAGATGTCTTGATCCAATTCGGG
This sequence comes from Viscum album, assembly GCA_963277665.1. Taxonomy (NCBI): domain Eukaryota; kingdom Viridiplantae; phylum Streptophyta; class Magnoliopsida; order Santalales; family Viscaceae; genus Viscum; species Viscum album. Next base: position 1,276,151,500 of record OY728126.1, on the reverse strand, counting down.
CAGGGATGAGAACCTACTCTACAGTGGTATGGATCTGGTGGAATGCATTGGGGGTGGAATGGGTTACAAAATCCATGGAATACAATTCCCCCTGATGATAATCTTCTCAAGATTTCACATGAAGTTGGAGTCGGGTTATCCAGACCGGCGCAAGTGTAATAGGGGTATAGACCACCTATTCTTAAACCTGAGAAACTGATCGTTAGTGGAGTGGATAGGTTTATATGGGAGCCGTACATAGTGTCACATGAAGAGTAGTAGTAGTCGGGGTGATTCTATAATATCTTGCCTCCATGGATTAGGGGAACGAGACATAGCAACTCTCTATGGATACAATCCCAAAGAGGATAGATGTTTGAGTAAGGAGCATTGGCTCCCTGTGTGGCCCATAGGGCGGTGATTTCAGCGAGGTAAATATGCCTCTAAGTCCTATAGGTCCTTCTCCCTTGTGGTAATGATCCCCTCCTACTCATACTATCGTAAAAGAGCATCTATCACATTTTATGAATAATATTTAAGGGTAAGATGGGGAATAGTTACCTTCTAGTTGTGGCCATCGATGAAGTCAAAATGGGGATGGTGTCACGTAGAAATATCAGTTTGTTTTTTCTTTTTCTGCTATTTTTATGGGTTGGGGTGATCGGGTTCCAGGGTCTTGTGTCCTACAAAGTAGAAGGATTTATCCATTATTACATATATCAGAAAAACAATTCCCAATGCCCTAGAGTTCTCCAATCATACATTGATGGATAGAATGATCCATGATTATAGTGTCACTGACTGGAATAACCAATGATAAACTGCCCCATTATTTGGTGATTTACACTGAAAGCCCAAAATTTGAATTGGGGACTTATTTCAAGATATCTAAATTCGGTGACATTATTATATATAGATTTATCAAATTATACTAATACCTACAATGAGAAGAATAGATTCACTATCAAAAAATGTGTTTTTGTAGCGCCAACCGTTAACGGTGCTAAAAAATCGTTGATAATGGCGGTGCCTTTATCAGCACTAAAAAAGTGCAGATAAATGGTCAGTTTTAACAAAAAAATTAAGGCAATGATAAATGTACCCATTATCCTCACTTTTTTAGTAATAAATGAACCCAATTTATCAGTGTTGTTAAAGGGCCCCCCTTTATCAGTGATTTCTTAGTTGCACAGATAAAGGAGGGCTTCACCAATGCTTTTTTCTCTAGCGTGGATAACATGTATATTTCAAAAAAAAACTATTTCATAAAAATATAATACATTGACATATAAATATAAATGTTTATTTATATTGATATAAAAATAATATATATATTTTAAATATTTTTTGGATAACTATAAATAAAAATTTACAATTAATATATAAGATATGTAGTGAAAATAGATTATAAAACATCTTAAAAAATTATTAAATAATATTTTGATAATTATCATCAACTAATAATCATTTGATAAAAATATGAAGACACAAAGAATTAGAAAATTAATAGAAGATCTGAAATAAGTTGAACATTTAACTCAATCATCAAATGACCATAGATTTTGATCTCTTTGTTGGTCTGAGCTCTAAAATTTTTTAAATAAAAGCCTGCGAAGAGATCTATTTTCTAGTAATTGAGAGAAAATTTCTATCACATTTTTTGAGGCAAAAAAGGCCCTCAAAGCCTCCAAAATTGAGTTTGTAGTCCGGATACCCATATTTTTTTTACATTCAATATAATTTTACCCTCATTTCAGGGGGTATTTACAACCTTTTTCATGAGTGACTAAATTTTTTCTGAGGGTTTTACATTTATATTGATATTATGGTTTTGAAATTTTTCTGTTTTCAAAATAAAATTATACTTATAATCATTTATATAACAATATATACATATTTTTTATATATTCTCCCATAAAAATTTAATTTTATGAATAAATAATTAATCATATTTAGATATAAATTTTATTTCTAAATATATATGGGTTATATAAATAAAATAATAATATCCATTTCATTTAAAATAAGAAAATATATATATATTTATATACCTATATAATGTATGTGTGTTTGTGTATTTGTGTGTGTCGGTATTGACAGACTGATATATATGATCTATATATTCAAAACATACGTATATACATTTTAAAAAATAATATTTGTAAATAAATATAAATATGTAAAATTTTACTAACAAATAAACATATATTATTTTTTTTGTTTTATATATGTATTTATTTATTTACAAACACACACAAAAAGCATAATTTATAAATGTATTCAAAACCGATTTTGTAAATATAAATTAATATACAATAAATCTATTAATTTATAAATTTTACTATATATATATATATTAATATATGGATATAAATATATAAATATATTAGTAATCAAATATATATATATTTCTTATAACTATATATATATATTAATATCAATATATATATAAGTTAATATATATATATATTATTAAATATATATAAATGTAAATATATATATATATATATCTTAATATAAGAGTAAATATAAGTAAATAAATAATAGATGTCTTAATAATTGAAGTGAAAAGTAATATGGTGGAGTGGTAAAGGCTTATGAGTGTATGCAACTGGTCCTGAGTTAGAATTATCCGGGAAGCAGGTCCTGTGCGTGGGTGGGGAATAAGGCCAAGTGCGGTTAAAGGGGATGGGCGTATTGTTAAAGGTTAGGGGTTGGTCGGGGAATGCGGGCTATGGTGGGAGGTTGGGTGCAGCATTATGGGGCTTCAAGCACTATTGAAGGCCCTCCTAGAATTGCAAGAAATATTTTATTTAATTTTTTTAATGTTTTTTTATCTTCTAACAATGATTTTTTACTGATAATTGAAGGGGCCTTTATCAGTGATTTTATGAGAGTGGATAAAAGGGAACCCACCCCTTATATTACCCTCAATTGAAAGTGCATTTCTATCACTGTTAATGCCCTTTTTTAGCAATGATAAAGGCCATATTTTAAATAGTGACTAACATTGGGTTCACCATTTCTATTTCTGATTCATTCATCAGGGCACACCTACTCGCATGCTTTATCATCTGTTGGTGAAGGTTCTACGTCCCTATATTACCAAATTCCGAATCTATACATAATTCATTTCTTTCTTAGGGATATTTACTCCTTGATTGAAACATGATGATGGGTTTTCGATTCATCCTTCCATGTATTCCACCTTTGAATTTGTTTCCTAGTCTGAGTGCCCCTCAATGAATAAGACGTTGTTCATGAAACTCATTCCAAGTACCATCTATTTTTGGATGCTGGATAAATATACAAATTCTATCTAGACATTCCAATAGGAATAGTCATGTCTGAAACCATCAGTAATAAATGTAGTCATGTTGGGCATCGCTGTCATGCCTGGACGCTGGAACATTAGTCACCAATACTCTTCTCTATAGGAGGGATTTTAAAAGGCATTGAACCGAGGGAATTACTGATATATCATTGAGAATTTTATTATAGATACATGTCTTTGAAGGTTTTCCTCTGGAATCTGATGCTTTATATGAGGTAGTAGTGGTGGGTTAGGAGTTTAATGTCTTACGGAGATAATGTGGACTGATTTGAATGTTTGATGATTGTATATCTGTTAGGTACTTTCATATGAGGGATCACCTGTAAGGTGTACTGATGGATGGATCAGAACACCTGTGAAGATGTATCCTAGATGGTGTTTCCCATATTGGTAAGATTTCACACTGTGATGGATGATAGGGACACCACTTAGGGTGAATAAGGGATGTGCACCCCTAGGAGGATGGAACCAAGGATTACCAATGGTCAGGATTGAACCTCAGAGAGGTGTCCTACATACCATATTTCGATGGTAGGGGTCCGAAAAGATATAGTTCAAGATGGTACGTTGTCCGTCATATATATTATAGATACCCATAGAAATAGGATTTCTATTTGTTTGATGATGAATGATGCGGGTCTTACACATGGTTAGCTACTTGGATGCTGAAAGGAGAAGTGAATGATTGGATGTGGATTACATGTAGGAATGACCTAGATAAGTTGAATGATCTCATTAGGATAATATTAATGGAATGTATGGATGTTGGGGATATGGGTATTTAACCTTAAGGATGCTTCCATCCAATGGCATAAAGGCCTTCATTTTTTTGATTTTGATAATACACCTTTCATGAGGTGAGGTGGAACCCTTACAAAGACCGTAGGTGTAAGTATTACATGGCCTATAGGCCTTATAGAAATTCATTGCACATAGGCTTCACACATTACCTAAAACCTATTTTAACTACTTGTAACTACTCCTACCCTGCATCTTCATCGTGAAATACTCTCTCCACCTTCGCATGGCTATTCGACTAGGCTATCCCAGGCATGTAGAGGCTTTTCCAGAAAAAATGTGCCATACCATCTCATTCTTACATTCCGTGTAGCTTATACCATGGGGAAAGCTCCTTTCTCATATTCCTTATAGAGCTTCTTCTATTTAGGTTTTCTGGTTTTCGTATGCACATCAAGGTGGCCTAAAGGCTTTATTAGACCAAAGGGTAGGGCAGCAAGAAATCCTTAAAAGACTTAGGGAACATATTTGTGGCCTGAAGACCCAAACAGGGGTAAATTCACGGCTACTACAGGGAAAAAAAGTGTCTCCTACACTTCTCGATACAGTACCTACTATAATACAACACACTTCCTACTACAGTTCTCCTAGAGTGCCTGGAAATTACGCCTCCACCTGGATTTGATCCTGGGTCTCCTGGATGCACATAAGAGTCCTTACCAACCGAGCTGAGGCTCATGTTCCTTAGAGAGGCTTCCTACGTATCCAAATTATTTAGAATTATTGTTCATTTAGTTCTAGATGGGGCATTGGGACTTATAACAATGAGGAATACTAGTAAAAATGGTACATGGGTTCCGGGTCTATACATAAGATATGACCATTGGAAATGTTTGGTCTTACAGATGGGTGTTTCGAAATTGATGGATATTGGCGCTTCTGGGAAGATTCCATGGAGCCTATGGTGTGGGATTATTCAAGGAATTTTTCTAGTGTCATTGTAGGAGATTAAGTCTCCTAGGTGAGGGGAATGATCCTTTCAGGATGTCACCCTAGAAATATTAGGATGGATTTGGATTATGGTTCGATGTCGAGATCTAATAGGTGCACCGATAGGAGGATGGAACTAAGGCTTACCATTGGCTAGGATATAACCACAGGGAGAAGTCTTATATACATTGTTTAAAAGACTGGGATCAAAATCCACATAGTTCGGAGGGGGATCAGGCATAGAAATAGTTTAATGACCACATGTAAGGATAGGTTTTTAATTCACTACAAAACTATAACAAAATGTGTCTCATTGTCAGTGTGTGATACAAGTGGAAGCAGTAGACCTGAATATCATGTTTCCGGAAGTGTGAGGATAGGAGATGGTTTTGGGATTATGAATTAGAGATACAAGATGAGGATCTCACTCCTTGTGAAGAGGATTTAATTCCCTAAGAGGCAGACATCACTCCAATGGAGACAAGTGGTATTTTATTTTTCCCACGAAAATACACTCCACATGGATTACATGAGGTGAGACTATAGTTTAACATCATATGTAGAAGGCAATGGTGGTTGGATGATTTATGTCATGTGGCATGAATGGGGGGGACTCACTCTTCACCCCTTGGGAATACATAATAGATGCTCCTCAACTCTTGAGGAAGAAAATGCATCAGTAATTCTAGAATGGAACAGTATTGAGGAGTGATCAATATAGGGTTTCATGTTAGTGTAGATTTGATGAAAATAAAAATCCAATTAGCATACCTATGTCAAAAATAAAGAGTTAGTGTAATGCAATACGAGACACCTCACAAGAGGCCAAAAAATTATTATTCTCCATCCTATGTGGCCACATCGAGGTGGGTCTCGTGAATTAGGGGGCCTCATTGAGGGGTTCTACTAGATGACCTGGTGCTTCAGGAAGGATAAGATCTTCTCAAAGGAAAGAGCTTTTCCATTCATGGTGGCTCTACCTTATAACAAAGTGACCAACTAGAAAAGGAGTTATTCATGATGTATGGGTGACCCATGTATCCTAAAGTACCTAAAAGGGAATTCTTCTTCCTCTAGGAGCATGAACGTCCATGAAAGCAATCACTACCATAAATAGGTGCACTGTGGAATAAGGGAAGGTGCTATCACATGGCCCTAATAACATGGGAGATAAATTTTTCATCTGGTTCATGGTGATCATGGGATTCTTAAAATGGGATTTAAAGGGTGAATATTTGGGGTATCAATTCTTTTGGAGTTTGATTCACCGGATATATATATATTCAATGGGGTCTTGTGATGCTCTGAAGCACACCACAAAGCAAAAAGGCCCCGACGAAGGTTTGTGGCTCCCTCGAACTCACAGATCCTTCCATCAAACATGTTTTCCATATCATAAAGGATGTCGAACTAACAATATTTACATCCATTCCCCACACCATCATGATATTTTGGGGACTATGTGAATGGACATCATGAGGTGGTCCCTTTGGGTGACTTTGTGGATATTTGAGTTTGAATTCCATCCCAAACAACTATGGCCATCCTCAACTTATCCTAGGGAAAATATTTCAGTGCCAAAATTTATGAAAATTATGATAGATTAAAAAGATATAGAGGACGAATTAAATAGAAAGTGATTGATTAGGTTGATTACCTATTAATTTATATAACACCACAAGCCTCCACCTTATGTTTCTCTTTTAATAATTCAATAGCTTGCGATGCATGTAACTTCTAGTTCTAGCACACCACGACCGATCAAACTAGTAGTTATGAATAGTAATGCCCACTTTTTCAAATTTTATTGTTCAAAATCAAAATTATTTTTGGATTCATTAATATCAAAATTAGATTAGGGTGAGTTTTTTGTATTTTTTTGAAAACATTCAATTTTAGATGAATAGTAAAAAAACAATGTGTTATTATTTAAAACCTACTTTTTTTAGATAATTATTTATTATATTTAAATATATTTGAGGTCCAAATAGATACATAATACCTATATATGTTCTATATAATTAATTGGAGTCATTTTATAATGAAATTTTATTTATAATTTTTTTTTAATATTTTACCGTCTTTTACACACCTTCTAGGAACATATGCAAATTTGCATAAAACATAATTTGACCATTTTCTGAAATTGAATTTAAAAAATCTAAGAGACACTATTTACGTAAATAAGTAAAATGTGGTTCAATATGATGAAAATACTTTTTGTGAATAGTAACTTTAGAATTTTATTTACATTACTTAAAATTAAATAGGGTAATTAAAGGAAGAAATAAAATTATAATTACCCTAACACATGTCCCAATTCTATTGGATAAGTTTATTTCGACAAAAATAAACCATAAGAATAAAATATGATCCTTTTTGATCTACTTGGATAAGATTAAGACATTTATTATTATATTATTTAAAGAATAGATAATAGTGTTAAATTCAAATTAAATAACGAAAACATTTTTAATATAGGTTTATATATAATATAAATTCAACTATAAAAATTAAGTAGAAAGATAAAAATATTTCCTACATCATGAAATTATATATATAATTTTTATACAACGAATAATTAAATTTATATATGAAACAATGATGATACTGTAATTACCTTATTAACAAAAGAATAAAATAATTGATATTATAAATATTAAAATAAATGTAAAATGAGATATTTTATGCAATAAAACAATTTTCTAGGTTAATATGATATGTTAGGGTTTAATAAATAAATTTTTTTCGAAGTGATAAAGTTCATATGACTTTCACAATAACAAAATACAAAATTGTGTCAAAATTGATATAAATGACTTTTTAAAAAATACTATATTATTAAATAAAATAATTTTTCTAAATATATAATGTTCATTGAAAGGAATTGAATACGGTTATATATGTCTATACTGAACCACTTGGGTTTCTCCTTTACTTTTATAGTATTCATATATACCATTTATTATAATAATACAAGAATAAATGGTAAAAGATAAACTATTTAACTAAGAGCTAAATATAAAATATAAGATTAATATAGTGACCTAAACCTATCTTAACCCTATTGTTTCAGAGGTTTTCGACCCAAACCTACCTTGTAACACCCTAATATTTTATGAGAAATACTTTTTTTGTCTTATGTTATACGCAACACCAAAAGAATATTTCACAGCACACAATACGGACTTGGCTTGCATTACACGCAATCACGACCTTCCTCAATAGCGTGTGTAGTAAGCAATATCGGGTTTCACTAAACAACGATATATTATTATGGAATAGCAATTATGAATTTTATTAACTACATTTTGAATTTTATTATTCATATTACACATTTTCTAGAACATGGTAAGATAACATAATAAATTTTTTTGGTAAAATAAGTATTTTTCAAAAAATGCAGTTTTGCCGCCTTTTGATAGTGCACCCACATTAAATCTATTTGTTGACATTTTATAAGTTCAATTTGAAATAATAAAAAATTTCTCTTGAATCAGAATATAAAAATTTACTTTCGATAAATATTTGATATTTATTTGATAACATTCATATTTTGATGAATAGTAAAAATGCGCTAATTTTTATTTAAAAACAACTTTTTTCATTGAGAGAATTTATATGGTTAAATTATAATATTGAATGGTTTTAAAGTATAAATAGAATATATTTTTACCATTTAATATAATTTATGTCATTATAATTAATTTCACATTGAATTCATTGGTAAAAACATTTCAATCTTTGACAATGTTTTAACTTCTAAAACTCGTTTTCTTAACAACGGGATTTATTTTAAATTAATTACTGCAACTTATATGTTTTGAATTTTGAAATATTTATTCCATATTTGGAATCATTGGGTAAAAATTATGTTAATATGCTACTTTTTATTTTTGGGCATTATGAATAGTAACTACGGTAAATTTTATTTACCATAGTTAAAGGTAAATCGAGTAATTAAGGGTAATATATAAGATTATAAAATTACCCTAACACCTGCCAAAATCCAATTATATGACTAAAAGTCGACCCATATCACCTAAGGGTCGGATTACATTCATTTAATGGACTTTTTCAATGAAAATAATTTAATTATTATTAAAACCGAAGAATGTGACAACATGTCACTTTCTTAAATCTTATGAGTATAATAATTTTAATATAGTGATAAAATAAATGAAACATCAAACATGAATAGTTTTCAGAAAGCTAATAAAATTATCTACATCATAGGAATTTATTTAGAATTTTTAGGGATTAAATAATAAATATTAATTAAGACACAATAGTGATGTTGAAATTATTTTATTAATTAAAATATAAAATAAATGTTTCTAGAAATATTAAACAAAATATTATATGAACTATTTCATGTTATCCACTAATTTTATAAATACATATGACATTTTATGAATCCATTAAAGCTTTTAGTTCGAACATATATTTTGTATATATTTTATTTAAATTCAAATAAATGAATATTGTCAAAATTGACACTATTGTTATTTTATAAAAATAACATATTATAAAATTGTTTAAAAATCACAAAAATATTTAAAATTTATAAATTAAATTTTATATTGTCTAAAATGTCATGAAGTGTCAAATTATGGAAAATACACAACACATACATAATTATTTATAATAATTTAATATTTAGAATATTATTACCACAAATAAAATTAAATTGATAAATAAGGATAAATCAAGTTGATAATGATTAAAATAAATTCCTAAATTGCCTAAATTTTATTTTTTGAGGAAATTAGTACCCAATAGCATCAAATAGTTGTATATGAGTCATTTTAGAAGTTTTTATGTGGGGTTGGGATTTAATATAAAGAATATTTCTTATATTTCCAAAGGTTCCCCTCTCCTCTCTTATAAAAGGGCACCTCCTCCCTCTCCTCCTCACACCAATTTGAGCCTTCACGCTCAGCGAAACCCTGCCCATTTTACTTCCCCACTTCCCTAGAAACATCTTAGAGGTCCTGGTCTTCTTCAAAGGCCAATTCTAGTGCCCTAAGAGGAGGTCTCAAAGAGGCGCTTCAAAGAAGAGGTAATGTCCGTTACCGATTCTTTCAACTTTATTTCTTCTTACACTTCCTCTTCATTAGTTGTTTCATTATGAATTAATAACATCAGTATCAATAGTATACTGATTTGTTATTATAAGTGTGAAACAATCCTATTTCACCATCTATCCATCCTACAGAAAACTAAATCACCGCCCGTGCGTACGTACGGAATACCGTCTCCACGCCGTGGTGTAATCTATTTTCCATCACCACCTTACATGGATGGGTATAATGGTGAAACTAAATAACTATATCTGATTATTGTAAATTGGTATTGATTCTTAAGTAGTATAAATACACTCCAATACAATTTCACGATCATGGGAACGATATTATCGCTCGTGCGTACGTACGGAATACCGTCTCCACGATGTGATGTGATTCGTTCTACATGATATTCATTGCATAATGATCATATAAATTAATTGAATTAATAATTTGATATATAGTACACTAATACCATTCTGGAAATGAGGTATCTATAACCTAAATATAATATTAAGAATTATTTCGACAAAACACGCATAAGAACAAAAAGTAATAAACACCTGAATAACAAGTAGCAATGAAATATTACTAATAAAGAGCTAAGAATATGACCATATATGATATCATAACAATAATTATGATTCTGGAATAAGTCAATAACATTATTTAAATCGTTATACAGGTGGTTCGGAAACTTTTGAAGCAAATCAGACCTAAGGAAAGGGACAATCTCGAAATCTAAATTTTTATCTGAGATTGTTTATACTTCAGAATTTACTGGGGAATATTTATCATCCACATCCATGTTTACACAATATTTAATATTTTTTATATCCTCATACAATTTTTTAAATCCAATTTTACCCTTCAGTGAGTTTTTAGTAAAATATATGAAAGGAATCTTTTGTTGTTTTTCATATGAGGTACTTTTTGACTTTTCCAAAAAAAGTACAAGAAGAATGTTTTTTAACTTATACGGCATGAATGGGTTTTTAAAACATTATTTCCAATAATCTTCCTTTACAAGTTTTCATGTTTATTTTTAATCAACTTCTTTTAGTTTAAAATTGTATGACATGTTAAGAAAGGAAAAATGTTTTTGAAGTAGAAAGGATATTTTGCTCAAGAATGGAGTTCAAGTGTTTTATCAAAATTCTTTTCCATCTAAGATAATATAGGGTTCTGTTTCAATCCCTATTACTACATTGATTTTATTATGTTGTGATGGAAATATTTTTATGAATTCCTTTATCTTATATGAATTTTTTTATGATATCACGATGTTTACGGTTCCCATTTTTATTACATGGGTTATGCTAGGATGTATGGTTTATGATTTTGTGGAACACATAAGAATGGTATCATTATGAGATTTTGGGACCTATATCTCCCTCAAATTCATTGGGTAAATATTGTATATCTCATGAGATAGACATGGCTAGAACGTCAGGTAAAACTGGTTCAGTGAAACAAGAATGAAACGAGGAGTGAACTCGGATCAGAAATGGACTTTGTCCACTAAGATAGTCTTGGAAATGAGTCTGGACTAATAATAAATGATTATCTATTATTATGTGTGTATGCCAAAAAGTTTCATGTTTTATTTTTTTATTATTGGGACTACATTTCACTAACATGATTTATCCCATGTTATGAAATTATGATCTCTTTTACAGGGTAAGATTTCAAAACTTTTTTGTTCTTATGAATTTGATGTGATTGATATTTCTTTTGTTTACCCATACTGGGCATTTTAGCTCACCCTTTTGTATGTTTTCTTTCCCCAGGTCAGGAAGAATTTTATTTAGTAAGATATGCCAAAAAGGGACTATAGATATGATGAAATAAATGGGAGACAATGTAGATGCTTTATGAACTAGTTGTTTATGTTCCCCAGTTTCTAAAGACACTATACCTATACGGTCCTTTCATGGTTTTTTTATATGTTGTAATATGTATGAATCAATTTTGAATTATTAACCATATATGTAAATTATGGGTCATTATAGTTGGTATCATAGGAAAGTTATAGTCAACCATTGGAAACTAGGATGTGAAAGCCTTAGTAAGAAACCTAAGGATATGTCTAGGCATAGAACACAATCTTAGAGTTTTAGAAATGGCCATGAAAAACCTATGATAAGACCTCAAGTGTGAAATTTTATTCTTGATTATGTGGTTTTCCTATTATAATTAGTGTTTCTCACACTATTCTTCTTTGTTTTAGTCAATGACCGGAACCCAAAGGAACCGTGTTAATGCGGAATGCGACGGGAAATGCAATGATTGTCCCCCCTGAGCAACCAAACATTATGGGAGCTATAATGAAAAATCATGTAGCCATGCTCACACAACTTTCTCAAGCTATGAATCATGCAGGACTTCCAAATGAGTAATGGAAGGAGAAACATTCTGTTGAATCCTTCATGAGGCAGCGTCCACCTTCATTCAGCGGGTCTTCTGATCCATTAGTGGCTAAACAATGGATTAGTACCACTAAAAAGATATTTTCAGTTCTTCAATGTTCTGACCATGATAAAGTCATCTTAGTAGTGTATCATTTGGAAGGTGATGGTGATCAATGGTGGAATCTTATTAAGAATACAAGGAAAAGGGATGAAATTGAGTCAATGGAATGGGATGAGTTCAAGAACTTATTTTTCAATAAGTATTTCCCTCATATTCTTCGAACAAATATGGAGGAGTTTCGTGAACTAAAGCAAAAGGATGATGAATCCATTGGTACCTATGAAGCAAATTATACAAGACTTGAAAGGTATGCTTCCAAAATTATTATCCAACCTGAGAGTAAGATCAATCTATTCTTTAGTGGCTTAAAACCAAGTCTCCGAAAGGTGTTATCCATAAGGGATTTCAATCGCTACGAGGAAATTGTTCGATGTGCTCTCAAGTTTGAGATGGAGATTGGTGCAACCCATCAGTCACATGGGTTTGATAAGAAGAGGAAAATGGAATTCAAAGGGAAATCTAAAGACCACACAGAAAAGAAGATGATTTTTCCCTTATGCTCAATGTGTGGAAAGAAACATGGAGGAAATTGTCTTAGGCGGACAGGAAAATGTTATAAGTGTGTAAAAGAAGGTAATCAGGCAATTGAATGTCGAAATAATGGGAAGAAGATTCTAATGATGCAAACAAAGGAAGGGATACATAGAATGAACCTACTATACTTCAATGTTTCAAGTTCATGGATATGGGGCATTATGACAATCAATGCCCGAATCCAAGGGCTGATGATGATGATCGATGTCAACAAACTCTTAGGGCCAAAGACAAAGGAAAGTCACATGCAATTACTATCGGCGATGTGGAGTACAACAAAGAAGTGGTGAGAGGTACACTTCTCATCCACTCTAAATTATCAAATGTTTTATTTCATTCTAGATCCACCCACTCTTTTATTTCTGAAGAATTTTCTAATGGTATCACTATATTACCTCTACAATTAGATATTGAGTTGGCTGTGACAACTCCTAATGGCACAACAGTCGCATCAAAAGTTTATAATTATTCTCCGATTGAAGTTTGTGGGAAAGTGCTTTCTGCAAATCGTGTGATCCTTCCTATAGTGGAATTTGATGTGATTCTTGGCATGGATTGGATTTCTTTATATGTAGATCATATCAGTTTCCAAATAAGGGAAGTCACATTTCATATTCTAGATCAATCTATTATCATGTATCGATGCAAGGATGAACATAACCTTCCAGAGGAAATTTATTCTATCTTATGGGTCTTGATTCCACTAAATGAAGGTTATTTATCTCAAATGGTTGGAGATAAACTCACGATTAATTATATTCCCATTGTACGGGAATTTTATGATGTCTTTTCGAAGTAATTTCAAGGTCTTCCACCAAATATTGAACTTGAGTTTTCAATAGAACTCGTACCATGTTCTTTTACTATTTCAAAGACAACTTATAGAATGGACCCAATTGAGTTGCAGGAATTGAAGAAGCAACTCCAAGAGAATCATGATAAAGGATTCATACGCCCTAGTGTGTCCCCTTTGGGAGCACCTGTTCGGTTTGTTAAGAAGAAAGATGGATCAATGAGACTCTACATTGATTATCATGAACTTAACAAGATCATTATCAAGAAAAAATATCCTCTCCCACACATTGATGGCCTATTTGAACAACAACGCGGAGCTCAATACTTTTCCAAGATTGATCGTCGTTCAGGGTATCATCAATTAAGGGTCAAAATGGAGGATATACCAAAGACGGCATTCCGTACAAGGTATAGACACTATGAAATTATAGTGATGCCATTTGGTCTCACTAATTCCCCTGTTATCTTCATGGATATGATGAATAGAGTCTTTAATGACTATCTTGATCAGTTTTTGGTAGTCATAATAGATGATATTATTGTTTATTCAAAGAGAAAGGAAGAACATGAAGATCGCATGATAATTGTATTAAAGACCCTAAGAAAGGAGAAGCTTTATTCCAAATTTACCAAGTGTGAATTTTGGCTTCAAAAAGTTGCATTTTTTGGTCACATAATCTCAAAAGAGGGGATATATGTGGATCCAGCAAAAACAGAGGTTATCAAAAGATTGTCGAGACCAACAACATTAACGGAGATCCAAAGTTTTCTTAGCTTGTCTAGATAATACCGATGCTTTGTGAAAGATTTTTCAAGGTTATCTAACCCACTCACCAAGTTGACTCGAAAAGGGGTGATGTTTTTTTGGATGGAGGAATGTGAAGAGAATTTCAAAGAGCTAAAAAGAAGTTTAACCAGTGCACATGTGATCAAACTTCCCTGCAGTGGAGAAAGGTTTGTGATCTACAATGATGCATCCAAGAAGGGACTGGGGTGCGTTCTCATGAAAAATGATATGGTGATAGCTTATGCCTCACGATAGTTGAAATTTCATGAGAAAAATTACCCAACTCATGATTTGGAGTTAGCTACATTAATTTTTCATTAAACATTTTGTGGAATTACCTTTATGGTGAAAGGTGTGATATTTATACTGATCATAAAATTTTAAAATAAATTTTCACACAAAAGAAGCTGAATATGCACCAAAGAAGATGGTTGGAGCTGATTAAAGATTACGACTGCTCAATTCATTACCACCCTGGGAAAGCAAACAAAGTAGCAGATGCATTAAGTCGACAAGACCATGCTAGATTATCCATGATGAGTATCACAAAAGATCCAATATTTATGGATTTACAAAGTATGGATCTTGGAATTTAAATGGAAGGGGAGAAATATTATCTTTCTCAAATGAATGTTCAACCATCTATACATGTGAAGATTAAAGAGGCACAAAAAGAAGATGTCAAGTTATAAAAGATGGTGAGAAATGTTCGTGAATTCAACCTTGATTGTGATGGGATAATAATGTTCAGGAATAGGGGTTGTGTTCCTCCCATCGCTAAATAATAGAAGGAGTTGCTAGATGAGGCCCATAGTTCTTCATTCTCTATTCATCCTGGAAGCACGAAGATGTATAGGGACTTGAAAGAGTACTTCTGGTGGGATGGCATGAAAATTGATGTTGCTGAATATGTCTCTTGATGGTTGGTTTATTACCAAGTTAAAGTTGAGAGATATAAGTCTAATGGGATGTGACAACCATTAACCATACCAGAATTGAAATGGGAAAACATCACCCAAGAATTTTTCACTGGACTTCCTAAAACATCAAAAGGAAATAATGCTATCTGGGTTATAGTTGATCGCCTTACGAAGTCAGCACACTTCATTTCTATTAGAGAGGATTGATCTCTAGATCAGCTTGTCAGGATATATGTAAATGAAGTGGTACGATTGCATGGAGTACCACATTCCATTATATCTGATCAGGATCCGAGGTTTGCCTCAAAGTTCTTGCGAAGTCTTCAGCATACTATGGATATAGTGTTGAGTTTCAGCACTTTTTATCATCCTCAAACAGATGGCTAGTCTGAGAGGAAAATTCAAACTCTAGAAGATATGTTGAGAGCTTTCTCTATAGATTTAAAAGGTGGTTGGGATCAACACCTACCTTTGGTGGAAGTTTCTTATAATAATAGCTTTCACTCCAGTATTCATATGGCTTTTTATGATGCTCTCTATGGAAAGAAATTCGGGAATCCAACTTGTTGGGATGAATTTGGGGAAAGAAATCTATTAAGACCTGATCTTGTTGATGAAATGGAAGAAAAGGTCGGATCTATTCAACAACACATAAGATCAGCTCAGACTCGACAAAAAAATTATGCCGACAACCTAAGAAATGACCTAGAGTTTGAATTGGGTGATAAAGTGTTTTTACGAATATCTCCCTGGAAGAGGGTCATGAGATTTGGAAAGAAGGGAAAATTGAGCCCTAGATATATCGGTCCTTTAGAAATTCTGGATCGTGTTGGGAAGGTAGCTTACCGATTGGCGGTTTCACCGAATCTCTCTCAAGTTCACGATGTGTTCCATGTATCTCTCCTAAGAAAGTACATACCTGGTCCTTCATATGTACTCATCTCAGAAGTTGTACCACTAGAGCAAGATCATTCTTATGAAGAAAAAATGATAGAGATTCTGGATGATAGAGAAAATGTCCTACGGAACAAGACCACTCGCTTGGTGATGGTTTTATGGAGGAACCACCAATTAGAAGAAGCTACATGCGAACATGAGAATATGATGAGGGAGAGGTACCCTCATCTGTTTGTAATGAAGTGACGAATTTCGAGGGCGAAATTCATTTTAAGGGGGGTAGAATGTAACACCCTAAGATTTTATCAGAAATATTTTTTTTGTCTTCTGTTATACGCAACACCAAAGGAATCTTTCACAGCGCACAATACGGACTTGTCTTTCATTACCCGCAATCACGACCTTCCTCGATAGCGTGTGTAGTACGCAATACCGGGTTTCACTAAACAACGATATATTTTTATGGACTATCCGTTATGAATTGTATTAACTACATTTATAATTTTATTATTAATATTACACATTTTCTAGAACATGGTAAGAGAAGAAAAATAAATTTTTTGGGTAAAATAAGTATTTTTCAAAAAATGCAGTTTTTCCGCCTTTTGATGGCGCTCCCACATTAAATCTTGTTTTTGACATGTTTATAAGTTCAATTTGACAAAATAAAATTCATTTTTTGAATCAGGATATAGAAATTTACTTTGGATAAATGTTTGATATTTTTCTGATAACTTTCATATTTTGATGAATAGTAAAAATATGCTAATTTTTAATTAAAAATAAATTTTTTCATTGAGATAATTTATATGGTTAAATTATAATATTTAATGGTTTTAAATTATAAATAGAATATATTTTTACCATTTAATATAATGTATTTCATTAGCATTGATTTCACATTGAATTCATAGTTAAAAACAATTCAATATTTGGCAGTGGTTTAACTTCTAAAACCTGTTATCTTAACAAAGAGATTTATTTTAAATTAATTACTGTAGATTATATGTTTTGATGTTTGGAAAATGGATCCCATATTTAGAATCAGTGGGTCGAAATTATTTTATTAGGCTACTTTTTATTTTTGGGCATTATGAATAGTAACTACGGTAAATTTTATTTACCACAGTTAAAGGAAAATCGGGTAATTAAGGGTAAATATAAGATTATAAAATTAACCTAACACCTGCCAAAATCCTATTGGATGACTAAAAGTAGACCCATATCACCTAAGGGTCAGATTAGATTCATTTAATGGACTTTTTTCTATGAAAATAATTTAATTATTATTAAAACCAAAGCATGTGACAACATGTCACTTTTTAAATCTTATAAGTATAATAATTTTAATTTAGTGATAAACATAATGCATCTTCAAACATGAACATTTTAGAGAAATATAAGACATTTATCTACATCATATGAATTTTTTTATAATTTTTCGGGATTAAAACATTATCATTAATTATGTCACAATAGTGATGTTGAAATTATTTTATTAATTAAAATATCAAATAAATGGTTTTAAAAATATTAAAATAAATAAAATATGAACTATTTTATGTGCTCCACTAATTTTCTAGATACATATGACATTTTATAAATCTATTAAAGCATTTATTTTGAACATATATTCTGTATATATTTTTTTTAAATTCAAATATATGAATAGTGTCAAAATTGACAATATTGTTATTTTATAAAAAATTATATTATAAAATTGTTAAAAAATAACAAAAAATATTTAAAAATTATAAATTAAAATTTATATTATCTAAAATTTCATAATGTGTCAAATTATGGAAAATACACAACACATATATAATTATTTATAATTATTTAAAATTTAGAATATTATTACCACAAATAAAATTATATAGATAAATAAGTATAAATCAAGTTGATAATGTTTAAAATAAATTCTAAACATGTCTAAATTTTATTTTTTGATTATATTACAACCATATATCATCTAATATTCTTATATGAGTCATTTTGGAAGTTTTTAATTGGGGTTGGGAAATAATATAAACTAATATTTCTTATATTTTCAAATGTGCCCCTCTCCTCCCTTATAAAAGGGCACCTACTCCCTCTCCTCCTCACACCAATTTGAGCCTTAAAGCTCGGCCAATACCTGCCTAGATTACTTCCCCACTTCCCTAGAAACAGCCTAGAGGTCCTGGTCTTCTTCAAAGACCAATATTAGAGCCCTACGAGAAGGTATCAAAGAGGCGCTTCAATGAAGAGGTAATGTCTGTTTCCGATTCTTTCAACTTTATTTCTTCTTCCACATATTCTTATTTAGTTTTTTCACTATGAATAAATAAAATAAGTATCAATAATATACTGATATGTTATTATAAATATGAAACAAACCTATTTCACCATCTATCCAACCTACAGAAAACTAAATCATCGCGCGTGTGTACGTACGGAATACCGTCTCCACGCTATGGTGTAATCTATTTTCCATCACCACCTTACTTGGATGGGTATAATGGTGCAAATAAATAACAATATATAATTATTGTAAATGGGTATTGATTCTGAAATATTATACATACACTCCAATACAATTCCATGATCATGGGAATGATATCATCGCTCGTGCGTACGTACGGAATATCGTCTCCATGATGTGATGTGATTCATTCTACATGATCTTCATTGAATAATGATTATATAAATGAATTGAATGAATAAATATGATATATAGTACACTAATACCATTCTGTAAATGAGTTATCTATAACCTAAAGGGAATAATAAGAATTTATTCGACAAAACATGCATAAGAACAAAAAGTAATAAACACCCAAATAACAAGTAGTAATGAAATATTACAAATAAGAAGGTAATAGTATGACCATATATGATATCATAACAAATTTATGATTATTGAATAAGTCAATAACAATATTTAAATAATTATACAGGAGGTTTGGACACATACGAAGAAAATCGGACCTAAGGTAAGGAACAATCTCGAAATCTCAATTTTTATCCGAGATTGTTTATACTTCAGAATTTACTGGGGAATATTTATCATCCACATCCTTGTTTACTCAATATGCAATGTCATTTATATCCTCCTACAGTTTTTTAAAGCCAATTTTACCCTTCAGTGTGTTTTTAATAAAATATATGAAATGAATCTTTTTTCATTTTTCGTACGAGGTACTTTTTGACTTTTCCGACAAAAGTACGAGAAAAATGTTTTTTAACTTATAGGGCATGAATGGATTTTTTAAAAATTATTTCGAAGAATACTCCTTTACATGTTTTCATGTTTATTTTTAATCAAATTATTTTTGTTTAAAATTGTATGACATGTTAGGAAAGGAAAAATGTTTTTGAAGTAGAAAGGATATTTTCTTCAAGAATGGAGTTCAAGTGTTTTATCAAAATTATTTTCAATATAAGATAATATAGGGTTCTGTTTCTATCCCTATTATTACATTGATTTGATAATGTTGTGATGGAAATATTTTTATGAATTCCTTTATCTTATATGAATTGTTTTATGATATCACGATGTTTACGATTCCCATTTTAATTACATGGGATATGTTATGAGTTATGGTTTATGATTTTTTGACACACATAAGAATGGTATCATTATGAGATGTGTGGGACCTATTTCTCACTCTAATTCATTGGGTAATGATTTTATATCTCATGAGAGAGACATGGCTGGAACGGCAGGTTAAACCGGTTCAGTGAAACAGGACTGAAACGAGGAGTGAACTCAGTTCAGAAATGGACTTTGTCCACTAAGATAGTCTTGGCAATCAGTCTTGACTAATAATAAATGATTCTCCATGATTATGTGTGTATGACACAAAGTTTATTGTTTTATGTTATTATTATTGGGATTACATTTCACTACCATGATTTATCCCATGTTATGAAATTATGATCTCTTTTGCAAGATAAGATTTTCAAAATGATATGTTCTTATGAATTTGATGTGATTGATATTTCTTTTGTTTACCCGTACAAAGAATTTGAGCTCACCCTTTTGTATGTTTTCTTTCCCATGGTCAGTAAGAAGTTTATTAAGTAAGATATGTCAAAA
The DNA here is from genome assembly GCA_963277665.1 of Viscum album. Classification (NCBI taxonomy): domain Eukaryota; kingdom Viridiplantae; phylum Streptophyta; class Magnoliopsida; order Santalales; family Viscaceae; genus Viscum; species Viscum album. Next base: position 1,276,130,847 of record OY728126.1, on the reverse strand, counting down.
AGGAACTATAGATATGATGAAATAAATGGGAGACAATGTAGATTCTTTATGAACCAGTTGTTTATGTTTCCCAGTTTCTAAAGACACAATACCTATACGGTCCTTTCATGGTTTTGTTATATGTTGTAATAAGTATGATTCAATTTTGATGTATTAACCATGTATGTATAGTATGAGTCGTTATATACCGTATACCTGATATAAATTATTTTGGATTTATTATAACCCAGATATGACTGTATAATAAATTAATATTTCAAGATTTTTTTAATGTGACCCTCACATCTCTTAAAAAATGGTACATCCCCTTCACAGTATATCACACATCCAAATCCATTTGTCTTGGTAAAAGTCATCTACAATATCCTCCCAACTACCCTCACATCAATCTAGTTTCCTTAATTTTATAATAATCCAACCCAAGGAGCCCTTTTGATCCCATAAAAAGGATGCACCAGAAGAAGAGGTAATAATTTCCGCACATCTTTCAATGATGTTTTCTTCTTCCACTTCAACATCTTTTTTTGTTTCCATAAAAAATAATAAATCCAGTACCTTATACATACTATGATTTTATTATAAATATTGTACAACCATTTTCATTGTTTTATTCATCCTATGAATGACAAAGTCACCATAAGTGTGTATGTACAACTTCCTGTCTCAACGTCGTGGGGTAGTTTGTTATTCAACACATCATTATTTGGATTGATATAATAATGAGTACAATTGATGTAAATAATAAATATAACATGTTAATGATTCTGTAGATATTATAAAAAATAAAATTACTCATTATTTCACCATCAATAGAATGATATTGTCGGTCGTGCATATATACGGATTACCATCTCCATGAACGCGATGATATTCATTCCCCATCGTAACCATTCATTAATCATTTTCATTTTAGGATGAAAAATAATGTTTAAGAACTTAATATCATTATTTATAAGAATCAAATACATCATTTCCATAACAAATATGACTTACGTATCATTACATATAAAATAAAATGAATTATTCAACACCTGAGACAATGATACTCCTGAAATAACAGTAACAAATCAATATAAATAAGTCATATACGATATCATATTTATGTATGTTGTTATTTTATAATTTAATAACAATTATTCTACTATTATACAGGAGGTTAATTACCTTCGACTAAGTAAAAGTTTATAGTAAGGGTTAATTTTACAATCTCTTTATTATCTGTGGTTTTTTATACGTGAGTATCTACTGGGAAATACTATCATCTACATCCATTTTTCATAAAATTATATTTCAAAACATTTTAACAGTTTTCCATAATATTGTATAATGTCATTTATAACCTTTTTTTGAATTTTTTTAATTTTTTTTAAAGGAATCTTTGTATCGTTTTTCAAAAAAGATACTTCATGACCTTTTCAACGAATTATTGTAAGAATGTTTTTTAAACTTTTACGGCTGGTTAGGATGTTTTCTCTCACTACAACACCTTCGTCGCTACCCTCACAAGCTCATAAAAATATTTCAAAACTAGATTTTTTCTTTAATAATTTTGTGACTTTTAAATGATTTCAATATTGATGGTATATTTCTATTAAATAGATTTGATTTCATCTATGTCAACATCATTTGATAGACTTTACACTTTTTTGACATTGATTTATTATGGTACAATATTGAAGGTTTTGTGATATGTTTGACCGTGGATGTGTTATTTTTATACCATTCATGGTTTATGGTTAATGTATTATTATTTTTCATGCTATTTTAATAATAATTATGATGTTATGTTTCAACATTTTCATACAAGGAATTCATTGGACTTATTAATTGATGGGTGGAGCCTGCTATAGCTCCTCGACGCATTAGTAGGTCTGATGAGACAATCTAGTGTAATGGAACAATTACTTGACGAAATCTAATTTTTTGTCTTGGCATGAGGCCTTGGCTATGTGGTTATGATGTCCATCATTATGCATTCCATCATTATAAAATTTTCTACTGATATTACATGTGATTATTTGACAAGTAGAATATCCATGTTAATAATAAAATGGGACTATTTGATTTTTCTTTTCCATATTATTCTAGAGTTTCTTTCTTAAAGGATTTTGTTTTAGTCTTATACATATTTTATATGTTTATGCTTATTTATTGTAGTTGCTACTATATTTTTATGCTTATTGTGCATCTCAGATCACCCCTTTCTATGTTTTCTTTTTCCCAGGATGCAGATAATTTTATTATGATTAACCTTCAGGAACAGGGTTAGGGATATGAGTGTGTTCAAAGGGGACACAATATTGTTACTGTTTCATTTCATGATGTAATTTAAAAAATATATATGTATCTAGTAATTCCAAAGCTACTAAACTAATCAGACTTTCTATAATTGATTTCTTGTGATCATGACAATGATATATAATAATGCACCAACTCTGGGTAACTAGGGTTGTGGCATTATAGTTGGTATAAGAGGATTTTTAGTACAGACCGTGGATGCTATATTTTTAAAAACATTGATTATAGAACATTGCCCTCAGATAGATTTTGAGTATTATTATAAAGTGACATCCTATAATTTTGGTAATGTAGAAATTTTGTGTATTTTACATGAAATAAATCCCTTTCAGGATATGAGTAGGTAGAGGCGGATCTGGGACCAATGTACCTAGAAGTGAAAATTCTAACATGGAGTATTGGGCTTGACCTAGGGTATCCCAGTACACGAAAATGGGCCTTGCTGCACTCTTGGTTACCACAGTCATTGGGGATATTCTTAGGATAAATCACATTTTCGTTACAAACCATTATGAAGGATTTCTAAGTAAATACTTCTTCAATGATTTTTTTATGATTATGGATTATATGAATAGATTGTTCAATTTATGTTAGGTATTTTACTAGTTTTTAATTATGTATTGTGATTAATAATGTAATCCAGTGTATTCCACTATTTATAAATGGAACCTAGTGGAATGAATGGAAACTATATCAACACATGTAATCCATGTATGGATTTCCTTCATAATCAAGATAATTATAGTGGATCCGATGTTGCAAACAGTGATGAACAACTTATAACCATACTGGGAAACTCACTCGGGTTATGAATAATATCCTTACCGGTATAGAGAACTCTAATCCACAATGTAGGGGATCAATGTTTGACCTTTTCATGAGGAAATAACTTCCAAAATTTAATGGCACTACAAATCCATTTGTATCTAGGAAATGTATAGGTTCCTTAGAAAAAATATTTCATGCTTTAGGGAGTAATGAAAGGGAAAAAGTTATCTTGGTAGGTAATTGCCTCACAGGATATGCAGATCAAGGGTGTTCATTAATTCGAAACACAATGTAAGATGAAAAACTCTCAAATGTGGAATGAAGGGTGTTTAAAGAGATTTTTTTTGATAAATAATTTCCTCATGACCATCGAGCGGATATAGAAAGACAATTTTTGAGTCTAGGGAAAAAGGAGGATGAGAATGTCACAATGTATGAGGATCACATTACAAGGTTAGCACGGCAGAAAAAATATTATATACGCAACCCAAGGAGTAATATTGATAGATTATTTGATGAGTTAAAATCATTTCTCTATGAAGAATTAGTCTTACAATCATTATCACTATATGAAGATGTTGACTCATGTGCTATCAAGAAAAAAAGGAATTCTCTATGTATTTCAACTTTATAGCTAAGAATGAGAATAAGTGATCTGTTGAACATTATGGAAATGGAAATAAGGGGAAGGGGAGAAAGATGAATTTCAATCCTTAAATTTGGGAAGAAACACCCTGGTACATTCTTGAAAGGAATGGGATTCTGTAACATGTGTGGTGAAAAAGGCCACCAAGATAGTGATTGCAAGAGAATGGAAGTGTCTATCAATGTTGAATTATACATTTGTTGAGAAATGGGGAATTATGAAAATGAAAGTCCTAAGCGTCTGGGAAAAATGTCTCATAAAATTCCAAGGGAGTATGTCCAAGATTATGTGATCACTACTGCTAAGGTTGAAGCTTATAATGATGTGGTAGAAGGTACATTGATGGCTTCTTCAAATTTATCCAGTTATTTTCTTGATTCTTGATCATCTCATTGTTAAATATCTTACCAGTTTTCTATGAAAATTAGATATTTTCAATTTGATTTAATAAGGGATTTCTCAGTCAAAACACTTAAAGGATGTATCATTGCAACTATGTTTTGTGAATTAGTTCCCATTAGGGCATAAAATCGTGCTTTATCTACTAATCTCATCATCATACCCATGATTGAATTTGACATAATCTTCAGTATGGAATGCTTTCGGACCATGATGCGAAATTTTATTGTAAGAATAAAGAGGTTACAATTTTCAATGATGATTAGGATTACCTTATCTTTAGAGAAGAAAGTCACAATCTGATTTTTATCTATATCCACCCCAATATCTATACTAAATTCAATTCTTGTGGAGGAAGATAGTGAAAAATCTATGGGTGAGTAAAATATTGTTCAAATAGATTATGTACATATTGTTCAATAATATGTTGATGTGTTCCCAAAGGATTTACCTGGACATCCACCAGAATAGGAAATTGAAATTTTCATTGATTTAATTTCTGGTTCATGGACCATATCGAATACCCCTTATAAATTGTCCATACTGAAATTATTGGAACTAATTAAACAACTAGGGGAGTTGAGTAATAATGAATTTATTTGGCCTAGTTTTTATCACATGGGGAGCCCCTATTCTTTTTGTTAAGAAGAAATATGGATCTATGAGGTTTTGCATTGACTTAATGGATATCAATGTTATAACAATAAAGAACAATTATCCCCTACCTCGCATTGATGATTTATTCGATCAACTTCATGGAGATCAATATTTTCCAATGATTGATCATAGATATGGATATCATCAGTTGTTTGTGAAGAAAGAAGTCATTCTGAACACAGCATTTCGTACCAGGTATGTGCATTACGAGTTTACAGGAATGCCTTTTAGACATACTATTTCACAATATGTCTTCATGGATATGAAAATCATGAAAAAAAATTAGTGGTATTTATTTAAGATATCTTGTAATACATCAAAAGAAATGAAGATCATGAAAATCACTTATTCACAATACTAAAGACTCATAGTAAAAATGATTTATATGAGAAGTTTAGAAATTGTGAATTCTGGTATCATGATATTTCATTTCTTGTCCATATTTTCTCTAAGGATGGAATCACTGTTGATCCTTCCAAGAAAAATGCAATCCATGAATGGTCATCACCGACAAGTAAAACTGAGGTATGTAGTTTTATTGGTTTAGTAGGTTATTATTGGAATTTAGTTCAAAATTTCGCCTGAATGGCTAAACAATTAACCATGATCACGCGTAAAGGGGTTAAATGTTTTTTTACAAAAGAGTGTGAAAATTATTTTACAAAATTGAATAAAATTTTAGTCAATGCTCTTATATTGACTATACTGTCAGGGAATGATGTGTTTGTTTTTTATAGTGAGGATTCAATTAAAAAACTAGGTTGTGTCCTTATGTAGAATGACTATGGTTATTGACTATGAATCATAGAAGCTAAAAATTCATGAAGAAAACTATCCCACTCATGATCTTGAGTTAGTAGTTGTAATATTTTCTCTATTGATATGGAGACACTATTTCTATGGTGGAAAATATGAGATTTATACTGATTACAAGAGTTTGGAGTATATTTCTTCAGAGAAAGAACTCAACATGAGGAAAATGTGATTTCTTGAAATACTCAAAAATTATTATTACGTATTACACTACCAGCTCGACCAGGAAAATATAGTGTTAGATGCTTACATTAGAAAGGATCATAGATTTTTGAAAAAGATGAGAGTTGAAAGGGATCCTATGTTAATGTATCTAGTAAAGATAAATATGTGAATAATAATGGAAGGTGAAACATCAATACTTTATAAAATGGTGCCAAACCATATTTATTAGAAAGGATAAAATGTTCTTAGATAGTTGATGAGGAGTTTGAAAAGGAAATTGATGTCGTGAATGATGGGAGATTGATTTACATCTTATATGAACGTGTAATTTTATAATTTTGGAAGAGACTATGTGTTCGTCAAATACCTGATCTAAAAATGGGAATTGTTGGATGATGCTCATAGCTCCAATTTCTATAATTATATTTTAAGATGTATGGTTTATCAACAGGTGAAGTCTAGAAGAAAACATCATGTAGGAGTCATTTAACCTTTTCCTGTACCTCCGCAAAATGAAATGTTATTAAAATTTTCTTTTTCATGGGGCTACCAAAGACTCCTAGAAGAAATGATGTAGTATGGGAAATTGTTGATCATCCTACCATTTCATCACATTTTTTATATAAGAGAATATTTACCACATGAACTTTTATAAATAATATATAATAATGATGTTTTAAGACTTCATGGATTACCCCTATTGATTTTTTCGGATCTTGGTCTCCATTTTACATCAAGATTCTAGAAAAGTCGTAGAAGGCCCTGGATACAAATATTCTTTTTAGCACTTCCTATCACCCTCAAAAATATGGAAAACTAGAATAGACTATTCGAGCCATAGAAGACATGTTGAGATCTTTCTCACTTGAAATTCATTGTTTGTGGGATCAGTATTTACCTCTGGTATAATATTCCTATGACAATAATTTACATTAAAGTATTTAGATGGAACCATATGAAGCACTATATGGAAAGCGATGTCACACACTAACTTGTTGGGATGAGGTTGTTGAAAAAAAACTTATAGGCCAAGAACATTTTGAGTAAAAAATGGAAAAGGTGAATATTATCCAAACCTACATCAAAGCAACTAAAAGTCAGCAATAGATCTATGACGATAACTGAAGTAATGATTTGTAATTTAAAGTAGGATATCTTTTTTTAAGGAATAAACATGTAAATGAATTACAAAATACGGTAAGAAGGAATAATTAAGTCCCAGGTACATCAAAACATTCTATATTCTTGGATGAATTGGTGTTTAATCTTACCATTTGGCAATACCTCCAAGTATCTCCAAATATTATGTTGTGTTCCATGTATCACTTTTGATAAAATACATCAATGGTCCTATGAATCTACTCACCTATGTCTAAATTGAACTAGATCCCAATCTATATTATTGTGAATATCGTGTCAAGATTCTTGAAACCAATGAAAAATTGTTGAGAAACTGAGCAACTCGACTGGTAAAATTTCTATGGAGAAACCATAAGTTGGGAGAGGCAACATCAGAACCCCAGTAACTTATGATGAATAACCACCCAAATATTTTTATTAATTAGTATTCTAGAAATTTCATGGATGAAATTATTTTAAGGAGGAATGAATTTTACACCCCAAATTTCCACAGTACATTTCTCTTTGAATAATGAAATAGCTTGCGCTATATGCAACATAGATTTCTAGCACATCACTACATATCAAACTAGAAATTATGAATATTAATACGCACTTTTTGAAATTTTATAAATTATATTTTTCAAAATAGACTACATTTTTTGATTCTGATATTGAAAATTAGATTAGGGTGAATTATTCATATTTTAATCAAAACTTTCATGTTTTGATTATTAGTGAAAACACTATGTTCTGTTTAAAACCTACATATTATTTAAATAATTTTTTATTTAATTTAAATTTAATTTAGTTAAAAATAGATACATAATACCAATATTAGTTCAACTTAATTCAATTGATTCATCTTATAATAAGATTAAATGTATAAAATTTTATTGAACATTTTAACATCTTTTAACAACCTTCTAGGTACTTTGGAAAATTTTCATAAAACGTAATTCTACCACTTCTATGAATTTAATTTTAAAATTCTAAGAAAACGGTTGACATCAGTATGTGAAATGTTGTTTAATATGATGAAAATAATTTTTTTGAATAGTAAATTTTGAATTTTAATTACCACTATTAAAAGTAAATACGGTAATTAAAGGTAAAATTGATATTATAATCACCCAAACACCTATCCTAATTCTATTGAATAAGTTTATTTATACGAAAATAAAACATAGGACTAAAATATAATCCTTTTTGATCTACATGTATTAGATTATGATATTTAATATTATTTTATTTAAAAAAAGTTAGAAGTGTTGAATTTAAGTTTTAAAAACTATAACATGTCTAATATAGGATTATAGGTAAGATAAATTCATTTATATATATTCATTAGAAAGATAAAATGATTTTATATATCATGGTATTTTATTTATAATTTTTATACATTATATAATTAAATTTATATATGAAACAATTATGATGCAGTAATTACATTCATAACAAAAGATTAAAGTAAATGATATTTTAAATATAAAAAAAATGTAAATTGAGAACATTTTTTTAATTAAACTAATTTTCAAGGTTAATATGAAATGATAGGGTTTATTAAATAAATTTTTTCGAAGTGATAATGTTTTTGTGGCTTTTAGGGAAATAAAATTCCAAATAGTGTCAAAATTGTCAAAAAATGAGTTTTTAAAACAAGTAATTTATTATTAACAGATTTAACTTTCCTAAAATAAATGTCTTAGAGAAAAGAATTATATAAGATTATATATATCAATAATGATCCACATTGGTTTCCTTTGGATTTTTATATTATGTTTATGATTCATTAATTATAATAATACAAGAATACATGTTAAATGTTAAACTATTTAACTCAGAATTAAATGTACAAGATAAGGGTAATATGGTGAACTAAACTTGTCTAAAACCTATTGTATAATATTTTTCTGACCATGATCCACCTTATCATCAAAATAAATCATTTTTAGCCATTATAATATTATTGTATAATAAATTATTTTTTCAATCATTTCCTAAAGTGACCCTCTCCTATCTTATAAAAGGGTACTTCCCCTTGTATTATTATCACACCTAAAAAGATATTTGAATCAGACAAAATCTATGGAAATATCCCCCCAATGACCCTCACATCAACAGAAATGACTTTCTTTTATAAGAATCCATCCTAAAGAGCCATTTTGATCAAATCAAAAGTAAGCACCCAAATAAGAGGTAATAATTTCATCACCTCCTCCAATGATCTTTTCTTCTTCCACTTTTTCTTCCATTGTTGTTTTAATACCAAAATATAAAATCAAGTAACTTATACATATTGAGATGTTATTATTAATATGGTAGAACAATATTCATTATTCTATCATTCTTATGAATGACAACGTCACCATATGTGTGTATGTACGACTTACAGTCTCTTTGTCGTGGTGTAGTTTCTTATTCCACACTTCATTATTTAGATGGGTATAAGAATTGGTATAATTGATTTAAATAATAAATATAAAATGTTAATAATTATTTATATTTGATATACCGTCAAATTAAATATGATTTCACCATCAATAGAATGATATTGTCGCTCTTACGTATGTACAGATTACCGTCTCCACGAACCCGATGAGATTCATTCCCCATTATAATCATTCAAGAATAAATTTTATTTAATGATTAAGAATAATTTTAAGAGCTTAATATAATTCTGTATAGGAATAAAATAAATCCTATATATAACAAATATGACTTCTGTAGTAAAAAATATAAAGGAAAACTATTCAGTTAACAGTAGAAACAATGATACTATAGAAATATCATCAACAAAGAAATATTATAAGATCATATATGAAATCATATTTATGTACATGGTTCATGTATAATTTAATATAAATTATTTTTGTATTATATAGGAGGTTAATGTAACCTTGTCTAATTAAAAGTTCAAGGTAACAGTTAATTTTACAATCTCTTTATTATTCAAGGTTGTTTATATGAGAATATCTACTGGGACCTCTTTATCATCCACATCCGTGTTTCTTAAAATTTATTTCAAAATATATTTACAATTTTCTATAATTTGGGTTAAATTAATTTATACCCTTTTTTAATTTTTATTAATTTTTTTTATAATAATATTTCTGTCGTTTTTTAAAAAAGGTACTTTATGACCTTTTCGACGAATTATGGTAAAAATGTTTTTAACATATACGGCGGGTCTGACTATTTTTCTACCATTATAACACATTTGAAACATCCATTACAAGATTATAAGAATATTATTAAATTAAATGTTTTCTTTTATAATTATGTTTCTTTTAAATGATTTCGAAATTGAAAGAAATATTTATCAAAAATAGTTTTGATTTTATCTATGTCCATATCCTTTGATGGATTTTACTCTTGTTTGATGTTGATTGATTATGATACAATATTCCATAATATATTGAAGGTTTTATGATATGTTTTTCTATGGATGTGTTATTTATATACCATTAATGGTTTAGGGTTAATGTATTAACATTTTTATGCTAGTTTTAATTTTAATTTTTATGTTATTTATCAACAATTTCATATGAGTAATGCATTGGACTTAGTATGTTATGGGTGTGCCTGCTATATCTCCTTGATGCATCAGTAGGAATCTTGATACAAACTAGTTCCTTGGAACAAGGCCTTGAAAAAATATTATTTTATGTCTTAGCACAAGGCATTGAATATGTGGTTATGATGTACGATGTTATACATTCCGTCATTATAAAATTAGCTATTGATATTACATGAGATTATTCAACTAGTATAATGTCCATGTTAATTGGTAAATGAAATTATATAATTTATCATTTCCATATTTTGTTGAAAATTAATTTTAAAAGGATTATGTTTTATTCTTATACGTTGCCTTCCATATTTATGCTTATTTATGAATGTTTCTGATATATTGTTATCTTTACTAGGCATCTGAGCTCACCCATTTCTTAATTTTATTTTTCCTAGGATGTGAAAAAGTATATTATTATTGACCTGTAGGGACAGGCTGTGAGATATGAGTTTGTTCAAAATAGAAAAAAATGTTTTTTTCATAATGAAATGTAAAACTTTTTTATGTATCTAGTACTTCCAAGGCTACTGAACTAATTGGTCATTCAAGACATTATCTCTTGAGATCATGCCAATGATATGTAATAATTCACCAACACTGGGTAACTAGTTTCGGGGTGTTACAGTAGGTATTTGTGCAGGTTTAGTAAAAACCATGGAGGATAGATTTAGAAAAACTCTGATTAGAGAACATTACCCTAAAATGGACATTGAGGATTAGTATAGAAGACATTCCTAGAATTTTGGTAAGGTAGTGATTTTGTGTGTTTTTAAAGAAATACATCCATGTATAGATACGAGTTGGTAGAGGCGGCTCTATCACAGATGAACCTTGGAATGAAAACTCTAACAAGGAGTTTCGAGCTTAATCTGTGGTATCCTAGTACATGAAAATGGGCCTTGCTACACACTTAGTTACAACACTCCTTGGGGGTATTTTCAAGATAATTCACATTGTCCATATAAACCAATATGAAGGATTTATGAGTAAGTACTTCTTCAAAGAAAACATTTTTTTAGGATTTTGAATTATATTCATAAACTGTTCAATTTGTGTTAGGTATTTTACTAGTTTATATTTATGTATTGTGATTCATAATTTAATCTAGTGTATGCAATTGTTTAAAAATGGGTCATAATGAGAGGACTAAAAACAATAACGACGCACGTAATCCATGTACGGATTTCCCTCCTACTCACGAAAATTAATGTTGAGATGGTGATGAAACCAGTGCTGAACAACTTATAACCATACTGGGACAACTCACTCAGGTTATGAATAATAATGTTACCCATATAGAAAACCCTGATCCACAACATAGAGGATTAATCTTAGACCACTTCATAAGGCCAAAACCACAAACATTCATAAATACAACAAAGTTTTATGTATCATAGCAATGTAATAGTTCCATAGAAAAAATATTTCATGATTTGGGGAGTAGTGAAAAGGAAAAAGTTTTCATGGCAGTTTATCACCACATGGGAGAGGCAGATCAATGGTGGAAATTAATTCAAAACACAAAGAAGGATGAAGAAGTATCAGATATAGAATGGAGGGTGTTTAAACAAAATTTCTGAGAAAAATACTTTCTTCGTGACCATCGTGAGGATATTTAAATACATTTTGTGTGTTTTATGAAAAAGGCGGATAATAATGTAACAAAATATTAGGCTAACATTAAAAGATTGTAAAGGCATGTATTAGATTATTCACATAACCTAGTGAGTAAGATTGATTGATTCATTTATGTGTTAAAACCATTTCTCTGTCTACCATATGTCTCACAATCATTCTCATTGTATGAAGATATTGTCTAATGTGCAATCAGAATAGAAAATAAATTCTCTAAGTCAAGAGACATTAAAATAATGCAAGGGAAGAATAGATCTGCTGAAAACTCTAGAAATTGACATATGGGGAAGAAGGGAAAAGTTGAATTTCCATCATGCCAAAAATTTGGTAAGAAACACCTTTATACATTTCTAAATGGAATGGGATTATTTTACAAGTGTGGTGAAAAAATCCACCATGCTCGTGATTTCAATGGAATAAAAGAGGTTGTCCATGTTGATTGCTACAATTGTAGAGAAGTGGGGCATTACACAAATTAATTTCCTATGTGTTAGAGAAACATAACTTAGAAAATGCCAAGGGATCAAGGATATGGTTATGTGATCACAACTGTTGTGGTTGAATCTCCTAATGACACAGTGGAAGGTACCTTAATGGTTTCCTCAAATTTAGCCAATGCTTTATTTTAGGTTGGATCATCTCTTCCCATTTTTCTACAAAAATGAGATATTTCCAATTTGATTTTACAATGGAGTTTTTAGTCAAAAATCCTAAGAGAAGTATCATTGCAATAATGGTTTGTGAATCAGTTCCCATTAGGGCGTATAAATGTGATTTATCTACTGATCTCATAATCATACCGAAGATTGAATTTGATATAATCCTCGGCATGGATTATCATTATCACAATGATGTAAAAATGTATTGTAAGAAGTTGAATGTTACAATATTAGATGATGGTAAAGAGTATCTTATCTTTAGAAGAGAAATTTCACCATCTGATTCCTGCATAGATCCCCCAGTAGATCTAATAAATTCAATTATTGGGGAGGAAGATATTGAAATAACTATGGGTGAGGAACAGAATTTTCGAATACAGGATGTACCAATTGTACGAGAATATGTTGATGTTTTAACATAGGATTATTCTAGACATCCTCCAGAATGAGAAATAGAGTTTTCCATAGATTTAATTCCTGGTTCAATGCCCATATCGATTACTCCTTATAGAATGGCCATTGAGGAATTAGTATAACTGATGATACGACTAGAGTAATAGGGTATTAAAGGATTTATTCTCCCAAGTGTTTCTCCATGGGGATCCCCTATTCTTTTTATAATGAAAAATATGGATCTATTAGATAGTGCGTTGACTACAGGGAGATCAGTGCTATAACAACCATGAACTAGTATCTCATACCTCACATTGAAGAATTATTTGATCAAATTCATGGAGCTCAATATTTTTCTAAGATTTACCTTCGATCTAGATATCGTTAGTTGTGTGTGAAGAAGGATGAAATTTCTAATACGACATTTTTTACCCTGTATGAGAATTACGAGTTTAGAGTAATGCCGTTTAGACTGACTAATTCACCATCTGTCTTAACGGAACTAATGAATATATCTTTAAAAATATATATTGATGACATTGTAGTGGTATTTATTGATGATATATTGGTATACACCAAAATCTATGAAGGTAATAAAAATAACTTGTGCACTATTCCAAAGACTCTTAGAAGAAATGAATTATATGGGATGTTTAGAATGTGTGAATCTTGGATTAAGAAGATTTCATTTCTTGGCCATATTTTCTATAAAGATGGAATATTTATTGATACCTAAAAGACAAAGGCAGTCCACGAATGACCATCACCGACGACTATAAGCAATGTATGCAGTTTTATTGGATTAGTAGGTTAATATCGGCATATCATCTATAATTTTGTCTAATTGGATAACCCATTAACCAAGCTCAAATGTAAAGGGGATAATTATGTTTGTAAAAATGAGTGGGAAGAATGTTTTGATGTAACAAATAAAATTTTATTCAATGCTCCAATATTCCTTCTACTATGAGGGAATGATGGGTTTTCTATTTATAGTAATGCTTCAACGAAAGGATTGTGTGGTAACCTTATACAGAATGACAGAGTTATTGCCTATGCATCACGTAACCTAAAAATTCATGAAAAATACTATCACACTCATGATCTTCAGTTATATGTTTTAATATTTTCTCTGAAAATATGGAGACACTATCACTATGGTGAATAATTTGAGATTTATACTCATCACAAGATTTTGAAATATATTTTCCATATAATGAACTCAACATGAGGAAACGGAAATGGATTGAACCACTATAAGATTATGATTTAACTATACACAACCACCCCTGGAAGGAAAATAATGTGGCATAGGATTTGGGCAGAAAAGATTATGGGGTTTTGAGAAATATGAGAGTTGAAAGGAATCATATCTTCACGGATTTAGTATAGATGACTATGGGAATAATAATGTAAGGTGAAACATCAATACTTTGTCAAATAGTTTCTAATCCACCATTAATTGAATGGATAAAATGTTCACAGACTGATGATTAGGAGTTTCAAAAGAAAAGTAAAGCTGTATATGAAGGGAGAATAATTGACTTTGTATATGAAAATGGAATTTTGAAATTTTGTAAGAGTCCTTGTGTTCCTGAAATACCTGATCTAAAAAGGGAATTGTTGGATGATGCTCATAGATGCAATTTCACTAAACACCCTGGTAGAACTAATATGTATAGAAATTTGAGGGAACATTTTTTGAGGGACTAAATGAAGAGAGTGATTTCTGATTATGTATCAAGATGTATGGTTTTTAAACTGATGAAATATTGAAGGAAACATCCTAGAGGAGTCATGAAACCTCTTCCCATGGATGATTAGAAATGGTATGATACTACAATGGAATTTTTGATGGGGCTACAAAAGACTCCTAGAAGGAATGATGTAATATGTGTCATTGTTGATGGTCTTACCAAGTCAGTACATTTTGTTGATATAAGATATGATTTACCACCTGAACGTTTTCTAACCGTATTTATTAATTATGTTGTAAGAAATCATGGAGTACCCTTATCAATTATTTCGAATCACGATCCTTGCTTTACATAATTATTTTGGAAAAGTCATCATAAGGTCTTGAATATTGAACTTTGTTTGAGCCCTCCGTACCACCCTCAAACTGGTAGACAATCAAAATAGACTATTCAATCATTCAAAGACATGTATAGATCATTGGAAATTGACTTTCATGGTATGTGATATCAATATTTTCCACTGATAGAATTTTCCTATAACAATAGCTTCCACTCCAGTATTAATATGGCACCATATGAAGCGTTATATGGAAATAGATGTCGCATACCAACTTGTTTGGAAGATGTTAGTGAAACAAAACTCATATTCCTAGAACATGCTGAGTAAACGATGTATAGGGTGATCGTTATCCAATCCCACATCAATCAATCTCAATGTAGGAAAACAAGATATGCTGATAACCGAAGGAAGGATTAGAAATTTCAAGTAAGAGATAAAGTTTTCTCGAATGTATCTCCCTTGAAGGGTGTTATTTGATTCAGTTAGAAGGATAAATTTTGTCCTAGGTACATCAGACCTTTGAAAATTATATATTGAATTGGATTTATAGCTTACAATTTTTAAATGCCTCCAAGTATCTCCAAATATCATGATGTGTTCCACGTACACTATTGAGAAAATACATGCCTGGACCAATACATGTACTCACCTATGAAGAAATTGAACTGAAACCAGATATTTCATATTGTGAAGAGAATGTCAAGATTCCAGATACTATAGAACAAGTGTTGAGAAACTGGATGACTGATATGTTAAATTTATATGGAGAAACATAAGATGGAAGAGGCAATGCTGGAATTAGAGGAACATATGATGAATAACAAACAAATGCTTTTTATGGAGTAGTATTCTACAAAATTTGTGTATGAAAATATTTTAAGGAGGGAAAAATATAACACCCCAATCATCCATTGTACATTTCACTTTGAATAATTCAATGGCTTGCATTGTACGCAACATCAAGATCTAGCACACCAAGACCAATCAAACTAGCTATTATGAATAGTAATACCAAAATTTTGAAATTTTATTAATTCTCTTTTTTAAAATGGACATTTTTTTTGGATTTGGAATATCAAAAATAGGTTAGGGTGAATTTTTGGTATTTTTCAGAAAACATACAATTTTTTAGGAATAGTAAAAAACACTATATTATTGTTTAAAAGCTATATTTCATGTAAATAAATATTTATTTTAAATATATATATATATATGGTCAAAATAGATGAATAAAACCTATATATTTAATGTGTAATTCATTGGAGTCATTTTTTAATAAAAATATATGTATAAAATTTTATTGATCATTTTATCATCTTTTAGCCACCTAATAAGAACATTTGCAAATTTGCACAAAATTTAATTTAATTGCTTCTGTGAATTTAATTTCAAAAATCCGAGAGAAAAAATTTACATTATTAATTATAATGTGGTTCAATGTGATGCAAATAAATTTTTGTGAACAAGAACTTTGGAATTTTATTTACTATGGTTAAAAGTAAATATTGTAATTAAAGGTAAAAATGATATTATAATTACCCTAAAACATGTCCAAATTCTATAGAATAAGTTCACTTCGACAAAAATAATCCTTTGTAATAAAATATTATCCTTTTGATCTATATGGATTATATTAGGACATTTATTATTATTTTTATAGAAGAGTTAAAAGTGATAAATTAAAATTTTAATAACTAAACTATTTTTAATATAGGGTTATACAGAAGATATATTCTACTATAAATATTACTTAGATCGATAACAATATTTACTACCTCTTTTTATTTTATTTTCAATTTTTAGAAATTATATAATTAAATTTATATATGACAAAATGATGATGTAATAATTACCTTATTAAAAAAAGATTAAAATAATTGATATTATAAATATCATAATAAAAGTAAATTGAGACATTTAATGCATTAGACGAATTTTATATGTTAATATGACATGTTAGGGTTTATTAAATAAATTTTTTTCTAAGTGATAATGTAGTTATGACTTTCACAAAAACAAAATACCAAATAGTGTCAAAATTGACAAAAATGAGTTTTTGAAACAAATACTATATTACAAGATGATATAATATTCCTAGAAAAATAAGGATCATAAATAGGACTTATATAAGGTTAGATATGTCAATAATTAACCAGTTGGGTTTCTCTAGTATTTTTATAGTATATTATTTAACTATTTATTATAGTAATACTAGAATACATGGTAAAAGTTAAACTACTTATATAAGAGTAAAATCTAAAAGATATGGTTAATATGGTCACCAAACCCTATCTAAAACCTATTGGTTGAGAGTTTTCATACCCATACCCACTTTATTCTAAAAATATATTCTTTTGGAGCCTTTATAAAACGAATATGATGGAATAATAAATTAATATTTCAAGATTTTCCTGAAGTAAATCTCACATGTCTTATAAAAGGGTACATTAGTTTCTCTTAATATCACACATACATAGCCATTTCTCTCAGCCAAACACTTCTCAATTACCCTCAAAAATACCCATACATCATCCTAGAGTCATTATTTTTATCAAAATCCAACATAAGGATCCATTTTCATCAATTCAAAAGGAAGCACTCAAAGAAGAGGTAATAATTTCATAACCTCTTTCAATGTTCTTTTCTTCTTCCACTTCCTATTCTACTGTTGTTTCCATACCAAAATAATAACTCTAGTAACATATACATTATTTTATATTATTATAAATATGGTACAACCATTTTAATTATTATTTCCATCCTATGAATGACAAAGTCACCATACGTGTGTACGTACGACTTACCGTCTCTACACCGTGGTGTAGTTTGTTATTCAACACTTCATTATTAGATGGGAATAAAAATTAGTATAATTGATTTAAAAAAATATAACATGTTAATTATTCATTATATATGATATACCTTCTAATTACATAATATTTCACAATCAATAGAATGATATTTTCACTTGTGCGTACGTATGGATTTCGGTCTCTACGAACACGATTAGATTCATTCCGCATCATAACCATTCTAGAATAATTTTAATTTTAGGATTAAAAATAGTGTTTAAGAACATTATATAATCTTGGATATGAATCAAATGCATCCTATCCATAATATATAGGAAATATGAAACAAAACATATAATGGGAAGCGAATCAGTTAACACGAGAAACAATAATACTGCTGAAATATCATTAAAACGATTATTAGATGATCATATATGATATCATATTTATGAATGTTGTTATTTAATTGTGTAATAATAATAATTTAAATATTAAAAAGGATTTTTAAGTACCCTCTACTATGGAAAATTTCAATATAAGTTTTAATTTTACAATCTCTTTATTATCTGAGGTTTTTTATACCTTAGTATCTACTGCGACCTCTTTATCATCCATATCCGTGTTTCTTAAAAATGTACTTAATTTTTTTTTTAAATTTCCTATAATGAGTTTTAATGTCATTTATACCCTTTTTTTACTTTTTATAAATTGTTTTAAAAGTAATGTTTCTGTCGTTTTCAAAACATTGTACTTTACGACCTTTTTGATGAATTATGGTAAGAATGTTTTTTTAACTTATATTGCGGGTGAAACTACTTTCTGCTATTATAACACCTTATAAGATTACATTACAATATTATAATAATATTATCAAAATAAATTTCTTGTTTTCTAATTATCTGACTTTTAAATAATTTCAAAATTGATAGAGATATTTATCACAAATAGTTTTGATTTCATCTATATCAACATCCTTTGATGAATTATACACCTTTTTGAAGTTGATTTATTATGATACAATATTGAATGTATTTTGATATGTTTGACTATGGATGTGTAATTTTTATAGAATTCACGGATGATGGTTAAAGTATTATAATTTTTTATGGTAGTTTGAATATAAAAATTGTTATTTTTTAATCTTTTCATATTAGTAATGAGTTGGACATAGTATGTGATGGGTGGAGCACACTATAGCTCCTCGATGCATTGGTAGCTCTCATGAGACAAACTAGTTTCTTGGAACAAGGCCTTGAAAAAATATTATATTTATTCATGGAATGAGGCCTTGACTACGTGGTTATAATTTATGGAATTAGGAATTCCGTCATTATGATATTATCTATTGATATTACATGTGATTATTCAACTAGTATAATGTCCATGTGAATAAAAAAATCGCATCATTTGATTTATATTTTCCATATTATTCAATAGTTTAGGTTTAAAAGGCATGTGTTTTATTCTTATACATTGGATTAAATGTTTATGCTTATTTGTTACTGATTACGCTATATTTTTATCCTTAATGAGCATCTGAGCTCACCCATATATATGTTTTATATTTCCAGGATGCAAATAAGTATATTAAAATTAATGTATAGAAATAGGTTAAGGGATATATGTTTTTCAATGTTGACACAATATTTTTTTACATTTCACAATGTAGTGTAAATCTTATGTATGTATCTAGTACTTCTAGGGCTACTAAACTAATCGGTCTATCAAGTCTTGATCTCTTGTGATCAAGCCAATTTTATGTAATAATGGACTGTCTCTGGGTAACCAGGCTCGAGGCATTACAATTTAAATGACACATTTAGATCTCTTCTAAATTTCACATGGTTAGGTCTTTTAGGGATATCAATAACATCTATAATGTGGATATTAACGTGGAGAAATGAAATTTAATGATATTGGTTGAGATATTAGGCTCAAATTTGTGTAAAAAAGTGAGAGTTGGGTTTCATTTTATATTTGAGTGGAGGAGGAATGAGGGAATTTCATAAAATACTATGACAGTATTAATTAATTTTGATGGTTCAGTGAATGAAAATTTGTAATATTCTAAGATAATAACAAGATGAGTCGACATACTATAAAAAAGGAAAATATTGTTTCACATTTTTACCCATATATTTATGTTTTAACCCCCTATTAATACTTTTGAAATTTACAAAAATGTCAATGATTTCTACCTTTTAAGGGTTAATAATGCCACCATAAAATGAAAAATAGATCATAAATAGACAATTTTTTTATTACTAAAACCACATACATCATTTATTTAGATGAATATAATAATTATATGATTTTTATATAATGTAATGATATATTATTTATTATAAAATATCATTAAATTTATAATTAACACAATTCATTTAATTTATCATTTAATATGTAACATCCCATCCCGAGCCACTGGGTCCGATCTGGATTCTACATGACCTCATGCATACCTCCCCATATGAATGAGTCTACCAAATAGCAGTGAGGGTCTTAATACGATAATGGGGAGAATATACCTTGTGAATACATTAATCTTGTATAAATACAATGAATAATAACAAATCATTAAATAAACAATCAAATTGAATATTTAGAAAATTGAATAAAGACCTAAATCTCAAGTAGCTCCTAATATGGTATGTATCTCTAGAGTTTAAAAAAGAGGACATGTAAATAAATAAATATCTCTAGGCTACTGAGTTTTCAGTCTTGGTCTACTCTAGCTCAATACTCCACTTCCCATGCATCCACCACATGACCCATGGACATCACTTGATACATCATTAATTCTACAAGCACATCAAAATTACCATGTAGGGTGAGAGTAAAAGACTCAGTAGGACACCACAAATGCTTCTTAAACCTAAGGTTCTCATATATTCTAGTGTATTCCATTATAAATAAATTTTTTCAAAACATAGTAACACACAGTCCAAAAATTGAGTGGTTGTGTGCTAACAAATCTTCCAGAAACCCCCAACTACGCCTACTTCATCTACATACCAGAATTATAATGTACGTTGATAAGTATGGAAAACCATTCCCAAGGATTTTGGAGAGTCACTCGGATTCCAAAATGCATCGATTAACAAACAACTTCCCCAGATTCTACATGGCATCGAGTAATATTCATAATCTAGAAGTCATTGAGAATCTATAACCTACCCTGAATCCATAAGGCATTGGGTAACAATGAAAATCCATTTGGCATCATGTGTTGGTCATCTACTAAAAAAACACCTGGAATCAATTAGATTCCATGTTACTTGGATATCATGCATTGTGGTTGTTGGGATCACACATCTTACACACGCCCCATAATGAGTAATTATACCATGATACCTACCATTCAAGTATACACATTCCAATCCTTCAATGGAATGTATGAAATTTTATTTCATGTAAAAAACATAGAGCACATCTTGAGAAACATAAAATAATAAGATACATCAACATGTGAATAAAACACCATCAGGGAATTAAGCTATCACATCACTCTCATGGAAGAAATACACACTATAAAATTGGACAGACAGAGACCTACATGTGATCATAGTCAAGCAGGATTTCATGTAATTCAACACATAAATTAAATATAGAAACAACTATAAATGATATTCAAAAAGGATAAGGAACTTCTTACCTCAATAGTGGGAAAATCACTTTGAGGTTTTGTTATTGAAAAGGTGATTTTTTAACATATTGAGATATCGACACATTGATGATTGAGGTATATCAAGGGTTATATAGAAACAAAAGAACTATTATATTGGAAAATTAAAATAAAATAGTCAATTTCAGGATACATTTCTCCTCCTGTTTAATATTAAAATTATTTTAATAAAATAATAATATTTGTGATGAATTTGGTAATGCCCCGACCCCAGTTACCGAGAGTCGGTGCATTATTACATAACATTGGCATGATCACAAGAAATATCAAGTCTCAGAAGACCGACTAGTTTAGTAGCCTTGGAATAACTAGATACATTCATAAAGATTACATTACATCATAAAATAAAAACTACATTAATAAAGTCTCCATAGTCCACACTCTCATCCCATCATACTATCCATGCAGGTCATTCATAAAATACTTCTTCACATCCTTGGATAAATAAAACATATAAAGGGGTGAGCTCAAATTCCCGGTATGGATAACAATATAGCAGAAACATTCATAAATATGAATAAACATTTAAGGTAATGTATAACTAAAACAAAAGCCTTTAAAACTTGAACTTCAACATAATATTGAAGAAATAAAATTAAATAATTCCATTTACTTATTCACCTGGATATTATTCTAATCCAATAATCACATGCGTTATCAATAACCACTTTCATAATGATGGAATGAATAATATCGGACTATCATAACCACATATCCAAGGCCTCGTGCCAAGACTACAAATAAGATTTTGTCAAGGCCTTGTGCCAAGACACTAGTTTGTCTCATGAGACCTACCGATGCATCGAGGAGCTATAGCTGGCTCCACCCGTCACTTATTTACTCCAATGCATTATTCATATGAACATTTTTAAACATAACATAATCATTCGTATTAAAACTAGCATACGAAATGTCAATACTTTCTCCATAAACCATGAATGGTATAGAAATAACACATCCACAATCAAACATTTCACAAAACCTTAAATATAATATGGAAGTTTTGTATCATAATAAATCAACTTCAAATAATCATAAAATCCATCAATGGATGTTGACATAGATGAAATAAAAACAATTTGAGAGAAATATCTCTTTTTTAAATCATTTAAATGTCACACATTTATAAAGTAAGTAATTTAAAAGAAATTATTAAATCAAAGTGTCCTATACCACTTTGAAAATTTTGAAAAGAAATATAATTTCAAAATATTAATGTTCATATAAATAAATCCTTAAAATCATTTTGAAAACATGGACATTAATTAAAAATATTTAGAAAGATAAATCTTTAAAACATTTAAAATTCTGATCCTAATAAAGAGTACCTTTCACAAATTCTTAAAATATTCATTTTAAAATAATTTAAAGGTCACATAATTATAAAATAATATATTTACTTTGAAAATATTAATATAAGATTTTAATGGAAGCTTCGAAGATTTTATAACGGCGGAAAATAGTTGCACCCACCGTATAAGTTAAAAAAACATTCTTACCTTAATTCTGTTAAAAAAGAACCTTGTTTGGAAAACGATGTAAAAATTCCTTTGTAAATCTCTTATAAAAAGACAAAATGGGTATAAATGAATTTATACCATAGTCTTTAAAATATTAAGAATTATTTGAAATACATTTTTAAGAAACATGTATGTGGATGATAAAGAGGTCCCAGTAGATTATTACGTATAAACAACCTCGGATAATGAAGAGATTGAGAAATAAACCATTAACTTGTAATTTTACTTGGTTGGGTAGGTTAAACTCCTGTATAATGGTGAAATAATTATTATTAAATCATAAAATAATCATTTACATTAATATGATATCATATATGATCTTTTAACATTGATTTGTTAATAATATTTTAGAATTATCGTTGTTTCGTGTGTTAACTTACTCGTTTTATTTTATATGTTTTGTTATGTAAGCCATGTTTTTTATGAATAGGTTGTATCTAATTCATATCCAGAATGATATTAAGTCCTTAAACATTATTACTGATTTTCAAATGATAATTATACTTGAATGGATACGATGGAGAATGAATATGATCGCGTTCGTGGAGGCGGTAGTCTGTACGTACGCACGAGCGACGATATTATTTTTTTGATATTAAAATAATATATAATTGGATGGTATATCATATATAAATAATCATTATCATGTTATATGTTTTATTTACATGAATTAAAAATCATTATTATACCCATCCAAATAATAATATATTGAATAACAATTACACAACGATGTGGAGACGGTAAGTCGTACGTACGCACGTATGGTGACATGTCATTCAAAGGATGGATAGAATACTGAATATGGTTGTACCATATTTATAATAATATTAAATTATATAGGATATACTGGATTCATTATTTTATAATGGTAAAAACAATGAAAGGAGAAGTTGAAGAAGAAATTAATTTGAAAAAGGGTGGTGAAAACATTACCTCATCTTCGGGTTATTTTTTTAATTTGATCAAAAGGGCTCATTAAGTTGGCATTCTGATCAAAATAAGGCCTCTAGGTTGAAGTGAGAGAATTTTATAGAGTATTTGGACAGGGGTTAGCCGATCCAAAAGGCTTTGAAGGTGTGAATTAATGAGAAGGAGGAGTGCCCTTTTATAAGAGGGGTGAGGGGCACCTTTGGAAAAGCTAGAAATATTATTTTATAATAATTTCATATTCGGTTTCTAATTGCTCCAAAGTGTATTATTTAAAGGTTAAGGTGGTTATATGTCTAAAACCACTCAACTAATAGTATTTAGACAAGTTTGGGTTACTAAATTAACCTTCTCTTTAAATATTAACTCTTAGTTAATTAGTTTCACTTTTACAATGTCTCTCTGTA
Source organism: Viscum album (assembly GCA_963277665.1). Taxonomy (NCBI): domain Eukaryota; kingdom Viridiplantae; phylum Streptophyta; class Magnoliopsida; order Santalales; family Viscaceae; genus Viscum; species Viscum album. Next base: position 1,276,106,356 of record OY728126.1, on the reverse strand, counting down.
TTTTTATATTATATGGTTAATAAACTTACAATATACATCCAGGAGACACCCAAGTGGTCCATTAATGATACACCTATAATTATATACGTCACTTGTCTGAACCTTATATTTTCAGGTTTCTAATATCAGTTAATAATATAATATTTGTTTTAAAAACTATTTTATGTCAATTTTGACCCTATTCAGTAATTGATTTTATTAAAAATCACAACAGAAGGATTACTTCTAAAAAAGTTACTTAAATCAATAAAAACATGTAATATGAACCTATAAAATTATTTTAATTCATAAAAAGTTTCAAATTATATTTATTTGGGTATTTATAATATCAATTATTTTAATTTTTTTCTATTATTGTAATTACTCCATCATCATTGTGTCATAAATAAATTAAATTATTTAAGGTCTAAAAATTATAAATAAAATATATATATGTAGGAAATATTTTTATATTTCTAATGAATATTTGAAATCGAATTTATCTTATGTATAACTCTATATTAAAAATGTTTTATTATATAAACTTTGATTCTAACTATTTTATCTCTTCTTTGAATTAAATAATAATAAATGACCTAATCTAATCCATGTGGACCTAAATGATAATATTTTATTCCTAAGGTTGGTTTTTGTCTAGATACACTTGTACAATAGAATTAGGTCATGTTTTAGGTTAATATTAATAACATTTTTACCCTTAATTACCCTATTTTTTTAAAATCGTGGAAAATTAAAGTAAAAAGTTCATATTCACCAAAAATTATTTTCATCTCATTGAACCACATTTTACTCCTTGATATTAACCTTGTCTCTCTAATTTTATATCTTCCAATCACATAATGGGTAAAATTATGTTTTATGAAAAATTTAGTTATTTTTAACTACCACTTAGTGGTTTCACTATTCATCAAAAAAATGAAAGTTTCCAGAAAAATACCAAAAATTAGGCCTAAGATATATTTGATATTATTAATTAAAAAATGATTTTTATTTTATCAAATTTAAAACATAGAAGTGGCAGTAATTAATATAAAATTAATTCTCATTGTTAAAACAAAAAGCGTGTTTTTAAGAGATAATAATTATTAAAATATTGACACTTGTTTATGTCCGGTTTAATTGTGAAATAATGTACAATGACCAAAATTGTATTAAATGGTAAAGATATATTCCAAATATATATTAGAACCACTAAAATTCCTAATTTATCACTATTAATTATTTCGATTAAAAAATTTGTTTTTAATTCAAATTTTGTAATTTTCACTATTCATCAAAATATGAAAGTTATCCGAAAAGTACCAAAATTTCACCCTATGATAATTTTGATATTAAGAATCCAAAAATGAAGTCCATTTCAAAAGATAAAATTTATAAAATTGAAAATGTAGGTATTACTATTTATAACGGCTAGTTTGATTGGTTGTGGTGTGTTAGAATCTCGAAGTTGTGTACAATGCATGCCATTGCAATATTCAAAGGAAAACATACCATGGAATATTAGGGTGTTTCATTGTAAATTTTTGATGTCCCCATTCTAAAGAATAAATTTACTTAGTCAAATTGAATATATAAAAGTTTAAAATATTTTATTTAAAAAAATGGTTTCACTATTAAAAGTTTGTAAAAGTGCATTTTTTGAAAAATACTTCTTTTATCTGAAAAAAAATGAATTTGTTCTTAAATTATGTCTAAGAATAAAATAATATGGATTCTAAAATTATAAGGATTATATAAAGTTTAAAATTTAGTTAATACTATTCATAACCTCTTTTGAATGGCTTGTTTGATAAGTCATGGTGCGCTTGAACTCAGTGTTGCGTGTAGTGAAAGTTATTGAATCAGTTTTAAGAAATAACACACTATAAAATCAAGGGGTGTTACATTCACCCCTCCTTCAATAAATTTTTTCCTCGCAATTTGAAATTATTCTTCGAAAAGAAAAGGTTGAAAATAGAAAATATCTTTGTGGGAAAACCCACATCGGAAATTGGGTTACTAAAATTTATTCTTAATATGATGAAAAGGGAAATGAAAGGGTCACCACCAAATTACGTACTCGATTAGGAGAATATTGGTGTCAATTAGAGACATATAATTTGACGGAAAAACGTAAATATTTATAGGTAGTGATTGACGTCATCAATCACAAACAAGCGTAAAATGGAGGTCCTTAAATTTATCAATATATGATGATTTGAAATACCATCAGTTCAACAAAACATAAGGTATTAGGATAACACATTTTTGGTTTTAGTATTCCTTAATTAATGTATAAGCATTAATTTATTCATAGAAAAGATAATAAGAAAAAATATATTCTTGACAAGTAGAGTTCCATCCTTCATCTAATTTCTACCACAAACTCATTTTTCACTCTAAAAGATAATATAACGTAAAAAATATATTCTATTTATCCTATACGTATAGGGTTACAAAAAAATGAATTTATAATTCATCTACCAGATCTTTTAAAAAAACCACATTATTTAATTCCGGACATTACGTGGGCCAGTGGTAGGTGATACACCCTTGGCGTCCTTCGGTTGTGGGTTCAAGTCTCGCGGCCTTTCCAGACGTGACGGGTTGCCGCCTGACCTCAGGATTGTCCTTTTATGGGAATCCAAAAATAATCTAATCTAGAACTATACAAAATGAATTATTCCAAAAATTAATATCCTTTTTTCTGCGTAATAACATGTGAACACCTTCATTATGTATTTGTTTAAAACACTGCAACATCCTGAATTACCATAAAACCTTATTGATTACATTCATGATCCGTTTTTCTTTAAAGAATAATGGATATACTCCTTCAATCAAAAAATGTTGTAAACCCAAATAATGCTAGAATATATAAATCATTAATCAGTTTCAAGGTTGTCAAGAATATCCAATATAATTTATCCAAATCAATCATGTATTATTCTAAAATCACTACCTCAGTATCAGAACTATATTATGAGTTATCATTCTCTCAACCATATATTTTCCAAAAATTTAACATGCTATTGAGTAACTTTTCTTTGTTCCACACAATCTCAAGTCCTTAATGAAATAGTACTTCAATACAATCCTTATATACTCCATAATTATTATAACAAGTACATTGTTGATACAACACTCAAATGACATAATCAACACAATAACTCTAATCATTCCTCTCCATCTGTGGTAGTATCATAACCTGATTATTATCCAATAGCATAATCTGCAGCATAGTCTGATGACTGGGACATAGGTTCCCTTAGTGTCCAAACTCTTTGAAAATTAATGATTGTACATTTGAAACCATTTTCTTACCATTATAGTCATGTACTTTGTGCCCTTTTCCTCCACAGTTATAACAAACTCCCATTCCTTTCAGGAAATTTCTAGGGTTTTTCTTCCCAAAGTTATCACTTATGGGAAAATTCTTCTTTTCCCTCTTCCCTTTATCCATCTTTCTCTCTTCCATCCTTTTCTTTTCATGATTCCCTTCAAAACCATAGGACTCAGTAAACTCTTTAATTATATTATCAACACATAATATTATTTCTTCATTAGATGATAGTACATGGGAGATTATTTCTCTTATAAATTCTTGCTTAAGACCATGAAAGACAAGATCCTTATTTCTCTTTGGATCATGTACATTGCGGGAGTTCTCATTCCTTATACTGGGTGCCATTTCTAAACAATGGCATACAATAGATTAGTTTAAGAATAATAATACCCAATCCCAAACTTGTAAAACACATAAAATAAATTTAATAGTTTATGGATATAATCCATAATAATAAAAATTTCTCCTTTGATGAAATATATACTCATAAACCCTTCATAATGGTTTGTAAAGAAAATGAGAATTACCCTAAGCATATACCCTGGGAGTTTCGTAACCAAGAGTGCAGCAAGGCTCGTTGTCGTGCACCAGTTCCTGTTTGATTCTAGCTCAAAGCGGTGTTTCTCAGGTTTTACCCCTAGGTACATCTGTGCCAAATCCTCCTCTACCTGCTCGTATTCAGACAGGGATGTATTGCCCAGAAAACTCATAAAATCTCTATAATACCAAAATTCTAGGAAGTTCTTATATACCAATCCTCAAATTCCATCCTAAATCTATGTTCTCTAATCACATTTTATCTAAATCTAGCTTCCAAGGTTTGTACTAAACCTCCTCTGATAACAACTGTAACGCCCCAACCCCAGTTACTCAGAGTTGGTGCATTATTACCTAACATTGGCATGATCACAAGAAAGATCAAGTCTCGGAATACCAATTAGTTTAGTATCCTTTGAATAGCTAGATACATTCATAAAGTTTACAATACATCATAAAATGAAAACTACAACAATATAGTGTCTATATTCGACACTCTTATCCCCTCATAATATCCCTGCAGGTCATTCATAAAATACTTCTTCACATACTGGGAAAAATAAAACCTAGAAAGGGGTGAGCTCAAATGCCCAGTAAGGATAACAATATAGCGGAAACTTTCATAAATATGAATAAACATTTAACGCAATGTATAACTAAGACAAAATCCTTTTAAACATGAACTTCAACAAAATGTGGAAGAAATAACATGAGATAATTCCATTTACTTATTCACATGGATATTCTACTAATCTAATAATCACATGCAATATCAATAACCACTTTCATAATGATGGAATGCATAATGCCATACTATAATAACCACATACCCAAGGCCTCGTGCCAAGACTACAAATAAGATTTTGTCTAGGCCTTGTTCCGAAACACTAGTTTGTCTCATGAGGCATACCGATGCATCGAGGAGCTATAGCAGGCTCACCCCGTCACATATTAAGTCCAATGCATTCCTCATATGAACAGTTTTAAACATAACATAAAAATTCGTATTAAAACTATCATACGAAATTTCAATACTTTCTCCATAAACCATGAATGGTATAGAAATAACACATCCACAGTCAAACATATCACAAGACCTTCAATACAATATAGAAGTTTTGTATCATAATAAATCAACTTCAAATAATCTTAAAATCCATCAAAAGATCTTGAAATAGATTAAATCAAAACTATTTGAGAGAAATATCTCTTTTTTTTAAATCATTTAAAAGTCACACATTTATAAAGGAAGTAATTTAAATTAAATTTTTGAATCAAAGTGTCCCATACCACTTTGAAACTTTTTAAAAGAATTATCATTTCAAAATATTAATGTCCATATTAATAAATCCTTAAAATCATTTTGAAATCATGTACATTAATTAAAAATATTAATAATGATAAATCTTTAAAACATTTAAAATTATTATCTTAATAAAGAGTACCTCTCACAAAATTTTAAAATATTCATTTTGAAATCATTTAATGGTCACATAATTATAAAATAAAACATTTACATTGAAAATATTCTTATAAGCTTGTAAGGGAAGCTTTGAAAATTTTATAACGGTGTAAAATAGCAACACCCACCGTATAAGTTAAAAAACATTCTTAACATAATTCAGTTTAAAAAGAACCTTGTTTGGAAAACAACGGAAAGATTCCTTTATAAATCTCTTAAAAAAAGTCCACAAGGTTATAGATGAATTTATACAATAGTCTTTAAAATAGTAAGAATGATTTGAAATACATTTTTAAGAAACATGGATTTGGATGATAAAGAGGCCCCGGTATATTTTTACATATAAACAACCTCGGATAATGAAGAGACTGTGAAATAAACACTTACCTTGTACTTTTCATTGGTTGGGGTAGGTTAACCACCTGTATAATGGTGAAATAATTGTTATTAAATTATAAAAGAATCATTTACATTAATATGATTTCATATATGATCTTTTAACATTGATTTGTTAATAATATTTTAGAATTATCGTCGTTTCGTATGTTAACTTACTCATTTTCTTTTATATGTTTTGTTATGTAAGACATGTTTCTTATGTATAGGTTATATCTTATTCATATCCAGAATGATATTAAGTCCTTAAACATTATTATTAATCATCAAATGAGAATTATACTTGAATGGATATGGTGGATAATGAATCTGGTCATTTTCATGGAGATGATAGTCCGTACGTACTCACGAGTGACAAATATCATTATTTTGATATTAAAATAATATATAATTGGATGGTATATCATATATGATGAATCATTATTATGTTATAATTATTATTTTCATGAATTAAAAATCCTTACTATACCCATCCAAATAATAATATATTGAATAACAATTACATCACGACGTGGAGACGGTAATCCGTACGTACGCACGTATGGTGACATGTCATTCAAAGGATGGATAGAATATTGAATATGGTTGTACCATATTTATAATAATATTAAATTATATAGGAGATACTAGATTCATTATTTTATAATGGGAAAAAAATAAATAAGAATTTGAAGAAGAAATGAATTTGAAAAAGGGTGGTGAAAACATTACATCTTCTTCGGGTTCTTCCTTTTGATTTAATCAAAAGGGATCCTTAGGTTGTCTTTCTGACCAAACTAAAGCCTTTAGGTTTAATTGAGAGAATTTTAGAGAGTATTTGGCCAGGGTTTGGCCGAACCAAAAGGCTTTGAATGTGTGAATTAATGAGAAGGAAGAGTGCCCTTTTATAGGAGGGGTGAGGGGCACCATTGGAAAAGATAGAAATATTATTTTATAATAAATTCATATTCGGTTTTTATGATATAATAACTATTAAAAGATTGAAACTTGTTTATGTCCGGTTTAATTGTGAAATTATGTACAATGACCAAAATTGTATTAAATGTTAAAAAATATATTCCAAATATACTTTAAAACCACTCAAATTCATAATTTATCACTATTAATTATTTCGATTTAAAAAGTTGTTTTTAATTAAAATTTAGTAATTTTCACTATTCATCAAAATAAGAAAGGTATCCAAAAAGTACCAAAATTTCACCCTAAGCTAATTTGGATATTACGAATCCAAAAATGAATTCCATTTCAAAAAATAAAATTTATAAAATTTCAAAATGTATGTATTACTATTTATAACGGCTAGTTTGATTGGATGTGGTGTGTTAGAATCTCGAAGTTGCGTACAATGCACGCCATTGCATTATTCAAAGGGAAGCGTACCGTGGAAGCATGGGGTGTATCATTGTAAATTTTTCATGTCCCCATTCTAAAGAATAAACATATTTAGGAAAATTGAATATATAAAAGCTTAAAATATTGGATTAAAAAAAGGGTTTCACTATTAAAAGTTGGTAAAAGTGCATTTTTTGAAAAAAACTTCTTTTATCTGAACAAAATGAATTTGTTCTTACATTATGTCAAAGAAACTCATAATATGGATTCTAAAATTATGAGGATTATATAAGGTTTAAAATTTATATAATACTATTCATAACCTCTTTTGAACGGCTTGTTTGGTAAGTCATGGTGTGCTTGAACTCGGTGTTGCGTGTAGTGCAAGTTATTGATTTATTTTGAAGAAATAACACACTATGAAATCTCGAGGTGTTACAATATTTTCACTTTCTTAAATAATTCTAAAAATATAATTTAAAATATTCACATGTGATGATAAAATATGATTTTTCACATTATCAAGTAAATTATTTATGTGCTAATAATTTACAAAAATTATTATTATCACAAGAACTAATAAATTATAAAATCTCACTCTGTAATTTAAATTATTCATTAAATTGTTATTTATGAAATCTAAAAAATATCACATGTGTGGATAAATTATAATTTTATCTTTATCAATTAAATAATAATTAGAATGATAATTTATGAAAATTATATATAATCAAATTCATTGCTAAATTATAATTTTAACTTTTTCATTTTAATAATCTATGTTATAATAATTTATTAAAATTAAAATTATCACATGCATAAATTGTAAATAATTCATGGTTTGGTTAATTGTATATTTATTCTAACATTCTATTTTTCTTTATTGAGTTTAAAAATTAATAAAAAAATGGAGGATAATAAAAATAATGATCATCATAATCATCATCATCATGATTATTATTATTATTATTATTAAAAAACATGAAACAAAAAATAATGATCTTACATTGGCATACAGCAGTTCTTGAGGGAGGATGAATTCAACCACTATCGTACGACGGTAATTGTTGGACTTCTTCACCACATGGTAGGACTGGCTCCGATCTTTATTATAAATATAAGGATCATCTGGTTTACATACCACAGAAACACACATTCAATTTTACAATAGGAGAATAATTAAACCTCAATTTTAGTCCATTAATCATGAATCAAATGATTGGATAGTGTTTAATTCGCCTTTCGTAATGAATTAATAATTTTTAATCATCCAAAATGGTTCACCTTTAGACTTTCTAAATCACACGGGTGTGATTAATGGTTTAATGCACGACTTGGGGATATAATAAACATTAACGTTTAATTAATTATTTCATTTAACTAAAAATTAAACATAATTTATGACCTGATCAATAAGAATATTTCATATAAAACTTATACCCTTTATAGGGTAAGTAACACATTACAGACCTGACGGTGGTCTCAAATTTTTTAAATGATACACCTTTTGAGAGATATTAAAATTTTATTAACCAAAAATATGAATAAATAATTAATTAAATTTTATCTAATTTATTTTCAGGGGATAGATGTCCAAAATTATCATTCTCACAAATTTTATACCTATAATCGTGTAAACCCAATGTTTTGGAGATAATGATGGTTTCATATTTCTCATACGACACATCATTTTGGAGATATTCAATAGTATCGGATAAACTGTAGAAAATTAATATAATATATTTAATATTATTATTATTTCTTCAATAATTATTTACAAGCCTTAAATCATCTCATTAAATCGGTGTCTTACTATGAAAATACTCTATTGAATATTCCAAAGTGTTATGTATTCCTTTTCACTTTTGAAAAACCATTCACAAATTTTATTTTATTTTTTACTGAAAAATATTTTTTCACATATGATTATTTAATTTAACGAAAGGAGGGATTTTATTATCCTTTTAAAAATTAGGATATTACTATACTCTACCTCCACTGACATTTCATTCTCATGATATTTCTATAGTTTTCATTTTTAATAACTCATGAAATTGAGCTTGAACATCAGAATCTCACTCCCATGTCTCTTCTATGATCTACCCATGCTACTACGGAATCTGAACTAGTGGTTTTATCTTACCTCCTAACAAATTCTTTCTTCGATGCATGATCTACATCAAACACTCCTCAGAAGATGTTTCAGTCTCCACCGCAGTATCCTCCAAATCAATAACATATCTCAGATCAGGTATGTACCTCCAATATTGGGACACATGGAACTAGTATTGCATACGTCCATAGTGAGATGGGAGGTCTAAATGATACTAAATTGACCCTATTTTCTCTGTGATCTCAATGGGTCTAACAAAATGTGGTGTAGGATTTCCCTACATTCATAGATGTGTGTTCCTTAACCGTGAAGTCACTATCAAAAAAATCCTAACCACTCACATAAAACTACAAGGGTCTCCTCCTATAGTCATTATATGATATATGAATTCACTAAGAGGTGATCAATCTCTTCTTTATCTTTAAGACACTTTTGAAGGACTCCATAACAATATTATGGCCAAAAACTACTGCCTCTCCTACCTCATTCCAACACAATGATAAATGACACAACCTCCCATAAATATTTGAGTAAGTATCCATCTAGTTAAAATCCTAAAAAATTTAAATGAATGAAAATTCAATCAAGTATAAGTGATCATCACATGATCATCTATAGTCTCATCATCATGATCGAAGAATATCCTCCAATATTTTAATTGTCTACTCATACTGTCCATCGGTCTTTTGATGGAATGTCGTGCGCAATCTCAGTTGAGTCCATATGGATTTTTTTAATCCCAACAAAAAATTTCATCTAGAAACTAAATCTCAATATGAAAAAATTATTTAAGGGACTTGTGATAGGAGCATGATTTCTTATACATAATTCCTTGTCATATCCTCCACTGAGTGGGTCACTCTTATTGTTGTGATGTGAGAAGACTTCATTAACTATATGACAATCACCTTAACTGTGTCCTGACTCCTCGAGGTCCTGAGTAACCCAATTAGAAAGTCCATCATGATGTATTCCCTCCTCCACGTAGGGATTGGGATTGTTTGTAACAACCCACAAAGACGATGGTGTTTGGACTTCACCCTCTTATAGGTGAGGCATCAAGAGACCAAAACAACAAATATCTATCTTCATCCCTTACCTCCAGAACTATCTCCTGAAATCATTATACTTCATGGACTGACCAATATTTATGTTCCTTCTAGAAGTATGGTAATCTCACATTATATCCCATCTATCATAAGTATGGAAAAACACTATTCCCTATACCAATATCATGTCATCATCACACATAGACCTTCTGGACATCGATTCATCACCATCTTGTTTTTCCCTCATTATGGTCCACTCTAATCTTAACTCCTATTCAACTATTACTCGGTCCCCAAGTGAGGATGTAACTATCAAGGGAGAAAAATTCAGACAACCATGTTCATGTCAGGCATCCATCCTCAACTCATCCTAAAAACACATCAAATTTATCTATTCCCTAAGGATCTCCAACAATGTTCCTGCTTCTCTTGTGTCATCCGGATAATGGAATATTCTACGATAGTTACATTTCTATGTGGTTTTGTCATATAAAATTATAAAATATATAGATACTCAACCTAGTGCCTCTACCTTAGATTCAGTTCCATATGAGTGAAGAAATAGAAAAGGCTATTTTAATCCATGTAATCAATAAAAAAACAAAACAAATATATATTTTCTCCCACATTTTAGAGCATAGATCACTATTATAAGCTCCACACTAGGTGTAAGGTAGTTCTTATCTTGGGTTCATAGGTGATGATAATCCTATGAAACTCCCAACTCTATTTTCATCAACAATTATACCATACCAATTTATGATGCATCATAATACAATTCATCATCGATAATAGGATTAGGGAGTGTTTGTAACAGCCCAAGCTTCCACAGTACGTTTCTCTTTTATTAATTAAATATCATGCATGGTATGTAACATTGTGTTCTAGCACACCCCGACCAATCAAACTAGCTATTATGAATATAAATACACACATTTTGAAATTTTATATATTTTATTTCTCAAAATGGAATTCATTTTTGGATTCGGAATATCAATATTAGATTAGGGTGACTTTTAAGTATTTTTTTCAAAACATTCAATTTTTATGAATTGTGAAAAACACTGTGTTATTCTTTAAAAACTACTTTTTATTTAAATAATTATTTTTTTAAATTTATTTTATTTTAAAATATATATAATACATATATTAGTTAAATGAAATTCATTAATATCATTTTATAATAAAATTAGATGTTTAAAATTTTATTGAACATTTAATGTCTTTTACCCATCTTCTATTCACATTTGAAAATTTGCATAAAACGCAATTTTACCACTTCTGTGAATTGAATTTCAAAACTCTAAGAGACATGTTTGAGATGAGTATGTAAAATTTTGTTTGATATGATGCAAATCGTTTTTGGTGAATGGTAACATTTAATTTTATTTAGCACGATTTAAAGTAAATATGGTAATTAAAGGTAAAAATGATATTATAATTACCCTAACACATGCCCTAATTCTATTGGATTAGTTTTTTCAATGGAAATAAATCTTTTGAATATAATATTATCCTTTTTTATCCACATTTATTAGATTATGACGGTTATTAATAAGTTATTTAATGAAGATTTGAAAGTGTTAAATTCACATTTTAATAACTAAATCATTTTTAACATTGGTTTATAAATAAGATAAATTAGACTATAAAAATTTATTATAAATATAAATATATTTCTTACATCATGGTATTTTATTTTTAATTTTTAGATATTATATAATTAAATTTATATATGACACAATGATGATGGAATAATTAAATTATTAACGAAAGATTAAAATAATTGATATTATAAATGTAAAAATAAATTTAAATTGAGAATTTTAATGCTTTACCAGAATTTTTTAGGATAATACGTCATTTTAGGGTTGAATAAATAATTTTTTTTTGAAGTGATAAAGTTTTTATGAATTTCAAAAAAAACAAAATACCAAATATTGTCAATATTTTCATAAATGAGTTTTTTTAAAAAAAATACTATATTAGTAAATGATATTACATTCCTAAATATACATGGTATAGCCAAATAACTTAGATAAGGTATGATATGTCAATAATGAACCACTTGGGGTTATTTTGGAATTTTATAGTTTGTTTATTAAAGATTAATTAAAATAATTAAAGAATAAATCGTAAAAGTTAAACTATTTAACTAAGAGTTAAATCTAAAATATAAGGTAAACATTTTGACCAAAAACTATCTAAAACATTTGTTTTGAGAGGTTTCAGACCCACCATACCTTATTCTAGAAATAAATCATTTTGGAACCATTATAAACCGAATATGATTGTCTAATAAATTAATATTTCATGTTTTTTACAAAGTGTCCCTCACCTCTCTTATATAAGGAAACTTCCCATTCTCTTAATATCACAAATCCAAAGCCTTTTGGATCAGCCAATATCTAGAAGAATATCCTCCCAACTACCCAAAATTAAACCTAGAAGCCTTACTTTGATCATAATCAACCTATGGACCCATTTTGATCAAAATAGAATTTAGCACCAGAAGAAGAGGTAATAATTTCATCACATATTTCAAAGTTCATTTTTTCTTCCAATTCCTCTTGCATTGTTGTTTCCATACCAAAATAATAAATAAAATAACTTATACATATTGTGATGTTATTTTAAATATGGTACAAACATATTCATTATTCTGTCCATCCAATGAATGACAATGTCACCATTCATGCGTACGTATGGCTTACTGTCTCTACGTCGTTATATAGTATGTTATTCAACACTTAATTATTTGAATGGGTATAGTAATGAATATAATTGATATAAATAATAAATATAAAAACGTAATTATTATTTATATATGATATACTATCCAATTTCATACTATTTCATAATCAATAGAATGATATTTTTTCTCATATGTACGTACGAATTACCGTCTCTGCGAACACGATGAGATTCATTCCACATTGTGACCATTCAAGATTGATTTTTATTTTATGATAAAAAATAATGTTTAAGAACATAATAAAATTCATTATTTTAATCAAATACAACCTATAAAAGACAAAAATCACTTACGTAACAAAACATATAAAGGAATGTGAATTAGTTAACAACTGAAATAATGATACTTCAGAAATATCATTATAAAAGAAATATTAGAAGATCAAATATGATATCTTATCTATGTATTTGATTTTTTTATAATTAAATTACAATGATTTAAATATTATACATAAGGTTTATGTACCCTCAACTAAAGATATTTTCAAGGTAAGGGTTAATTTTACAATCTCTTTATTATCTGAGGTTGTTTATATGTGAGTATTTACTATGACCTCTTTATCATCCACATCTATGTTTCTTAAAAATGAATTTCAAAACATTTTTACTAATTCCTCTAATATGTTTTAATTTCATTTATACCCATGATGGAATTTTTATAAAATGTTTTCAATTGAATCGTTCCTTTTTTTCGAAAATATTTACGTTGTGACCTATTCGATGAATTAAGGTAAGAATGTTTTTCTAAATTATACAGTGGGTGCGGCTATTTTCCACAGTTAAAACATGTTAGAAGCTTCACATTAAATCTTATAAGAATATTTTAAATGTAAATGTTTTCATTTATAATTATGTGACTTTTAAATGATTTCAAAATAGAAAGAGATATTTTACTCAAATTGTTATGATTTCATCTATGTCAACATCCTTTGATGGATTTTACACTTATTTGAAGTTGATTTATTATTATACAATATTCCATATTGTATAGAAGGTTATGTGATATGTTTGTTCATGGATGTGTCATTTTTATACCATTCAAGGTTTATGGTTAATGTAATCACATTTTTTATGCTAGTTTAATTACAAATATTTATCTTATGTTTTAACCTTTTCATTAGAGGAATACGTTGGACTTAGTAATTGGAGGGTGGATCCCTCTATAAATCCTTGATTAATCAGTTGGTCCCATGAGACAAACTAGTGTCTTGGCAGAAGGCCTTTAAAAACTCTTATTTGTAGACTTGTCACGAGGCCTTGACTATGTATTTATGATGATTTGCATTAAGAATCCCATCATTACGAAATTATTTATCAATATTGAATTTGATTTTAGACAAGTAGAATATCAATTTGAATAATTAAATGGAATTATTTGACTTATCATTTCAATATAATGCTAATTTTTATTTTTAAAAGGCTTTTGTTTTAGTCATATACATTTCCATCAATTTTTATGCTTATTTATGAATGTTTCTATTGTATTGTTATCCTTACTGAGCATCAGATCTCACCACATTATTCTGTTTTATTTTTACCAGGATGTTAAGAAGTAGATTATGATTGACTTACATGCATATGCTATAGGATATGAGTTTTTACAAAGGAGTCAGAATTATGATTTATTCATAATGAAATGTAAAACTTATATATGTATCTAGCAATTCCAAGGATACTAATCAAATTAGTATTTAGAGACATTATCTCTTGTGATCTTGCAAACTTTATTTAATAATGCAACAAATCTGGGTAACTAGGGTTGGGTCATTAATATTGCTATCAAAGGAAGATTATTGGAAACTTAGGAAGCTATATTTAGAAAAACTCTCATTAGAAAACATTACCCTAAAATAACCATTGATAATTAGTATAGAAGAACTTCCTAGAATTTTGGTAATGTAGATATTTTGTGTATTTTCCAAGAAATATAACCCTATGTGGATATGAGAAGGTAGAGGTGTCCTAGGAATACATGTACCTAGGAGTAAAAACTCTGAAAAGGAGTTTTGGGCTTGACCCGTGGTATCCAGGTACATGACAACCGACCTTACTACACTCTTTGTTACGACCATCCCATGGGATATTCTTAAGATAATTTATATTTTCATAACAAACCATTATGAAGGATTTTTGAGTAAATAAATCTTCAATGAAATCATTTTTTATGATATTTTATTATATTCATTAATTTTTCAATTTATGTAAGGTATTTTACAAGTTTGGAATTATTTTTTATGATTCATAAAATAATCTAGTGTATTCCATTGTTTAAAAATGAAGACTAGTGAAATGAATGGAAACTATATCAATGAACATAATCCATTTAGGGATTTCTCTCATACTCAATATAGTAATAGTGGAGCTGGTGATGTAATCGGTGATGAAAAAATTATAACCATACTGGGAAAAAATACATAGGTTATCAATAATAACCATATCGATATGGAAAAACCTGATCCACAATGCGGAGGATCAATGTTAGACTACTTCCTATGGAAACAACCACCAACATCCAATGGGGCTAAAATCAATTTGTAGTTGAGCAATGGATAAGTTCATTAGAGAAAATATTTCATGCTTTGGTGAGTAGTGAAAATAAAAAAGTCGTCATGGAAGTTTATTTCTTCAAGAGAGATTCATTCCAATGGTGGTCCTTGATTCTAAACACAAAGGATGGTGGATAAGTATAAAATATGGAATTTACAGAGTTTTAAAGGATTTATATTGAAAAATACTTTCCTTGTAACCATTGAGAAGATATGGAAAGACTATTTATGAGTCTGTGGAAAAAGGATGATGAAAATGTTTCATAGTATGAGGTTAACATTACAAGGTTATCATGGAATTAAAAAGATTATAAACATAACCTAATGAGTAATATTGATCAATTACATGATGGGATGAAATGATTTATCCATTAAGAATTAGTGTCGAAATCCTTTAAGAACATATTGTGTCATGTACTATCAAGAGAGAAAAGGAATTCTATATGTATTACTACTTTATAGAAATTAAATATAAGAAGAGATCTACTGAACACTGTGGAAATGGAAATAAGGGGAAGTAGGAAAAAGTTGAATTTCCAAATTTCATTAATTATGGAAAGAAACACATCTTCACTTGCCTGAATGGAATTAGAGTATGTTATTAATGTTGTGAAAAAGGACACCAAGGTCATTATTGTAAATGAAAGAAAGATACTATCAATGATGAATTCTACAATTTTAGGGAAATGGGGAACTATGAAAAAGAATGTCCTAGGCTTCGTAGATACTTACCTCAGAAAAGGATATGTGAGTGAGGCCAAGATTATGTGATCACTACTACATAAGATGAAGATCCTAATGACATGGTGTCACATACTTTTATCATTTCCTCAAATTTATCCAAGGCTTTATTTTATTCTGGATAATCACATTGTTTCAAATCTTCCCAGTTTTCTATTAAAATTAGATATTTCCAATTTGATTTGACAGGGGAGTTGTTGGTGAAAACACATAAGGGAAGTATCATTGAAAAAAAGTTTGATGAAGAAGTTCCCATTAGGGAACCTAAATGTGCTTTACCTACTGATCTCAGCATCAGAACCATGATTGAATTTGATATAATCCTCGGTATGCTCTAGAATTTGGACCATGATGTGAAAATTTGTTGAATGAAGAATGAGGCTAAATTTTTTGATGATAATAAGAAGTGCCTTATCTTTTGAGTTGAAACGTCACCATCTGATTCTTATCTAGATCCACCCCTCGTAGCTCTATAAAATTCAATTATTGGGGACGTCGAAAGTGAAATAACTATTATTGAGGAAAGTGATGATTAAATAAATGGTGTACCTATTGTGCAAGAATATTTTGATGTGTTTCTAGAGGATTTACCTAGACATCCTCCAGAATGAAAAATTAAGTTTTCCATTTATTTAATTCTTCTTTCATGGCCCATATTGAAGACCCCTTATAGAATAACCAATGTAGAATTAGTGTAACTAAAGATACCACTAGAGGAATTTAGTAATAATGGATTTATTTTCCCTAATGTTTCTCCATGGGGAGTTCCTGTTATTTTTATTATAAAGAAAGATATATCTATGAGGTTTTTAATTCACTATAGGGATATCAATGCTATAAAAATAATGAACAAGTATCCCCTACCATGAATTGATGATTTATTTTATCAACATCATGGAGCTCAATATTTTTCAAAGATGGACCTTCGATCTGGATATCATCAGTTGTGTTTGAAGAAGGATGAAATTTTTAAGACAACATTTTTTACCACATATGGGCATTATGAGTTTAATGTAATTCCTTTTGGACTAGCTAATGCACCATATGTATTCATGGATCTAATGAATAGATTTTTCAAGTAATATCTTGATGACATTGTAGGGGTATTTATTGATGATATCATGGAATACTCCAGAAGATATGGCAATCATGAAAATCACTTGTGCACTATTCTAAAGACTCTTAGAAACAATAAATTATATGGTATATTTAAAATGTGTGATTTTTGGATTCAGGATATTTCATTTCATGTAAATAATGTCTCTAAGGATGTAATATATTTTTATACTTAAAATACCAAGGCAATACATGTTTGGAAAGCCCCGACAAGTATAACACATGTACATAGTTTTATTGGTTTAGGAAGATATTATTAATGTTTCATCTAGAAATTCTCCCAATTTTCTAACCCATTAACCAAACTCACACGTAAAGGGGTTAAATTTATTTGGAAAAAAGAGGGTGAATAATTTTTTAAAGAAATGATAAAAAGATTAGTCAATTATTCTATAATTACTCTAACAACAGGGAATGGTGGGTTTGATATTTACAGTAATGCTTCAGAGAAAGGACTAGGTTGTGTCATTATGCCGAATGATAGGGTTGTTGCCAATGTATCATGAAATATAAAAATTCATGAACAAAACTATCCCACTCATGATCTTGAGATAATAGCTCTAATATTTACAATGAAGATATAGAGACACTATGTATATGGTGAAAAATGAGATATTTATACTTATCACATGATTTTGAATTATTGTTTCTCATAGAAAAAAAAATAAATTTGAGGAGAAGGTGATGGCTTAATCTACTAAAAGATAATAATTTAACTATACACTACCTCTTCTGGAAGGAAAAAATGTGGCAGATTCTTTGAGCAGAATGGATCATGGGGGTTTGAACAAGATGAGAGTTGAAATGGATCATATGTTCATTGATCTTGTAAAAATGGATATGGTAATAATCATGGAAGGTAATACATCAATAATTTTCAAACGGTTTCCAAACCATCTTTAATGAAATGTAAAAAACGTTCTCAAACTGATGATGAGGAGTTTCTAGATAAAATTAAAGTGGTTCATGATGGGAAATTGATAGAATTCATATATGAATATGGAATTTTGAAATTTGGGAAGATACTTGGTGTTTTGGACATTCCAGATCCAAAAATGGAATTGCTGGAGGATGCTCATAGCTCAAATATCTCTATACACCCTGGTTGTACAAACATGTATAGAGATTTGGGGTAACACTTTTGGTGGGACAATATGATTTGGGATATTTCTGATTATGTGTCAAGATGTATGGTTTTTCAACAAGTGAAGGCTAGAAGACAACATCTTATAGGAGTGATGCAACCTCTTCCCATACCTGAGTGGAAATGGGATGATATTACAATGGAATATTTCATAGGGCTACAAAAGACTCATAGAATAAATGATAAAATATGGGTAATTGTTGATTTTCTTACCAATTCTGCAAATTTGCTTCCATAGGATAAGATTTACTACACGAAATTTTAGAAATAGTATATATTAATAAAGTTATAAATCTTCATGGAGTACTTATATCGATTGTTTTTTATCGTGATCCCCATTTCACATCAAGATTCTTGAAAAGTCTTCAGAAATCCCTAGATACTAAACTTCATTTAATCACTTCCTACCACCCTCAAATTGATGAACAATATGAATTGAATATTCATACCTTAGAATACCTGTTGAGATCTTACTCACTTTACTTTCAAGGTATTCGGGATCAATATTTACCTCGGGTATAATTTTCCTATAACAATAGCTTTTATTCAAGTATTCATATGGCACCATATGAAGAGTTATATTGAATGAGATGTTTCCCAACATTATGTTGGGATGATATGGGTGAATGAATACTCAGAGGCCCAAAACATGTTGAAGAAAAATGGAAAATGTGAAGTTTATCCACACCCACATCAAAGTAGCTCAATGTAGGCAAAAGATTATCACCGATAACCGAAATAAGGATTTTAAATTTCATGTAGGAGATCATTTTATCTAGAAGGTATCTCCAAGGAAGGGTTTTATATGATTTATTAAGAAAGGTAAATTAAGTATCAGGTACATCAGACGTTTCGAAATTCAAGAATGAATTATAGTTATAGTGTTCCATTTGGTAATGCCTCCGAGTCTCTAACAAGATCATGATGTGTTCCACGTATCACTTTTGAGAAAATAAATGCATGAACTGATTCATGTACTCACCTATTAAAAATAGAACTGGAACCTGATATGTCTTATTATGAAGAAACTTTCATGATTCTTGATACCAGAGAACAAATGTTTAGAAACTGGACAACTCGTCTGGTAAAAGTTTTGTGGAGGAACCATAAGATGGAAGAGGCAATGTGGGAACCTATGGAATTTATGATAAAGAACCACCAAATCTTTTTGTATAGAGTATTATTTAAATTTGGAAGACTAAACTATTTGAAGGAGGGAATAATGAAACACGCAATGTTTCCATGTTATGTTTCTCTTTTAATAATTCAATAGCTTGCATGGTACACAACATCATGTTCTAGCACAGCACGGAAAATCAAACATGCAGTTAGAAATAGTAATACCCAATTTTTAGAATTTTATTAATTTTAATTTAAAAAAAACTCTTTTTTTATTTGGAATATAAAAATTATCAGAGGGTGAATTTTTGGTGTTTTTCTAAAAACATTCAATTTTTTCTGAATAGTGAAAAACCCAACATTATTGTTTTAAACCTACTTTTTATTTAAATAATTTTCCATTTTATCTAAATTTATTTTAAGTAAAAATAGATACATGATACCTATATAATTTCAATGTAATTCATTTTTTGTCATTTTATAATAAAATTATATCTATAATATTTTATTGAAAATTTAACTTCTTTTACCCACCTTCAAGGGATAATTTTAAATTTTCATAAAACAAAATTTTACCAATTTTGTGAATTGAATTTAAAAAATATAAGAGACACAGTTGATATCTTTATGTAAAATTTTGTTCAATATGATGAAAATAGTTATTTGTAAATATTAAATTTTGAATTTTATTTACCATGGTTAAAAGTAAATAGGGTAATTAAATGTAAAATTGGTATTTTATTTACACTAACATGTGTCCTAATTCTATCTGATAAGTTCATTTCAACCAAAATCAAATGTAGAAATAAAATATGATCCTTTTTGATCCATTTGGTTTAGATTAGAACAATTGCTATTATTTTATTTAAAGAAGAGTTAAAATTTTTAAATTCAAATTTTAATAAACAACAGATTTTTTATTTATGGTTATTCATAAGAAAAATTTTATAATAAATATTCATTAGAAAGAAAAAATTTATTTCCAGAATCATAGTATTTTATTTATAATTTTTAGACATTAAATAATTAAATTTATATAATAATCAATGATGATGCAGTAATTACATTATTAACAAATGATTAAAATAATTGATATCATAAATATTAAAATAAATAGAAATTGAGACTTATTATCCCTTAAAATAATTTTATAGGTTAATATAATATGTTAGGGTTTATTAAAAAAAAATTTTGAAGGGATAAGGTTGTTACAACATTCACAAAATCAAAATTCCAAATAGTGTCAAAATTGACATAAATGTGTTTTCAAAACTAATACTATATTATTAAATGATATAATATTATGAAAAAACTACGTTTTGGATAAAGTACATATATATAAGGTTATATATGTCAATAATTAACCACTTTGGGTTCTCTTTCCTTTTTATAGTAATATTATTAACCATTTTTTATAAAAATAAAAGAATACATGGTAAAAGTTAAACAATTTAACAGCGAGTGAAATCTAATGAATAAGGTTAATATGTTGACATGAACCTACCTAAAACCTATTGGTTGAGATGTTTTCAACCCATCCCCACCCTATCCTCTAAATAAATCCTTTTGGAGCCATTATAAACCGAATATGATTGTATTATAAATTAATATTTAATGATTTTCCTAAAGGGACCCTCATCTATCTTATAAAAGGGTACTTCCAATTATATTAATATCACATCTCCAAAGACATTTGTCTCAGCCAAAAATATCTTAAATGGCCTCCCTTATTCCCTCAATTTAACCTAGTATCCTTATGTTGGTTACAAGACAACCTAAGGAGATCTTTTTATCAAATCAAATGGAATCACCTGAAGAATAGGTAATAAGTTCATCACCTCATTCATAGTTATTTTCTTCATCCACATCCTATTTCATTGTTGTTCCCATACCCATATAATAAATCCAGTAATATATACATATTTTTATGTTATTTTAAATATGTTACAACTATATTATTATAAAATCCATCATATGAATGGCAAAGTCACCATAATTGCATACGTACGGCTTATCATCTATAAGTAGCGGTGTGGTTTTTTATTCAACACTTCATTATTTGGATGGGTATAATAATGATTATAATTGATTAAAATAATAAATATTACATGTAAATTATTATTTATATATGATATACTATCCAATTACATCCAATTTTACCATCAATTGAACGAAATTGTCCCTCGTGCGTACGAATTACCCTCTCACGAACATGAAGAGATTCATTCCGCATCGTATCCAATAAATAATAATTTTCTTTTTATAATTAAAAATAATTTTATTAACTTAATAGAATTATTTATATGAATAAATTATATCCTATCCATGACAAACATAACTTACGTAACAAAACGTATTATGTAAAAAAATTAGTTCTGACCTGAAAAAATGATACTACTGAAATATCATTAACAAAGAAATATTAGAAGATCATATATGAAATCATATTTATGTATGTTGATCTTTGTATTATTTAATAACAATTATTTACCTATTATATAGGAAGTAAAATTACCCTATATTAATGAAACGTTCAAGGTAAGGTTCAATTTTACAATCGCTTTATTATACGAGGTTTTTTATACATGAGTATCTAATTAGACCTCTTCATCATCCACATCCATTATTTGATAAAATGTATTTCAAAACATTTTTACTATTTACTATAATATGGTTCAAAGTCATTTATACCCTTGTTTTAGTTTTTATAAAATGTTTTTAAAGGAATCTTTTTTTTCATTTTAAAAATTGTGTAGCTTATGACCTTTTAGAAAAATTAAGGTAAAAATGTTTTCTTAACTTATACGGAGGGTATAGATATTTTCAGAAATTATAAAACCTAAAAATTAAGCCTTAAATGTTTATAATAATATTATAAATGTAAATTTTTTCATTTATAATTATGTTTCATTTAAATGATTTAGAAATAGAACGTTATATTTCTCTCAAATATTTTTGATTTCATCTATGTCAAAATCCTTTGATAGATTTTTTACTTGTTAAAAGTTGAGTTATTATGATACAATATTCCAAATTAGATTGATGGTTTTTTGATATATTTGACTGTGGATGAGTTATTTTTTTACTATTCATGGTTTATGGATAAATTATTAAGATATTGTATTCTTGTTTTAATACGAATGATTATGATATGTTCCAACCTTTTCATATGAGGAATTTCTAACAAACCTGTACCATAGTTGTAAAGGCTATTTCATGGCATCAAAAAGACCCATGATCAAATCTGGAAAGGGACTAATTTCTTGGTTCTATAGAAGCACTATAGCATCACTACAGCAGCACTTTAGCAGTGGTGGAACTATAGCGGCGACAACACTGTAGCGGCAGAGGTATTGTAGCAGGGACTGTAGTTGCAACAGTATTGTTGCAAGAACTATAGCAACACATTTACTATATCAGTACTATTCACTGAGGGGCCCTTTGGGCCAAAAAATGGGCTTTCTAGCCTAGTATTTAGGCCACATTGCCTTGGGCCTTCAGGCTATGTAATGGGTCTCCCTCTACCTAGTCAAAATAGGAATTTGAATTAAAATAATAAAATGACGCTTTGGCCCCAATCACATAAAAAAAATATTAGGAATTCATTAGACTATGAAAGAGATTAGTGGAGCCCAATATAGCTTCTCGATGCATCAGTATGTCTGATAAGAAAAAATAGTATCTTGGAACAAGGCCTTGACAAAGTCTTATTTGTAGTCATGGAATGAGGCATTGATTATGTGGTTATGATGTCTGACATAATGCATTCCATCATTATGAAATTAGATATTTCTATTATATTTGATTATTTGACTAGAAGAATATCCATGTTAATAATTAAATGGAATTATTTGATTAATTATTTCCATATTATTCTGATTTTTAATTTTAAAAGGCTAGTATTATAGTCTTATACATTTACTTCAATTTTTATGTTTTTTTATAGTTTTTACCATTGTTATCCATACTGAGCATCTGAGATCACCCCCTTCTTAGGTTTTATTTTTCCACGAATGTGATGATGTATATTATGATTGACCTGTATGGATAGGATATTGAATATGAATCTGTTAAAAGAGGACACAATGATTTTTTTTCATAATGCAATGTAAAACATATGTATGTATCTAGTAATTCCAAGTCTACTAAACTAATTAGTCTTTCAAGAATTGATCTTTTGTGATCAATACAATGTTATGTAATAATGCACCGACTATGGGTAAATATTTTTGGGGCATTACAGTGTTTGTACTCGAGATTTCATCAACTGTCCCTTCAGTTCATGGGTTTATATTTCAATCCAATCTGACCACTAAAACAATATCCCATCCTTTTTCAGGGTAGTCACGAGTTCTTCTAATCAACATAAGTCCTAGATTATCCTTTGTAAATATCATTCTAATACAAATAAAATTATTATCGTAAACACATTTTGTGGATGAGTCTAGTACATTACTACTTCGACCATATCCACGATTATATATATACTACTCTTAGAAACCTTATTTCCTAAGAGATTCACCTCTTTAAATCAAAAGCCACATTTTGATAATTTTTCTTAAATCGTGTTTCCTTGAAGAGTACTCAAAACAATCTATTGGTCTCTAGCATGTTTCTATGCTCTTGGGAAGTAGATGAGGATATCATCGATAAACACTATGACAAAAGATTTTAAGTTAAGATGTGAGATCTCGTTCATCTGGACCATGAACACCGATGGAGCATTCGTCAGCCCAAATGACATCACCAAGTATTCAAAAATTCCATATCTTATCCAAAACATTGTATTTGGAATGTCATCTTCCCTAAATCACAATTGATTATAGCCTAATCAAATATCAATCTTGGAGAACCACTATGATCCAAATAGTTGATTGAAAATATTTTCAATTATAGGAAATTGATATCGGTTATTCATCATCACTTTGTTTAGAATCCAATAACCAATGCCTACTCGAAGATCCCGATCTACCATTTTAGATAATAGAATAGGATAATTGTGTGGCGAAGTACTATTTTAGATAAAAAAACTTCCCCACCAATTCATCTATTTGTACCTTGTTCTAATTTAGCATTGTTGGAGCCATCTTATATTGGGGTATCAAAATGGTTTGTGCACCCAGAACGAGTTCTAAATCAAATTCAACTCCCCTATGATGAGGGTGTTTTTCGAATTCAAAAGGAAAGACATCCTGATAGAGATCCACTACCACTGATAATGATCAGGGGGTTTCTATTGATGTTGCTAAAATTACCAATCCTACCACATGTGATGTGAATTTATCGAGATGGATCAAGTTTGATCCAAAATTACTTGTTCTTAGTTCTCACTCACTAGTCACCATGAAAATCCCACCTTTGGCGAATTAAAAGATACGTGTCTAAGATTTATATCAATGTTATCATGGATACTAGTGATCCAATACATGCTAATAATCACATTGAAATTCATCATCTCTAGAGTCACGAATTCCAACAAATATCAACATCCAACAACAACTAGTGGTCATTATGGGCTTTAAAGAAGATAGTTCACTTTTTTACCCAATTATGTGTCAAGGGAGACCAAATCAATTGATAACATGACTGGTATGTGAATTGGAGTAACTACTTATGAAGATATTAATTTATTAGAAACATTAGTTTTGAATAAGAAATACTCGGAGGAAGATGTAATATGTATTATACCCAAAATAGTTGATGGTCCCTCCCCACAATATTATGGATTTTGTTCCACATCATACCTATGAGCTTCCTCAAATCATATTCCTTTTCCATGGGGTTCTTGACAATCCAAAGTATGCTATTGAGAACCTTGGACATGTCTTTGTTTCTTAACCCCTACCCATATGAGAACTTGGATAATTAATTCTAGAGAAAAGCATCTCACGATGATCCTTATACACACACTACTAACACATGATCTAAGGTGTTGTACAGATCCTATGAATGTGTCAAGAATTTTCCATAGTTAAAACATTGTGAAATTATTTCCAAATGTGATGTTGAGGCTACACTCATCTCCACAAGCATATTGGTACTCCTATACAAGTCTCTAGTCTTCCTCTTCTTATTTCTAGAAGGAACATCGATAGTAGTTAGAGGAAACTCTGTCACTGAACTTCCATGAGCTAGAAGTAATCCTAATACATAGTCTTACTCTAATACCATTTAAATGGTTAGGGCATTTTGAAATACCTATGTATATATCATCATGTTGAAGCTCCCAACCGGATGGCTGAGCTCTATTCTAAGGTATATCTCAAACATACATGCCTTCTGTTCCTTATTCTCAGTTAACAAATGGAGAAAAACTATGAAACTATGTAAATCGGGAAGAAAGTGTAGGGACAATCATGGAACAATATAAAAATTGTATGAACTCATGGACACGAGAAAACTTCATAGTGTCTAAAAAATATTGGACCAGAAAAATATCCTTGATGGATTCCCATTTAAGTTCCTCTCATCATCAAGATTGTATCATAGCATTCTACAATCTCCAGGAAGGTTCATGAAATATGAAGGTCTCCAAGATCACACAATCGTCTTAAGGAGTCTTGACTAGCTAAAATATACTATCAATATATTCTAGCCAATCCACTACATTCTATAGGCCACTAGTACCCTAGAATACTAAAGGATTATGGAGATGGAAATCATCAGCATGGATAGTCATGCTCCTCAATGTGGGTTCATCTAGGATAGGTATTGTAAAAAAATTCCTAGATTAATGGGCATTGTATAATGAATTTTTCTATGCTATTACAAGAGAATTTTGGGGCATATCCCCTGGTACCACTGGCGGTGGAAAGAAAGAATCCCAAGATCCAATAGATGGCAGTACTATAAGACATCTTTGAGTTAACTACTTAAAAAAAGGATCTTCAAAATTATAAAAAGATACTAACTGGTCTATGGGATGACATATTGTTTCAATAAAATGATTTATGGGAGAAAAAAATTCCTAGGAGTCTACCCTTTACCCAAGGTATACCTCCCTTAGTAGTAAACCATTTTTCTATCCATCCATATTAGTCATAGCCATCACATATATACTAACACAACAACATTTACTATTCAACTAATTAATTTCTATAAAGATATATCACACAAAATGGAAAATAATATTTATCATAGAGAGAATATATAATGAACAGATAACACAAATGAAGACATTTAATTAATGAACTATTATACAACACATCAAAAGGTATACATATTGGATGTGAAGCTACATTCCTAGTCAGGGTGCATGAATATAAGAGAAATCGCATAAATCACATTTAAAATCATGTGAATCAACCAAGGTGATTCAAAAGTAAAAAACATAACCTAAATTCGCTACTTTATGGAAACTCGGAGGTCCAGTCTTCATTGTTTCCTTGAAAATTTCATAGTTCGACTACCTGTGTCCAAAATTATTATTTATTTTCTATCTTCTCCCAATCTGACATAAGATAATAACTACATAAAGGGTCTTGATAGATCTAACACAATTTTTTAGCATACTGAATCAAACCACCGAGTCCGATCCAGATGCTACATGACCTCATGTGCTTCTCCTAGTATGTAAGTGGATTCCAACTAGAGGTGAGGGTATAAATCTGATATTGGGAAGACTATACCCTCTATATCCTATCACGGACCAGGAAAATATAAGAAAATTAAAAAAAATTAATTAATTAAAGTAAAATTTAGGACAAATTAATAATTAAATATATTTAAAGTACCTCAAAATGTGGTAATCTTGTCTTGAGTGTAAAAAATAAGACATGAAAATAAATAAGAATCTATAGGGTACTTTAGTGTCTCTACAGTTCTACTCCAAATATATGCTTCACTACTCATCCATTTACCAAAAAACCATTATCCTTCCCCGGATCTCTAATGAAATCTACAAGATCATCAACATTACCAAGTAGGGTGTGAGTAGTTGACTCATTAGGACACAACCAAAGCATCCTCAACCTGATGTTCTCAATTATACAACTGTATTCCATAATAAATAAATGTGTGGAAATCATAGTAACACAGAATCCAAAAAACAAGATATTATGCTCTAACCAAGCCTCCAAAAACCATTGGATATACCTATGATGACTCTTGGATGAAAATATATTGTATCTGGATAAGTATCTAATGCAGCCATAATGCCATTGGCAAGTCACTAAAAATTCACATGGAATCGAGTGAAAAAAAACTACATGGAATCGGCAAGGAATCTAGTAATACATGGAATCTACAAGGCGTCAATTATCTATAACCTACCAAGAATCCAAAATTCATCAGGTTTTTGTCACGATATAGGGTTATTAGGACGTTTCTTCTCCTTCATCGCACATCATGCAGACACCCCCACAAAAAGAAATTACACCAAATCTCCTACCAGTGAAGTATAAACACACCAATCCTTCCAAGGAAAACATAACAAGTCACATAATGATAAAAAACCTATCACAAATCATGAGAAACATCGAATAATAATATATATAAACATGTGAATCAAACATCATCATTGAGTTAATCTATCACTTCAATATTATGGAATGAAAAAATACTATATTATTGGATACACATACACCTACATGTGATCAAAGTCAATCACATTTTCAGGTAAGTCAGAACATTAATTTAATATAGCAGCATGTGTAAACAAGATCCCAAAATGATAAGGAACATCCCACCTCAAATTCTGGAAAACCATCTCTGTGGTTTCATTATCGTTATAAGTGATATGTCAAAGTATCATTTTTTTGGAACATCAATTATCAGGGTATATCAATGGTTTCCTAGAAGTAAAACAACAATTTTATTTAAAAATGAAATAAAATAGTTTATGTGATGTTGCATTTTTCTCTCTTGGTTAATATTTTAACTCTTATAAAAAATTAATATCACATGTGATGATTTTTTATATATCATGAATAATTAATAAATTATCATTTAAAATTTTCATATGTGTTGATAAATTATAAATTTTTACATAATCATTTAAATTATCAATGTGATGATAATTTACGAAAATTATAATTATTGCATGTGAACATAAATTATAATTTTTAACATTATCATTTTTATTATTCATGGGATGATATATTATGAAAATTAAAAATCATCACATGCACAATAGAATTTTAATTCATAGTTTATTATTTTAATTAAGTGTCTTGTGATAATTTATGAAAATTAAAAATCAATAAATTCCCTAATAAATTAAAGTTAAAAATTATCATTTAAATTATCTCTACAATGATAATTTATGAAAATGAAAATTATCAAAAGCACAAATCATAAATAATTATTGGTTTTATTATTTGAATTTTTATTCTAATTTTTTTTCTTTATATATGGTAGGAATTAATAAGAAAAAAAGCTGTTAATAATAATAATAATCCTTGTCATTGTCATTATTAAATAAAATGAAACAAAAAAGGATGAACTTACATAGGTGTGGCTCTACTCTTGTGGGAGGAAGATGGAATCCACAATCGAGTTTCAGTCCAGTTCTGACCTCTTCACCACTTGGGAGGCGGTGTCTATGATCGTTGGTAGAAATCTATGGAATGGCTAGTTCATATATACAATGAATTTTGATTTATATTTTACTGTAATTGAAAATTTAAAAATCCATTCTTAATCCATCAATCATGAAATAAAATATTGTGAAGTGTTTAATTCTCCCCAATTAATGTGTTTTTAGTATTATATCATCCAAAACGGTTCATATTTAATCATTTCAAATCACCCGGGTGACATCAATGGTGGAATACATAGTTTTGGGATTTAATGAACAGTGCCATTTAATTAATTAATCTAATTAGACAATTATTTAATTTAACAGAAAAAACATTTAATCGGTGACCTGACTAATACACATATTGGATATAAAAATAATACTCTACTTAGGGTAAATCCTACATTCCAGATCAAATAGTGGTCTTATATTTCTCATATGACACAACATTTGTGTCATATTAATTACTTCATAATTAAACAATAGATTAAATAATTAACTAAATAGTAAATAAATTATTTTAATTACTAAAGAATCTAAACGTCAGAAGCTCAAAAATGTTATACCCAACATAGGGTACACAACATATTTTAGACCTAATTATTGTCTTATATTTCTCATATGATGAATTGTTTTGGCATTATTAAATGATTTTGTATAAATTTCACATACTTAATATAATATATTTAATATTTTTTCTTCATTGAGGATTTACAAACTTCATAATATATTACTAAATTAGTTTCATACTTTAAGAATATTTAATTGATTATTCCAAATTTTTAACTAGGCTTTTACCCTTATAAAAAACCATTCACAAATTTTAGTTTATTTTTCACTAATAAATCATTATTACACATAGGTCATTTTTAATTTATCAAATATAGGGATTTTATTATCATTTTAAAAATCATGATATTACATAATAAATCATAAAAAAAGCGGAATTAAATTATAATTATTTCACCCCACCTTAATATTCCATATATATTTGTAAATTTCTTGTAAATATTAACTAATTGAAATTATATCACTTTTAATATTTTTGAAAACATTTATTAAATTCTAGAACACTAAATCTATGTTTCCTAATATGTAATGGTCATTAGATTATTACTAAAAATTTAGAATATGTTTTTAATAATAAAATAATTTAATTGACATCAATATAGAAACTAATATTCATTCAAAACATGTTTTTTACCAATTTGGACACAAAAGATATATTAAAAATGAATAGAGTGGTATTTTGTATCATTAGTTGTTTTAAATATTATATAGTTCATTTGCATGGAGATTTTTTTATTAATCTAATGAATTTCAATAATAATGTGATAAGGGTAAATTTTAATTAATTTAATAACAATTAAAATGAAAATTTTTACCCTTGACACTTTGTGTTAACCTATATTAACATAATTTACACTTTATTATGGTGAATATTTTTTCCACCATTACTATTAATATTGAAAAAAAATAAAAGAGGCTTATTTGAAAAATTTTAATCACGTCATTCTAAATATGTATATAATTTTATCTAATTCATTAATTATAAATTTTTGGAATTAATTTTTTAGTATGTCACAAAATATGATGAAAATGATTTTTAGAAAAAGTATAATTTTAATCATAAAATTAGATTTATTATTATCCTAGGCATAATGAAATAATATTTTATGAATTTTTTAAGAGTATATTAAATACATAATATATAATTGTCATAAAAATAATTTAAAATATTTGACCAATTTAATTTATTCCGATAATAATATACTTTTTACATAAAAATAATTTTTCAGAAAATCAACACCTTTATTTTCCCAGATTTTTATTTTCATTTATAATTAATTGACGAAAAATGAAATAATTTAATACATATGTAAAAAATACATATTAATAATATAGTTATTTTGATTCATACCCTCAAATCCAATGGTTAGTTAATATTAATGTTTTAATAGTATATCATTGTTCATCTAAACTCGTTTATTCAATTAACACATGAAATCAAAGAAATTACATTCCATAAAATCAAAGGGTGGTACAATCTACAACATTCAAATAAGTATTCCCTCAAAATTATATTAAATCGATACAAAAAATTGACAACAAATCTACCTCTTCATGTCCACATATTGCCGTGTATCTTAATAAAATTTTTGGTTTCATGAAAAAACATTTACCAGATGAGTGGTCTTGTTTCATAGCACTTTCCCTCATGTGGATTTTATTGTAGCATATGAATTTTCATGATAAATCATGGGAATAGGATAACCAAAAAAATATAAGTACCCCACATACTAAAGTAGTTATTTTCACTTTGGATGAATATTCCAGAAGGTGGAGAGTGTTTAACAACTCCATTTTTTATGATTTGAGCCTTTGAATGTTTCTTATAATATTTTCTCATCTAATCATAGATTCGATGTAAATTATCAGGTAGTGTGTGGTCAAATGTCGATATTTTAAAAATATTAAATATAATGACATGCACATGAACATCATTATTTAAATAATATATTTCTAATTCAATTAATCGACATATGGGGAAGTATAAATCTCTATTTGAATTTTAACATGGTCTTTAACCCGGGTATGACATAAAAAAAATTCATCCTATTTCAGGTTGATTCACCATTATGTGAATAATAAAAATAAATAAATAAAGTTAATTCTATTAAACTTTTTAATTACATATATCCTAGGGATGAACTCTCGAAATATAGTTTCTATGGTTATCTATAAACACATAGACAATCGATAGTGAGTTGAAGGATGGATTGGGTGGTGGATTCTATGATAGATTATCCTGATTTAAATAATCAATGATGAAAACAACTGATTTATTGATGACATCATTTCTAGATGTGTTATTCTCTAAAGATCAATCAATTATGGAGCTCATATTTTTTTCTGAATTTATACACATTTCAGACATAGTAGTATTTAAAGAATATATCCTAACAAATTAATCAATAATATACCTTTTTCAAGCTGGTAAATTCAATCTTTTATTTGGATTTACATATTTTGGTAACAACCATTATCATAATGGTTATTTAAATCCATTTCCACACCTTCTCATTGATTTATATATATGAATGGTAACACAATCGTTGTTTGTTTCAAACTATGGTTATTTGTAAACTTCTCCCTCAGTCTACATGCATTCATCTGTTTCATTCAAATGGTCGGTGGTCCTACCATTTATATGAAAACCCTGCTTTTTATTACAACTTAAACATGCTTTATTACATAAAACTTCACTTGATCCAACAAAGAAGATCGAGTGGTTTAGTGTCTTTGGGGCTTAGGATCATTACATAAAAACTTTAAACTTGAAATACAACATCTTTATTGAAAACTTCCTTTACATGACCACTACATTCCTTCGTACTTAGCATTGCAAGGGATAACCTGAGGACATGCATAAGAAAAGGGTGAGCTATAAAGCCCAGTAAGGGAGTACAAAATGAATAACATGAGGAGTACAATACATGTTAGGCAATAGGAATATCAATAGATCATAAGAGAGACATGAACATAAAGGCATGATAAAGCATGATAATCATAACATGGAAATGTGGCAGCAACACTTAACATTGAATTAGCATGAGCCAAGGCTCATTGCACATGGAGCATGAGTAAACCCTCATTGCACTTGAAGCACGAGTAAACCCTCGTTGCACTTGAATTAGCATGAGTCAACACTCATTGCACATGACGTATCATGATACTATACTTTACCCAATGCATTGGAGCGCTATAAAGGGCGCACCCTTCTTAAACATTTCATTTCATGCATAAGTGTGCCACATGGATCATAAAACATGGATTCATAAAACATAATCATTTCTTCCACGATAAAGAAATGTGGAATTCATACATGAAACTTTATAATCAAAATGTAAATGTGCATAAAGGTGAATACCCTTGATGGAGAAATGGACATGGTATTCACTACACAAAGACATTGGCTTAGAAAATCGGTGCGATTTCGGCAGCATAACGGCGTGACATAAGAACTCATAAAAAAAAGGTTGATGAGAGAGAAAGGGGTTCCTCATCATATTTACATGTAATGGACAGTAATGAGATCATATATATACATGTCCCAACAATAGAAAAGGAATTTAGATTCATGATACAAAAGTATTGCTTGAATATAAAAGAGGAGAAAAAGGTTCCTTTCGGAATTTCGGCATAGTAACGGGTGTACCTGGGAGGCATTTAATGAGAGAGAAAGGGGTCTCCCATCATTCAAACAATAATAGGGCAGTATGGGAGAGGTGCGAAACCATACCCCAACATTCATAAATGAAATTAAAAGGGCAATACAACTTAAAGAAAATTGACAAAAAATGAGAAAGGAAGAAAAAACCCCTTACTTGGAAGTGTGCTTCCAAAGGCTAGAGAGAGGCTTGTGAGAGGATTCTTGGGAGCTTGGGGCGCCTTGAGAGGATTCTAGAGAGAGTAGGGCAGAGGTTGGACGAACTTCAAGGGCTTTGAGTGAGGAGGAAGTGGGAGCTTGGGTGGGTTTATATAGGAAAGGTGAGAGAATTCTTTATTATTTAGGTTTGGGACCCCTTATATTAAAATAATCCAAACCACAAACCATCCCATGGTATTTGCCCATGGTTTCTGGAAAAGGAGAGAGGAAAATAATATTTTATAAGGCCAAGGTCCGAACTTATTAAAAAATTAGAGTTGCTTATGTGGAGGTGAGTCACACTCCCATGGAAATTAATTTAAAAAGGCAAAGTGTTGAATAAGTCTTTAGGGCTCCATTAATGCTTTGAAAAGTGAGTCAAACAAACCCAAAACCTCATTATTTTAATGATAAAACACATATTAGCCGAACATAAGGATTATGGTATTTTAT
Source organism: Viscum album (assembly GCA_963277665.1). Taxonomy (NCBI): domain Eukaryota; kingdom Viridiplantae; phylum Streptophyta; class Magnoliopsida; order Santalales; family Viscaceae; genus Viscum; species Viscum album. Next base: position 1,276,072,323 of record OY728126.1, on the reverse strand, counting down.
TACATCACCATTGGGTCATTATGATGTCATAAAACACATTATATATTTAAATGATATTTAATTTTTACCCAAAAATTTGACTGTCTCAGAAAATTATGAAAAATTCACCGTTGGATAATTTCGACGTCCTGATTCCAAAAATAATATTTATTTTAACTAAATAATTTTCCAAATATGTGAATTTTCACTTTTAAAATAAAAACCGACATTTATAAAAAAAATTCACGGGTTTTGAGAGAAATGGATTTCAAACCTTAATAAAAATTTTAATTGCATTCATAAAATTATAAGATCATTTATATTTAATAAAAATTAATTTAATATTAATAATAATATTTTATTAAAATATTATTTAATTCAAAAATCCTTTAATTTAATAAAATATAATTCTTAATTAAATAATAACATCATTTGTACTTTAAAAACTAATTACAATGCATCAAAAATGACTAGAAATTATATTCATTATTATATACAAAAATAATGTACATGAACATGGTTCTACTTATTTGTTACATAACCCCTTAAAATAGCCGCATAAGACCTAAGGGTAAGGTGTGCGATGGTGACAGACTCTTGGGGTTGCTCGGATAACATCGCTCGAGTGGTAATCTCTATCAACTTCCATTTTTCCCGTAGACGATCACGTTCGAGCTTGACTTGATGAAGCTCAGCTTGGGCTTGGTCAAGGGCAAAGCCCAAAGACGCCACCTCCTTTCCGAGCTCCGACAAATGGGCTTCGTAAGGGGCAATTCTACTGGATGAGGCCATCGCTTCCTTTGTCTGAGTAGAAATGGTTTCGTTAAAGCCTTATATTTATACTACTCAGATGACCACTGTTCAACGGCTATAAAAGTAACGGTCACAAATCTTAACATAAAACTAAAGAAGTTGACATCTTATAAAAAAAACATTTTTCATAAAGAAACATTTAACTGGATCAAGAGGGATTTTCCATTAATGAAACTTTGGGTCGTTACAACATTCCCCCCTTATGAAATTTCGCCCTCGAAATTTTCCTTTTCCCACACTAAAACAAATGTGGATAACTTAGCTTCATCATATCCTCCGACTCCCAAGTTGCTTCTTCAAACTTGTGGTTTCTCCACAACACCTTGACGAGGGGCATTGTCTTATTTCGTAGAACTTTTTCTCTACGATCTAAGATCTTCACTGGTTGCTCCTCATAAGAAAGATCGTTTTCTAATTGTACCACCTCAGAAGAGAGTACATGTGAAGGGTCTGGTATGTACTTCCTTAAGAGGGATACATGGAAGACATCATGCACCTTGGCCATAGTAGGTGGAAGTGCTAGTCGATAGGCCACAGCCCCAACACGATCAAGAATCTCGAATGGGCCTATGTACCTTGGACTTAACTTCCCTTTCTTTCCAAACCTCATGACCTTCTTCCACGGAGATATGCGTAAAAACACCATGTCTCCGACTTTAAACTCAAGGTCTCGTCGACGATTATCTGCATAACTCTTCTGTCGACTTTGGGCTGCCTTGATATGCTGTTGAATGGTTTTCACCTTCTCCACCATTTCTTCGACCATCTCTGGTCCAAGCAGCTTACGTTCACCGACCTCATCCCAACATGCCGGTGTTCTACACCTTTTCCCATACAGGGCTTCATATGGTGCCATTTGGATGCTCGAGTGGAAACTATTATTATAAGAGAACTCAACTAGAGGAAGATGTTGATCCCATCCTCCTTTAAAGTCCATTGAGCACGCTCTCAACATATCCTCAAGTGTTTGGATAGTCCGCTCGGATTGGCCATCAGTTTGAGGATGATAGGCCGTACTGAAGTTCAGTTCAGTATTCAGAGCATGTTGAAGACTCTTCCAAAACTTAGAGGTAAATCTTGGATCTCGGTCCGACACAATTGATAGTGGTACTCCATGCAACCGTACCACTTCCCTGATATATATCCGTGCCAGTTGATCCAAAGAGAAATCCTCTCGAATAGCAATGAAGTTTGCAGTCTTTGTAAGACGATCCACAATAACCCAGATTGCATTGTTGCTTTTGGATGTCCTTGGAAGTCCAGTGACGAAGTCCATGGTGATGTTCTCCCATTTCCATTCTGGTATGGGCAATGGTTGCATCATCCCCTTAGACTTCTTCCTCTCTGCCTTCACTTGCTGACACACCAGGCACTTTGATGTATATTCAGCGATCTCCTTCTTCATATTATCCCACCAAAAGTTTTCTCGAAGATCTCGATACATCTTTGTGCTCCCTGGGTGAATAGAGAAATTTGAACTATGTGCATCATCCAAAAGTTCCTTCTTCAGCTCTGAACTTGATGGGACACATAGTCTTTTCCCAAACCGCACAATTCCTTCTTCATTAACATTAAACTCTGAGGATTTTCCCTTTTTGATAGCTTCCACTTTTTCATGGATTCTCGCATCATCCTTTTGAGCATCCTTTAACCTTTCCAAAAGAGATGGTTGATAAATCATTTGTGAAAGGATTGATGATGTTCCCTTCTTTATGATTCCCACGTCCATCTTCATCAAGTCTAAGAAGATTGGATCCTTCTCAATTCTCATCATTGATAGAATTGCTGGATCCTTTCTACTTAGGGCATCCGCCACCTTGTTCGCCTTCCCAGGGTGGTAATGTATTGAACAGTCATAATCCATGATGAGCTCTATCCATCTTCTCTGGCGCATATTAAGCTCTTTCTGTGTGAATATATATTTAAGACTTTTGTGGTCAGTATATATCTCACATTTCTCTCCATAGAGATAATGCCGCCAGATTTTCAAGGCAAAGATCACCGCCGCCAACTCCAGATCATGCGTTGGATAGTTTCGCTCATGGATTTTCAACTACCTTGAGGCATAGGATATCACTTTATCATTCTGCATCAGCACACATCCTAAGCCCTTCTTCGAAGCATCACTGAATACCACAAAAAGCTCCCCACTTGTGGGTAAAGTGAGAACAGGTGCAGTGATAAGCCTCCTTTTCAACTCCTTGAAGCTTTCTTCGCATTCATCACTCCAAGCAAACTTTACTCCCTTTCGAGTTAGCTTGGTAAGAGGGTTAGACAATCGTGAGAAGTTTCTCACAAATCGTCGATAATATCCAGCTAACCCCAAGAAGCTACGGATATCAGTTACCGATGTTGGCCTCGGCCATCCCTCAATTGCATCTGTTTTGGAGGGGTCCACAGATATCCCATTGCTTGTGATGATATGGCCCAAGAATGAGACCTCCTTCAACCAGAACTCACACTTGCTGTACTTGGCATAGAGCGTCTCCTTGCGCAAAGTCTCCAGTACAGTTCTTAAATGCTCCTCATGGTCCTCCTTGGTTTTGGAGTATATTAGAATATCATCTATAAAGACTACCACAAATTTATCTAGGTAATCTCTAAAGACTCTATTCATCAAGTCCATGAATATTGCTGGAGCATTGGTGAGTCCAAAAGGCATTACTATGAATTCATAGTGCCCGTACCTTGTACGAAAAGCAGTCTTGGGGATATCTTCCTTCTTCACCCTTACTTGATAATATCCCGACCGCAAGTCGACCTTGGAGAAGTATTGTGCTCCACGCAGCTGATCAAACAAGTCATTGATTCTTGGGAGAGGATACTTGTTCTTTATCGTGATTTTGTTAAGTTCACGATAATCGATGCAAAGCCGCATTGACCCATCCTTCTTCTTGACGAAGAGGACTGGTGCACCCCATTGTGATGCACTTGGGCGTATAAACCCTTTATCCAGATTCTCCTGTAGTTGTTTCTTCAGTTCTTCAAGCTCAACCACATCCATTCTATATGGAGTCTTGGATATTGGTAGCGCCCCAGGTATAAGTTCAATTGAGAACTCAACATCTCTTCTTGGAGGAAGACCAGGAAGTTCCTCGGGAAATACTTCAGCGAATTCCCTCACAATAGGCATTTCTTCAAGGGTGGTTTCTTCCTTGGACTCAATCATCTGAGCCAGATATGCGTGCTCATAAGGCAGTAATATCCATGCTTGAGATGATGGAGTTAAAGGAGATTCATCTTCCTCCTGACACTTGTAAAGAATCGGGGGTCGATTCTCCATATGGAGTGTGATTTCCCTCTCCCGACAATTTATGTTGGCTCTATATAAGGAAAGCCAATCCATGCCAAGAATTGCATCAAATTCCACCAAAGGGAGTATGACGAGGTTCGCCGAGAAATTCAATCCACAGATTATAACAGGGGAGGACTTATACTCATGGGATGCAATGATTGCCCCATTTGCCGTACTCACCGACATCTTTACTTCCATGATTTGTGGTGGTGTAGGGATTATTCTACTAAAATTTTGAGATATAAAAGAATGCGTAGAACCTGAATCAAAAAGTACGTTCGCTATTCTTGAATGAATAACTAGCGTACCTGTCACCACTTCGTTGTCGGGGTTCACTTCGGCAGAAGTGATGGAAAAAGCTCTTCCTTGCTGTCTTGGAGGTTGTTGATTGCCTCCGATAACCCTTGGATTAGGGCACTGATTCGCAAAATGACCCGGTTCTTTGCATTTGAAGCATTGAACAACGCGTTGAGGTTAGAACGGAGCGTTCCTCCCCTCCGTCGCAGCCGCGGGTCCTTCTTGCTGACAGTTAATAGCTAGGTGCCCTTCTCTTCCACACTTGAAGCATTTTCTTGTCCCCCTAAGGCAATTCCCAGGGTGCTTCTTTCCACACTTTTGGCAAGTGGGGTGCTGGAATTTCTTAGCGCCGTTGGATTTATCCATCGGACCACTAGCATTGAAGTCCACCTTCCGCTTCTTGTCCCCATGATACCCCTGTGATTCTCCGATCTCCATTTCAACCTTAAGGGCACATCGGACAATCTCCTCATAGCTGTCAAAGTCACGGATCGCTAATGCTTTCCGCAAGCTAGGCTTCATCCCACCAAAGAAGCGGTCAACTTTGCATTCGGGGGTAACGACAAAGCCGGAAGCGTATCGTGCAAGCCTTGTGAAGTTTGCCTCGTACGCTCCCACAGATTCCTCATCTTTCTGCTTGAGGGAAAGGAAGTCCCTTTCCATCTTAAGAAGGAGGGTGCGTGGAAAATATTTATCGAAAAACATCTTCCGGAATACCTTCCATTCCATAGCCTCGATCTCCTCCTCAGGCTTCGTATTTTTGATCAATGTCCACCATTGATCAGCTTCACCCTCCATACGATAAGCCGCCAGGAGAACCTTATCTTTTTCAGAGCATTGGAGGATGGAGAATATCTTCTCAATGGAGTTGATCCATTGTTCAGCGATCGTGGGATCAGATGATCCACTAAAAGTAGGAGGCCTTTGTCTCATGAAGCTTTCAATAGCGACTTGTTCATTCTTAGGGGGGGTTGAACGTTCCTCTTGACCAGTGTTTCTATTCAAAACTTGAGTTAGCTGAGAGAGAAGCGTGACAAAGTTCGCGATTCCCGCTCCCATCGGATTGGGCATCTCATTAGTACAATCATCACACTGATCTTCACAACGGTTGTTAGCCCGAGTTCTCCTATTACCGGCCATTGGCTGGAATAAAAGGAAAGTTAGGGGTAACACATAAAGGGTAATCCAAAGACAAAAGTTGATGACTTATAAATAAACTTTAATCTCTTTAACTCATGAGTCTATAGGATTCAATCCAGGCTTTTCATGATCTTCCTTCTAACATATATTCTTAGGGGCATTTTTCCCTTAATAAGGGTTCATACTAAGATTGTGAATTTATCAAAACATATCCCCCAGGAGTGTCGTAACCAAGAGTGCAGCAAGGCCCGTTGTCGTGCACCAGTTCCCGTTCGAGTCTAGCTCAAAGCGGTGTTTTCGGGTTTTACCCCTAGGATACATCTGTGCCAGAGCCGCCTCTACCTGCTCGTATCCAGACAGGGATGTATTTGTTTGATAAACCACTTACTTAGTATTTACCAAAACTTAGGGATGTTTTTATTATGCTTAGTCTTGTATCTAAGGCTTTACTAGGGTTTCCTAATCCCAAAAATAACTAAACCTATCCTCTGATACCAACTATGACAACCCTGCTTTTTATTACAACTTAAACATGCTTTATTACATAAAACTTCACTTGATCCAACAAAGAAGATCGAGAGGTTTAGTGTCTTTGGGGCTTAGGATCATTACATAAAAACTTTAAACTTGAAATACAACATCTTTATTGAAAACTTCCTTTACATGACCACTACATTCCTTCGTACTTAGCATTGCAAGGGATAACCTGAGGACATGCACAAGAAAAGGGTGAGCTATAAAGCCCAGTAAGGGAGTACAAAATGAATAACATGAGGAGTACAATACATGTTAGGCAATAGGAATATCAATAGATCATAAGAGAGACATGAACATAAAGGCATGATAAAGCATGATAATCATAACATGGAAATGTGGCAGCAACACTTAACATTGAATTAGCATGAGCCAAGGCTCATTGCACATGGAGCATGAGTAAACCCTCATTGCACTTGAAGCACGAGTAAACCCTCGTTGCACTTGAATTAGCATGAGTCAACACTCATTGCACATGACGTATCATGATACTATACTTTACCCAATGCATTGGAGCGCTATAAAGGGCGCACCCTTCTTAAACATTTCATTTCATGCATAAGTGTGCCACATGGATCATAAAACATGGATTCATAAAACATAATCATTTCTTCCATGATAAAGAAATGTGGAATTCATACATGAAACTTTATAATAAAAATGTAAATGTGCATAAAGGTGAATACCCTTGATGGAGAAATGGGCATGGTATTCACTACACAAAGACATTGGCTTAGAAAATCGGTGCGATTTCGGCAGCATAACGGCGTGACATAAGAACTCATAAAAAAAAGGTTGATGAGAGAGAAAGGGGTTCCTCATCATATTTACATGTAATGGACAGTAATGAGATCATATATATTCATGTCCCAACAATAGAAAAGGATTTTAGATTCATGATACAAAAGTATTGCTTGAATATAAAAGAGGAGAAAAAGGTTCCTTTCGGAATTTCGGCATAGTAACGGGTGTACATGGGAGGCATTTAATGAGAGATAAAGGGGTCTCCCATCATTCAAACAATAAGAGGGAAGTATGGGAGAGGTTCGAAACCATACCCCAACATTCATAAATGAAATTAAAAGGGCAATACAACTTAAAGAAAATTGACAAAAAATGAGAAAGGAAGAAAAAACCCCTTACTTGGAAGTGTGCTTCCAAAGGCTAGAGAGAGGATTGTGAGAGGCTTCTTGGGAGCTTGGGGCGCCTTGAGAGGATTATAGAGAGAGTAGGGCAGAGATTGGACGAACTTCAAGGGCTTTGAGTGAGGAGGAAGTGGGAGATTGGGTGGGTTTATATAGGAAAGGTGAGAGAATTCTTTATTATTTAGGTTTGGGACCCCTTATATTAAAATAATCCAAACCACAAACCATCCCATGGTATTTGCCCATGGTTTCTGGAAAAGGAGAGAGGAAAATAATATTTTATAAGGCCAAGGTCCGAACTTATTAAAAAATTAGAGTTTCTTATGTGGAGGTGAGTCACACTCCCATGGAAATTAATTTAAAAAGGCAAAGTGTTGAATAAGTCTTGAGGGCTCCATTAATGCTTTGAAAAGTTAGTCAAACAAACCCAAAACCTCATTATTTTAATGATAAAACACATATTGGCCGAACATAAGTATTATGGTATTTTATTACATCACCATTGGGTCATTATGATGTCATTAAACACATTATATATTTAAATGATATTTAATTTTTACCCAAAAATTTGACTGTCTCAGAAAATTATGAAAAATTCACCGTTGGATAATTTCGACGTCCTGATTCCAAAAATAATATTTATTTTAACTAAATAATTTTCCAAATATGTGAATTTTCACTTTTAAAATAAAAACCGATATTTATAAAAAAAAATCACGGGTTTTGAGAGAAATGGCTTTCAAACCTTAATAAATATTTTAATTGCATTCATAAAATTATAAGATCATTTATATTTAATAAAAATTAATTTAATATTAATAATAATATTTTATTAAAATATTATTTAATTCAAAAATCCTTTAATTTAATAAAATATAATTCTTAATTAAATAATAACATCATTTGTACTTTAAAAACTAATTACAATGCGTCAAAAATGACTAGAAATTATATTCATTATTATATACAAAAATAATGTACATGAACATGGTTCTACTTATTTGTTACATAACCCCTTAAAATAGCCGCATAAGACCTAAGGGTAAGGTGTGCGATGGTGACAGACTCTTGGAGTTGCTCGGATAACATCGCTCGAGTGGTAATCTCTATCAACTTCCATTTTTCCCGTAGACGATCACGTTCGAGCTTGACTTGATGAAGCTCAGCTTGGGCTTGGTCAAGGGCAAAGCCCAAAGACGCCACCTCCTTTCCGAGCTCCGACAAATGGGCTTCGTAAGGGGCAATTCTACTGGATGAGGCCATCGCTTCCTTTGTCTGAGTAGAAATGGTTTCGTTAAAGCCTTATATTTATACTACTCAGATGACCACTGTTCAACGGCTATAAAAGTAACGGTCACAAATCTTAACATAAAACTAAAGAAGTTGACATCTTATAAAAAAACATTTTTCATAAAGAAACATTTAACTGGATCAAGAGGGATTTTCCATTAATGAAACATTGGGTCGTTACAATTTAGGTTAACCAATTTTATTACATAATCAATCATGGGTTACATAGAATGATGATGTGGGTAAAACATATAGGATTACAGTATACGTAGTTCTAATAAAAATGATGGAACTAACGTTATGGATGTGGTGATGGTGGTATTATGAAGTAAGGTGAAAAAGTTATGGGTGAGGCATTAGGGATGATTTTTTTAATTATGTGTGGCCCAAATCCATCTATAAGTGACTAATTTAGCATATTAAATGTGTATTTAATCAATTCATGTTTTGATTTTCTATGAAATTGATGTATTGGTTAAATGAAATGATGAATCACATATCTAAAAATCTATAAATTTCCTACATAATGACATATGTATTGAAAGAATTGATATCATTTAGCCTATTTTATATGCAACTAGTGTTTTTATGGGAATTAAACATCACACATATTGTCACAAATAAATATGTTATATAGCAACTAGCATTAAATATTGGCATGTACTAGAGGTCTTTCCAAGGACTCATGTGTCCACGTAAATTTATGTGTTCTCTTCCAAACCCAATATACCCTCAGATGTATTTTACAAGGGCATAATAAGTACACTATGACTACCTCCATGGACATGGAACACCAAGTAACTCATATAAACACCTTGTAGTTTGGTATGTACATTCTAAGTGGAACAAAATAACACATCGAGGTGGATTCTTGAAAAAACATTTCATGTACCCCTAGTACATGTCATGTTCTCTTCCAAGGCATCTGATAATTCCTTCATTAAAGGATTTTATCAGACTTTATACATAAGAGTGTAATATCTCACCTATTGGTACTGGAAGACTACATTGAAATTAGTATTTTACCTGTGTGAGAAAAATTTTGGGATAATATACATTTAAACTAAGATAAAGTTAGTACTTCACACATATTTCCAGACAAGGATCCTCTATTTGGGATGTCATAATTTCACTTCTCCATAGAGAATATATGGAATCGGGACCTCCACTAAAGCCATTATCTAATCCATCATCATGAGGAAATGATCATCTAACCTCTCCCGAGGGACTGATTGTGTTAATTATAAGATATCTTTGGATCAAGAGTGAAAAATAATGAGTTTATTGGATAGATTAATATGGATATTTTACTCTTTGACATTAGTACCTCCTATGAGAATATATGGGTTTCCCCTTTCCATTACCTCTCTTGGTTATTATTTCAAGAAAAATCTTTTTTGATTATCTTATTTTAAGGGATTTGGGGTCTCTAACATGGAATTTATATACCCACCCCAGCATGTTATCTTCCATAAAATATCATGTATTAGTAAAAGTAAAAGTTGTTTTGATGGAAATGTATGGGGACCAGGAGTGGCTGGGGCATAGTGGAACCTAGAAGCTGTGGTAATGAGACTGTTTATTAACTAGTGGTTCCATGATGATATAGAAGCCCTTCTTGTTTATATGTTGGAACTAATATATGGTTTATGAGCCTATATTTTCTTCTTTTTGAATGATTTGACTACAATCATACTTGGTTGTGGGATATTAAAGGTTTTGTATACATTTATTATTCCGACTACTTACATTATTTGTTACTCTAGTTTTTATAGATATAGAGGTTCAAGAGTACTATTAAAAAAGGTTAAGGCCTATCATGTGTGTGATATCCCTAACCAGTTCTTTTCATTTTCACCTATCATATTATCAGCGTTCTTGAGGTGGTATACTCATCATATTACCATAAATGTGGGCACTATTGGTACAGTTCATGTATGTCACTCTATCAAAAATGGTAATTAACCAATGTATACTTTTCTAGTATTTTTTAAAAAATTTAAGCCTTACTCATTCCTAGAACACCTTATCAATATGGGTGGGTTATATCCTATCCAAATTAAAACACCCAATATGTTACCTCTAAAAATATACATTCTGAATCATTCCCATTCTAATATCCACTTACATAGACACCACATAATAAATTCAAGGATACCTAAAGACCATTACCATTCATTCAAATCATATAAGGACGAGGCTATATTAAAAAAATTTATTATAATTAGAATCAATTTATCTCTTTATATAAATTGATGAATCAGATCTAGAGCCAACCACATAAAGTTCTTTTGGATTTTATATGATTACTCTCAATAAATAATTGATTTATCATAATCATATTACACTATCAAATAAATAATTTCAAATTAAGATATTTAATGGATATCATAAAAATATATAAACTTTATTGAACATAGATTAAATAACAACGGTTATATACATTATGATTACATGGAATCTAAAAATTTTATATAAACAAAATTCCATGGAAGAATACTACATTGTAGTTTGAATGTCCATAAAAAGGAAGAATTTGGGAGTCTTTTAACAAATGGAAACATTGAAATTTTTACACAAAATAATTATAATGATAACATAATACTTAAGTATCATTATTCTCCTTAATTAAATCATTAAAATCTCAATCATTAATGTTTCAGGAGATACACACCCACCGACCAAAGTTCTCAATCAAGTCATACATGAAAATACATATAATATAATGAATAATGTATCTAAACAAACATGAAATGACTAATTATGGACATGTTTAGGAAGTAATTAAATGAAGAGTCCCACCACAAGATATCCTCCAGTATCCCAGTGTTCAGTAACTATCTCAGAGTAGTCATATGACATAATATGGGAGACCTTATCCTATGTTTTCTATCTATAGACACACATATCCAACGAATAAAGAAAAAAGCATCCCTAGATTAATTTACATAAGGATCGAAACACTATAAAATACATGCATGAGACATAAATTAATAATAAAATTTCTCTTATGATAATAAAAATGTAATTTAATTCACCATAAGATTCTAAATATTATAGACATAACAAACTAGAACGCTTCTATTAATTTCATGTACTCTTTTATCGATCTCCGAATACAATGGCCTCTCGTAGCTTCCGAAACCAAAATTGCCCATAATTCATATCCATGTGTTACAATACTTCACCACCAAATAAAAACCATTAGCTACGTTTCCCTCAACGCCACCTATGAACCATGCTTCAATTTCACATGCAACAAAATGCAGCGGTAAAACTCCCTTGAAGGGGAGATAATAAAAATTCTCAATTAGAAACCTTGAAACCAAAATATAAAGGAATAAAAAAAGATAAATAAATATATATGATAGGAATGTACTTATGTTTATGAAAAATTATGATCGTAATATCTGAATATTTTAAATGTCACTAGGATACATAAAATTCCCATTCATCTCAATTCTAATCCTCGTTGTTCTTATCAAAGTGGAATATAGGGATACTATAAGTATATAAAATGACATAATGTATCTAATCATTAGAATTTATTGATATCATATCTAAAAGGAATCCAAGAGGGTTCTATAGAGGCACATGTATTGAATTATTTGATATTATCAACCTCTATATTTTATATATCTAGTAAAAATCATAATGGATACCCCATCAATATTGTGGCATGTGAATAAGTTGAGGGATCATTGTACAACAAAATATATTGATATTTTCTCCTTTTTTAGAAACCCATATGGGAGACCACACCTTAAAAAATGATAGGTTTTGAAAAAGGGGGTACATACACAAACTATTATAAGAACCCATTTGTGATAAAACTTAAATAACCTCAAAGAAAATAATGTGGGGGACCCATGCCTCGGTGAGGGAAAAGTATTAGTATATGGGGTAATAGAACCTAGTGGATGACCAGCTCATATAATGAAAAATAAATATATAGGGAGGAAATAATATTATAGGAAGATTCCCTACACCCTAGTCAATACACATTAATAATAAAATAGTTCAATCAGGACCAAACATTATTCATAAGTAAGGAAACCCATGAATTATTGAGTAGAAAAAAGAAAATGATGATGTTATATTACTTAAGAATACTTTGATCATATTATGTAATCTTAATCGTCGAAACTACTAATCTAATGTGTAAAACATCCTCAAATATCCACATTTAACACCTCATATTCCAAGGTGAAGCACACTGTCTTGTTATATATGGAGAAACACTCAGGATTGACTACAAAGATGCAAAAATCAACGTATTGAGGAAGGATAAACAAGAATATATTAATACTAGAAAGGAAAATGGAATTTACTGTATAGGTACATTGTATGTATCTCTTATAATGAATTTTTTTTCAAATACTGGAACACAAATGTTTTGAAAAATCAACTTATACAACATTTATATTGTAGTGCATGGTCTGTGGACCCTCTAACATCATTCAGTGTGCACCATCGACCACCTATGTCATGTAATAACCAACTATAATACATGTATCCATGGACAGTTATCGTTCCATCCATGTAATCACCCTAGGAATGTACTACTACCTGAATCATGTCGTGGAGGCCACATATGGCATGTAAGAAAACTATGTATCTTGCATCTAGTTGTGTACTCACCAACCCAAAACAAAATTCCCTATGTGTGAATAACTAACACACATAATGTGATATTTATTAATTCTAAAACACTAGAATAATGGGCAATGAGGTACATGGTGAAACATCCTCAACTCCCTAAACATAGAGAATGAAGAAATATTAACTTATTGGCACCAAATACATGAATTCTTGTTGGTCCAAATATATAAAAAGTCATGGATGACTAGAAAGATAAATTTTTATCAAATTATGATTGGAAAAATAAAATAACATTTAAGAACTATGTGATATCATTATTACCCCTTATATAATCACTTTGAATGGTTTACAATTTTAACTTTAAGGAATCCTATAGAAAGGAAAATAAAATAAAGGTAACCTCATATGCTCCGTAAGGAGTAGTATTCAATGGAATCTGTTATGAAATATTCATGGGATAAATATTATTGAAAAAAATGAACAGAATATTTCTATATTTAAATAAAACTAAGATAATAACATATCCATTGATAATAATGGAATTAAATACATCAAATGGATAATACAAAATGATTTCATGGTAATTAAATAAATAATACCATACATTTCAAGTTCTTAATCTAAGACACTATATATCCTAAAGTCTTATTCAACACATATACATAGATCCAAGACTATATCCATTAAAATAAAATAATTGAGTTGGAATACATCATATACTCAGGATGGTTGGTCTCATTATACCTATAGATTAATTGAGGGTCTATCTATACTAGGACCCACTCATCACTAATTAAGTCCAATGAATTCTTCATATGAAATAATGCATAATATTTAGATAACATTACCAGGTTGGCCTAGTAATAAATAAAAAAAATTCAAAATAGTAAGTATGTTGATTGATAATATTTCCATAATCAATAAATGGAATAATAAATCTATCATGGAGAATATATTGTAATCAGCTTAAAAAATCTGGTTTTTCCTTAATATAATAAAACGTACCCGTATAAAAGAAATATAGATTATATAATACTGAAGGTTACTTTCATAGTGATGTGTTATAAATAGAATATAGTAATATAATGTAATAGTGTGCAGTGGTAGGACACCTTAGAAGTGGTCGATAAAGCCTTCATTATGTTTTGTAAAGACCATGTGAATTATTCAATAAATATAACCCTGCAGTATCTCTCTAGGTGTGTAGTATTAGGACCACTAATCGTGAAACAATTTGAATATTTAGGGGAAACTCAACCATCCATTCAAAGATTAATTACCCTATGTGAATTTGTGCTACTTTTATATCCACTTGCTCAGATCCAGATAGATATGTAATTCCTAGGAACACCACACACTCTCAACATTACCAAAATTTGTATTTTGTGTTAATATGAAATCTTAAATGAATGATTTAATGAAATTAAATATAATATTAAATATATAAAATTGTTAATGTTACCATAGAATTAATAAATTGCAGACATTATAATAATTGTTTGTAATTGAAAAGGGTTGAGATTAAATAACAACCCTTAGGTCATCATAAAAAATGACACATTAAAATGGAGATAATTAAGTGTATAAGTATTATATAAATAAAAAATAAAAAATATGTTATAAGATTATGAAATTTAAATGAATAAATTATGTAAAAATGCTATTAAAAATGAATTATAACTAAAAGGGGAAGAGAAAGATTAAAAATACTTACTTACGAGTTAAATATTTAAAGCAGGAGAGGGTCTCCACAAAACAATAGATATTTCATGGAGGGGTCTTGAAATGTAAAATGAGGATAAATTCATGCCCAATAGATTTGGATTGGATATGAATGTTAGAAAGTGTTAAGATGAGTCTTATTTACAAGTAAAGTGAATGGAATTCTTGTAAATATAACATTGTAATTTAAAGAGAGAACATGTTTTACATGACATATGGAAAAAGGTTCTAAAATAATGGAGTGGTTCATGAAATATAGTTGTTAATTTCCATACAAATATTTTAGATGACAAACTAAACATGTGGGTATGTCTTTAACTCATAAATTTTAATTTCATGATTTTGGTATTTTCCATGGTAATATGTTTTTACCTATGAAATTTAAAATTAATATAAAAAATTATAATGGTAATTTTTATGTAAATTGGAACCAATTATTTCATATAAAATTTCCAATTTATAAAATAATTTTTTTCGATGAAAATTTATTTTTAACATTAACACATGTACCTTGTAAAATCCCATTTTTAGAATAATGTATTTTTAAGATGAAAATCATTATATATTATAAAATTCTAAATTATTTTTCTTATCCTAAAATAACTTGTAATTTCATTAAATATCTACCTCTAATTTATCCTTGAAATCAATCCAAAAAATAATTTTTACAGAATGGTATTTAATTTAAATAGATGACCAAAACATTTTTTATATCATTACGTAAGTCATTAAAATGTTAAAGATAGGTTTTCGAAATATAGCTTTGTTTTACTAAAATATTATTCTTATTATTTAAAAAACTTCTCAATTAAAATATATTATAAACTATTATTTTTTTAATAAAAAATTATATTTTATTAAAAAATTATTTTTCATTATTCACCAAAAAATTAATTATTTCCACCAAATTGAAAAAAATCACTATAATATATTTTTAAAATATTATTTAAAATATGAAATCCTTTTCATAAAATATAAATTCAATAAATTATTATTTTTACAATTAAATAAAATCATAAATAAATGCTCATTAGGATGTGCATTGTGCAATAGTGTTCTATATGTAGTGTTTACAAACAAGAGTGAGGTCTTGTGTATTCCATTATCCCCCATTAAATAATTTCACCCATGAAATTTGGATAGATGTTTGATATTAAAAAAATATATATTCCTTAATCATGGAATATTTTGGCTCCCAATTTTCCTCCTCTAGTTTGTGATTTATCAAAAGGACATTCACCATCCAAGTTATCTGATTCTGCTGCACTTTATCTCTACTATCGTGAATCATGAATGAATTGTTATTATAAGACTTTTCATGTTAAAAATTCATTCCCTCATATTAGTACACATTAATAGGATCTATTATTTTCATCTTCCACAATGAATCATGGAAGACATCATGTATTTTTGAATGATTTGGTGGAAAATACTATTGGTAAGCTAAAACATCTATTCTCTTTAGAAATTAAAATGGTCCAAATGAAATTATTGTTTAACATAATTTTTTTACTAAATATAAATAAAAATATTCCATATATAAATATTTATTAATACATGTACAGAAAAATGAAATTCCATGAAATTCCATCGATTAGAAACATGAAATTTTTTTTCATTGAGTTTCATTAATATGATTTTGAATAGTCCATTCATTTTCAGTTTAATCATCCACAAGTTTTGGTCCAAGTATCCTCTTTTCACTGACTTCTTCCAAAAAAAATGGATAACATATTATTTTACTATACAATTCTTCATATGGTTCCATATAGATTCTTGTATATCAGCTATTATTGTATGATAATTCCACCAGAGGAAAAGATTGATCCCATGCACCAAAGATGTGATGAGAAAATGTTCTCAACATGTAATTTAATGTCTTAATGGAACTTTCAATTTTCCCTTCATTTTGGGGATGATACAATGTTTTTAAATATTTCATAGTGTCAAGATCCTTTTAAATAATCTTCCAAAACATTGATTTGAATTGAGGTTATTGACAAAAAAATAATAGTTTATCGTTCCCCGTAATGTCTTATAATTTCATGGATATAGATTTAGGAAAGGGCCTCAAGGTCTATGTCTCCCCTTACTGGTTTGAAATCAGAAAAATTTGGAGGTTATTACCATTGACCCATATTGAATCATTCTTCCTTGTATTATTTAAAATTATAGTGAAAATTCCCCTTATAATATTGTCCAACTTCTATATAGGTTTAAGTGGTGGTAATATTATCTCCTTATGATGTTTTATTTCATCCATTACCTATTGGTATACAATAAATCTAGAAACATTGCCTTTAATATCCCACATTATACTATCCTAACTGAATTTTTATTTCAATTCCTTATACATATTTTTTACTACTAATGTGTATATAGAATGTTTGTCTTGGATATTTATATTGTTTTTCACTTTTTAAATCTGGTGTGGATGGAACACACCATATTTTTACAAAATTCAACACTACCAATTTGTAGATGATTTATATTTATTTCCCATTATTCACTCTATTAATATCAATTTTCAATTCATTATCATCATGTTGGGACATCTCTATATTCTCTAGTAATAATTTTTTGGCTATTTCTATGAAAAATAATGAAGGATCCCATTTCTTAAAACATACTGTAACAATATTTTTTATATCCCTTAATATAGTATCCTTATTAATTCTCATCACCATCATAATTATATGGTTTCTCATACTCAATGCATCATCTAGCTTATTTTCATTCCCAATGTGGTATTGTATTGGATATTCATAGTCCTACAGTATTTTGAAACATCATCTTTCCCACATTTGAGCTATTATTTTAAAATAAATTGACTTCAAAAATTAATGGTCGGTGTATATGTCACATATTTTAACATAGAGATTGTGAATACTAGGTCTCGATGACCACATAGTCACCCTCCCCAAAAATGAACATTGGATCATGTCCCACAAGGTACCAGAACTTCCCCACACACAAGTGGTCCCCACCATGGAGCCCACCCATGTGCCCAAATGGGTCAGAAAACTAATGATTGTCCCTACATACCAACACATGTCATTTGTAGTGTTCTTGTTCGTCACTCAGAACACCCTGAGTAACTTCTCAGAAGGTCATCCATCTCGATCACTACTCCATCCAAAACATTCTTAACTGTGGATTTATAATCAGGTAGGCTCCCAAAAAATATGGTTCACCTTGTTGACAAGAGAGCTATTATTTAGTTATTTATCCATTTTATCATTCTACGACCTTATATTCCCCATCCATTTAGAGAAAAATGTACTTGATGTGTGCCCGACATCTCCGTTTACACAGTGCACCTCATTTAACGCAGGGATCTTCATTGATGAGTCAATAAGGATATCTTATGACTTATTCATTCCTCAGGGTTTTAGGTTTCGAAAATCACAAACATTTTTTTAAAATTTCTGTCTTTTTCTTAAGTTTTGTTTTTTTAAGATCTGGAATTTTCATTCAGTTATACTTATAGATGTATTATTATGTTCTATTAGAGATTATTCATACCATTTTTCATTATACAAATTCTGGTGTATGAGTGATATCGTCTATGTGATACCGAATACAATGTATAAGTGATACAATTTTATGATATCAATTTCGGTGTATAAGTGATACCATCTTTATGATATGAAATCTGGTGTATAAGTCATATTGTCTTTATGAAAATAAATCTGATGTATAAGTGATTCCAATTTTATGATTCCGATTTTGGAACAAATGAGATACCGGTTTCACAATCTTCTTTACTTTTTCATAGGAATCCATTTTTCTTAACAATGATTGATTTGTTTAATGTATCATTCTAGGGTTATCAGATTCCATGTTTTAATACATAATTCTCATCTTTTACTTAACATTTTTCAATATACATGAAATTACTTCATACAATCTATTACAAACTAACCATTGTATATTTGACATGTGTCCAGGTCCCTCTATAATTTAAGGAAAATATGGCCGTTGGAGTGGAGACGACCATTGGAAATAATTCTCTATAAATATAAGTTCATTTGAATGAGAAAAATACAATACGGAGAGTGGATGAACTTGACTCATGTAAAAAATACGTGAAGTGATTTCTAGAGAGAGTGGCCCTTTCAACTCTAAGTGCTTCGGGTGGATGTCATGAAAAACATGTTTAGGTGCGAACAAATTGTTCAGAATTGCTTCGTGAAAACTCTAATCATGCTAAAAGTCTGCATCCGGGTTTTGGAAGACTGATATTCCGATTTCCTTCTAAATCGAGGGCTTGCGGGGATAACAAAATAGATACCAATCTTCCGATTGAGAGCTTACCTTGGATTGGTTAAGACCGACATTCTTGAATGTATAAATCAACGAACCTTTATCCAAGGTTATTGGACACTCTTTTATTTGGGTTAAAATAATATTATGGTTAAGTTTTTCTATTTCAAGTTGTTTTATTTACATTGTAATCATAAATTTGTTAAATTTAGAGAGGGTAACATTATAATACTTTCTAATTACATTACTCTGACTATATTATAGATACTATGAGCTTTAAGGTATAATCCTTCTTCTAAGAAAATACTTCTTAAGATTTTATCTTATGGTTGTAAAGTTTGAGAAATGTATTCTTTAAGAGGTTTTGTGAATGATTGTTTGAACATTGTTAAACTAAACATTAAATGTTCCAAAGGAATTTTTAAATTATACAATTCACCCCCTCTTGTATATTTAGCATATACATCCATCATTTCGATCCTAAAATTGTTATCAAAGGATTTCTCTGAAATTATTATATCCACATATAATTTGTCCGGCTCAAGTTCTATTTTTCTTATTTTATTCTAAACTTTTATATCTAACATGTTTTGTGGAAATAATTTCCTTTTAGTATACCAGGAATTCATGTTGGATCTCTATATAATCTCAATCCTACTAGACCACCAATATTTGATGGAAATGAATATGAGTACTAGAGATATAGAATGAAGATCATTGTTATAAACACAGGTGTAGACAACTAAATTATGTTAACTATAGATTATAAGATTCCAAATAAGGAACATAGAACCTTTAGTAATCCGGAAAAGGTTGAATACCATCTGAACATTATGGTACATAATACTTTACTTTGGTGTATGAAAAGAAATACATATAGCCAAATTTCATCCTGTGAAGTAGTACATATTTTTTGGAATAAGATTCAACTAACTCACTTTGGAATGTCCAAGGACATCGAAACTAGAAGAGCTATGCTCAGAGAAGAATATCAGGGTTTTTTATTTCCATATTGAGAATCCATATGTAAGGTACAACAGTGATTCATGACTATTGTCAACAGCTTACAATCAATGGGTGAGAAAGTATTAGATGATGAAGCTCTTTTAGACCAGATTATAGACATCATACCTAATAGATGGGAATCCAAGAGAACTGTTATAGATTAAAATAGAAATGTTACTCCCAATTCTCTTCATGAACTATTTGGAACCCTTCCTCATCATGAAAACACAATGAATATAGATGCTGATAATTTTAAGAAGAGGAATGGGAATAGAGATGTTGCTTTTACAACTACTTCAGAACATTCTAAAGCCAATACACCTGAGAGAGTTACAAGAACTAAATCCAAGATGGTTTTTTTTCAATTTAAATCTAGTGAAAGAGAAACTTCAGAAAATGAGTTATCAAATATTTCTTGGAAGATGAACATGATTTTTGAGAAAAAGAACATTCAATATATATACAATAAGAAAGATGGAGAAGTGACATGCTATAAATGTAGATGAACTGGTCATATCAGACCTGATTGTCCCTTACATAAGAAAAGAGACAAGAATGACAGGAATTCTGAGAGAAACAAGAAGAAGTTCAATATATCAAAACATATGAATTTCCTAAAAGCTAATGACACTTGGAGTGCCAGCGGTGGAGATTCATCAAACTATTCTAAAAAATATGAATATTTGGAGAAAAAGAATATTGGTTTAATATCCTGAGCTCCATTTCAAAATCAATGTCTTATAGAAAAGGTACGAACTGCTAAATCCTTAAACAATATGTCATTGATTGAAAATATTCCTGATAAATATTTTTCATCTGATAAATAATATTCTTCTTCAAATAATGATAATTATTTTCATTCCGATGAGGAAGTTTCTTTTTTTTAAGTTTCTAGAGATAAGAAATTGTATAGTTTCTAAGAAAAATGAAAAGGAAAATTCTAGATAATTTATTTTACCAAAAGAAATTTCATATCATTCCAAAGATCATAATAAAAAATGATGTTTTAGAAAATCTTTCTATGAAACATGAGGAAGATAATTCTGAGAAGGATAAGATTTCTAATAATTGTAAAAAAAAATTTTGAAACAAAATATTTCAGAGTAAAAAACATAACATTAAGTATAATACTCCATTGAATAGGAATTTAGTCCTATGACTAATGTATGAAATTTTTTCTTTGAATAAACTTCTTGAAAATTTTAATTTTGGAAAGAAAATTTTTGAAAAGATGTATTCTGAGATCCAACCTCATGGTAACAATCAATGATTAGGATATTCTCACGAAAACCCTATTATTAGAAACAATTATTTTATTCCTCATAGAGCCCCTTTTTGTACTAAAAGTCAAAGTGGTGGGCATTATAAGAATAATTGTTCATTAAATAATGTTCAATATTTGGGGTTTCATAAAGCATTCATTCTATACAGAGGTGGACACCCAAAATTTTATTGTCTAAAAATTCCAGGTCCAAGCAAGTTCGGATTTTGATAACCTACCTCTTCTTTTTTAGATTAATGATGGAATTACCAACAACATATGGTACATGGATAGTGGATGTTCTCGGCACATGACTAGAAGCAAAGACTATTTCAAAAAGATTTTAAAGACTAGAGGTGGAAAAGTAAAAATTCGAGACAACTCTCAAGGAGAAATTTTCTCTATAGTATCATTATTCTTCCTGGAAAATATTCAATTTTGAATGTTTTATTTTTTAATGGTCTTAAAAACAACCAAATCAACAAAATTTAATTATGTGATGATGGATACCTTGTGAATTTTAGGAATGGAAAGTGCTTAATACACAATTCCAAGGATGAGTTTATTCTCTCAGCCCATCGGCAAAAGAATCTATACATAATAAACCTAGAAGAGCATAGAAGTCATGATCCGCCATGCCTAAGTACATATCAATCTTGGATTTGGAATAGGAGACTATGACATTGTAGCTTATAGAATCTTAGTAAATTTCTAAGAAAGAACATGTTAAGGATCTACCAGATCATAGGTTTGATTCTTCAAAAGTATATGATACTTTTCTATATGGAAAGAAACATAAATATAGATTTAAATCTATATGTTAAGTTACAACTTATAATG
Source organism: Viscum album (assembly GCA_963277665.1). Taxonomy (NCBI): domain Eukaryota; kingdom Viridiplantae; phylum Streptophyta; class Magnoliopsida; order Santalales; family Viscaceae; genus Viscum; species Viscum album. The sequence goes on along the minus strand of OY728126.1, from coordinate 1,276,050,134 downwards.
CCTTACATTTAGTACAGTTTAACTTATTTGTTCCAAAAAAAACTGGAAGTATTAGAGGTAAATACTATGGTTTTGTCCTAGTTGATGACTATACTAGATTTACTTGGGTCTATTTTCTCGTAATGAAATCCAAATATTTTTCTTCTTTAAAAATTTTCATTACTCACATTAAAAACGAGAATAACCATCCTTTTTTAACCATTCATAGTGATCATAGGGGAGAATGTCAAATTTTGTATTTTGAAACTTTTTAATGTAAAAAAGTTATTACTGAAAACATTTCAACTCCATGAACTCATCAAATGATTACTATTGATGAAAGAAGTAATTGTATTCTTCAAAAAATGACTAGAACATTGTTGAGTGAATATTTTGTAGCTAAGAATTTTTGTGCTGAAGCTGTATGTACTCCCTATTATACAATAAGTAGAATTTTAATTAGACCCTTTCTTAGTAAAACACCTTACGAGTTATAGACTGGCCGAAAACCAAGAGTCTCTTAATTAAAAGTTTTTTGGTTGCAATGTATTTATCTTGAATACAAATGGTGACATACATAAATTTCACCCAAATCCAATGAAGGAATTTTCCTAGGTTACTCTACTAACTCTAAGATGAACAAGTTTTAAATAAAAACACTTGCACTATGGAAGAAACAATACATGTTAATTTTTATTAAAACAATTCTTTTATTTTCAAACAAACTGAACATATTTCAGAAATTGTTTCTAAAACTTATCACTAATCTTTGATAAAAGATCTTTCAGTCAAAGATAATATTCATGAAAATTTTTCTCAATAAATTAATCCTAAATATTTTCTTTCCCATATTGATGACAAAGAATTTCAAAAGCCAAATCAGTTTTTACTTATAAATCATCCCAGTGATAATATCATTGGAAATGTTAATCAACCAGTAAGAACTAGTAGTTCTTTAAGGAATTAAGTTGAACATGTTAATTACAATTTAAAATTTGATCCAAAGACTCCATTATAATCCTTAGGTGATAAATATTTGTTAAATTCTATACAAGATGAACTCAATGAATTCATAAGGAATCAGGTTTGGAAATTGATTGAAAAACCTAAAGAAACTTTTGTTATTGGAGTAAAATGGGTTTTTAGAAACAAATGTGATGAAAAAGGATTTATTGTCAGAAATAAAGCAAGATTAGTTCCCAATGTCTATAACCAACAAGAAGGCATAGACTATGAAGAAACATTTTCTCCTGCAGAAATACATGAATCTATTCATATTTTTCTATACTTTGCAAAATTCATTAATTTTAAACATTATCAAATTGATGTAAAGTGTGATTTTCTTAACAGCTATGTACATGGGGAAGTCTATGTAGATCAACCCTTGGAATTTAAGATATGAAACATCCTAAACATTTTTATAATCATACCAAAGCTCTGTATGGACGTAAAGAAACCCCAATAGATTGTTATGATAGACTTTCTGGATTTTCGCTTCAATATAACTATGTTAAGGGAACTGCTGATCCAACCCTTTTTATTAAGAAAAATAAAAATGATGTTTTGATTTTATAAATATCTGTTTATGACATCATCATCAGATCAACTCAGAAATATTTAACTGATATCTTTGTGAATCTAATGAAATCTGAGTTAGAGATGAGTATGATGGGTGAGTTAAACTTTTTTCATGGTTTTTAAATTTCTCAAAAACTATAGGGAACATTAATATCTCAAAATAAGTATATATAATATCTTCTTTAGAAGTTCAGGTATGATAATTCTCAGATTATAAGTACTTTTATTAGAACCTTTAATACTCTTGATATTAATGATGTAGGGAAACCTGTGGATCAGACATCTCCTTGAGGTATGATAGAATGTTTACTTTACATAACAACTAGTCAACCTAAATTAATGTTCTCAGTATTATTATGTTCCAGATTCTAATATAATCTTAATGAATCTCATTTAAATGCTGTAAAAAGAAATTTTTTCTACTTAAAGTGAACTTTAGATTTTGGACTAGTTTATTCCTCTAGGAATTATTTTAACGTAAATTTTTTTCAGATGCTGACTCTAGTGGATGTAAAATGGATAGAAAAAGTACATCCATAACTTATCTCTTGTTAGGATATTCCATAGTTTCTTGGTCATTAATGAAACAACATTCTGTATCACTTTCCACTACTGAAGCTAAATATGTAGCAGCTGGAAATTGTTGTGCTTAAATGTTGTGGATAAAAAAAAATCACATACTATGGTATGAGTTTTACTAAGACACAAATAATGTTTGACAACAAAAGTGCCATTTCCCTATGTAATATCCCTGCACATGACTATCATGATATTCACATAGATATTAGAAATCAATTTCTTAGGGATCACACACTAAAAGAAGATATTATTATTAAATTATTCAAAACACAAGAACAATATGCTGATATTTTTACAAAACCATTGTCTTTTAATTGATTTGAATTCATTAAATAGAATCAAGGAATTATCTTTGTAAGGTTATTGTTAAAATCTATTTCTTGTTTAAGTCATCTTCTAACATTAAACTAATTTTTATTTCTGGGGGTGTACATATTTTTCCCCATTCCTGAATCTTTTTATTCTTGTTAAAAATTTATCATTCCTTAAGTTTTTTTCTTAAAATTTTATCCTTCTTTATTAAAATTTCGGTATTAGAAATTTTGGTATTAGAAATTTTAGTATTAGAAATTCTAGTATTAGATATTTCAGAATTTGAAATATCACTATTAGATATTTTGGTATTGGAAATTTTGGTATTGGAAATTTCGGTATTGGAAATTTCGAATTGGAAATTTCGGTATTAGAAAATTTGGTATTTATATACTGAAAACTAAAAATCCAATAAAATTTTTATAATACTAATAAAATCCTTAGAGTATTCCAAAAGGTAAATTTTCTTACCTTTATTTTCTTTTCTCAAGTTTTAATTGTTGGTATTTCATAATTTTCAATTTCGGTTTATATTACTTGGAAAGATCAGAATTCATATTTCTTATATCATTCTTCAACCGTCAGATCAGACCAAGTTATTTTCAGTCATTTTATTATCTTATGGATTATGAAAATTCATTGCTATGTCTATATATTGGGTTTCTCTATTAGAAGCATTGCACCATCCTTACTGATCTTAGTGTCAAGATTATATTTCCATTAATGTCCTCATTCCGATTCTTTTGTTCCCTTTATCCTGAATGACTCTTGAATCCTCAACAGATCAGATGACGATTACAAAAGTAATAAAGGATTGGTCAATATTTATGGAAAGAATAATATACCCTAACTTCTATGAAGAATATGACTCCCTTATCTCTTAGGTGATAAGAACCAACAGAGGGGAAAATTTTTCTGTGGCCAAGGAGAAGAGTCCAGATCCGATTTCTCATGAACTAGTTATTCTGTTTTATGATTCCGTTATTTTATTCTAAAAGGATGGTAAGGATATATTTAAGTTAAAATGTTATGATAAGACTTATATTGTTCCTTATAATAATGCAACAAATTTTCTCAACATATTGTATGACGGGGAAGTAATTATATGTTGTCAAAAACTCTCTGAGAAAGAAGGTTCTTTTGGGACAGTCAAGGATTTGGACTATATTAGTCTCAGGTATATTATGAATCTGATGATTATAAATCTTACAACAAACCAAAAAACGGTTTCTCTCTAAATTTAGGGATTTCTTATTCCAAGAAAAAGAGATAAGTAATCTATAAAAATATGTGATATAGTTTCTTTGGGGTTCTCATCAACTTAAACAATATTAACATGGTTAAGTAAATCTTTCTCCCCATCCAATCATTAAATGGTGTATCCATCAGATCTAAAATTCTTATGTATTCGTTAACTATCTCTAGTATAATTGTAATGTTCCATCAAGAGTTTAATGTCCCATGCCGATCAGCCTCAAAGTCATTTATGATTTTCTTTCTCTGTGATGACACTCTATGGAGGATGGAGATAGAGTTTTTATAGGAATCCAAATTTTTTGAAGAAATGGTTGTCCTGAAAAAGGGAGATGTTCAAGAATATTCAAAATCAGTACCCAAAAAAATAAAACATGATGGACCAAGCTTTCCAGTGCCAGCTTCTGATGTCCCAGTATTAGCACCTCCTTCTACAAAGGAACCGAAATCCTATTCCGATGCAACATTTTCAAAATGGAGAGAAATGGAGGCTACCAGAAAGGAAGGAGATACTCCCTTTGGCTTAAATTGTGCAGAGGAAAAGGCCTTGAAAATCAAGAATGATAAAAATATTGATAAATAAAAGAAGGAGAAAAGGATAAAGAAGAAATACTGGGAATCCCATGTTTTTCAGTCATTACTAAAAGCCGTAGAAAATAATTCTCAAGAAGTTCCTAAACATCATGTTATTCATATGATGAAGGTTTTCACTTCAGAAATCTTGAATGCCAAGAAAGATCTATCTTTATCAGAACCTGTTCAATAAATAGAAGATCAGATTGATCAAAAATATTTTGATGATTTTCTTAAGATAAGTGTAAGACTACATTGGAACTCCCCCGACTTGAGTCTCTAAATCTGTTTCAGAAGAAAAACTCGAAGAACAAGTTGAATAAGAAGTTGAGGAATAAGTACAAGTTGAATAAGAAGAACACATAAGAATTGAAGAGGAATAATAAGAGAAATAAGAGGTTGATCAGAAATTTGGTGGAGGAGAAAATTTTCAATAGGAAGAAGATGATCAAGTAGATCTTAATGTTATTCAAGTATCTCATGAACTCTCTCCAATTTGAAATCCTATCAAATGTAAGAGTGTTTTGGTTTCCTCATCTAAAAATAGAACACCTCATAAGTCCTCTAAAATTATAGAAAATCAGTTTCCATAACTCTAAGAGGATCCCAAAAATTAAAATATGTTTCAGGTTCCAAATCCCCAGCATCTGTTGCACATGAGTTTCTCAAGCTATCTTTTAGAAATTTGTTCAGAACCATTCCGGTTCTTGAAAATATAGACTCCGAGAGTCTAATACTGCATGAAACCTTGAATCAAAATACAAAATCGACCAATATTATTGTAGACATGGTGGTCAAGCAAGAAGAAAACTTAAGTAATATTTTAATTGATTACAAAGCTCATAAGGTGAATTGTAAGAGTGTATTTAACCATACCAAAACAATCAATGAATAACTAAGACAGTTTGGTGACTTTATTGAATCAAAAATTGGTGCTTTCAATAATTTTGAAACAATGTTCCACAAGGTCAAGGAATAAATCTCTGAGAAGGATAGTCAACTCAATTCAGTTTCCTGATCTGTAAGCAGTGAGAAGGATGTCAGAGCTGAAGTAGAGAGAAATGTGGCTTCTTAATAAGAAATAATAATATCAATAGAAAACAATAATTAGGACCAATATATCTTGTTGAAGAAGTTTTAATAAGATCATAAGGAAGTGATTAAACTTAAAGACTTTATAATGAAAATGTTGTTTGAGAAGAAGAAATATAAATTCTTTTTTTCCAATGTGTTGTTGTAATCTAAATATTATTTACAAAATTTATTTATGAATCATATTTCATATATTTATTTTTTTCAAATGTATGCTTGCTTAATCCTATAGGTACATCTTATGCTTCTCAAATTTTCCACTCAGTTTGAAAATCACCATGTGGGAGAATTTATTTAAAGGAATAATTTAATGAAGATATTAAATGAGAAGAATCTATCGAGGGACAGTATGGTAAGGAAGAATGGTAAGACAGGATAATGACAATGAAGGGGGAGTTTTCTTTTAAGAAGATATGTTTATCTAAGGGGGGGATATTTTCTTAATAAAAATATGGACACTATAGATCAAGAATATGATACTTGGGTGACATAACCTATGGGGGCGTTAGTTGTATTCATCAGAAATTTCATTCAAAGGGGGAGATAAGTTTTTCATACTTGTTTATCTAAGTCAATATATTATTCCTTAGAAAATCTATTTGTGCTTTCCAAAAAGGAGGAGATTGTTAAGTCAGTAAGGATATCTTATGACTTCTCTATTCCTTAGGTTTTTATGTTTTGAAAATCACAAAACAAAAATCAAATGTTCTGTCTTTTTATTATGTTCTGTTTTTTTTTTCTTAAGATCTGTAATTGTAATTCCGTTATACATACAGATGTATTATTATGTTCTGTTAGAGATTATTCATACCGTTTTTATGATACCGATTTTGGTGTATAAGTGAAGTTATATTTTTGTTACTGAATCCGGTATATAAGTGATACAGTTTTTATGATAATGATTTTGGTGTGTATGTGATACTGTATTTATGATACCAAATCAAGTGTATAAGTGATATTGTCTTTCTAATAAAGAATCTGGTGTATATGTGATTCCAATTTTTTGATTATGATTTTGGAACAAATGAAATACTAGTTTCACAATCTTATTTACATTTTCTTATGAATCTATTTTTCTTAATAATGTTAGAGTTGTTTAATGTTTCATTCAAATGTTATCGGATTCCGTGTTTTCTTACAGAACACTCATCTTTAACTTAACATCGTTTCTTATATTTGAAACGATGTCATACAAACAATTACTAGCTAACCATTATATGTTTGACACATGTCTTGGTACCTCCAAAATATAAGGAAAATATGACCATTGGAGTGGAGCCAATCGGTGGGATGATTTTACTGTAAATACAAGTTCATTTTAATGATATGAATATAATGTGGAGAGTGGATGAACATAATTCATGTGAATTATCTGTGAAGTGATTTCTGGAGGGAGAATATCTTTCAAATATTAGTGCTTCATGTAGATTTCGTGAACAACTTTTTCAGGTGTGAAAAACATGTTCATTCTTGCTTTGTGTAGACTCTAATCATGCGAATAATGGGATTCTGGGTTTTGGAAGATAGAGGTTCTGATTTCCATCTAAATTGAGGGCTTGCGGGGTAGCAAGACATATGCTGATCTTCGGATTGAGGGTTTATCTGGGTTTGGGTAAGACATAATTTTATCAAAGTATAAATCAAGGAACCTTTATCCAATGTTTTTGGATACCCTTCTCTTTGGGTTAAAAGAATCTTGTTGTTAGTTGTTTTTTATTTAATGTGGTTTTATTTCCTCTGTAATATTAAATTTGTTAAAGTTAGAATGTATAAAATTCTTATACATCATAATTCTGTTACTTTTAAATATTATATATTATATAATCTTTAAGTTAGAATCATTGTTCTAATAAAATAATCCATATGTATTTAAAATTAGGTTGTAATGTTTGAAAAAATATTTCATCTAAAGGTGATGTGACTGTTTGTTTAAACATTGTTAAACTAAAATTTAATGGTTCCAAATGAATTTTTAAAGTATAAAATTCTCTCCCCCCATCTTGTATATTGAATAGATACATTAGTCTTTTTGATTCTACAATAATCTAATACAAAATATGACAACTGGGTCCCCATGATAGAACATGCACCCCTCCCTAACATGGAAATCATATCCTGGCCCACCAGGTACCAGCATTAGCCCCCACAGACATGTGTCCCCCACACTGGGGCCCTCCCACATGCACGAATGGGTCATCAGACTAATGACTATCCTCACATTCCAAAACATTTCATTTCAAGTGCAATTTGTCTTCACACAAACACAAACCTGGAGAAACATCCCAGAAGCCCACCCATCCTGATCACTACATGAGACCATGCATGCTTAACTGGGGAGTTCAAATCATTTATGCTCCGAAAAAGGAAAGTGTGCCTTATTGACATGAGTCATATCATTTATTAATTTAACCCTTTATCATTCTAGGGAGTTTTTTAGATATTTTATAGATATCGTAAAGGAAAATATTACTACTACCAAATCTTGTTCATGATTATGATATTTATTCTCATGGATCTTCAATTTTATTATTGTATAGGTATCCACTATATCATTTTATGTACATCTAAATACTATATTAGACCCATTATTATTTTATAAATAATACATTTTTCAGATGGTAAATCCATCACTAATTCATTAATCAATGTCTTCTATATCTCATCATAAAATTCATCACATTAAAGATACTCTCTATATCCATTATATTTTTCAATATAATATGTTAATTAGGTACATTTTTCCTTGAAGGGTCAGTAGTTATTCCGTACATGCAGAAAACAATCCCTATAAAAGAAACTTCAGGAATCAAAAATTCTTATGACCAAATTTCTCTTATAATTTTTTTCTATGAAGGCCCTTGAAATTATATTAATATTGTCCTCATGATATTCATATCTTTTAGAGTATATCAAGATACCATCTGTGAATACAATAGTGAAATTAAGAAGATAATACATGAATTATATATTTGTCATATGTATTAAAATAGAATTTGTGTTAGTCAATTATAAATGAATTATAATAAACTCATAATGTTCATACCTCATTCAAAATTTCAACATCAGTATATCCACCTTTTTTACATTTAAAATATTATAATCAAAGAAAAGTTGTTTCTAAAAAAATATAGGTCTCCTAGAAGATCCTCTAATAATTAATGAATGTATGATAAAGAATTAATATATATTATATAAATGGATTTGATCAATCAGTAGTCGATGTGTGATTTCTTCTATACATCATCATTTTTCATAAATAAATAGGGTCTCTCCAAGGTGAAAAAATATAGAATATAATTCCCATATCACACAATGACATTACTTATTTCTTCAACATTACCAGCTCCACTAGTTCCATTCTAAAAGGACTTCTAGATATGGGTCTTTCATTTTGGATGAATTGAATAATAAATATAAAATTAACACTTATGTTATTGACTAGGTAATTTTTCATGAAATAAATTAATGGATTTTTGTATAATGGGTACATAATCAATCCTCATATTGTCCATTACTATTTGTTGGTGGTGTTTTCTCCTCCCCTTCTCTAATAATCTCAATATGGTGGGCTATTGTAGGTGGGTCTAGAAAAGTCCCAAGAGATTCATGTCTCTCCCTTATAAACAATGTATTTTCTTCCATATTCACAAATATTAATCCCCATTTCTTGGAAATAAATTATTAATTTATACATTGAGAACCAATACATACTAAGGATTAAGTAATAAATAAGAAATATATATAATAATCAAGTTTTCCATTTTTGAATATCGATGCATATTAATCGAGATTTCTTGTTAAATAATCATTTAAATAAGAATCAATTTAGATTTAATAACAGGAAACTCATATATTTGAGTATTAGTTTATGATTCAATGATCTTAGAAAAAATTTCGGATATAGGGGATTGTATAGATCCTATATCAAATAAATCACTATATTACATTGTGTTTTGGATCAATATACATGTTATCACATCATTTATTACTTCTACCTTTGATATAGTTATTTCAAATTATCAAGCTTGTTCCCTTATCCTTTTTTCAGGTAAATTCCATTAATTCTTAGAGAATTGGTCCACATTGTGTGCCATCTCCTTACAATTAAATCACATAACGACAAAAAAAATTATAATCCTTTTCATAAATGATTTTTCTTGAAATTTTCTCCATATATGAAACAATCAATCATTTACCTCATAAATTACCTAGCTTATTCATTCCATTGTAATTTCATGTAGGAAAATTAAATCTTAATTTCACCACCATGGAAAACATTTCATTTTATGATTATCACTATTCATATTTTTCTCTAGATTTCCATATATTACATAATTAGTTTATAAATTTATTTACATATTAATGGTACTAGTGTGTAAAAACTTTATGAAAAAAGCTAAATGATCAATCAAAGGGTCAGATGTATCTCATAATAATATCGTCGATATTTCTATTTAGTATATGTACATTGTCCAATGAATATATAAATAAATTATTCAGTTTATAGACATATTAAATATCAATTTCCTCCTCTTTTTGTTGTATATTGATAAATTTCCATTCCATTTATCCCCTTTTATCATGATGACATCCGGTTAAATAGAATACCACTATAAAAGATTTCTGTTCCACACACTCTATCTTCAATTCTTCAATAGTGTTCTAAATTTCTGAACACCATTTATCTATATCTCCTTTAAGGTGGTATAACTCCATGAATAATTTTCTCATTCACCACATTCAATAGCATAAATTATCATTTCTAGGGCCATGTTCTACTTATAAACTATCAATGGATTAGTAGTTCAACTAAATGATGGAGAATATTTTCCTTTGATGTAATCTAACATAGTCACACCATATCACATGTCAAAATTTTTTCCTATATGGGTGTGGATATATTTTTATCACGGTTCAACTAAACTAATATGGTTATAATTTATTTTAGATGTAACTATATCCTAATTGAATTTATCGAGAGGAACATATTTACATTATCATTGGTTGTTGATATAGTTTCCAAATCATTCTCTAGAATCCATCTCTAAACAATGGAATACATGTAATTAACTCATTATATTGAATTGTAAAATAAATTCCAATACAATTTTGTCAAGAATTTAATTCAAAAATTTTCATTTTATCCATAATATCTATTTTTTCTTTTTAGGTTTATTTCAATATATTCCCCATGGTTTCTGATATGTTTTCTCTGACGCTGACTATAATAACCTTGAATCCATTTCCCTAAGCAAGAAGTACTGCTAGATTATACATATACAATACATGATTTCTTGATGGATGCAACAGGTCAGTAGTCATGGAATACTAGATACATACATGTCTCTCAAATTAGATTTTAAAAGAAAATATGTAACATAAAAAACAAGGATATTATTTATATCTCGTCAATAATCTCTTTAAATGTTATCAATTGTTCGCTTAAAAATTTAGCGGGTAAGGGAAAAAAATATGTGAGGGGTCATATGGGTATTAAGTAGTAGTGTTTACTAGAAGATATCTTAACATCTACATGGGATTAATTGTAATGAAAAATAAATAATAAAAATAATATTATATTAAAATAAAATTGAGAGCCTAACATATCTATGGATAATAATGGAAATGAATATGTATTATGGATAACACTAACATATTCCTTGGTGACAGAATACATAATTTCATACATATAATGTCCCTAGGATACAGAACTACATATCACTAAGGAATTGTGCCAAAAAAATCAACTTCTCACCAAGACCATATCTTTGACATCTAAATAAATGGGTAGGCACTCACCAAATACCGATTCTTGTTTCTCACATGATATCTACTAATCCCTTGAGGGGTTATCTATAATAGGCATAACTGTCGCTAATAATTTCCAACATATTTATCATATGATTATAATCCTTAGTAATCAATAAACCTCATAATTATATAAAAAAACATCTGGATTGTAAAACCTTTCCCAATAAATAAATTGAATAATTTGTTTTTTTACCTCAATATCCTATAATTTTTATATAAAATTTTTGTTATTCTTGATGTAAAAGGACATAACATTATCAAATAAATATAAAAAATTATGTAGTGGAGGTTATTTTTGATGTTTTGGATTTTCAATGTAATATATTTTTTTAGTTAATTATTTTTAAATTGTACGAGACAATGGATATGGTAAACAAACCCTTCATTATTGTTTGTAAATAACATATAAATTTTTCAATGAATATTCCTTGTGAGTATCTAGAAAGTTGTAAAATATAAGTCCCAGTCATCTTAAATATTATGATGTTTTGGACTAGTTTATTCCTCTAGGAATTATTTTAACGTAAATTTTTTTCAGATGCTGACTCTAGTGGATGTAAAATGGATAGAAAAAGTACATCCATAACTTATCTCTTGTTAGGATATTCCATAGTTTCTTGGTCATTAATGAAACAACATTCTGTATCACTTTCCACTACTGAAGCTAAATATGTAGCAGCTGGAAATTGTTGTGCTTAAATGTTGTGGATAAAAAAAAATCACATACTATGGTATGAGTTTTACTAAGACACAAATAATGTTTGACAACAAAAGTGCCATTTCCCTATGTAATATCCCTGCACATGACTATCATGATATTCACATAGATATTAGAAATCAATTTCTTAGGGATCACACACTAAAAGAAGATATTATTATTAAATTATTCAAAACACAAGAACAATATGCTGATATTTTTACAAAACCATTGTCTTTTAATTGATTTGAATTCATTAAATAGAATCAAGGAATTATCTTTGTAAGGTTATTGTTAAAATCTATTTCTTGTTTAAGTCATCTTCTAACATTAAACTAATTTTTATTTCTGGGGGTGTACATATTTTTCCCCATTCCTGAATCTTTTTATTCTTGTTAAAAATTTATCATTCCTTAAGTTTTTTTCTTAAAATTTTATCCTTCTTTATTAAAATTTCGGTATTAGAAATTTTGGTATTAGAAATTTTAGTATTAGAAATTCTAGTATTAGATATTTCAGAATTTGAAATATCACTATTAGATATTTTGGTATTGGAAATTTTGGTATTGGAAATTTCGGTATTGGAAATTTCGAATTGGAAATTTCGGTATTAGAAAATTTGGTATTTATATACTGAAAACTAAAAATCCAATAAAATTTTTATAATACTAATAAAATCCTTAGAGTATTCCAAAAGGTAAATTTTCTTACCTTTATTTTCTTTTCTCAAGTTTTAATTGTTGGTATTTCATAATTTTCAATTTCGGTTTATATTACTTGGAAAGATCAGAATTCATATTTCTTATATCATTCTTCAACCGTCAGATCAGACCAAGTTATTTTCAGTCATTTTATTATCTTATGGATTATGAAAATTCATTGCTATGTCTATATATTGGGTTTCTCTATTAGAAGCATTGCACCATCCTTACTGATCTTAGTGTCAAGATTATATTTCCATTAATGTCCTCATTCCGATTCTTTTGTTCCCTTTATCCTGAATGACTCTTGAATCCTCAACAGATCAGATGACGATTACAAAAGTAATAAAGGATTGGTCAATATTTATGGAAAGAATAATATACCCTAACTTCTATGAAGAATATGACTCCCTTATCTCTTAGGTGATAAGAACCAACAGAGGGGAAAATTTTTCTGTGGCCAAGGAGAAGAGTCCAGATCCGATTTCTCATGAACTAGTTATTCTGTTTTATGATTCCGTTATTTTATTCTAAAAGGATGGTAAGGATATATTTAAGTTAAAATGTTATGATAAGACTTATATTGTTCCTTATAATAATGCAACAAATTTTCTCAACATATTGTATGACGGGGAAGTAATTATATGTTGTCAAAAACTCTCTGAGAAAGAAGGTTCTTTTGGGACAGTCAAGGATTTGGACTATATTAGTCTCAGGTATATTATGAATCTGATGATTATAAATCTTACAACAAACCAAAAAACGGTTTCTCTCTAAATTTAGGGATTTCTTATTCCAAGAAAAAGAGATAAGTAATCTATAAAAATATGTGATATAGTTTCTTTGGGGTTCTCATCAACTTAAACAATATTAACATGGTTAAGTAAATCTTTCTCCCCATCCAATCATTAAATGGTGTATCCATCAGATCTAAAATTCTTATGTATTCGTTAACTATCTCTAGTATAATTGTAATGTTCCATCAAGAGTTTAATGTCCCATGCCGATCAGCCTCAAAGTCATTTATGATTTTCTTTCTCTGTGATGACACTCTATGGAGGATGGAGATAGAGTTTTTATAGGAATCCAAATTTTTTGAAGAAATGGTTGTCCTGAAAAAGGGAGATGTTCAAGAATATTCAAAATCAGTACCCAAAAAAATAAAACATGATGGACCAAGCTTTCCAGTGCCAGCTTCTGATGTCCCAGTATTAGCACCTCCTTCTACAAAGGAACCGAAATCCTATTCCGATGCAACATTTTCAAAATGGAGGGAAATGGAGGCTACCAGAAAGGAAGGAGATACTCCCTTTGGCTTAAATTGTGCAGAGGAAAAGGCCTTGAAAATCAAGAATGATAAAAATATTGATAAATAAAAGAAGGAGAAAAGGATAAAGAAGAAATACTGGGAATCCCATGTTTTTCAGTCATTACTAAAAGCCGTAGAAAATAATTCTCAAGAAGTTCCTAAACATCATGTTATTCATATGATGACGGTTTTCACTTCAGAAATCTTGAATGCCAAGAAAGATCTATCTTTATCAGAACCTGTTCAATAAATAGAAGATCAGATTGATCAAAAATATTTTGATGATTTTCTTAAGATAAGTGTAAGACTACATTGGAACTCCCCCGACTTGAGTCTCTAAATCTGTTTCAGAAGAAAAACTCGAAGAACAAGTTGAATAAGAAGTTGAGGAATAAGTACAAGTTGAATAAGAAGAACACGTAAGAATTGAAGAGGAATAATAAGAGAAATAAGAGGTTGATCAGAAATTTGGTGGAGGAGAAAATTTTCAATAGGAAGAAGATGATCAAGTAGATCTTAATGTTATTCAAGTATCTCATGAACTCTCTCCAATTTGAAATCCTATCAAATGTAAGAGTGTTTTGGTTTCCTCATCTAAAAATAGAACACCTCATAAGTCCTCTAAAATTATAGAAAATCAGTTTCCATAACTCTAAGAGGATCCCAAAAATTAAAATATGTTTCAGGTTCCAAATCCCCAGCATCTGTTGCACATGAGTTTCTCAAGCTATCTTTTAGAAATTTGTTCAGAACCATTCCGGTTCTTGAAAATATAGACTCCGAGAGTCTAATACTGCATGAAACCTTGAATCAAAATACAAAATCGACCAATATTATTGTAGACATGGTGGTCAAGCAAGAAGAAAACTTAAGTAATATTTTAATTGATTACAAAGCTCATAAGGTGAATTGTAAGAGTGTATTTAACCATACCAAAACAATCAATGAATAACTAAGACAGTTTGGTGACTTTATTGAATCAAAAATTGGTGCTTTCAATAATTTTGAAACAATGTTCCACAAGGTCAAGGAATAAATCTCTGAGAAGGATAGTCAACTCAATTCAGTTTCCTGATCTGTAAGCAGTGAGAAGGATGTCAGAGCTGAAGTAGAGAGAAATGTGGCTTCTTAATAAGAAATAATAATATCAATAGAAAACAATAATTAGGACCAATATATCTTGTTGAAGAAGTTTTAATAAGATCATAAGGAAGTGATTAAACTTAAAGACTTTATAATGAAAATGTTGTTTGAGAAGAAGAAATATAAATTCTTTTTTTCCAATGTGTTGTTGTAATCTAAATATTATTTACAAAATTTATTTATGAATCATATTTCATATATTTATTTTTTTCAAATGTATGCTTGCTTAATCCTATAGGTACATCTTATGCTTCTCAAATTTTCCACTCAGTTTGAAAATCACCATGTGGGAGAATTTATTTAAAGGAATAATTTAATGAAGATATTAAATGAGAAGAATCTATCGAGGGACAGTATGGTAAGGAAGAATGGTAAGACAGGATAATGACAATGAAGGGGGAGTTTTCTTTTAAGAAGATATGTTTATCTAAGGGGGGGATATTTTCTTAATAAAAATATGGACACTATAGATCAAGAATATGATACTTGGGTGACATAACCTATGGGGGCGTTAGTTGTATTCATCAGAAATTTCATTCAAAGGGGGAGATAAGTTTTTCATACTTGTTTATCTAAGTCAATATATTATTCCTTAGAAAATCTATTTGTGCTTTCCAAAAAGGAGGAGATTGTTAAGTCAGTAAGGATATCTTATGACTTCTCTATTCCTTAGGTTTTTATGTTTTGAAAATCACAAAACAAAAATCAAATGTTCTGTCTTTTTATTATGTTCTGTTTTTTTTTTCTTAAGATCTGTAATTGTAATTCCGTTATACATACAGATGTATTATTATGTTCTGTTAGAGATTATTCATACCGTTTTTATGATACCGATTTTGGTGTATAAGTGAAGTTATATTTTTGTTACTGAATCCGGTATATAAGTGATACAGTTTTTATGATAATGATTTTGGTGTGTATGTGATACTGTATTTATGATACCAAATCAAGTGTATAAGTGATATTGTCTTTCTAATAAAGAATCTGGTGTATATGTGATTCCAATTTTTTGATTATGATTTTGGAACAAATGAAATACTAGTTTCACAATCTTATTTACATTTTCTTATGAATCTATTTTTCTTAATAATGTTAGAGTTGTTTAATGTTTCATTCAAATGTTATCGGATTCCGTGTTTTCTTACAGAACACTCATCTTTAACTTAACATCGTTTCTTATATTTGAAACGATGTCATACAAACAATTACTAGCTAACCATTATATGTTTGACACATGTCTTGGTACCTCCAAAATATAAGGAAAATATGACCATTGGAGTGGAGCCAATCGGTGGGATGATTTTACTGTAAATACAAGTTCATTTTAATGATATGAATATAATGTGGAGAGTGGATGAACATAATTCATGTGAATTATCTGTGAAGTGATTTCTGGAGGGAGAATATCTTTCAAATATTAGTGCTTCATGTAGATTTCGTGAACAACTTTTTCAGGTGTGAAAAACATGTTCATTCTTGCTTTGTGTAGACTCTAATCATGCGAATAATGGGATTCTGGGTTTTGGAAGATAGAGGTTCTGATTTCCATCTAAATTGAGGGCTTGCGGGGTAGCAAGACATATGCTGATCTTCGGATTGAGGGTTTATCTGGGTTTGGGTAAGACATAATTTTATCAAAGTATAAATCAAGGAACCTTTATCCAATGTTTTTGGATACCCTTCTCTTTGGGTTAAAAGAATCTTGTTGTTAGTTGTTTTTTATTTAATGTGGTTTTATTTCCTCTGTAATATTAAATTTGTTAAAGTTAGAATGTATAAAATTCTTATACATCATAATTCTGTTACTTTTAAATATTATATATTATATAATCTTTAAGTTAGAATCATTGTTCTAATAAAATAATCCATATGTATTTAAAATTAGGTTGTAATGTTTGAAAAAATATTTCATCTAAAGGTGATGTGACTGTTTGTTTAAACATTGTTAAACTAAAATTTAATGGTTCCAAATGAATTTTTAAAGTATAAAATTCTCTCCCCCCATCTTGTATATTGAATAGATACATTAGTCTTTTTGATTCTACAATAATCTAATACAAAATATGACAACTGGGTCCCCATGATAGAACATGCACCCCTCCCTAACATGGAAATCATATCCTGGCCCACCAGGTACCAGCATTAGCCCCCACAGACATGTGTCCCCCACACTGGGGCCCTCCCACATGCACGAATGGGTCATCAGACTAATGACTATCCTCACATTCCAAAACATTTCATTTCAAGTGCAATTTGTCTTCACACAAACACAAACCTGGAGAAACATCCCAGAAGCCCACCCATCCTGATCACTACATGAGACCATGCATGCTTAACTGGGGAGTTCAAATCATTTATGCTCCGAAAAAGGAAAGTGTGCCTTATTGACATGAGTCATATCATTTATTAATTTAACCCTTTATCATTCTAGGGAGTTTTTTAGATATTTTATAGATATCGTAAAGGAAAATATTACTACTACCAAATCTTGTTCATGATTATGATATTTATTCTCATGGATCTTCAATTTTATTATTGTATAGGTATCCACTATATCATTTTATGTACATCTAAATACTATATTAGACCCATTACTATATTTTATAAATAATACATTTTTCAGATGGTAAATCCATCACTAATTCATTAATCAATGTCTTCTATATCTCATCATAAAATTCATCACATTAAAGATACTCTCTATATCCATTATATTTTTCAATATAATATGTTAATTAGGTACATTTTTCCTTGAAGGGTCAGTAGTTATTCCGTACATGCAGAAAACAATCCCTATAAAAGAAACTTCAGGAATCAAAAATTCTTATGACCAAATTTCTCTTATAATTTTTTTCTATGAAGGCCCTTGAAATTATATTAATATTGTCCTCATGATATTCATATCTTTTAGAGTATATCAAGATACCATCTGTGAATACAATAGTGAAATTAAGAAGATAATACATGAATTATATATTTGTCATATGTATTAAAATAGAATTTGTGTTAGTCAATTATAAATGAATTATAATAAACTCATAATGTTCATACCTCATTCAAAATTTCAACATCAGTATATCCACCTTTTTTACATTTAAAATATTATAATCAAAGAAAAGTTGTTTCTAAAAAAATATAGGTCTCCTAGAAGATCCTCTAATAATTAATGAATGTATGATAAAGAATTAATATATATTATATAAATGGATTTGATCAATCAGTAGTCGATGTGTGATTTCTTCTATACATCATCATTTTTCATAAATAAATAGGGTCTCTCCAAGGTGAAAAAATATAGAATATAATTCCCATATCACACAATGACATTACTTATTTCTTCAACATTACCAGCTCCACTAGTTCCATTCTAAAAGGACTTCTAGATATGGGTCTTTCATTTTGGATGAATTGAATAATAAATATAAAATTAACACTTATGTTATTGACTAGGTAATTTTTCATGAAATAAATTAATGGATTTTTGTATAATGGGTACATAATCAATCCTCATATTGTCCATTACTATTTGTTGGTGGTGTTTTCTCCTCCCCTTCTCTAATAATCTCAATATGGTGGGCTATTGTAGGTGGGTCTAGAAAAGTCCCAAGAGATTCATGTCTCTCCCTTATAAACAATGTATTTTCTTCCATATTCACAAATATTAATCCCCATTTCTTGGAAATAAATTATTAATTTATACATTGAGAACCAATACATACTAAGGATTAAGTAATAAATAAGAAATATATATAATAATCAAGTTTTCCATTTTTGAATATCGATGCATATTAATCGAGATTTCTTGTTAAATAATCATTTAAATAAGAATCAATTTAGATTTAATAACAGGAAACTCATATATTTGAGTATTAGTTTATGATTCAATGATCTTAGAAAAAATTTCGGATATAGGGGATTGTATAGATCCTATATCAAATAAATCACTATATTACATTGTGTTTTGGATCAATATACATGTTATCACATCATTTATTACTTCTACCTTTGATATAGTTATTTCAAATTATCAAGCTTGTTCCCTTATCCTTTTTTCAGGTAAATTCCATTAATTCTTAGAGAATTGGTCCACATTGTGTGCCATCTCCTTACAATTAAATCACATAACGACAAAAAAAATTATAATCCTTTTCATAAATGATTTTTCTTGAAATTTTCTCCATATATGAAACAATCAATCATTTACCTCATAAATTACCTAGCTTATTCATTCCATTGTAATTTCATGTAGGAAAATTAAATCTTAATTTCACCACCATGGAAAACATTTCATTTTATGATTATCACTATTCATATTTTTCTCTAGATTTCCATATATTACATAATTAGTTTATAAATTTATTTACATATTAATGGTACTAGTGTGTAAAAACTTTATGAAAAAAGCTAAATGATCAATCAAAGGGTCAGATGTATCTCATAATAATATCGTCGATATTTCTATTTAGTATATGTACATTGTCCAATGAATATATAAATAAATTATTCAGTTTATAGACATATTAAATATCAATTTCCTCCTCTTTTTGTTGTATATTGATAAATTTCCATTCCATTTATCCCCTTTTATCATGATGACATCCGGTTAAATAGAATACCACTATAAAAGATTTCTGTTCCACACACTCTATCTTCAATTCTTCAATAGTGTTCTAAATTTCTGAACACCATTTATCTATATCTCCTTTAAGGTGGTATAACTCCATGAATAATTTTCTCATTCACCACATTCAATAGCATAAATTATCATTTCTAGGGCCATGTTCTACTTATAAACTATCAATGGATTAGTAGTTCAACTAAATGATGGAGAATATTTTCCTTTGATGTAATCTAACATAGTCACACCATATCACATGTCAAAATTTTTTCCTATATGGGTGTGGATATATTTTTATCACGGTTCAACTAAACTAATATGGTTATAATTTATTTTAGATGTAACTATATCCTAATTGAATTTATCGAGAGGAACATATTTACATTATCATTGGTTGTTGATATAGTTTCCAAATCATTCTCTAGAATCCATCTCTAAACAATGGAATACATGTAATTAACTCATTATATTGAATTGTAAAATAAATTCCAATACAATTTTGTCAAGAATTTAATTCAAAAATTTTCATTTTATCCATAATATCTATTTTTTCTTTTTAGGTTTATTTCAATATATTCCCCATGGTTTCTGATATGTTTTCTCTGACGCTGACTATAATAACCTTGAATCCATTTCCCTAAGCAAGAAGTACTGCTAGATTATACATATACAATACATGATTTCTTGATGGATGCAACAGGTCAGTAGTCATGGAATACTAGATACATACATGTCTCTCAAATTAGATTTTAAAAGAAAATATGTAACATAAAAAACAAGGATATTATTTATATCTCGTCAATAATCTCTTTAAATGTTATCAATTGTTCGCTTAAAAATTTAGCGGGTAAGGGAAAAAAATATGTGAGGGGTCATATGGGTATTAAGTAGTAGTGTTTACTAGAAGATATCTTAACATCTACATGGGATTAATTGTAATGAAAAATAAATAATAAAAATAATATTATATTAAAATAAAATTGAGAGCCTAACATATCTATGGATAATAATGGAAATGAATATGTATTATGGATAACACTAACATATTCCTTGGTGACAGAATACATAATTTCATACATATAATGTCCCTAGGATACAGAACTACATATCACTAAGGAATTGTGCCAAAAAAATCAACTTCTCACCAAGACCATATCTTTGACATCTAAATAAATGGGTAGGCACTCACCAAATACCGATTCTTGTTTCTCACATGATATCTACTAATCCCTTGAGGGGTTATCTATAATAGGCATAACTGTCGCTAATAATTTCCAACATATTTATCATATGATTATAATCCTTAGTAATCAATAAACCTCATAATTATATAAAAAAACATCTGGATTGTAAAACCTTTCCCAATAAATAAATTGAATAATTTGTTTTTTTACCTCAATATCCTATAATTTTTATATAAAATTTTTGTTATTCTTGATGTAAAAGGACATAACATTATCAAATAAATATAAAAAATTATGTAGTGGAGGTTATTTTTGATGTTTTGGATTTTCAATGTAATATATTTTTTTAGTTAATTATTTTTAAATTGTACGAGACAATGGATATGGTAAACAAACCCTTCATTATTGTTTGTAAATAACATATAAATTTTTCAATGAATATTCCTTGTGAGTATCTAGAAAGTTGTAAAATATAAGTCCCAGTCATCTTAAATATGAGTATAGGTAGTGTTGAGACTCTAATATACATTTTTTGTGTTATTACACCATGTATAATCTATTCCATACCCACATCCAATTTATAATATCAAGATAATAATATCATTTCTATAAAAATTGAACTCTCATTACATTCTCAAATTTAGGTTTTTTAGGAACTATAATGGATTATATATATGACTTAATCAGATAAAACCTGATTGAAAATATATTTAATGAGTGATAATTCCATAGAATTACATGAATTATCACATTACATTAAATTTTTTCAATTTAAAATTGAAGGGGTGGAAAGAGAACCCATATCACAGAATTATTGTGGCATACAAAAAAAATACTATAATGAATATAAATAAGTAATATCACTTAAAAAAATTATTTGGAAGATGATTATATGAAATTAAAACAAAGGAAATATATGTAAATTATATAATAACAATGCAATTCCTATTAAAAAATTAAGGATAAGGATTGAAGACCCTTATATAAAAGGTATAATTTTAAAGCTAGAGAGGGACTCATTAGATATTTGAAACATATTTGATTGTATTTTTCAAGTTAATTTTATTAAATTGATTATAAATGAAATTTGAGATGATAGGGATGATATATAGTATTGAAGTGATCTCATATTGTAGGTTATGGGAAACTAATTCATTGAAATATAACATATTAATGTAAAGAAGGATATTATTTACATGGAATGTGTTAGAAATGTGAATAATAATGGATTTTTGAAGGAGATAAGGTTGATCATGGATAAACCCATAACATTAATACATTTTTTATACATTCTTTTAAGTATTTTACACATATATTTATTCACTTTTACTATTTAGGTCATTACTGTGTTAATTAACTTTTACCAATATAATATATGTTTCGTGAAAAATAATAAAATCGGGTCTTAAACATAATTTGTAGCTAATTAATAAAAATATGAAATCCATTTTGAAATATAAAATTTCTATTTTTCATACACATTAATTCTATCATTAGTCCATGTGATGTTTTTAAACAATTTTTTAAATGTATATTTTTAAGCTTAAATTTTATGTGTGGGGTAATATTCTCAATTATATTGATTTAAAAAATATAAATTGGTTTATTTTAAAATAAATTACAGTATTATGGATTCAAAAACAATCTAAAACACACTTTACCAAATTAAAATTTAATTAAATGAAAATAAAAAATAATTATTTGGAACCATCTCGTATTTCCTTAAACTCTTAATCATGAATATTAAAAATTCAATATATTGTTTTTAAAATATAAATATTTATATTTAATAACTTTAAGAAAAAAAATTTTATTATAAAATCATCATTATTTCATATGTAAATTTATTATTTCATTTAAAATATCATTTTTTACTATTCGCCTATCGATCTACTATTTTAGAAAAGATACCAACAAATTTATATTGTGATTTTTTCATGTTAAATCTCAATATGAAATTCATTTACTCAAATATAAATTCTATAATTTATGAATTATACATCTAAATATATTCATGAGTAGTTTCTAAATTGAATGTTCATTGTGTAATATTTTTTATGATGTAATGTGTACCTACATAAGTAAGGTCTGGGATATTATAAAAGGTGTGTGTTCTTTTGAATTTCAAGACATGAAGTCGCATTATTTTCCAATAATTCATTTTAATTTGATTAATAATTATATATAAAGACCTTTTTTACATTATAATAATATGAAACATTTTTACATATATTTTGCGATCTAGGTGCTAAGATATTGTGCGATTATAAGGCTCAGTGTTCCCGAAATTAATTTTATAGAAATATTATAAGTATTTTCTATAAGGAGAATATTTTTTCAAAACTAAAATGTGATAGCTCATAAATGGAATCATGGAACTGAAATTTGTGACCACGTTCGATTCAATAATTCGATGTTTACCCAAGGACTGACCAAGAATAAGTCTACACAGGGACTTAAGATAAAATAGTTGTTGGCTAATCATTTAGATGATTAATTAATTAATTAAATTAAATAATTAATTAATCCAACCAAAATCGATTTTTCTATTAATATATCTTTATGGTAGGATCACTAGGGTTAGCCACATAACCCAGGGATTCTTGTATATTGATTTTTGTATCCACTTGTTGGAAAATAAAGTTTATATGATGATGGAACTCCAGATTGAGGAAAATCGAGATGCATTGAATGCAATAACCCCACTCATTCATTGGTGAGTATATTCAATGATCATGAAAATTCCAATATCGGTGGAGGATTCCTATATTTGAAATTCTAGCTCATTTTTTTAAATTTATTAGGCATTATCATCTCTTTCTTTGATTTTCACCAACTACAAGACCATGAATGCGCCGATGTATTGGTTTTAATTTATTATTCGTTCATTTATCACCATGGATATCCCTGTTATTGTTCTTTGGCAATGAAAACTAGGAAATTAATGAAAAATTGTTGTTATTATGCCTTTATGAACATATTTAATTTCATTAGTCATCGTTGGACCATGGGGCCACAATTCCACATTTTCTGGCTGGACTGAGCATGGTTGAACCCCCTGATCATTAGATATTATACATTCAACAAATGGAACAATTGATTGAGGATGGATTTAAATAATTTTCAGGATTTCGGAGAATTTTCTATTCATCAGAATCAAAATTGAATTGGAGATGGTCTGTTTGGTTTGGTATGAGGTATCCGGGTTCATGGACGATGAATTGGAATCCACCTTCCAACCAACAAATGGATAGATATGATGAATCAATGGCTTCCCCATCAATTTTGGGTGTCATGGAAGTGATATCCATGAATAAGGATCCAAATATTGAATACTAAATTGTTGATATAAACTACTAGAGAAATTTAGACAACACATCGTGTAGTTTGGAGGAAGACATTTCATATGACACCTTGGTGGAGGCGTCTATGTTTTTATGTGATAAAAGTATCACACATAATGTGGTATCGCCACACACCATGTGGCCTTGTTCTTGAAACATGGTGTGTACTCTATGATTACATGAAAACATCCTTATAAAGGTACACAAACAGTGCCAATGTACAGGGACATGTGAATCCTATATGGACATGGCCACAGAGCATAGTCATGACCCTGAGTTTCTCGTACATGCTTTGTAGACCCTATACACGTCATGTGGCCCTACACAAGTAATAAATTGTGTACTGATAGGTATAATTTCAGTTGATGGAGTGGTAATACAAGCCATGTGAGTCTCCTCACATGTTGTATTCCCCTTCTTTCCTTATTAGGAGGCTTCAATATATTGTATCTCCATATTTTGGACTCATATTTTGTCATTTGAGTAGCTTATGATGAGTTTTTTAATAAAACATGATGGTTCTATCTATAGTCCTTTTTGAGATATGATAAAATATTTTATAGGTTTGATTCTTATTTATCCAATGCATAATAAAGGTCATAATCAAAGAGGTCACCACAGCATTAGAGTGGAATCCTTGGGCTAGCCTAGGCATGGGTCCTCTACCCATTTGAAGAGTGGAACCCTCCTATTATTATATTTGTGGGTCCCCCTACATATATATATACTGTAATACTTCTATAAGTAAGGAATATGTCCACTATCAACTATTAGAGTGGCACGCTCCTGTTAGGATATTGCAGGGTTCCACTACCTATCCAACGAGTGACACCCTCGTGTGGTGTTAGAGCATGGTTTCTAGACTATGATAGTGCAAACCTCTACTTGGTCATTGAATGGGTCCTCTATATGCTGATCATTGAGGGGCCCTCCAGCTAGTTTGGGCATCACTACAATAACAACTACTATAGTGTAACCCTCCAGCTGGTTTGGGAATGGTTCATCTATCAACTATCTTAGTGCCGCCCTTTTGCTGGGAAGGACATGGGTCCTCTCTCAACTAATTGATTGGAACATTCCTGGTGGGATGGGGCTTCAGTTCTCTACCAATGTACTGACTGTAACCCCCTTATTTTTCTAAGTAATGTGTCCTCTACCATGATATGTTTTCCCGTTTACTATGTGGCACACTAGCAGGAGTGGTGTGACATGGATGTATTATGCTGGGTGGATGCATGAGATTTTGGGCATCATTTATGTACCTTTTGAACTGATGGAACCCTTTCTTATGCTAGGATGCGATATTTTGATATCCATGTCATTTAATTGGGTATTTTTGGTGTGAGAAAATATATACATATCAATGTTGTTGGATTCTTTTTATTTTCTTTGTTTGGGTTGAGCTATATACTATCTATCTTTTAATATCGTTTCTCTTACTACTACCCCATTAAATTTCAGGTCACTCTATTAAGTATTTATATAATCACCACCACATAGACTTTTTTCGCACGTTTAATGACTTCTGTAGATGACAGACAGATACTGAGTGACTATAGAGGATAATAGGGATACCTAGTGCATTAGACCCCGTACGGTGGTCAAATCATGGAGATTAAAATCCGGGATCTGTCAACATTTATACAATCCTGTTTTTTATGTTGGTGGTCTTTCTAGATGGAATGTAATTTTTCCTTTTACTTTTCTGTGTTCACTATCATTCTTTTGTACACCCTTGATGTTTTTCACATGGATGTTTATATTCTATATATTATATCATTTTTTATTATTCTTATTTATTAATATATTGACATGGTCAGGTGTGTTCATACAGGTGCATAAGGAAATGTCCTCCCATGTTATATATGCCTTTCAGCTCATTTCATCGGTTCCCATACTATAGAGTATCGCTTGTGATAGTTTTGGATCAATCCACATTTTTTGGGATGGACATCACTAAAACCTTAATTCACCCCAATCAAATAGTCACACAATGAATAATTTTATAGGACCACTAGGGGTCCTTCCTAGTACTCAATATATCATCATATATAATCTCCCATCGAATCAACTCAAACCTCCATGACCGGAACCCAAATAATCACCGTTTGAATTCAACCAATTTACGCCACTACGCCTAAATTTATTACCATCTCCACAAAATTTTACTTATTTTTTCTACCAATCACCCTAGGTTTTAATGACTAGTCCAATTGATGTCTGTTATCAATTACTTACCACATAAATAATGGGTACCTATGAATGACGGGTGGTATAGATACTGACTACACAATAATTCATTCATAATACTCTATACAGCAAATATAAAAAGAAATAATCATCTAAAATTTAAATTTTAGTGATGATAAAATATATATTCCATACAAAATAATTACATTCAAGAAATTACATTATTGGAGAAATTCAATTGTCAAATGACAGTTACCATAATGTAAATGTTTTCAATCTGGAATAGTTAAAATGGATGAAAAAACAATTAACTTATCAGCAATAATTTCATAACACGAAACATTTTAAATAACAATGTATGAAATCTTATACCACACCATATTTCCAACAACAAAATACCTTTTTTAAAATAAACAATATATATAGCCATCAAACTATACACTACCACATTTAATGTAGAAAAAACATCAAGAATTTAATAATCATAGTAATGATGTGGCATTTTTTTGAATCCAGATAGGCATCCATCAAGAGATTCAATAAAAAATGAATGATGACAGAATAATAAATCCCTAAACGGAAGGAAAAGGTCGCAATGGTCGCAAATAGTAGTGGTTATAAAATTTTATGATCATCATCAAATTAACATGACCTAAACGAACTATATTTTTTGGAAAATGATATTTAAAATTCCTGATAGATTTCTCAAGAATATCCTATGAATATGAAAATAAATAATAGGGTGATAAATTTGAAATTTTTTAAAAGAATCAAGAAACACCATTATTGAGGAAAAAAAATAAAGAATAACAAACTTATTCTCTAATTTCTATCAAGACTTATAAAATCCTTGAGATTCAAGGGTTATGAAATTGAAGTGAAATTCTAGATACTATCTAGAAATTGGATATCAACATAACCCATTTGGAAAACCCCAAAATTATCCCAAATTATAAAAAATTTCTCTTATATATTATCACTACAAGGAAGTGTCTTCATGTTAGATAAAGAATATACATAGGAATATTTGTCTATGATTTAGTCACATCACAACTAACCAAATAAATTTCAGGATCTATGAACATTGTATAACCCTTTCACCATTTTTTTGATACATTATATATTTCTTGAATGTACCGAAGGCCTTTTTTTTATAATCCCTATTTCATGGGATGAGTGGGAACCCATACAAAGACCATCAGCCTAGATATTATATGACTTAAAGGTCTTGGAAAATACATTAACTATAGATCTTAGATGAATTTTATCCAAACTATAACAACATAGAACTGAACCTCCCCAGCTTCTACATCATGATGTCATCTCTCCGCCTTTGAATGGTTGTTCGACTAGTATTCTAGGGCATTCATAAGCTAGTCCCAATGGAAATTTCATTGCATATCTTTGCATTAAATCTATTATATTTTACTCTAGTAAATACACCGGCACTAAATCCTCATCTCGAGTCTGCTCCATTTACTGTTTTCCTAGTACATTAAGAACAAATTCATGTGATCCAAAATCTATAAGATAGCCTAAAGGCCTTGAGGTTGCAGAAATACATTGAGGTGGCCCAAGAGCCTTACTAGAGTGAAGGTATCAGGTGGATAGAATTCCATGAAGGACTCGAGAACCAAATTGGTCACCTAAAAGCCCAAAAAGATGAGCAGTTACGACAACTATATAATCGAATAGTACATCCTATAGTAACTGCTATAGTAACTTCTACAATAACCCAAAAATTATTTCTCCACCCGTATTTGAACTAAGGTATCTTATATGAATTTTCCATGTCCTCAAAATCTAGGATAAGGCTTTTATAGAGATTTTCTATATGGATTTATGCAGTTTTGGGATTATGTTATTGTTAAGCATCACTCTGTGACTAATTATTTAAATATGGGATAATTAATGGAAACAATATTGGTTGGGAAAATAAAAAATAATTCTAAAACAATTAAATTATGAGTCTTAAAGGTTGTGTTAGTTATATATCAAATTATTATATTCCAAACATATTTTTAGGAGTTTAACATGGAGTAACATAGAGTTCCAACACACCAACCCATCAGCTTGGGGAGAATATTCATAAATATAGTAAAGACCATCATCATTGTTAGTGAAGAAACACTCCCCATAGAGTATGTACATAGAAATTAACACATCAACATATTAAACACCACAAAGCTCCCATCAGATTACCATTAACATCTTATATGTTCCCCCATTGAAGAGGTTGAACCCTTTGATGATAAAGTTATGTTAAAAGATGTTTTAGCTCTGGGTGAAAATTTAAGGATTGAAAATATCATGTAGAATTAATTTATCCATAAATATGGAAAATATTTTTCAAGATTATAGGAAAAGATATATTCTGGTTTTTTTATTTTATTTGACTATTTTAATGTGAATATTCATTAGATATGCCATATTTTCATAAGAGATTCATGATTTATATGTATAAATTCCCAATCAGTTCTCCTCTTTAGAATAACTCTAAAACCTAGAATTAAAACTTTTTCCAAATTATTTGAAATATGTGTGACTCATGGATTGAGAGAAACTGCAATTGATAAAAAATAATTTTCTATCTATAAATCATAGTAATAAATTGATAAAGATTTTTAGAGATAATTTACAATAAATATTCTCTAGTTTATGTGATATTCCATGTATAAATTATAATATTTAGATCCATATGATTTTTCATGAGGAAAATTATACACCTATTTAGCAACCCCAATGAAGGATAAACTTAAATGTGATGGCTGTTTATAAAAAGGCGATATAGAATATTTTAGAGATTCCCACGTTGTACCCAATATCATAATCATAATGGGTCATCCCAATTGACAATGAAAAAAATAGATATGATTGAAAAATGGGAGGAATAAGAAAAATGAGTTAATATCTATGGAAATTTAGAATAACTTGTGTGATTACAATGATTATTGGATGTTGAAACATGTATCTATGAGTGATCTTTTCATGATTCCCATTACTGAAATAATGATGGAAATATTAGTAGTATGAATACGCTATTGTCTTGTGGATAGGTTTTCGTACTTAGTTCAGGTAAAAATTAATCAAAAGAAAAACAATAAGACAACTTTTATATGTCCATATAGAACCATTATATATAGGAGGATTCCATATTGATTTTTTAAATTCAAATGAACATTTTATATTTTTATGGTAGGTATAGTTTTTAGACAATTAAGGGATTTTTGGAGGCATTTTTGAATGATTTCGCCAAATTTTTATATTGTTATGATCATTGTTTGAATATTATCAAAAAAACATTTGAAATCATTTACTGAAGAAAATATAGTTTTGAATTATGAACTTTGATATTAAATTCTTGAATGATTAATATTTCATTTCCATATAATTTCAATGAAAAGACATTAATGTGTATAAATAAAAATATTAAAGTGATAAATTATTTTCTCTACCATACTTTTGGGAAATATGATTGATATTTTCAAGGGAATATATATTTTTATATATGTTTTACCATGTATATTTGTACAAATTATCATTCGCATTCTTGGTAAATTTTTTAAGCAGCTGATTTCTATTTTTTGAGTAAAAAAAATATTTTTGTTGGTCAATGTGATGAGTTATCACCCCACCTATGATGAAACCACTAGACATGGATGATCCATTTGAATTAATTATGATTATTATAACAATGTAAAAGGAGAAACTATTTCCCATATAATTTAAGGTATATATAAATTCATTTCATATACTTGAATAACCTTATATATATCCCGGAATAAATACTCAATCATTTAAGTTGTGTTTCTAATCGTTTTCTTTACAAAAAATTCAGATCTTGCATTAATTGAAATAAATTAATTTTTTATCGTGAAACTCTAAGATACTTGATGAAGATGTTATTTGTAAATACATGGATAGAAATATGAATGTTATTACATTAGGAGTTCAACATGGAGAGTAAATTTATGAAAGGAGTAGAGAAATATGTTTTTTTATCACCTGAGTAGCCATTCCCAAAACAATATCGAAATAGATTCTAAACCATGAATAGCTAAATTATCATATTCTAGGAGAATAGTTTAAATTTTTTGAAGGATATGATCCTTGGAATACTTATATGTTCATCATTATGGAATCCTTTCAAGTCTTATCTCTAGTAATACCCAAAAAAATAAATTACCCAAATATGAAAAAAATAAAATAAAAGTTGGAAATTCAATACCTTTAGAAAATTTTCTATTACTATGTGATAATAATATGAATACATGGGTCTAAAATCTAATATTAGTTTATATTTTTCCACACTCTAATCATTGTAGGGAACATTAGATATTAAATGTATATGAATAATAGTTTTAGAATATAGAATTAATGTGATCACATTTTATAATGATGGAAATGAATTTTTTTAAATTTGTGGGAAATGTCAATTTAATGTAAACATCATTAAATTATAAGAAATACCCCAAATGCAATCAGTTTTTAAGAATTTTTTAAATTATATTGAATAAATTTAATTTCACATACTCCCAAGTATTTTGGAAATTCCAATATTTTCATATAGATTAATTTGTATTAAAACATATGGAAGCTATGGACACTAAATGTTATTATACTAAAATTGTTTGTGATTTTGTCATGTTTGTCATATTTTGTAACATTGGTGTCTAAATGTCCATCATCATTGATTAAGGGTCACACATTTGAAATTTGTGATTCAATTTATTAATTATGATATATATAATGTATTTTAATAAATTAACACTATTAAACCCCCCAAACAAAATGGGAAGGATGATATATTAAATATAGGGATTAATGGAATTTTGGAGAAAAATATTCAATAGAAAAAAGATTGTATCAATGGATTTCAATTTATGTTCTTATAGAAAAACCTAAAAACCAACCATTGGACTGATTCAATATATTATGGTTTCTGTAATGATTTGTATCCAACCTTTTGATTTTCACCCAAAATAACATTGGGAAAATATAAAAATCAATATCAACATGTATAGAGATAAGAAAGAGAGAAAACTATAGCTTACGGAGTCAGATGAAATTGTTAAAGAATATTTTGAGAACTCTATAATTTATAAATAATAGACTACAATATCTTTATAAACGATGATTCTATTAAAATACCTTCATCAATAGTACCATGTATTGATTTATAATTAGAAACTCAATATGGTTATAAATAATCACAATTCCATATGGGAAGACCCAATAGTAGTAACAATTTTCTATCTTTTTTGGTGTTGTGTATGTTATAAAAGAAGGATAAGAGACCCCATTTATTTCTCTTGCGACCAGAATGATTAAATTATATTAAAAATACCCATTAACAAGATGATTAGATGACACTCCTCCAACCTATTTATACATGAAAATACATCAAATTATACCACTCCTTAACACTTAATTGATTGATATAAATACTTTTGAAATATAAATCACGATTAATTGATTAAAATTAATTTTTAGAACTATATCTTTTATGTGTGCAGAATTTAACCTTTAATGATTAGTATTTTTTAGAAGTTTATTTTTATTATTCATAATTTTATGTCATTTTAAGATTTTGGGGTGATTCTTTTTCATATTTTATTGTGTTTTCAGAACCAATTTAGATTAATTTGACTTCCATTGATAATATTTAATATATACTATTGTTAAGGGTATAATGTTTCCCATTTACTCAACAAATATGAATAATAAAATAATTTTGATTTCAATTCCTATGTGAGTGATGTTAATGAAAGGACCATTAGTATTTTTCCAACAGTTCATGACATATTGTCTTTCATTTTAATTACATATCTGAGATACCTAAAATCTACATTGTAATTTTCAGAAACATCCCTACTTCTTGAGTGAACTATGAAATTGATTAATAAAAATATTTGAGGAACAATGTAGTCAAAATATTAAATCATTCAATGTATTTATGTTGTTTATTATTGAATTATTGTTTTGATATAAAACACTTCTTTAAATGGTAGTTAATTACTGGACAACCATTAAATTTAACCCTTTTATCCAATAGAACCAATGAATTACCTTGTTATAATGTAGTATTATAATCTTAAAATACCTATCTAACATTCTTTATAAGCTTATGCATTATATAGGTTGATTTAAAGTGTTGGGGGAGAGAGAAAGTGAGATGGAATGAGATACATTAAAAAAATACAACAGAGGGGATGTTATGAATCTATTGTGGTACTAATTTAATAAAATAATCATACTATGAAGGGTGAGAATATGGTCAAGATATCAACTGAATCATGGAACGAAATTCTAATTCCATTTCGAGGTGAATGAGAACACTCTTTCTGTAAAATAACATTTCCTCAAAAATATAGATATGAATTCAATTTGAAACAAAGCTAAAAAAAGATAAATTCAAATTAAATATCTCATTGATGTTAATGTGATCTATGGTAGACTACCTTATACGGTAAAGATTTTTTTGAGTGAATGTTAGAATCATTTGAAAACGATAATATTCTATGAAATATATAAATACATTTTTCCACTAGTATATTTTTGTAAAAGAAGTACTGTTGCAGATTAAAGAATATTCGTAAAATGTATAAGCATTGATATAATATACTTATCAATATAAGGGACGATAGATATTCAACCTCATAATGAAATTAAAAATCTCTCACTACCATCATGAGAAGATATACATATATACATACATAAATATATATGTTTATATATTGAACCCTACTGAAGAAATTAGAAATTGAAAAATATTTCAACAACTAACTTGTAAAAATTTTCCAGTTATCTTATCAAAAATCTTAATATGGTATAGTTTTATCAGTAGAAGAGTGAGGGATGGAGGAATCTATTCTTAATTTAATCAAAAAAATAATGCATTATGTTCCAACATATATACCTACCAATGAAATATGCTTCAAAATTTTATCCAGAGAATCTCCAAAACCATTAAACATAAAATTATCATAGAAATTCCATTAGGATATGAACATTTACATCACACTATAGATAGATATAAAGAAACGTATCCATCCTATTGTGAACCTTTAATTAGATTGTAATTAGAAATAATTTCATTAAAATTCTTTTGAATGATGAGTAAAGTATTAGAAATGGTATGCGTGAGGGTGCATGGGAGATAAATAAATTGAAAAATGATTAAATGTACATAATGATTAATATAGAATCAATAAAATCATGGATTCAAGATAACTTGAGGATCACAATGTAGAAAATGGGAATTCACACTTGATAGTGTTTGATTTTTTATTGTTTAATAATTTTAAAGGTCATTTTTTGGGGGGATCGATTATAATGTTGGGAGGAATTTACAATTTCCATTAATTAATTATAATTTGTTTATATTAAATTAATTTTATTACCTAATGATAACTTATTCATGGATTTCTAATGAGATTTATAATTACTATGACTACTCATATATTTATGAATATTTTTTTAAGTCACTAAATTGGGTATTAAATTTAATTGCATGATTTTTATTAAGGAGTCACTGAGTGTAGTTTGAAATTTGATGTGAACATTAATAAAATACTTTTTAGAGTAAATGATTATTATTGGAGGAATTTTAATGAATCACCCCGTAGAGAAATAGTAATGGAATGAAAATATAATTAGATATGTAATCATGAATAAAATTATACATAAGAATTATTTTAACTATTTGTATTTGTAATACTACAAATTTCCAATCTATATATGCATCATCCAGACAATGTAAGCATGATTTTTACTGATATGTAATAAATATATTCTCTATAATAATCATCATTTCACTATTCCATAATAATTATGCATCTCCCAGTGTAAACATCATCATGGAAACTATAATAATTATAAAATATTTATAAATTTATACATAAATATCATACAACCTTCATAAAAATAATTCATAGTACATAAAAACGAATCTTTCTTGTGTACTGATTATTTCCATAAAAAAGAAAAAATGTGAAAATAGTAGATCATAAGAATCATCTAAACTTTAATAGGAGGATTTGGGTTTCCACATCGGTATTCATGTAGCTAATAAAAGGATCCTATATGCATTATTATTTGGATGGTATTTTAATTGGTCAAAAAAGAAACTATATATTTAGAAGTAATATAAGATTGTTAATGGGAATGAAATCCTAATAAAAAAATAACATTCTGAAAATTTATGGATGAAAAGAATAAAGAATTATATAGGTTTGATAATGGGATGTATAATAAGGGAGTTGGGTATACAAAAAAAATATAATTCGGATGATGGTGTTGATGGAGGCTCGAGATTAATTGTTCCTACTATTTTCTAGTGTTTTTTACAGATTTAATTTTATTTGATTCTTTCACTAGTTTTTAATAATTTCTTGTTTTCCATTTATATTTTAAAACCTATGCATACAAGGGTATAATTATGATTGATCGGTGAGGATATGGTTTTCGATGTTTAATGCTTGATTAACCATGTTCAATGAATAAAACTATAAACTCGTTTGAAATTCAATAATAATTATTAATTATAAATATATTATTGAATTTTTTTTGTTTTTTTGGATGATTATCCATAATCTATTTTCATTAAATTTCAGTTTTTATATAGTAGAATATCTAGATATTAGTTCTGATCTATTTTGGAAGTTTTTCAGATATGTGGTAGGATATATAGTCACTCATGGATTTACTGATAGGAATAAGACCCAACCGGATGTTTCCAAATAAATATCATAGTTATTTATTGGATCACATGCACACATAATACATAAGGTAAGAAAAGAAAAGGTTCGGGTTAGGTTAATTTCAACCAATTCCATTCAAATGAGGGTGATATATAAAACTATAATGAATCCTCTCATTTATTATTTAGTGAGGAAAAGAAAATCATATAATTAAAATGATATGATAATAGTGTGATCATATATCCATCATTTAACCCAGTCACTCATTTTATCATTATAGTTTTCAGTCACTTTTTTTCATTTCTATATTTTCCATTATAAGAAACATCAAAATACCCACTTAATTTTTTAACATTGTGATAATTGATTTTATAAATTCCACTCAAGATATATCATTTGTGTTTTGAATAGAATATTATTTATCAGAGAAAAAATAGCTTTTTCAAAACACCATTGCAAGCTTAGGGTCACCCATGAACATTATGGTCATATTTTTTATAACATTATAATTATTATAATATATTCATAGATTTTATTATATATTTAAATTCCATAATCAAAACATAATTTTATTTATTGTTTAATTTTAAAAATGTCAGGTTTTAGGATAAAATTTAAATCAAATGTGAAAATTGATAATTTTGTAATTTTATGAATTTTATAATAAACATTTTTTTTTCATATATTTTTATAAAAATAATTTAAATTGGAAAATATAATTTCTTTGGCTTCCAAATTTATATATCTACATTTCAATAAACCTAAAAATATTATGAACCCATACTTCTTAATATCTAATAAATACTATATTTGTGGCCTTGGAATATGTTCGTAATTTGGATGAATTATAAATTTCTACCAATATCTCAAAAATAAAAAATATGAATATACTCTAAATTAAAATAAGGATATATAAAAATAATAATATTTCAATTAAATTAATACAATTTATATTTATTCATTTACAAGTCAATAAATTCAAGGTAAATTGGATGAATGGAATTTGAATAGCCTCAAGTGTAAAAACGTTTTCCTTAATAATTTGATCATCAATCCCGATAGAAATGGAAAATGAAGAATATTTTAATGGTGGGTGAGAGAAAACATAGATTAAAATGTTTCATGAATAATAAAGTTTGATATTATACAATTAATATTTCCAAATATGCACCAAAATTCAAAGGATAAGTTTTGGAATGTAATTTTGACTCCCCACATCCTCTAACTTGTACATCTGTTTCCATTAAATGAGTTAGAGAGTTTAAAAATATAGTAAGTTAGAATTTATTTTTTTAATAATGTTATATATTTTCTCTATATAATATTTTTGTTTTCATATCATTATATCTTCATTTTGATAATATTTTATGTTCCACCAACATGC
The DNA here is from genome assembly GCA_963277665.1 of Viscum album. NCBI lineage: Eukaryota > Viridiplantae > Streptophyta > Magnoliopsida > Santalales > Viscaceae > Viscum > Viscum album. The sequence continues at coordinate 1,276,013,684 of OY728126.1, read as the reverse complement.
TTTTATATGTCTATGAAAATAGTGGAAAATTTCAGTGCTTGATTGAAGGAAGGTAGTGGTGGATTCTTGACTTAATAAGATTCTATTGTTTTATATTTATTAAATTTTATTAATTTAAATAATTTTTAAATAGATTACAATGATATATTTTGAAATTTTTTAGACTACTTTTTTTTTATTATCTTTCAAATTTATTCCTCTCTTTCATCGCCATATTGTTATGTATAGTGGAGTAGAAATATCATGATGATGTGAGAGATATCATGAAACATTTATAGGTTATGTGTTGGATAAAAACATTTAATCAAGTATTTTTTTGAGTCATTGGTTTGATCACAACACTGGATAAAATATGATACTTATAATTTGGAAAATAATGATATCTTCACTGCGAACTATTGAGTATAATTACTTATTTTTTGACTCACTAACTTCTTCCATTATTTATTTATTATGTTATATTTATTGATATAATTTCTATACATATAATATGAATTTTAGAAAAATTAATATTTCATTTTACAGTTTAGATGTGTATTTGTAAGTTAATAATTAGTGACCATAGAAATTTAGTGTAGGGTGAGTGCCCCCCTAAAGAGATTTAATAGAGGGTGAACTTTTTGTTTTATTATAATATGAATAATAATATATGGATATGGATTAGTTAAAAAAACCTCATATTAATATGGAATATTTTTTTTCTATCAATTCATATTCACACATTGATTCACATAAAAACATTAAAAAATAATAAATTTTAAAAACGAAAAAAATATAAATGTGTTGCATAAATGTTTTCATCATATCTTGTTTATATAAACTATAATAATAATTATTCTCATTTCATTCTTATTTATTGAAAAAAAATGGGTCTATCAAGGAAGAAACCTTAAGTGTTATTTTTTAATTGAATTTTAAAATTATTAATGAAATTATGAATGTAATATAATTTTATTTTATTTTTTAATATAATTGGAAGCTCAAAAATGGTCTTAAGAATAGGAAAATCAAATATTTATCCTATCAAATTTTTATTTTATAATTTTAATTATCATAAAATTATGATGGTATTACACTAAAACATTTCAATACTATGCCTAGAATAGTGTAAATATGAAAATATTCCAATGAATTAACATGTGGGAGATCAATGGAATTTAGCTTAATATTGGGTTGGTTTTGTATAAGATTAAATAATATGTGATTATCATAATGTTCATAATAATAATCAATACCACTTCATCAATTAAATATTTTTCAAGAAGACACCATTAAATTGGAGGTGTTCATAGATATGATTATGTAGATTGACTACCATTGTCTAACATCAATAACTCACCAACAAGTCCCATCGAGAAAAGAAGAAGATTTAAAATCTAAGACAATTATAAGAGATAATGTTTTATTGAAATAATTTAATTTAATTAATGAAAATTAATTATCAATTACCTCCCACTACTTTTTGTTTTCAGATTTTTCTAATTCATGGATTTACCTGGAGTGATAATAAGAATAAGATACACCAACTGGGACTTAGTTACCAATGTCATTTACTAAAGATATCATTTCTCAATATGAAATATATGAAATGGAATATTTTTATATTTGTTATTAATGTATGAATTTATTTCAAATTGATCTTTTTGAAGACTTATCCTTTAATGAAATTTCATATTTAGATAAAATATTATGGTACCAAGAATGTAATGATGAAAATAATATTACTACATTGTTATGACGATATGTATTAAATACGATGTGTCAAGAAATGTGTCTAGACATGAAGAACCTAGTTGTAAATAATGTAACTCAATTCTTATACCAGTGTTTATGTTTAATGATTTGAAAGGAACTAGGATAATATGATACTTGGGAATCTTTTTGTGTTATTTTTTAAGTATTTCTCAAATGTGATTTAATTTTAATGTATTAAATGAGAGGGTAACAATAACTACCCCCTAAAGAGAAATATCGTTTTAGAGGGGGGATTTTCAAAAAGATGTATGAGAACAATTTTAGTATGAATGTTTACTCAAAGAAATCTATCTCTACCATATTCCATGACACGTGGATATTATACATGAAATCAGAGTCTTGTAAAGGATTTAAATTGATCTTAAGAATGAGGAATAAGGAAATGCATATAAATATTATCTTCTCCACCAGTTCAAACTGGTTCAGTATTGGTTGATTGAAGTAATAATTTCTATAATAACTTTCTATATTTTAGTATTTTGATACATTTTCATTTTGTTATATCAGGTTATTATTTTTATCCCTATGTTCTTCAGGATTTTTCCCCAATGTGAAATCATGTGATCTCTCAAATTCCTATATATGATTTGAGGTTAACACAAGGATTACCTGCCAGATGAAAACTAGGGATGCCAAGATTGAAAACCCTACTAGATTACATCAATCTTATTCTAAAGATCTTTGGACAATGAGTGGTTTAGGATACGATCACACCTCATATCTCTTACCTTCTGGTTTTTATCCACATAGTAGAACACTCATTTCTCTCCCATTGTTCTTATTACTATTGTGTAATGGGAGAAGTCATATAAATGGAGGATGGGAACATGATTTTGATCCGTTTGAGAGAGTGATTATATGATCACACAGGGGATTCTCCTTGAGTGTGATGTTCATTTAAAAAATTTATTCTGTAAGCATGTGTATAGTTGATTGGAACACACAGAGAATAGAATCAAAAAGTAAAGGATGTGATATTAGGAAGGATTTCCATGTTTAATCTAGGGTATTCCCTCAATATTACATCCCTCTGGTCTTACATTTTCATTTTTTTTCCTATTTCATTTCATCAGAAACCAATCATTATATCTAGATTATTTCAAAATTTGCAAAACAAAAAAAAATACATAATTGATTGTATAGTAAAACTCCCAAACACTAATCTTTGAGACACGTCCTTAGTCGACTACTAGTGTACATTTGGAGGTTTCAAAAAATTCTTTTTGACCACATCTCATGAAAACCACATGATCAATTACCATATAGGTTTAAAAAAATATATTTAAATTCAATTTTTCTTTACCTACCTCCACAATTAATGATTTTTATGGATATTTAAATTTTCAGTGTGGGATAAGGTCCATTTATATGGTCTCCTAGGGTTATAATTCATAACATGGTGTTTTTATCTATGTTTCATTATTCTAGGAAGAAAATAGATGTTAAAAGGTAATGAGGAATTGCCCATTGTACTTATTTTATATTATTTGTTTCTCCAAAAATAATAAAATAATGAATAAAAATATAAAAATAAATAAATTGAGATGTGAGTGAATGATTCATTATTCATACTTTTATGACTTATGTCCCTCTAAAATACTTGGGTCATGAATTTTCAATCATTTATATATTCTTATTTTCAGTACATCAACCATGAAAAAAATAATAAATATGAAAAATAAGAAAGAAAATAAAAGAATATATTAATGGGATGAAATAATTAGTTAATTCCGATATTTGACTCATGGACCATGTCATTAAAAAAGAGGGATGTGATTTATAATATATATCAGGAGATATTTTTAGGTATATTTTCATTGTTTTTACATGAATAATCATCCACTATACTAAAGAGTTCTACCTCCCCTTTTAGCCATTTAATTTATATATATTTTTATCCACCAACACTTATCCACTAAAATAATCTACACAATAACCTCATAACAAAAAACATTTGTATGTGTCATGATGTAGGGAGATGGTAATTTTCCCAAGTCTATTGAGATCACACATGTGATTGGGAATATGAAAATCTCTATATTCAAATCATTGAGTGGGTGAGAAATACATTTCCTGGGGTAGGTAAGCCATGTGCATGGGTATTAGAATCAAATTTAAGGAAAATTCAATATTATTTTTATAGGTTAAAGAGTTGAAATTCATATGGGAGGAACGATAATAATTTGGGTGTTTCATTCATTGTTGTTGACATATTTACCTTGGAATGTTTTGTTTCTAAACATAGTATAGATGAATGCATGGGTGTAAAATTGCTATGTTTGGGGGATTGATGAAGAACATTTTTTCATATATTTTATTCTATAATAGAATTTTTTTTAATCCAATTTTTATTTTATTTTATGGTTAGTTGTAAATATTTTTGGATTTTTGAATATTTTCAGCACAACTGTGAAAATTTTTTAATTAAGAATTTTAATTATTTTAATATAATATTATTTCATCATCCATAACATTTTCTATGGTGATTGAAATTTTAAAATACTTTATTAATGTTACATATTTATTTTAATATATTTCACTTAATTGGAAAAATAATAATTTCAGTATTTAGAGACCCAAATGAAGCACAAATGTAAAACATTGGATTCCATGCCTATTTTTGAGTAATTTTAAATATGGGCTCATATCTCAAAAAGATGAAAACAAAATGAGCTCAAATTATAAAGAATGTTGTTTATGAGATTGAGTAATATTTTATATATCAATGGATTCTCTATATTCAACCACCATTAAGGCCATAAATACATTGTAAACCAAAAAATTGGAATTCAAATAACTTCCAGGAAAGTGGTTATTTTAGTAATAATTTGGACTGAACTCTTCTTACACAAGACCAATGAAGATGGGATTATGAGGGTGAATGTGAAAAAAATTAATGATTTCAATGGAGGTAACTTTCTAATATTTTTCAATTAAATAATCTATCTACATTCCAACCCACAATGTGTATATTTTTGAAGAAAATGAGTCATCCATCAACCTATAAATTCTTACTTCCGTAAATATTTTAGGAGTTGGGGAATTTTAGATATTAGGAAGGTTTATTAAGATACTATAAAATTATGAAATATATTCAATATATATTAGCCCATTTTTAAAATCTTTCATATTTTCATTGTATTTCTATTTCTTGTTCCCTCATCATGTACTTTTATCTTCATAAAAATAGTGAACTGAGATAGGAAAATATTTGATGGAAATTAACAAGGGATTCTTGAGTTATTGACTATATATTATTTATAGTTATAATATTTTCAAAATTTCAATATTAGTTTAATTTACTACGGTTAAAGGATTTACCATTCTCCGTACTATTTTTTTATTCTTCGTCATCATCTTTATCCCTCCCTTTCATCATTGAACTGTAAAATAAGGTGGAATAAAATTGTGGTGGTGATGTAAGGAAGTTTATCATACATGAAGAGGGTCAATGTAAGAAAAAAATTAAAAAGGAGGGTGTTTATTGATAAGGTTGATATTTTGGATAGAATATTGATATTATAACTTTTTATAATAGGGATAACATCACTGTGAAATCACTATAACAACCACCATTTCTCAATACAATCTTTGCATTTGGATTTATTCTTTCTCTTTTCCAGGAATTCAAACACACACACACAAAAAAAAACACACACACATATATAATATTAATTTTAAAAAACAACCCATTTTAATAGAATTGTATTTAGTACTATATTTATTTTAAATAATGAAAATTGAAAAATAATTTTCTTGAGTATCCTAATCAAGAAATCATTCTTGGGAATTACTTATATTGCATGCTTATATATATAATAATTCATTGATTATAGATTCACAAAAAAAATAATTCTTATCATTGACTATGGACCTATTTAGATAAGGAGAGAAAACTACTTGATTCACCTTACATCAAAATAATTGATGATAATTATAAGAACACCACTATGTTATACATAGAAAAATGATCAAGTTGGATTACTAGTGTAGCCTAATAATTTTCTCAAGCATGAAGATTTTGAAAGGAACTTTGGAATGAAATGTATAAACATGTATGTCGGGTCAGAATGGATATCACGAAGACAAAATAGGGGTGTGAGTTTTATCCTTTTAAAATTCATAATAATATTAAACATCGTTACTAAAATGAAGTGATCCTTTCATTATATCTTATAGTTGACCAAGAAATGAAAATAAATACAGGAAAAGAACAAAACTTTGTATAGTGGATTGGGGCATAGAAATCACATAATCCACTCCACCAACACTGTATTCCATGATCTTGGTGATTTTCTCTCATAGGTCCTCTTATCTGGAGACCTTCGCAACTGAGTGCATGTAGTTAAATCATTATAAGGATTTATAGGTCCATTTGTTTCTTTTATAGGGAACTGAAATATCCAGAACATAGTCTGAGAAGATGACACTCCACCCTGAATAATTACGAGTAGTTGATACTTCAATAAATCAATAGTTTTTTATTTGATTGAGAAGATAGATTTTGTTCATAGTTTCAATGGAAACTAAAAGGTGTATTTGATCTTAAATAATTTAATGTAGTTAATGTAAAATAATCATCAATGTAGAGTTGGCTTAATCATCAATATGTAGAATAATATAGATTTGGTAATGGTGTGTAGGCTTAATTCTTCTTTACATCAATAAAGAATAAGGATGTATAATGAATATTTCCCTCTTATTTAAAATTATGAGAAACAAAAAAAATTAGTTCATTATTTTAATCTATGTTTTTATATATCCTCATGTCATCATATATTTTTTTCCCTTTACAAGGACAGTTATATATAAAGAATAAATATCCAGCAATAATATCTCTCCTCTTTCATCATGTATTAAAAATAAATAGTCAATAACCATTATAAATATACTCAGATTAGTATAGCATAATAGGAATCATCCTATAGAATAAATCCGTAGTAAAATTATTCAAATTTATTAAAATAAATCTTCCTTTAATATATCTAGAATAATAGTATCATTTAATGTTTTTAAAATTTAAATTAAATCCATTTAGACCCATTTATATATAGTCAAAATGGTTTTGAAAAACTAACGGCACATTAATATTATAAATTCCAATATTTTAATATGAATAACATTGCATCCACATAATTTTCTTAAAAAATGACTTTAAAATAAACTGGGAATTTTTCTCTCTAAATACGGCAAAAAAAAAATTTTAATCCCTTCATCCATAATCCTTTCAATTTATTGTAATTTATCTAATTGATAAACAGATGAAATAATTCCATGTAAGAATGTAGCTGATAGAAACACCAAGAATAATTTAAAACAGGGAATGGTAACCTTCTTTGAAAATATCCATAATATTTTATAGTCTCATATTTCTAAAAATTGATTATCTCATCATCTCCCAAATATCTTTGATGAAGACATTAATTAATAAACAAATAATATAGAGGCATCACTTTAATAGTAATATGAGAATTATAGCGCTTACAAGCTGGAGTTTACTAATATATTACATAATATGTAGGTGATATGTTTGTATAAAACACACTACAATAGTGTACAGTAAACAGCATACTATTTTACATCAAATAGTAGATCCAATTAATTTTTATAGTAGCTCATTAATTTTATATATTTTGATAATTTTTAGTATCATAAATATATGATTATATGCTTCATATGATGCATCAAATCATCTTTTAAAATGTAGTTTTTCATCGTGAAAACAGGGCAGAAACTCAACATCAGTTTCCTGCTAAAACAGTGGATCCAAACCACCATTTTACCATCACATAATAGATTAATATTTCATCATTTGTTGTATCAAAGACATCATGTAGGGTGTTGTTATTTCCTTAAGGGGTAAAAAATATTAATTTATTAAATATCAGAATACCTGAATATAAATGTAGTACATGGTATTTCTGAGTGTCAAACCCATAGAGAAAATTTAACTACTTTAAATTATGTAAGAAAAAAATAATTGAGATTATTTTATTGATTGAAAAAAAATAAATATTATCCACAAGTATTGGGTTGTGAATCAAATGAGAGGCTTTCTAGGTTCAGTGATTTTTAGGTTCGTGTGCTATGTGTTCAATTGATAATGAATTTATTCAGTTTTGGTGTCAGAATTGGTTCAGTAAGAATCCATGGTCTGGGTATCTTTCCCTATTCCTGTGATTACCCATTTGGAATGGTCATCTACATAGTGAAATCAAGTAAATAGGTGACCCAATACCATATTTAAAGATAACTAAAATATTTGGTTAATGGATAAAAAAAATTGATTAATCAATTTTGGAAATAAAATAAACATCTTCAGAACGCATTAATGGTTATGAAATACAAAAAATGGAGATTTGCGATTCATTAAATGTGTTTCAGGACTCCAAAAAAAGAATTAAAAATATAAAATAATCACTATCAACACATCCCATTACAGTCTCATCACCCAACGTAAAGAATACTTCTCACTGATGTTAGGCATGTTGAGAGGGAGCAGCATGGGTACCCCATGAAGAAAGTCGGTGAAGAATTGAGGTGAAGTCAGGCTTCAGATCATCACTTTATCATCTGCTGGTCTCAAATGGGTATCTCTTGGAATTATTTATTCCCAATGTGGTTTGGATGGATTCATGGGGGATCATTTTATAGAAAACTTTTCAAAACCATAGTCGTGGTGCTTTTAGTTTTTTAAGTTCATTGACAGTTACATGATATCTAAAGGATTTTCACATCAATTAATTCATAAATTTCATTATATAAAAATCATAGCTAAATCTTCTCCAAAATCATTTCCTAAAAAATTTCATGCCATTTAATTTAGTTACTTGACATTAAATCGTCATTCAATGTTTATAACTAAGTCATGTCTTTTCCTACATGTAAAATTATTTTTGACATATTCATGAAATATAACTGCATTACATCTCATGGAATCATTCTGCATCTATTTCCAGCTTCGCTACATCTTTAATATTCTAGATTAACACTACTTATCTTCTCTTGTGGTAGGGAGATTATTTTTATTCCTATTTTCATCCCTTTTTATATCTTTTACAAATATATATTATCTCCTGCAAAAAATAATAAAACAAGTGAATTCACTCAAAAATTGGAAATATTATTCTCCTGAATAATGAAATAAATACATATAACACTATAAAATGTTTGTATTTACACATATTAATCAACATTAATAGATCATTTTAAAGTATAACATATATTCTATTACAGAAAAATTTCCAATAATCATTGTAAAGTATCACCAATGTGTATGTCCTGATTCAATATATTTCATGTAGATGTCTGTAGTGAATTCAATCCCTTTGGATGCATTGTTTAAACTTGTAAATATAAGAATTGTAGGTTGAGTTTTATTTTTTAGAAAAAGAACACAGGGCAATAACATCGTAGTAGGGTTCACTCTCACTGAAATGTAGGGTTCATGAATATAGGGTTCATGGATGTACATTTCATTACCAACAAAGTGTAGGGTTCAGGAGAATAAAATTCATTACCAAAATATGGTCCATGGTCCAAACTTTTGAATCCAAAGTAGGACTGACAATATAGGTTTTAATAAAAACATAGGTTTTATTAACAATACTTTTGTATCAATATTTGGGTTTCACTATTCTAAATGTAGGGTAGCACTGTTAAGAATTTAGGGTGAAAATAAACCTTCAAAAAATAGGACACATTTAATTTAGATACATTAATAATTTTATAGAGAAATTTAACAGTATATTAATCCTATAGACTAAAATACTTATATTTCTGAAATATTAATATCTTTATAATAGATAAGGAATAAAAACATTCCAACTTCTACAATCCCCAGTATCTTTGAAAAGACGGAAGTAATAATAATCGGGAAAAACTATTGTTCTGAAAAATAATTTCCAAAAATCATATAAATTATTTACTATCCAAACTGCCTTATAGAGTTTGTTGTAAAATGATGAAATCAAGAAAAACATATTTTGTTTTCATACCAAGAGTCTTTAACTTATTCCAATATCTGGATAACTTCTAGTAATTCAAATATTATACATTTCCAAATCTATTCACTGTAGTGCTGAAAAACTTTTGTAGAAAATTCAGTGACTTTATAGAGTACCAAAACATCCATTTTAGACTTCTTCATAAACTATTAATTTTTAAATTAATATCTTATATATATATCAATATATGTAACACAAAAATCAGTTCACTTTAGATTTAGATATCATTAAAATTCTAAGGTGACTTTAATTTGAAAACGGTATTGACACTTGAACAGTTTGTAAATGATTCATTGAATTTTTGAACAATTGCAAGGGCTGAATTAGCATTCGTCATTAATATTTGAAATTAAGATAATATTTTCCACTTTTAGAAAGAAAAACTAACATATAAATATGATCAATATTTCTTCATTTTGAAAAAAATATTGTTAAATACTAAATCTAAAACACATAAAAAATTTATTAGAAAAAATGAGTGATGGGTTGAAGTAATTATTAAAACTAAAACCATCTGATAATTACAATTAACCACTCAAAATTCTTCCCCTCATTGGATAATTAAAAAATTCTCGCCCAATTCCATCTTTTTATCTACCTTTTTTAAGGATAAAAAGATGATTTCTAAAGTATATTAAATAATAACATTTTTTTACCTCTTTTATGAATAATTTAAATTTGAAAAATTATAAGTAGTATCGAAAATATATAAATTTTTAAAAACAAAAATTTTCCCCTTTTTAAAAAAATATCAAATAGTTGATTCATTGGGAATAATATTTGAAATATATTAGGAATACATAGTGTGTATTAATCTCCCTAAAATAATAATTCTTTCAAAAACATAAAAATATATAATTAGGGATCTGTGAAAATTATATATAATATTATTCAATGAATAATATGGGTCTCCAAAAAATGTATTAATTCACTTAATTAAGGCCATAATAGTAAAACATTTAAAAAAAGATAAATAAGTAAAATAACTCCCCTAAACTGACTATAATATTATTTTTATAGATTTTGAAAAGTTTGTTTTTAAGGGTGAGCGATAACTTACACATCATCAGTAGGTAACCAAAAACAACATTCATAGATCAAAATTCAAACAAACCTAACTCCCAATGAGATCACGATCCATCAAATATTTCAGCCTTAGTCTAGTCTCCAGCCATATTCTAATGATTCACCATTTTACTCATGTATCCACCATCTACATTTTCATTCAACTACCTCACTAGTCGCAAGAGACCATTAGAGACATAAGCCACCACAATTTTCATATCACTATCATAGAACATAAACATTTCCATAATAAAATCATTATAACCGAAAAAAATTAATAACAATCCTTCGTTTATGAGTTAGTAACCCTCCATGAGACCCTAAGACAATTGAACTGCACCTCCCATAACCACCTTAAATACTTGTAAACAAAACCAACTACGAAGGGATCACTGAACCATGATTTTAGAACATGGGTGGGAGGATGGAGGCCTTGGTGGAGGACCACTCCGTAAACCACATCGTCATTAACATGGGAGATAAATCAGCATATCCACATCAAAACATCAAACCATAAATAGTGAATCTTGAAATAATAAACACCATAAATCACTGCACCTAGAGAAGAAGTGATCCCAAACAACATCACTCATCTAGACCTTAATTTTTAGCTAATACAAATGAATCTATAGTGAAAAAAAACATATGAAATTAGGAAAAAATCAAATAAAGAAGCAAAAAACCCGCAAAAGGGAAAAGGATAGTTCCGATGAAAAAACCCGACTAAGACAACTTCCACCCCCAATCGAGTTGTATCCAAAGTAGTCCTAGATCATGTATCAAGTCTTACGTAATTGGATTCATACCTGACAGTTAGTCCTACAAGGGATGTGGATGAGAACATCCAACACTACAACCAACACCGACCCAAACCATCAAACTCCATGACGTTCAGTTGAATAAACCAATAAAATATCAAAGATAAGTGTCTTTTGGTACCCATATACTTTTGGTTCTAGTCGTGTTAGGAACTAATTATTTAGGTAACCAAGTATAATTATTTTGATCAACAACTTTATAATTAAAGCTGGATAATGCTTTCGAATAATTAACATTACTAACACATAAAAAATGAGGTTTTCAAAAATAAAAATCATTAACATAACATCTATTAATAACACAATATAAAAATTTAATAATTGGAATGTTTTTGCCTTTTAAACTATCAAATTCATCCAAAAAATCATTAATTTTTGTTTCATGTAGATAATTAAAAATTTATGATGAATTTTATTTTAAATCCACAAATAGTTTTCAAAATCATTCATTACAAATTTAAATAGAGTCATAAAATTTTAAATGTTTTTTTTGCGCTTTATTTAAGGATTAAAATTTATCTTGAAGAAAAATATAATATTTATCACGTTCTTCAGGAGAGAAAATTTATGAATTAGAATTTTTAGTGTAAGTTGATTGTACCTCATCATTGTGATCCATAAGACATATATTTTCCTTTTAATTTTCATGGTATGTTTTATAGTATGTATTAGTTTAATTAAATGATCCAAAATCACTAAAATCAGAAAATTATTCCATAAAAACATTGTGTGAAACATTTTCCCCATCGAATGAAATATAATTTTTTGTTTCTTCTAGCATCTCAGCATCAAAAATCTCAATCAACTCATTTAACACCCAATTTTTATTCTATAATTGGATTTCCAAATGCATCACCATCATTATTAACTTTTGTCTATTTATTAATTCCCCCATATGAAACCTTGATTGTTTTACCCATATCATATGTAGTATCACATCGAGAATTGAGATTAAATTCATTAGTACCATTTCCAAATATAATTTCATTCATCGATTATTAATTAATATCATATTGAGCATCCTTCGCATAATCCACCATTTATGGTTCACATGGTATTTCATATGTTTTGAGAGTTATCATGTAAACATTGAATCTAAGATTCTTCAAATAGATATTCGCGAGAACTTTCCAACGTCCATAATTATCATCATTAAAATAATGATCATGAATCATTAATATATCTTCTCTATGATCATCCATTGATATTTTTATTCATATTAATCATTAACTCAGGCTTGTTAGAAACAATGGAAATCGTCAATATTTCCAAAGAGTAAAACATTTTATATTACTTCTTAGGGATCAGATAAAGAAAAATAATTTTCAAATATTTCCAAAAAAAAGAAATATAGAAATAGAGTGTTTCTTATGATACTACATGTTTGTGTCAGGTAGAAACAGATATCTAGAATAAAAAATATCTACAATAGAGTCAAGCCTTTGATACCACTTATTGGATAATAATGGATATGAAAAATAGAAAATATGTGGTAAATAATATTCTCTTAAAAATATGGAAATTATTAAAATATATTTCTTGAAATGATTTGTTCATTTCGTTATCTCTTCATGTTGAGTGAGTAGTGGAAATAAATAATGGAAACGAACACAGTGATGTATAGTGGTTCTGGGAACATCAATATACTAGTCCACTCCACCAATACTCTACTCCATGGGCATTGTTATTTTCACAAGTAGGTTCTGTTATATAAAAACCTCTACAGCTGAGTATTGGTAGTTTACAACATACAAGGAATTTACATTACCTTATGATTTTTTTTAACATTGAACAGAAATCTCCATTGCTTAGTTTGAGAAGAAGACACTCCCCCACAACTATATCTAAGAATCAGATACTCCATTAAATCAATATAGTATGATCTGAATGAGAAGATAAATTTGGATCATAGTTGTCGGAGCAACATACAGTCGTGTTTGATCCTCAAAATTTTCCAAATGTATCAGTAAAATAATCTTCAAAGTCAAGTATGTTTCCCTTTCTATAAAAAGCAGTAAATATATTAGAAAATGTTGTACAAGATTCCTAATTCTTTACAACTTTAGATAATAAGGATGTGTGAAGAATATTTCTCTCTTCCATAAAATTATGAGCAGCTTAATATTTCTGCACTTTATTTTCATCAAATTTTTCACATCTCCACTCTTTTTTTATATCATCTTTTCCTTCCAAAGAGATATATATTGAGAATAAATATCCAATGGTAATAGTTCCACTCATCCCTCAAATATTAAAGATAATTTGAGTCATCATCCTTTATAAATATCCCACAAATATCATAGTGTAATTCTCTTCTTCCTATGGATTTAATCATTAATAAAATAATTTAAATTAATTTAAATAAATAATTAGATAAAATATCCTGAATAATATAAGGATTGAATGATTTAAAACACCCATTAAAGTGCATTAAAACCTCTATAAATATAGTATAAATAGTTCTTAAAAACTAGTATCACAATCTGAATTTAAATTCAAATATTTGAATTTTAATATCTTCACATCAACTAAATTTTGTAGAAAAATTAAATTAGAATAAACATGTCATTTTTCCTCTAAATATTTCACCAAAAACAATGCAATATCTTCTTTAACAATCCTTTAAATTTAAAAGAATTTATACTACTGATATACTAATGAATTAAATCTTGGTAGGAATAAAGGTGATATAAACACCAAAAAACATATAAATCAGCGTACCGTAACCTACATTAAAAATAATGAGAATATTGGATACTCACATATTTCTTATAATTATTAATTTAATCATACCCTTATATCCATGTTGGAATATATAATCAAACCTAAATAACATAGTGACATCACATTCATTCTGATCTAAATATTTTAGCACATATCATTTTTATTTTATGGTTATATTGTAAAAGATGTAGGTGATGCATTCACATGAAAAGGAACTATAGTCGTGTACATCAATCACCATTACAACTTTTAGTTTTCTAGAGATCAGCATCTGGTATAAAATAGCTGATGACATTTGTAGTATTTCAAAATATTTTACCCTGATAAATATATGAAATGAGCCCTTATATGATGCATAAAATAAACGTTCATCATGTATTGTTTCATCATGTAAACATGGAAAAACACAACATTAGTTTCCATCATGAAATGGTGGATCTAAACCTCCATTTTTTCATCACCTAACATATTACTATTTCTTCATGTGATGTATCCACATGATGAAAATGTGATGAAATATACATTATTTTATTTTGAATAAAATCTTCCAACAAACCTTGAAAAGTCTCAACACATCATAGGTCACGATTCTATAATTTTTTTATAGATAAATACAGAGAATTTAATATCTTTTGATATAGTGTTTCATAATTTAACGTTATGCACAAGGGGTTGATATTAACTTTTCATAAAAATAACACAAGATAATATCAAGAAAGTATGGTAAATTATATCTGAAACATGGTGTTCATGAAATTAGGGTTCATGAACATTGGGTTCATTACCTATGTAGTGTAGGGTTCACTGAAATTATGGTTCATGAACATATGGTTAATTACCAATGTATGGTTCATGAACCATAATTTAGTATTTAAATTAGGGAAAACAACTTATGGTTTAATAAAAATGTAGGGTACATTAACAATAATTTCGTAGGAAAATTTCGGTTTTAGTATTCTGAATGTTGTGTTTCAATTTTTCCAAATGTATGGTTCAAATAAGCCATCAAAAAACAGGAAATGTTTCATTTGGATACATTAATGATTTCTAAAATCCCTTTAACATATGATTTATCGTTTGAGAAACTCAAATTATATATGTAAATATTAATATATTCCTATAGGCTCAATAATGGAATAAATATGAATTCTACAGTTCCTGATATCATCAAAAAATAAATAAATAACATTCTAGAAAAATTATAGTTTTAAAAAATCATTGTAAATCATTAGACAATTAATTCACCATTCAAACGAACTTTGTAGGCATCGATGTAATCTGATTAAATCTATATAAAATGCTTTAATTTCCCTCCCAATATGTGTAATGTGATTCTAAAATCTGAAAAACTTGCATTAAATTAAATTCATTAAATTTTCAAATCTATTCACTATAGAGCTACACAACTATTACTACAAATTCAGTGATTTTTTGAGTACCAAAACATAATTTTTAGACTTACCCATAAAATAATAATGGTTTTATAAGTATCTTATCTTAAAAATTGTATAGGGAACACTAAAATTTGTTCAATAGATATTGATATATCATTCTTGATTAGTGTTGAAATTAATATGAAAACTGTAATGTCATTTGAACAGATTGTAATTGCATTAGTCAGTTTTTTCGCCATTGAAACTAATAAATTGAATTTAAATTTTTTTGATGAAATATAGATATTTATTTTATATTTCCAATATAACAAACCCCATAAAATTATGATAACTTTTGATTTAATTATAAAATAAATATCATGACATAAAAATCTGAAACACATAAAACAAATTATTAAAAAACATGAAAATGGTGGGTTTGAGTAATTATCAAAAGTAAATTAAAATACGAATGAAAATGAATCACTCAATGGTGTACTCTGGGGAAAACTATCATTTACAACTATAATTTTAAATTAGTTTTTTATTGTTTTCAGCATGTTATGGGAATTCAATCAATATGAAATATACGCTACGGTGCATTATATATTGACCCAGCTAGCTAACATGAAATTCCACACCAACTACCAGAGCCACATGGTCCTTGGAAACATTATTACATTAATGGATTAATAGTATGTCCTCTATAATTTCACTATAGGAATTTATGGTTCCTTTAGTCTTGTCTTGTCTCCCACACATGGAATGTATCAATACAACATACCATGAATCTATGAAATTACTCATCGACCAAAATCAATCCAGATGTTGTGTAAATCCATGACATACATCATGTGATGTTTATATATTCTAAAACCCTAGAACTACATTCAGGTAGGTATATATAATGGGTTTATCCCCATAATATTTCATGTAGTCATATTATTTTCCAAGAATGCAGGGTCATACAATTTCAGGCCTCTGTAGACTTTACTTGTCCCCAATCTCAACGTCAAGAAATCAATCATCATTCAGAACACAACCATGGGTACGTCTTGACACTCAATCTATCAATTTCTACCATCACCCACAAAATTATCTCAATCCATCACAACCATAATCCTATCATGGAATCCAAGTGTTTTCATATTAACTACTATTATGATCAGACCGTCTACCATCACCACTAGGTGTCACTTCTTTTCCCTTCTATTCCCCAAAGATCGAACCAATTACAAAATATATTTCGTATGGATATCATTCCCATGGAAATAAACAGGAACTAGTGAATTGTTTTTATTATAGATACCAAGATGTCAATAACTATTTTTCAATAAACCACATGGAATGTATAATAAAGAGAATTAAAAAAAAGGGAAAATGTTGGGAGTATTTTAGAGAAATTCCATGAATAACCATTGAGAACGAAATTCCATGATTTGAGAAATAATATTCTCAATAAATAGTCACTATATAGTAAAATCCATCAGTCTATGATAATTAAATTAGAGAAAATAATCCATAATACGATAAATATCATAAATTATCAATCCTGAAAAATGAGGATTGAATCCACGAATGAACTCCAATTTCATGTCAGAATGGTCATCACATCAATCATATTTTCCATCATCATTTAATTCATCATTGTTTCATGATCTAATCATCATTGTCATCATAAATTTAGTCTTGAATCCTTGGTTATTTCATTTTCTATGAATGAGAGGAGCATTTTATATAGTAGTATCTTATGATGTTGAGCACCTAAGAGATGACGGTTTTTTAACTATTAAATGATAGCTTGGTGGTCTATTATTTGGGTGATAAATATTGGTTAATGTTATAAGAGGAAACTATCCTACAAGAGAAGAACCCATACATGAGGTTCATATAATATTGGAAACTATATTAATTTTTTGTACACACATGGATAAATGATTGAGATTAACTGAAATGGATTTTGTGTACATCATATTTAAATTTATGTATTCTATAATTTTAATAATAAAATCAGATAAACTGGATGAGGCTCATCAGTGAACTTGTGATCCTCAACAAACATAATGAATTTTATAAATTCATACAAGAATGCATGTGAACTCACTCCATGTTCTCTCCATCAAATGTAGTGTCTATGTCATCAAATCACAATATGTGTGTTGTCTACTATGTTTAAAATCATTAAACAGATATAAAAATATATAAAATCTAAGGGAGGAAAATTTTGATATTTCCATATTACATTATCAAAAGAATGAGTTACTTGAAATGATTCAATAGATGATCTTCAAGGATCAAAATATTACAGAAAACTAAAAGTGTTAGTGATTCAAGAAAGAGTGCTTAAAAAGTTACGGAACCTTATCCATTGAAAGGGAAGATCAATTCATGATGTGAAATTGATATTAGTATCTATAAAAAGGTAATTTCAGCCAACAAAATGTTGACTCTAAAAATATAATGGCAGGATAACGGCCATCTGTGAACTCCATGACCTGAATAAGCATACCATCTATGTTTTGAAAAATTTAATGTTAATTGGAATCTTTTTAAATGTTTCCCCTGGATAACTATTAGGATTCTAAAGTTCATCTTGACCTATGACAAAAAAATTATTTCAAGGATAATTATTGTGGATAAAATGGTAACCCAGACAAAAATAATGATAAATCAAACATCAAACATTAAAATATATTAGAAGTCAATTATAGAAAATTTTAAGATTATTAGAATCATTAAACCTATATAAGATCCATTAAATTGAGTTTTTCTTCATTTCTATATAATTTTTTATAAGATCCTATCATTGGAAGTCCATATTATACCATGTCTGGAGACACAATGCCACATTTATTTTCCATTCGTTGAAACCTCATGTCAATATCTGATCTTGTTAGTTGATCCAAAAATTTTATTACTCATTAAGAATAACTCAATGAATTATCTTGATAATTTTATTTGTATCATCATGTGAAGTATTGATTAAGAGAACATCTCCAGAATATCTCCCATATAGTGAAAAATGATCTGTAAAAAATCTTTAATGGATTCCCCCTTTACGACATCATTCATCACACCATTAGCATGATTTGCATCCCGATACACTATGTCCTGATTTTGGGTGACCTTAGAAATTTTTTTTTCCCGAAAATACTATTTATCTCTCCTATACCCAAGGAATCTTCCCACTCCTTTTAGGGTCTTAATTTTTATCACATCAATGACCTTGTACCATTGAATATCCATTTTCACCTTCAATTTCCAAAATATTGGTTACAGTTTTACCATCTCATTCTATACTCATAAGGACTCCCTCAACCTTTTTATAGGATTCTCTTCATTGGGATTTGGACTTTGTTCCTTTCTCACTGGCTTTGTAGACATTGGTTTGGGAATTTATGAGTAGTCCTTTTTACTTATAGTTTTACTATTTTTTTAATAGGAGAGTCTACCAAGTTGATCCCCATTAATTTAATTTTTTACATTCACAAAGAAGAAGTGTATCTAGAAATTCCACTTCACACTTGGATTTGGACTGACTATAGCCTACTACCCCTAGAAGAGACTCAATGTAACATCCCAGGTAAGTAACGAAATAATACACTCTTTTTTTATTAATATTTTTTAAATTAAATAATTTTTTTAATTTTAAATGATTTCTATGTTCAATTTCATACCTGATACGCAACAACATGTTTCTTTGAAATCTTACATTGCACACTAATAATATAATATTATTATTTTAACTAGTAGTTAACTCCTAGCCATTTTATGTTGAGTCAATAATGTTTTCCTTATGAATTTTCCATTCCTTAATTTTTGGGGGAGATTGTTGAGCTAGTAAGGTCTCTTTAGGAATTTACCACTGCTTCTTTTTTTGAAAATCACAAACACCTTATCTCATGGAAAATCACATTTTACTCAATGTTTTACTTCTATAAGGAAAATATCCTTCCCCATGGAAATTTATCCTTACCATGTTTTCATTACTCTGATTTTTTCTAAGTGTAAAATTAGGTTTCAAGTCTAAAACCTCAGAATCATATAATACTTAGATAAAAAGCGTTCTATTTTTAGGATCTAAATTTTGGTTCTGAATTCTCGGAATTCAAATTCCAAACTCTTATGAGTTCTGACTCAGAATTCTAATGAATTCAGAATCTGAACATTGTGAGTTCAGACTCCAAATTCTACTGAATTCAGACTATGAACTTTGGGAGTTTTGACTCTGAATTCTAATGAATTATGACTCCGAACATTGTAAGTTCAGACTCCGAATTCTCATGAACTCTGACTTCAAAATTATATGTTCAGGTTTTGATTTCTTGTGAATCCAGATTTCAAATTTTGTAGAAATTCAGAATCTAGAATTCTATAGAGTTCATGTTCCGAATTCCTAGAAAAAAGAATCCGAATATCCTTGTATTACAGACTCCGAATTCAATTTTGGTTAGACTCTAAACATTCATATTTACTTAAATTTTAAATATTGGATTTTGGTTTTGTAACCATATTTTTTCTTACTCATGTTTTGGTTATAAAATGATGTCATTATTTCAGTTACTCACTAACTGTTGTTTGAGTTACACGGGTACAGGTCCCTCCGGAATTCAATGAAAAATAATACCATTGGAGGAGGGAGTCGACCTTTGAAGTTGTTCCTGTAAATTGGAGCTCATTTGAATGAGATCACAACTTTTCAACTTTGGGAACTATTACGAGTTGTCTGATATGATGTTGATATGATTTCTAGAGAGATATGATCTTATAAAATCTCAGGCTTTATGCATAATGTCCTTAAATTCTTGTTCCAACATTATTTCGTGTATATTTTCATTGTGCATAGGTGATATTTCCATGAAATCATAGACTTTGAGTTGTGATGTTAGAGGTGCCGACTTCCTTACAAATTGAGGGCTTGTAGTGATAGCAATACAAATACCGAACGTTGGATTGAGGGATTACCTGGGTTTGGGTTATACAGGCTTTCTTTAAATTATAAATCAAGGGACCTTTATCCAGGGTAGTTGGATACACTTCTCTATGGGTTAAAAGTGTTACTACTTGTTTCTTGTAGTGTTGTATGTTTGTTTTCTGATGTAATTTTGGTTGTTTATAAAGGTATGATTTTCTTGTACTCCCATTGACTTATACCCTAATTATATAGGATTCTATATTCTTTAAGGTAGAATCATAGTTGTGGTAATCTTTTGTTAAGTTTCATTTTCGGATTCACTTTTCCAGAATCAGGAAAACTCTTAGAACCTATAGGTGTTGTGAATATTGTTTATGGAAAATTTCCTTAATGTTTTTTAAAGAATGCAATTCAACCCCCTACCTCTTGTATATTGAGTATCTACATTATAGTTTGATACTATAATCAGTATCATATCTATAAAAGTATAAATCCCCACAATTGGTATCAGACGTTGGCAAACTCATACCCTGAACCAATTCCACAATAGGTATCAGAGCTCTGGTTTAATTTGAATTAATCTCATGATTAGATTTAGAAGAGAATTTTTCTTCTTCACTTTTTCGGAATCATATTTCCTGATCCATAATGATCGGATTCAATTTTTCTTATAGATATTGTAGTTCTATTTTCCATGGTTAGGATACTTTCTCGGGTTTACAAACGCTTATTACTAACAAGTTTGTGTGGAATGATTTTCCTTAAGATGGCAGGTTTAAATGTTGGTTCTGTTGACAATGTAAATCCTATCAGACCTCCTATTTTTTATGGAAATGATTATGAGTACTGGAGAGATAGGATGAAGTCTTTCGTTGTTTAAAATGGAGTTGGTAACTATCTAATGCGGACTGGAGACTATAAAATTCTTGATAAGGAATTGAAACCTTTTACTAATCAGGAGAAATCAGAATATGAGGAAAAAATCAGAGTTAGAAGTAAATTACTATGTTCCATGTCTAGGAACATCTATTGTCAAATATATTCATTTTAAGATGCAAATAGTATCTAGAAGAAACTTGAAGTTACACATTTTGGTACTTCTAAAGTCATAGATACAAGAAGAGATATATTGAGAGCTGAATGCCATGGCATTTATTTTCCTTATAGAGGTCCTTTAGGCAAAGTTCAATAATGGTTTATGACCATCATGAATATCTTACAATATATGGGAGAAAAAAGGTTTGAATGATGAGTCCCTTATCGATAAAATAATAGAAATCATGTCAATGAGTGGGAGTCCAAGAGGAAAAAAATTGATGAGAATAGGAAAGTAACCCAGATTTCCTTAGACGAGCTATTTGTAAATCTTTTTCCACATGAGACTAGAATGAAGAGAGATGCTGATAATGTTAAAAAGAAAAATGGTATTGGAGGAGTTGCTTTTACATCTACTTCTAATCATAAGAAAGCCAATACTCTATAAATAGTAACTAGATCAAAGTCAAAGAAAGTTATTATTCAGTCAGAATATAGTTATACAGAAAAGTATGAGAATGAATTATCTATTCTTGCCCAGAGAATGAAAAATATTGTAGCTCATAAGAACAATCAGAATAAGTAAATGAAGGGAGACTACAAAGATAATAATTATATGAATGTTACTTTTTATGAATGTAGAAGAATAGGTCATATTAGACCGGATTTTCCTCTATTGAAAAAGAAGGAAATAAAGGTAAGGAATTCAGAAAGAATCAAGAATAAGTTTTATCATTCGAAGCACAAGAAAAGTCATAATGAAAACAATAATTGGAGTTATATCTATGGAGATTCTTCAGGAAGTGAATCTTATGAATATGAATCATCATCACAAAAAAAATATGGGATTCATTTCTACTACTTATTTCCCTAATACATGTCTTATGGATAAGGAATGATCTGTTGGGGCTTTAACGAATTTATCTCTTGAAAATGATTATTATTCCGAAGATATTACTTCTAGTGAAGATACTTCATCTTCAGATATCGAATAAATACCTTCTTATGAAGAAGTATCTTTATTTTCCATGTTTTTAGAATAAAAAATTGTAAAATTTCTATGAAATTAGACAAGGAAAATACTAGAGAAGAAGTACATACAAAATAGATTTCAGAAATCTCTTGAGACCTTGAAGATAAGGATGGGCTTCTAGAAAAACATTCTAATGACCTTAAGGAAGTAAATTCAAAGAATAAAAAACATTCTAAAGATCATAAGAATTCTATTTAAAAAACATTGAGGAAAAATCAAACTCTATAGAAATAATTCTTGAGGACAAGAATTTAGTCATCAGACTAAAATATGAAATATATTTCTTCAAGAAACATTTGGTAAACTTTACCTTTTGTATGGAATATTTTGACAACATGTATTCTCAAGTCAAACCTCAAAAAAATACTACTGGAGTAGGTTATACTCACCAAAAACCTGTTTTCAAAAACAACTATTTTACTCCATCCAGAGACCCTTTTTGTACTAAATGTCAAAGTTGTGTGCATTATAAGAAATTTTTTTCTTTAAATAATGATTAATTTCTTGGGTTTCATAAATCTTATTTTTCTAAACAAATGTGGATACCAAAAATGTTGTTTTCTAATTATTCTGGATCCAAGGATGTTTTGGATTCAAAAATTCTAACTTTCTTATTTTCAAGATAATAATGAAGGTACCAATAGTAATACGTGGTAATTTGATAGTGGATTTCTTAGCATATGATTCGTAACAAAAACTACTTTGAAAATATTATCTAGACGGAATAAGGAAAAGTAACTTTCATAAATAATGCTAAGGGAGATATTATTGGTTTAGGTAAGATTTTTTTTTCATGGAAAAATATTAATTTCAAATGTTATATTTGTTAAAGTTCTTAAGAACAACCTTATTAGCATAATTCAATTATTTGTTGAAGGTTACCTTGTGAATTTTAGGAATGACAAGTGCTTATTACACAATTCCAAGGAAGAGTTTATTATTTCTACCAATAGGCAATAGAATGTCTATACACTAAACCTAGTATCACTCTCCACTGTTGAAGCTGAATATGTAGCAGCTGGAAGTTGTTGTGCTCAAGTGTTGTGGATGAAACACACACTCACAGACTATGGTATGAGTTTTACCAAAACACAAATTTTGTTTGATAATAAAAGTTATTTTTCTTTATGAAAAAACTCTTCACATAACTCTCATTCAAAACACATCGATATTTGGCATCAATTTCTTAGGGATCACACACAAAATGGAGATATAATTCTTCAATTCATCACAACTTTAGATCATCTTGCTGTTATTTTTACAAAATCATTACCCTCAGATAGATATGAATACATTAAACAGAAGTTAGGAATGATAAATGTAAGGTAATACTCCTTATTAACTTCATGTTAAAATCAAACCCTTTTATAGTAATAAACACTTATTCATAGGGGGAGTATATTTGCATGAAGTTTTTCATGTTTTTCGTAATGAATATTTCCATGTTTTTTATTATGAATTTTTTCATGTTTTTCATACTGATTTATATCAAATATTTTGTAATGAAAATTTTCGTATTTCAAAATTCTCGTACTCAAAATTTTCGTAATGAATATTTTTGTAATGTTTTTTTGGTAATCAATATTTTCAAAATCTAAATTTCTTCAAGAATGATTTTTACTCAATACGAATAATCTTCCTGGAATTCCAAAACGTATGTTTTCATTCTAATGTTTTTGTAGTTATCATTTACATGCTGGTATTTTATTTTGTGTTTGAAATTTTTCAAATTCTAGTTTCTTTATATCTGAATGTTATCTTTCAAAAAACCTCAAAAATTCAGATCCTACCAAATTTCCCTTTTGGATATCATTTCAACCGTCATATGTGATAAGAAGATTTCTTAACCATTGGATTGGGATGGTAAGATGAACGGCCACATCAAACACCTATATTAAGGTCCCCCGATGTGTTGTACCACGTCGATTTCAAGCCTTTGCATGTCGTAACACTTCCACCATACAAAATTGCATTCTGAACTTCTCAAAGTTTTCTCAAGTCCAAAGGTCTGTAGAAGAATCCTCTCAAAAAGTTATGTCTGTTGTCAAGCCGATTCTGGAGTTTCAATTATACAGAGAAAGGTTGATTCATCTGAATTTTTCCAAAAATAATGATTCTATAATCTCTATGAACATCAAGCTCAATGGATGGGAAAGAGTTTCCATATCAAAGCAAAGGGAACAAGAAATGGTGTATCTAGATTCGCTTATCATGTTTTATGAGTCAGTTTATTTCTTTAAGGAATAAGGCAGAGAGAAATTTTCATTGAAAAGTTATGGAAAGACATATTCCCTTTCATACACCAAGTTTTCTAGCTTGGTTGGATTGTCTTGTGAAGGGGAAGCTGAATTTTATTCCCATAAGTTGAGGGATATTCAAGGAAGTATTGTAAAAGTGAAAGTTATGGAGTGTCTTATACATTTAGATGTCTAGACTCCGAAACATTCTCATTTGTCTACAAATAATCGGATCCATAAATTATGGGTGCAAGGTTTCACTATTCTGAGAAAAGGTGATAAGGAAACATTGAAGTAGAGCGACATGTACATCCTAGATTTTCTAGTAAATATGAGGAATATAAACTTGATGAAAAATATTCTCATTACGATTGAGAATATTAAGAATATGAACATGAGGGCCCAGATAATCATGTATCTAACCATCATCTCTAAGATGACTGTTCGATTCATGGAATCCTTAAAAATATATTACAGTTCTAAGATGAGGAATTGAAAAGTTATGTTATTAGGTGATGCTACATTAAATATAATGAATATTGGTTTCTCTAAAGATTCAAGAGGGTTCTATGAATTACCATAGGAGGAAGAAGAAGCCATTCTAAAGAAGAAAGAAGTGGGAGAACCATCAAAAAAGGTTGTAAAAAGTGGAAATTGAAGGAAGTAGAAGAAGTAAAGAAAACCCATAAAGAAAAGGAAACTCAATCCACACCTCCAAAGCCTAAGAATCAAAATGCTTATTCGGATGAGGTTATAGCCAAATTGTGGGAGGATCAGAAAATTCAAAAGAAAAGAGAGCCACAGTTTGTCTTGGATCCTACTAAGGCTAAGGCTTTGAAAGAGAAGGCAGCTGATGATCTTGAGAAGCAAGCCAAAGAAAAGAAGCAGATGAAGAAAATGTCTGTGGCCAAAATTGTCCAATTCCTTTTTAATCCCACTGAAATAGCATCCGAGAATCTCTATGTAACAAAATCGTTCTTGCTTGAGGATTTACCTAAGACTCCAGGTAAGGAATTCCACACTCCGGAAAATTCCATGAAAATATTTTTTAAGAAAAGGAAGTTGGTGAAGAATCGGAAAAATAAGAAAATAGTGGTGGCACCGATGATCGTATAAAGCAAGTCGAAGATTATCATGAAACGGAAACTCGTTCTGAGAAGCTATGAATCCGAACTTCTGAAGTACAGTCTTCAAAGCTCCCAACACCTAGTAAGGATGAGGAAGGTGAAGATGATATGGGTGAAGAAGAAGTTATTAAATTAAAAAACTAAGAAAGTTCAAACCATGATATCATAAATCCTGAAGATGCTGAGGCTTGAGCTGAGAAGGTAAAGATTGATGATGATAGAATTCTTCAGCTGTCTAATAGTAAGAATTAGTCTCCAGATGAAGAATCTGTCCCAAGAACCAGTAAGAGAAAATAGGTGGTTGTTGACACACCAGAAAAAATATTTAAGGAAGAAGGAAGATGGTAAATCGTCTAAGAGGGAGCTTGTTGAACTAGGGGAAGAACCATCACCAAGAAAAGTCTCATATTTGGATTCATCAGCTCTAGGACATGATTTTGTCATTCAATATCTAAAGAATCTTGTTGTCACAATTCTGATCATTCCACGCATTGACTCGAGATGTCAGATGCTCCAACACATCATGAATCAAAAATCAAATTTAGTGTCCATGGTGAGGGACAAGTGTCTAAATATTGGGGTTGATTACAAAAACTTCCTCATCAACTATTATGCCCATAATAAATCTTTTAAGAAAGTGGTCAGTTGGTCAAAGAATATAGTTAAAGATTTCAGAGATCTTGATAAGTTTCAAGATGATGTTAAGGAATATTTTGATACTGAAGATGGTAAAATCAAGGATCTCAAAAATAGATTTGAAAAAAATAGCTAACTCTTGAGAAGAATATTTGGATTTACGAGGTCAAGGATCTGAATGGGAAGTTGTATTCTATTTCCCAAAGCTAGAATAGGGAAAGGGATCTTCGTATAGATACCGAAGATAAGGAAGTTAATTAAGATGATTTGTTGAAGGCTCAGGCAGAGGCTTTAAAGGCTCGGGATGAAAAGATCAAAGATTTAGAGAAGAAACCAAGGGACCAGGAACAGATCTTAAAGCAAGAAGAGGAAGACCAGAAGGAACTAAAATAGCTGAAGACCATATTGAAGAAATTTGTACCCATGGAGAAGGAAGGAAAATTGATCCAACCTGATATTTTGTTATATTTTCATCCTTGTACAAATTCTTCCTATCTTAATGAAATTTTTGTTGTTCATTATTATTTGTAGGTTTTGTACTAATATGTCAGGTACTATAATTTATTTTCCATTCCATCATTTTATTTTTTTAAATCACAATGTGGGAGAAAGAAATAATAATTCTATGAAAATAAGAAATATACATAAGTAAGGGGGATTTTATCTAAGGGTTTTTTTCATTACAGAGATTTATGTACACTAGATAATGAAAAATCTCAATACGAAAATCTAGAATATGATCCTTAGAGTTCCAAAGCCAAAGGGGGATTTAGTCGTATTCCTCATTGTCCATGTGTAAAGGGAGATAAGTTATACTTTCAAATTCTACAAAAACAATGTATAAGTCTATTTATTCTTTTTCGTAAGGATGCTAATGCTTTCCAAAAGGGAGGAGATGGTTGAGTCAATAAGGTTTTCCTTATGACTTTTCCATTCCTTCATGTTTGGGGGAGATTTTTGAGTCGGTAAGGTCTCCTTATGACTTTACCACTACTTCTTGTTTTGAAAATCACAAACATTATATCTCATGGAAAACCTCATTTTAACCTCTGATTAACTTCTATAAGGAAAATTTAATTCACCATGGAAATTTATCCTTACCATGTTTTCATTGCTCATATTTTGTCTAAGTCTAAAATTTTATTTCAAGTATAAAACCTCATAAACATATAATACATAGATAGAAAGAATTCTGTTTTCAGGATTAGAATTCAGGTTCTGAATTCTATGAATTCTGACTCTGAACTCTTCTATGTTCTGTCTCAAAATTCTAAATAATTCAGACTCCAAACATTGTGAGCTCAGACTCCAAATTCTAATGAATTTAGACTCCAAACATTGTGAGTTCTGACTCCGAATTCTTATGAATTATGACTCCGAACTTTGTAAGTCCAGACTTCGAATTCTCATGAAATCATACTCCGAACATTGTATATTCTTGTTCCAAATTCTTGTAAATCTAGATTCTGAATTTCCTAGAAATTCAGACTCTGAAATTCTATAGAGTTCAAGTTATGAATTCCTAGAAAATGGAATCCAAATATCCTTGTATTACAGACTTCGAATTCAATTTTGGTTAGACTCTGAACATTCATATTTTCTTACATTCCGAATATTGGATTTTGGCTATGTAACCATATTGTTTCTTACTCATGTTTCGGTTCTAAAACAATTCCATTGTTTCAATTACTCACTATATTTTGTTTGAGTTACATGTGTACAGGTCCATCCAAAATTCAAGGAAACATATGCCCGTTGGAGGAGGGAATCGACTATTAAAGGTGTGAATATAAAAAGGATCTCATTTGAATGAGCTCACAATTTTTCAACTTTTGGAACTTTGAAAACGTGACATACATGTTATTAAAGTAATTAATAGATACTGAGGCTCATATAAACTATAAGGATTCATGAATAATGTTTTTAACAACTTGTTCAAACTTTTCTTCATGCAGATTTGCTTTGTGAAGAGGTGCCATTTCCATGAAATCAAATAATTTGGATTGTGAAGTCAGAGGTGCCAATTTCCTTACAAATCGAGGGCTTGCGGGCATAGCAAGACAGATACCACTTTTTGGATTGAGGGCTTACAAGGGTTTGGGTAAGACAGACTTTCTTGAAAGAATAAATCAGGGGACCTATATCCAGGTTTGTTCGATACCCTTCTCTTTGGTATAAAAGAGTTAATACTTGTTTCTTATAGTGTTGTATATTTGTTTTCCACAGTAATTTTGGTTGTTGAGGAAAGAATAATTTTCTTATACTTCCTTATACTTGTACTCTGGTTATATAAGATTCTATAAACTTTAAGGTGGAATCTTAGTTCTTGTAAGCTTTTGTTAAGTTTCATTTCTGGATTCACTTTTCCAGAATCAGGAAAACTCATAGAACATAGAGGTGTTGGAATTTTTGTTTATGAAAAATTTACTTAAGGATTTTAATGTATACAATTCACCCCCATATTGTATATTGATTGTCTAAATTATAGTTTGATACTATAATCAGTAACATATCTATCATACTATAGATCCCGACATTTTATTGGTAGGAATGAACAAAACTAACTACAATATGGTTATACATGGTTTTTAAATAAAGGTTAGAGGCTTAAAATGTGAATTAATCTAATTCTAAGCATAATTTATTTTAAAAGGTCGATTTACCGCCTTTTAATGGAGAACCATCATTAAATATTGTTTTCTTAAATTTTATAGTTCTAGTTGACAAAATAAAATTCTTTATAAGATTTGGGACATAAAAATTTACTTTGGGTAAATTTTTGGTATTTTTCTGATAAAGATCATTTTTTGATGAATTGTGAAAAATACTGTATTTTTATTCAAAATAGACTTTTAATCTAATTTATATATATATTTATATTATCATTTTAGTTGGTTTTGAAGTATAATTAGAATATATTTTTACAATTCAATCCAATTTTGGTCATCGAAATTTATTTCACTTTGAAATCGGATATAAACAAGTATAAATCTTTTGATAGTTATTGTTTCATAAAAACACGCTATTTGTTTTCACAATGGGAATTAATTTTAAATTAATTAATACGACTTCTTTGTTTTTAATTTGGTAAATTATA
Organism: Viscum album; assembly: GCA_963277665.1. Lineage (NCBI taxonomy): Eukaryota > Viridiplantae > Streptophyta > Magnoliopsida > Santalales > Viscaceae > Viscum > Viscum album. The sequence goes on along the minus strand of OY728126.1, from coordinate 1,275,983,863 downwards.
CATCATTTACGAATTAGTAATATCAAATATAGTTTAGGATGAGTTTTTGGTAGTTTTCGGGAAAACGTCAAATTTTCATGAATAGTGAAACCACTAAGTGTAGTTAAAAAAACTAACATTTTAATTTAAATTAAAATTTACCACTAATGTGAATTGAGTTTTAAAAATCCAACCTTAATGGTTGTTATTAGTAAATAAATGTTGTTCAACAAGATGAAAATAAATTTTGGTGAATTGTAACTTTTGACTTTTATTTACCGCGGTTAAACGTAAATAGGGTATTTCAAGATACAAGGAATATAAAAAAAATATTAAATTACCTTAACACTTGTCCAAACCTTATAGGTTGAGTCATTTACTACCATGGTAATATTAGAGTCGATTATGGGACCCCATTGAGTCCCATATGAGAAATAATGGCACTTTAGATTACCTAACTAAAAGTAAAGGAAAAAATTACAAAAACAAATATATTTTGGTAAATTAATATTTACAAGGGGTTATATAAATAATATTTTAGACTATAAATATTAATTGGAAATATAAAAAATTTTCTTACATCATGATATTTTTATTATGATTTTTAGACATCGAATTAATAAATTTATTTTTAGCACAATAATGATGAAGTATTTACCTCATTAAATAATGATTAAAAGAAATAAGATTATAAATATTAAAATAACATCTAATACCTATCCAATTATAATTGGATGATTTTCCTTAGACTATTATTCATCATATATTTGAGTTTAATTAGTTTTGGAACTTTAGAAACTGAATATCATTTTATAATAAAATAATATTTTTCCACATTCCTAAAGAGCCCCTCCTCTCACTTATAAAAAGACACCACAACTTACCAATTACTGACACCTCTCAAGCCTTTGGTCTCATCCATAATCTTCCTAATTAATCTCCCTACATTCTTCTCCTCCTCTTATAAGCCTTACCTTAGGCATAAGGCACATCATGAGGTCATTTTTGTTCAAACCAATGGAAGTTACCCAAATTAATGTGAATGATTCCTCTTTAATTATTTTATTTTATTTTACTTCTCCAACCCCTAAAATATTTTTATTAATTTATTTTATAAAAACACTATAACATTAATACCCAAGGATATTTTTATTTGATTTATTCGAACTTCATTTACAATCTCCTCCATCTAATGGGTGAAAGACATATTGTTTTTGTGGATGGAATACTAACGCCTAACGAAAATATGATTGTTCGATTATCTCCTACTGAATCTCATGGAGTCCATTCAGATGACACTATATTTATATATATAATATATTATGTTTATTTTTTCTTTATGCTTCTGTATTTTTCTTTTATATCATACCTTTATGGTTTCCATTATGGGTCAACACGATAATTTCATCTGAGAAAATGCAGACTACCGCCCCTCAAAGTGATATGACTCATTAATGCCATATGTGGGAAAAATAAAGGATGTAGTTAAGGATATTATATAAGATATTATTCTGGAATTCTAATATACCTATGTATAATTATGTTTTAATTACAATAAAAGAATAAATATAAATAAATGTAGCGTTCATGCGTACGTACGGCTTACCGTCTCCATGAACGGTGCATTTCATTTCTTACCTCCAAATGTTATGTACTATTAATAATACATGTATATAATGGATATATATAATATATATGGTATCTAAATCCATAATATAATTCTAGATATTACGAACGTATGAACATGTGAACAACATGTAATTATAAGATGTCCATTTTTGACTCTAGTACCATATATCGGCAAAACATACCTATTAACATAAATTATTACATAGTGTTTATAACATGGTAATAAGTGATATAAAAGGAATAATAAACTTAAAAAATGTTCTTATGCAAGTGGAAATTATCTTTAGTTTATTATTAAGTATATTAAAGAAAGAACAGGTCAAGTCGGACACGAGGTGTGGGACTTCGTCTCAATCTCTTTTCATTGAGGCATATTATGTTCTATACACGACTATCTTTTATACGGTGTATAAACCATGTCGACCTTTTATTTAATTCAAATGGAATATTTTTATACAAATTGTTTTACTAAACGACAAAAAATAATTCCTTTTAACGTATGTAATGACAACGACCTTTTTCCGCTACCATGAGTATTATTTGATCTTTGGCTTCCTTAGCAAGCCATAGTGTTTTTTTAAAAGGAAAATAAATACCATATAATTTTTTCATATTTTGGTATTGAAAATGGTTTTCATAATGGATTTTTCATGTCAATATATTTTAATGAAATATTTTCATCGAAATGTGGAAATGTTATCTTTATTTGATGTCTATTTTATGTATTATGAATATGTTATGGTTCATGGGAATTTTTTACGTATACGGGTGGTTCCGTGATAAACCTTGGAAGGGTGAGCTCTAGATAGAACTCCAATGCGTTGGGTAACTTGATGGAGTTAAACGTGAGTGTTTCTCCTAAGAGATTTAGGGAATATTGCGTGATTGGTATTCCAACGTAACTCTCTATGTTGCTGTGATACAGACAATGTAAATATGATATGAATTCCATAAGTACTTTTATGATTTGTGATTACTATGTGTTATTCATAAATCTGATGTTTTCATGAGGTAAGTAAAAGAGTTTATATTTTTTATATATTGATGGACTAATGATTTCTTTCTTATTTTATAACTCTCACTGATATTTCTATACTCATCCTAGGTTTTCAAATGTTTTTCAAAGGATGTAAGGATGAATAGGGTCAAGGATGGGATCAAGGAAAAGGCTTTCTATTTATAACATGGAACTAGACATGACTCTTTCTTCAAGAGAATTTATTTTATGAAAAAGAGGATACTTAGTAGAACTGACAACATATAATATTCATGTTGTTATGTAAATGATATGACCTAACACTATAAAACTCTAAACTAGAAAAGATACTCAATGTGAAATATCCATTTAATTCAACAATATGTAATGATTAAGTCTGAGTCCGTATAGTTGGTATCAGAGGTCGGTTTAGACAAATTTAGTAGTTAAGGTATTGTTAAATTAATATCCATAAATTATTTTTTATATTTAGTTATGATTGAAATGATATAGCATTCCAAGATTACTATGTTGAATTGGCTATGATATTTTCGTGTTTAGAATGGTTTTTTGTAGAATAAACGAGGAAGCTATGTTGGGACAACATCAAGATGAAAACAACCTTCTAATTTAGAAACCTGTGATGGTCGGAATCAGAACAGAATAGTTTTGTAAAATGATGGAACAATTAACTTAGGATATAAATGGTGGTGGTATCCATGGACAAGATCAGCCCGATCAACCACATAAGAACATGTCAATCGTGGAGCATTTCATGAGGCAACATCCCACATAATTTAGATGATCATCTGACCCTGTGCTAGCAGAATTGTAGATTAAAGAACTACAGAAAATTTTCTAAGTCATGGGTTGTTATAATATCAAATGGTTAGTCTCACTCTTTACCATTTTAAAGTTTAAGCTGACCAGAGGTGTTTGATGGTGAAAAATATTAGGGATAGTGAGGAGATTTATGCTCTCGACTGGGATGAATTCAATGGTATGTTTCTTGAGAAATATTTTCCTATGGTGGTTCATCTTAGAATTGAGAACAATTCCTGGAGTTGAGGCAGGAGGATGACTTATTGGGTTCTTATGAATCAAAATTCACTCGACTGTAAAGGTATAACCCAAATTTCATATGAGATATAGAGAGTAAAATCAACCATTTTTACTCGTGATTTAATTCCATGTATCTAAGGGATTTAGCTGCTTGTGAGTTCAAATTTTTTGTAAAACCTTTTCGTTGAGTGGAGAAGGCGGAAATAGAGTTTTCCGATGATCATGTGTTCTTTGACCAAAAAAATAAGAGGTAAAGGTGGTAGGAGAAAGGAAAGAACTTTTAAAAAAGTATGATGGTAAGAAACTTAAGATTGTAGTTTTTGAAAATTGTGGTAATAGCACGTTGGGTAATGTCTTTTGACTTCTGGTAAGTGATATTGATGTGATAAAATGGTACATAGGGCTCGAAATTGAACTAAAAAAGATCAGGTTAATAGTAAGATAAAATCTGATTTATAGTTAGTAAAATGTTTTATGTGTAATGAATTCGGACATTATGAAAATGAGTGTCCAACGAAGAACTTAGTTGAGGGAAAGCAGCCAGACTACAAGAATAAAGGTGTGGTGAAATCATTATTAACTACATCAGCCAATGTTGGGCCATCAAATGAAATAGTATCAGGTACACAATTTGTTTGTTCAGATTATTCCAATGTGTTTTTTGATTCAGGGACTACACATTCGTTCTTTTCAAAGAAGTTTTCTAGTAATTTGTAAATTCCATCTCATGATATGAATACCGAACATATGGTAAAACCACCTGGAAGAAATTTTGAGACAAAAATAATTATAATAACCTTCTTGTCCTTGTGTGCGGAATGAATCTACCTGCAAACCTTATTTTTTTGCCTCTATTAGAGTTTGATGATATTTTGGGTTTGGATTGGATTTCTATTTATCATGCAAAGATTAACTACAGAGATAAAGTGGTTTATTTTTAGAATGATTTTCAGTTTGTGTACAAGATTGAAAACCAGATTTTGATAACATATTAGGAAGCTAAGAATCTAGTAAAAGATGGAAATGAATGTTACCTCACACATATTGTTAAAAATAAATTATGTGTTGATATTAATGATGTGCCAGTGTTAAATGAGTACTTTGATGTTTTTCTTGATGATTTTCTTTGTATCATACCCGACTGGGAAGGTGAATTTATTGTTGACTTAGTTCTTGATGCTAATCCAATTTCAAAACCCCCTTATCGAATGAATCAAATTTAACTTTTTGAGATAAAGAAGCAATTACAAGAGTTATTAGATAATGGTTTTATTCAACCTAGCACATCAATATGGGGATCCCCTATCTTGTTTGTTAAAAATAATGATGGTTTAATGAGAATTTGCATGGATTATAGAACATTTAACAACATCACTATTAAGAACATGTATCCTTTGCCTCATATCGATGATTTGTTTGATCTGCACTAAAAATCTCATTATTTTTTGAAGATTTATTTGAGGTCAGGGAACCAATAGTTGAAATTAAAGGAAGCACACATTTTGAAGACCGCATTTCATACTAGATATGATCATTATTAATTTGTAGTAATTCCTTTTGGTTTAACTAATTCACCTACTGTATTCATGGATATTATGAATAGAATTTTCAATGATTTATTGGATAAGTTTTTGGTTTTGTTAATTGATGAATTTTTGGTTTATTCCAAATGTAAAGAGGAACATGAATGTCATTTAAGGATTGTCTTGAAATCCTTAAAAGAAAAAAAGTTGTTCGGAAAATTCATAAAGTGTGAGGTTTGGTAACAGTAAATTTCGTTCTTTGGTCACATTTTTTTATAAAATGGCATAACTGTTAATCCTACTAAAACAAAAGTTGTTTATGAATGGCCATGTCCCGCAAATATAACTGATATTCATAGTTTTATTGGTTTTTAATGTTATTATCGGTGGTTTGGTAAGAATTTTTCACGTTTATCTAGTCCAATGACGAAGTTAACTAGAAAAGGTGTTATGTTCGTTTAGACAAAAGAATGTGATGATTGTTTTCAGGAATTGAAAAGAAGATTAGTGATTTCACTGGTTTTGGAACTTCCATCCAGAAATAGAATGTTTGTTATCTACAGTGATGCTTAGTTAAAAGTACTTCGTTGTGTCCTTATGCAGAATGACCAGGTAATAACAGATGCTTCAAGTCAAATGAAACCTCATGAGTAAAATTATCCTACACATGATTTCGAATTAGCTAATTTTTTATTTTCATTAAAAATTTGGAGGCATGATTTGTATGGAGTAAAAGGTGAAAAATATAATAACCACAAAAGTTTGAAGTATATATTCACTCAGAAAAAAATTGAACATGAGACAGAGGAGATGGTAGGAATTAATCAAGGATTATGATTGCAAGATCCATTACATCTGGGAAAAGAAAATAAGGTGGCAGATGCTTTGAGTCGAAAAGGTAATGCATCATTAACCATGCTACGTTTGGAATGAGATCCATTGGATTTTGATTTGATAAATATTGGCATAGAAGTAGTTGGTGCATAAAATTCTTATGTTTTGTTTCAAGTGTCAGTAAAATCATCTATATCAGACAGAATATACCAATCATAGAAAGAAGACAGTGAGTTAATGAAAAAGGTAGAGTTGTTTCAGAAGGGTTTGTTGCCTGATTTTAACATTGATAATGATTGTGTTTTGAGGTTTGGAAAAATATTATATGTGCCTTGTGAATCAGATTTTAATAAAACGTTGGTATGTGAAGCTCATAGTTCCCCATTTTCAGTTCATCCCAGAAGTACTAAAATTTACAGAGATCATCAGGAGTATTATTGGTAGGATGGAATGAAACTCGATATTTTTGATTTTATAGTTAAGTGTTTGACATTTCAATAGGGTAAAGAAGACTGAAAGTTACCGAAAGGGATGATTCAGTCATTATCAGTGCTTGAGTGGAAATGGAAAAATATCTCAATGGACATCATTGTGGGATTACCAATGATATCATGAGGTAATAATGAAATCTGGTTTATTGTTGATCAGTTGACTAAATTTGCTCATTTCCTTTCTATTCAAGATACATTTTCTCTAGATTATCCTTCTCGGATGTATGTTAATGTGATAGCCAGGTTTCATGGAGTTCCCCTCTCCATTGTATCAGATCATGATCCCAGGTTTACTTCTATCTTTTGGAAAAGCCTTCAGAAGCCATTGGGTACTAAATTAAATTTTAGTACATCTTTTCATCCTCAATCATATGGGCAGTCCAAACGAACAATTTAGACCTTGGAGGATATGCTACGTTCTTTTTCACTAGATTACCAGGGATGTTATGAACCACATCTTTCTTTGGTTGAATTTTCTTATAAAATTCGTTTTCATTCCAGTATACAGATGCCTCCATTTGAGGAATTATATGGAAGATGTTGACGAAATCCATCATTTTGGGATGAATTAGGTAAAAGGAATCTGATTGAATCAGAATTAGTAGATGAGATGGTAGAAAAAGTTAAGTTGATTCATAAGAACATGAGAACATCTCAGATGAAATAGAAAGGTTATGAAAATAACAGGAGGAGGGATCAATCTTATGAGGTAGGTGATCATGTCTTTCTCAAAGTCTCTCTATGGAAAAGTGTGATGAATTATGGTAAGAAGGGAAAGCAGAGTCCGAGGTCCATTGGACCTTATGAAATCTTGGATAATGTTGGATCAGTTGCATACAATGTGGCTTTACCTCAATGTTTATCCCAGGTACACAATTTTTTTCATGTTTCAATGTTGAGAAAGTATATGCTAGATCCATCTCATGTTTTGAGCCTAGAGATAGTTCAGTTGGAAGAAAATCTCTCTTATGAGGAAAAACCAGTCAAGATTATTGATCGTAGAGAGCTAGTGTTGTGGAATAAAGTAATTAACCAAGTAATGGTTTTGTGTAAAAACCATATGGTTTAAGAGGCAATGTGGGAATATGAATATTCTATGAAAGGATAAATACCCCCACTTATTTTATAAGTGAATAAAATTTCAAGGATGCAATTTCCAAAAGCTGTGAAGGATGTTACATGGCGGATGTAAACATGAATGTTTTTCTTAAGAGATTTAAGGAATATACTGTGATCGGTATACAACGTAACTCCCTATATATCTGTGATAGCTACAATGTACGTATGATATGAATTCCATAAGAACTTTTATGATTTGGGATTTCTATGTGTTATTCATAAATCTTATGTTTTCATGAGGAAAGTAAAACAATTTATGTTTTGTATGTATTGATGGAGTAATGATTTATTTCTTATTTTATAACCCTTACTGAGATTTTTATGCTCATCCCAAGTTTTGAAATGTTTTTGACAGGACTTAATTAGGAATAGGATCAAGGATGGAATCTTGGAAAAGTCTTGCGGTCTATAACATGGAAGTAGACATTACTCTTTTTTTCAAGTTTTTTTTATTAAAAAAATGGATACTGAGTAGAACTGACTACATTTAATATTCATGTTGTTATGTAAAAGTTGTGACCTAATTCTCTAAAAGTCTTAATCAGAAAAAATCAACAATTTGAATTATCCATTTAATTCATGAATATGTAAGGTTTAAGGATGGGTCCTTATACTCAATTATAATAGGTCCCTCCAGAAAACATTGAAAAAATGAACAAAATTATAAGAGTCAAATTGTGATCTATTTTAAGGACCAACCTTTTTTCTGTCAGATTTTGGTGATTCTCAACCCTCGTCAACAGCATTTCACATTCTCTCACGTCCTAGAATCTGGAACATGTTATTGGATTTTACTCCTGATATCACCTTCTATTTAGAACAATAAGTAGAGTAAAAAAAAGTTCCCTAAAATTTAGTATTGCTTGAAAAGATTCCAAGGCCATCATACCCATACTGTGCTGACTCAATGAACTCCATCATAATGGGTATAGCTTGGTAACTAGTATGATGATTTGTAACGACCTCGCTAAAAACTACACCAAATTCTAAGGAAGGATCATGAGAAGGATTAACCATTACATCTGGGATCTAAAACATGTAAAATAGAATGGGGAAGTCTACTGGACGAGTTTCCCCTCCCCATAGACCACCAGAATAGTTATTATTGGGAGAAACATTTTTCTAATAGATAAAACCACTTTCCTTTTTTCTGTTTCTAGAAAAGCTAGTGGAAGTTATCCACTATTTAGAAAAGGTGATCACCGCTTATTGTGACTTCACCACGATGTCAATAAGAAAATGCATTAGAATTTGATAATGATATATTTGGAGATTTAAATTTACTAGTATTGTTAAATCTTGGACAAGAGATGTTGACATCCCTGATAATGAAGAAAATACTCATAATAGAGGTAACCCAAATTAAAAAATGAATAAAAAAATCAAAACTGGTCTCGAACACCACTGGATGATGGAATATGAACTATTCACCCACCTAAATCTAGATAGAATCAATATCAGTCATGGATACATTGACTTCAAAAAAAATGGAGAGTAATGGTTTGACATAGGTATATTGAATGATTTCCAAAATCCAAAAATATTTGTTTAAGGTTACCCATAATTTCATGGATTGAGTGATTCTGAAAGGGTGGGGATAGTACTAGAAAATAACCTATATCACCATAGAATGTGTATCATTCTTATAATGTAATTAATATACTTATTTGAAAAGGATGAATCAAAATCCTTTATATGTACACTGGACCATGGATAATGTAGAGGTGAGGACAGTTGGAGTTGGTGCACTAGAACCAAAAACATTTATACTTTATGATAAACTTTTATTAATTGTTTTGAATATTAATAAACTACTTGTCACATCATGATTGTTCTTCTATGTGACATAGTATGTGATAATGCCCAAATAGTATTAGTCTCATAAAATGTTATAGCAGTTCCCCGCATTGATGAGAACTTAGAAGTGTTATGAAACAATTCTTGAATACATTTTCTATGTAAGGATGATATCATTTGATGATACACAAATGATACAAGATATCAGAAGTTTATATTTATAGAAATTTGAGGAACCTCTTCATGGTGTATTCCATTTGTAATATCCAGAAGGATAATAGGAGAATTGGTCCTGCCAGTATGAAATCCATATTTATATGTGTCATTTGATTTTCCTATATGTGAACATGTTTATTGGCCCTTGAACATTAATATTTTTATTAATGGATATTATGAGTCATTTAATTTGATTTATTGATGAATGAAATGTTGAAATATGTCTATAGTGAGGTAGGAGATGTTGGGTGTGTCACGAGTATTATTGAATTAATGAATAATGCGAGAAGGAATTTATCTCTTCTATTAATTAATTGAAGTTGATATCTCAGACCCATTGATAGAAATGATATATCATAAACAAATCCATATCCATGGGGTTCTATAGTAATGTTCAATTTTTAGAATGTCCAAGAAAGATATATTCATCGTATAGGTTGATGGAACTAGCATGAAACCTAATCGATTAGAGATATATTTATAATGGAATTATATTACAAGGTAAGCATTTGAATGAGGGTACATGTTCTTATGGAATTAATGTCTTTCTCTATGTGTTCCCTGGTCTGTTGTTACACGTTAAACATTAACTTTTGGCAGGTTCACCAAATGCCACTAAGAAAGAGGCCTATAGGGTCACACACATAGTGTATCCAAAATCATAGTTAATTAATATATTATAATTTATTATTTAACAAAATGATTTAATATTATTCCCATATGCAGTTACGTAATTCTTCATTTATGCCTAATCCAATTTATTCCATCGATAGTTATATAAGAGAATATATTGTGAGTACAATATTAAATAAATATTTTTTTAAATTTATTAAAAACACTTTTTATTTATTTACCAGTTAAAAAATTAGTTCTATTTGTTTAATAAATAAATAGCCATTATTCAACATCAAAAAAAATTATGATGGGGAATAGATAACCAGGTTTAAGAGTTTGATGAGATATAATAATATTAGATATTATTTAATGAAATAATATTTAATTTCAATTCACATGATAATCACATGTTAGGAAATAAAAATATTTCTATTAATTTTTGAAATGAGGATTTCTATGATTAAAAAAATAATTAAAGGCATGAGTGAAATTATTTTATTTTCACCCCAGTGATATAAATACCTAACTATATTATTTTCATTTAATATATTGAAGCCAATGTTTTTTTGCACAACGGATTGGAGAAAACACTCTCAAGCCGAGAGATTTATTCTGTTTCCAAGAATGATCTCAAGATAGAGAGTTATCCTCAACCACCAGATCAAGAAGAAGGCTTTGGAAGTGGTTTTCATGGTGATCGATGGTAGGGAACACAAGAATAAATATCTTCTATGCTAGAACTCGTAGACTTCATTGACAACATCTAAATATTAATTGATAATGTGTGGATCACTACTAGAGGAAATCTATCCTATATTTCTATAAAGCAACGATGGTAATCTATAGAACAATGGCCAACCACATAAATGAAGAAAGAATACACTTGGAAGTAATTCTTATTTAATTAAATTAATTATAAACAATATGTATTGGTGTTCTCCCTTTTGGTTATGGGTTTCTATCACTATCTTGTTCATTGATTACATTTTATGGATCATGATATTTAATATCACATATATCTAGGATTGATTGTTGATAATTGAAAAATAAAAATTGGGGAAGCTTCCACCTATGTTCTTATTGCACCAATAACATTCAAGTGCTATCAATGGGGAAACATTATTTTTTATAATTATATTAATTTTTTGTGATTTATGCATTCATAATTTAGATTTTCAATTCAATACTAATCATTCTTTTAATATGAGTTACTGTATATTTTTCTTCCTCCATCATTTCTCACAGAACATACTAAAATGATCAATTTTATGATTAAAATAAAATCCAATAACACATCTTGAGGAGCCAAGGATTCTTCTCGAATTACACAGAAGTAAAAGATATGTAATAGTAGTGAAATATTGTGTAGTTTTTTTCAATTCACCAATAGTTTATTGGTAAATTACTCAACATGTGTGATTTAATGACACATCGTGTTGTTAATGCTTATTATGCACGTTTACTAGAGTAGAATGGTGCCTGGTCAGCCGGACCGCACACTTTGTGGTCGGCTTTAAGGGAATACAGTCCCTTCAAGTTAGGGTCAGGGCACATATTTAATACACACCAAATCCAAACGTTTTTTATGTAACATAGAGTCTACATGGTATGTGTCACACTAGACAATCCACTTACTCCAAAAATTCCAAAGTACGCTTCACATGCTAAGACCCTAGGTGTATACCTAGGATAGATGGTTATGGTTGTACGTGCCTTGTAGTCGGATCTACACGCCATATACCTTTATGAAATTATGTAGATTTAAAATAAATATTTAATTATTATCAGTGTAATTTTTAGATTTTCATATCATGTATAATTCATATTACAAGTGGTTACTCTATGTGCATTTAAGCATAACACATGGTTGAAAAATTCCCATGATTTTTGTAATTATCAGTGAAGTACATGTTGTGATAGTATTTTTAAATCATGTACATAATATGTCACAAGAGTATAATAGTATATATGTATAATACAATTCTGTTTTATCGAGATGGGTATTCACCGTGTTACATCCAAGATAAATTTCTATACAAAGTTAATTTTAAATAACTTTATTTAATTTGTTTAATATTATAGTGGCTGATAATCTCAATGAAATATAGAAAAATGAATAAGATAAAATGATTGATCCATAAAAGATAAAAATTAATCAATTCAAGTGTGATTTATCTTAAATAAGAATTATTAATGAATTTAATGCTAGTTTTATTAAATTTTTAATTAATTTCATTATTGTGGATGATCATGAGCTAGGTCATACATTTGTATGTGAATGGTTTAAATTTAATTTATTATCAAATTATGTTGTTGGTATGTGTTCCTTCTATACTCATTATGACATAGGGCCTTCATGGCCATTGATTCGTTTATGTAAACCCCTTTTCTCTCTCACATGCGTGTGGGTAAAAATACATATGTAATGGATGGAGCGCCCATGATAGTGTAGAAAGTTAATGCTCGGAGTTGTGTCTAAACCCATCCAAAGAGATACAATGGTGGATAGGTGGAATGTTGTAACCAGTATCTTTAGATTGGTTCAAGGTGTTTCTCTCCTTGGTCAGCAGTTAGTTTATCAACTGCTAGATAAACTAATCATTATAAGAATCTCATGATCGTACCATTTATTTTATTTATTTTGGTTGCATGGTTATTTATTTTTGATGTTTTTTTATCACCACAAAATTAATTAATTAACAAGCATGCTAGTGGAAACTAAAAATAACTAGCTTATGTGTAAATATTATCTGAAGATATGGTTAATCACTTGTGTAATGCATCTTAATATTTACAAGCATGCGATAAAGGTAATAATTGGAAATATATGCATAATGGATAAAATACCTCAATAAAATATTATGTTGGTATATACTTTCATTACAAAGGATTTAATCAAACCATTTAATAAAGTGCTTTACCAACCAAATGTGGGGTTCATTCACCAATCATGGAATTCTAATTTGAGGTTTTGGGTTGACATAACTTAGATTAAACCAAGGGTTTACTTCCAAAGCTGGACACTGTGTAACTGAAAGGCCATAGATCGGGAAATTTAAATTAATTATTTCATTATTGGGGAGTACATACAACATATCAGGGAACTATGAGACAATGTAGTTAGAATTTGGAATACCTAACTAAACCCATTCGAGTTTCATGACTAGTCAATGTTGTTGTATTGAGAATGGGAATATGGATCTTTACCCCTTGAATTTCTAGAAAGAATATATTCTGAAGCCAATGGTGAGGGCTATTGGGTTTCGATAAAATAGTGGCAGACAAATAAATATAGTATTTATTTATTTTCATTAATTTACCAGATAATTTACTAAATCATTATATATATTATTTATAGAAACAAAGTTAAAAATGTAATCAAACATATTATTTTTGATCCATACATGATAAGGAAAACCTTCTCACCAGCACTAATTTACAAGAGTGGAACAGGTGCCTAAGGGTCGTCATTCTCCATGAAAGGTAACAATATGTGATGAAAGAACATGTACTAGTTCCTCCTAGAAATGATTCATGTGGTGAAGATCTATCGTTATATGAGAAACATCTAAATGATTCTACAGTTGTTCATTGGATCATGTTGTCATTCATGTCCAATGAGATTCTAAAGAAACATGAGGATATGGATTCATATACCGTGATGTCTCAATTTTCAGATATCAATCAAGAGAAGGTGATACAATATATGTTTGAGACCTCTATGTCTTTGATCATGAATAATCCCGCAGAACTTGTGCCAGCTGGGACACAGGTAGCCAAGATTATCAGATACATTCAACTCCTAGACATCATAGATATAAAATTCCCATATGAGTTGTGTATAGATCGCATATGTTCATCACATCCCAAGTCCTTAAGCAGTTTAATTGTGAATTACAATATGACAAATAATGAGAAGAGTCTATCGAGACATCTAACATTATTTTCCAAGTGGTTAAAGACATGAGAAGTTACATGACCATATTCCTTATAGTGAATTTGAAAATGAGGGATAAGGAATAGCGGCCCAAGACATATAAATAGTATAAATCTCTCAAGAATAATCCTACCAAGAAGAAGAAAATCTAGATGTAGGGCATGTAAAAGGGGTAAATAAGTTTCTCATGTGTCTTGTCAGAGAACTAGATGATAAATTGCACCTAGAGTTAAGGAAAATCCAATGGTCTATTCTTTATCAAGTGAAATCATTCCATTTCTACACATTGGGTTTTAGATAATGCTTATGGTGCTCACATATATATAAAAATGAAGAACCATGTAGATTTTGTATAATATCCATAGGATCGGTAGATCTGAGAGGTGAAAATGGTGTGGGGAAGGATGCTCTGACCGTTGGTGACTACCACCTTCCATTGCCGATGGAAATTATTTTGGTTTTACATGATTTTTATTATGTACATAATATAACCTAAATCATAATTTCTATATCATGTTTAAATACTAATGTGTTTATATTCATGTTTGAAAATAAAAGATATTTCTTTTATAAGGAAAAAATATGTTATAGTATGGAACAATTAAATTATGTTCTATATGTATTAAATTATGAAAACCTTGTTTTGGAATTTGGTAACAAATCATGCTCATAGGACTCATATAACACCCATTTAGGGCATCAAATTATTAGTCTTCTAAATGAGAAGCATTACACAATGCGCTTTAAATATGTTTATTTAGAGTAGTCTAAGATAAAACCACATGAAATATGTCATTATTGTTTAAAATGAAAAATAATCAAACAACTATTTGGTGGATAGGGTGAAAGGGACACATAGAATTTTGGATTCGTACACACAGATGTGTGTGCACCATTTCTTATAGAAGATAGATGTTGATAATCTTACATCATAAAATTTAGTTTTTACTTGATTATATATGAATTTGTTTACTAGATAAGGTATATGTCTAATTCCTCTGAGAAATTCCATGAATTAAACAATAAGTATATAATTGGGTATATAATTTCTTAAACAAGTGGACATTGTATTTCTATTAGAGTTTGGGATTCTATCTCAACTCACCCAACATTGTACACCATAATTTAATGTTATTATTGAAAAGAGTAATCTTACCTTGGGGTACATAGTATGGTTGATGATGACTCCAGTAGATCTTCCATTATAATTTTGTGGATATTCAATAGAAATAACAGCATACCCTTTAAAACAAGTACCATATAAAGAGGAAAATGGAATTCCCTTCATGATGTTGAGTTCAAAGAAACCAATTTTTTCACATACATGTTTGTGAGGATGTGTGGAATTTGTTAAGGATTTATTAGGAAATAGACTAGATCTTTGTGGAATGAAGTGTATCATTATAGGGTATCATAAGGGGAAAAGGGATACTACCTATAAAACCACTTAGAAATGAAAGTGATTTTCGCCAGAAAATACATCATTCTTGAGAAGGAGAATGTCATCCAAAAGTATAGAAGGAAAAATATTGACATCGATAATGTTTATGAAAATGATATTGTGAGTTGGTATAGGAAAAAGTTCAAAAGGTCCTTATAGAAGCCGTAGTTCCCGATACACATGTAATGTGTAGGTGTATATGGGAGGTAAGTAAAATAGAGAGATATGGTTTTCTAGTCTCCAACATTGGTGACTTATTTATTTGATAATGGTGAAACTCTATCCTTTAAAGAGGAATTAAAAATCTCAGACACTGCAATATGTCTAGAATCTATGAATTCCTAGATAGATTCCATGTATCAAAACCATGTTTGTTTTCTGTTCAATCCTCTAGTTGATTTAAATATTATTCATTTTAAATTTGTATTAATTATTAAACACTACATGGATGGTAAATTAAGTACCAATAATGTAATTCTAGTGGCTAAAGGTTTTAAAAAGAATCATGATATTAACTACGATGATAACTTTTTCATGTTTCCATGTTTAAGTCCATAATAATCATACATTCAATAATAGCTTACCATGACTATGAGATTTTGCAGATTGATGTGAAGAATTCATTCCTCAATGTGAACATTGATGAATATATCTATATGAAACATCCAAAGGGATTGTGACTCTAGGTGATTCCAAAAGGATTTTCAATTTGTATATATCCATTTATTGATATAATTATGAATTTTTGTAATGGAACATTTGATTCGATGAATCCCTAATTGAATTGCGCTTCATTAAAAACGTATGTGTGTTGTGTGTTTACACATGGTTGAATTAGATTTTTTTTTGTTATCCTAGAAGTATATGTTGATGATATAATACTTATTTGATGTGACATACTAGTCATGCAGTCAGTTAAGGACTGGTTGAACAAGTGTTTCTCCATGAAAGACATATGTGAAGTGACAAGCATTCCCAGGATAAAGCACATTTATGATGGATCCAAGATGATGCTTGGACAAATTAAAGGTACATATATTGACTATTTTCTATAGAAACTGTTTATTGAAGAATCCAAGAGGGGATTGGTTCTAGAGTAACATGGCTTACATCATTCTAAGAATATGTTCCCTCTGATGCAGCAAGAGAAAATGAGATTGAGTAACATACCATACAATTCCATGATAGGGTCAATCATGTATTACATGTTTTGTAAAATTCTACATTTTTTCTGCATTGAGAATGGTAGGAATATTCGAAGAAGATCTCAGAAAAATCATTATACTACTGTTAAGTCTATCCTTAAATATTGGAGATGAATTAAGGATATGTTCATTGTATATGGATGAGATGATGAGCTAGTCATCATGGGTTATAGTGATGCTAGTTCTCAGGTAGATCAATATTATCTGAAGATGAATTTAAGATATGTTTTGTATCTTAATAGAGGAGATGTGATCTTGAAGAGTTCAAAGAAGCTAGTTGTCACTTATTCTGTAGTGGTGTCTGAGTATATATCGGCCTCTAACAAAGCCAAGGAATTATTTTTTGATTTAGAAAATTTTCTAGGAATGTGACATGGTTTAAATAAGTAACTACCCTATAATATTATATTTTTATAATAATATAGTGGTGACTCTTGCCAAATATTTCATGTCACACCAATAGACAAAGAACATATTAGGGAAGTATAACCTCTTGAGGGATTTCCATCATAGGGGTGATGTTTTAGTGAGTAGAGTACCCATAAAGGATAATGTGGAGGACCACATAATTAAAGGTATATATCAACAGAAGGTTGAATATGATGTGTGAGATAGCCAATTAAATGTTGTTAGTAGTTGTCTCTAGTGAAGTGGCAGTCTGTTGGAGTTAGTACACTAGAACCAACATTGTTTTTACATTATGATAATAATTTATTCAGTGTTTTTTATATTAATTAACTATGTTTCAAATCTAGATTTTTCTTCTATGTATCATAGTATGTGATAATGTCTCAAGAGTAGTTGTTTCACAAAAAGGACATATATGTTCTCCACTATGATGAGAACATGGATGTGCTATGACACTAATCATGAGTATATGTTCTATGACAAGATGATATAATTTTATGGGACACAAATAATACTTTATATTATGGACGGAGACTCATAAAATTCTAAGGGACCATCTTTGGGTGTATTCCCTTGGTAATATTTAGTAGGATAATATTAGAATGTGACCCTCAAGTAGAAACATACAAATTTTTATGTTTCATTGGATGTTCCTATATATGGATGTGTGTATTGATCATTATACAGTATGATAATTAATAATGGATATTAAGGGTTATGTATTTTTATGCCTTGATGAAAACCATGCCAATATATGGTCAAGATAATGTAGGATTTGTTGGGTGTGTCATGAGTAATATTTCATTAATGAATAATGTGAGAAAGGATTTATCCCTTCTATTCATTTATGGAATTTAATATCTCATGACATTTTATGGAAGTCATATAGCCTAAATAATTCCATGTCCATGGTTTTTTATAGGCATGTTCAATTTATAGAATGTCAAAGAAAGAGATATCATGCATATAGGTTGATGGCACTTGCATGAAACTTACTCAATTAACTATATTGGGATAAGGAGGTTATATTAAATGGTAAACATTCATATGAGGTTAAATGTCATTTCAAGATTAACTTCTTTCTATATGGGTTCTCTAGCCTATTGCTAGAAAAAAAACCATGGCCTTCAGGCAGGTTGACGAACTAATACTCAGAAAGAGGCCTAAAGGGTAACACACTAAGTGTATCCAGGATATCATTTAAATAATATATTATTATTTATTATTTAAAAAGTTGAAAATATATTTTTCTTGTACATGGAATATTAATTATTCATGTATTTTGGATTTCATTTATTCAGTTGTTAGTTATTCCATATAATTTATTGTGGGTAGACTATTTAATAAATATTTATTTTCTATTTTGTAAATATAATATATCTTTATTTATAAGAATGTAATTCAGTTATATTTATTTATTATATAAAAAAATTTATTTAAGGCCCGATATATTTTTTTGAGGAAGGTAGGACCAATTTTAATGATTCAGTTTGAAATAATATTATTATATATTATTTAATTAAATAATATATAATTATTATTCAAAAGTTTTGTTCTTGTTTGGAAACAATAATAATTACGTTATTATTTGGAATGGGGTTTTACTATGATTAATAAAATAATTAGAGGCACTTTTATAATTATTTTATTTTAACCCTGGAGATATAAATACTTGATTGTAATATTTTTTTTCATATCTAAGCCTAGCCAACGTTATGAAAAATGGATTGGAGAAAACCCTTCTCAATCCAAGAGATTTCTTCCTTCTCTATGAAACCTATCATGAACGAGAGTGATCCTGCTCTACTGGATCAATGAGAACACTTTGGAAGCGGTTCTCAAGGCGATCGAAGGCAGATGATGGAAGTGTAAGGATCATCTGTGATGGCACCCAGAGGCTCCTTTGGCGACATCTAGAGATTCGTGGAAGATTTTTGGATCACCACAAGGGAAAATCTCCCTTCTATTTCTACAATGCAACAATGGTTCACTGTAGATCTATGGTTGAACACATCAACGATGAATGAATAACCATGAAGGTAATTCTTACTTAATTAAATTAATTATAAACAATATGGGTTGATATCCTCTCTCTTGGTTCAAGGTTTCTATTCCATTCTTGTTCTAGGATTCCACTATATGGATCACACTGTTTATTGTCACATAGATCTTGGATAGATCATAGATAATGGGGAAAAGGAAAATTTGGGAACCACCCCTCTAATGCTTCCACTACATCCTTGTCCTTAAAGGATATCATCACTTGTGATGTGAAGACACTATTTACAATTCATCCCTCAGCGGTTCAAAATTCATGTGTGAGTTTTCTAAAGTGTGAAGACCTCGTTCACATATTTTACCTCTCTAGGAAGTGTGAACAGAGTTAATGATTCATGTGTTAGGTTTTTGATGGAAGATTTAACGCGTTCAATCTTCCACTGAAATTTTTTGATTTATAAATATAACTAAATAAATATACAATAATATAAATCTAATTTAATATTATAATAAATATTAATAAAAAGTAATAAAATTCAATTAAATATTAATAAGTGATAATTAAATATAAATAATTATTAAATAAAAAACCATCAATATTTATAAAATATCATTAAATATAAGTAAATATTAATACATATTAATTAGAAAATCAAAATTATAAATATAATACTAGAAAATATTAATTAATAGAAACAAAATATTTTACAACATTTATAAATATTAATATATTTTAATTAAAAATTAATAAAAAAATAATTTAATATTAATAAATTTTTATGAATATTAGTAAATATCAATTAAGTAATTACAAATTTTAAATAAATAATCACAATTTTGAAAAAAAATAACAAGTTGAGGGAGAAACCCTCTTTTATTAATAATATAAATATTAATTATATATTCATGAATACAAATAAATATTTATTACATATTAATAAAATATAAATAAATATTTATAAATTTTAATAATTATTATTAAATAGTAATAAATAATAGTTAATCATTAAATATATATACATAAATATACATAAATATTATTAAATATAAGTAAATATTAATATTTAGGAATATTTATTAATATTTTGTAATAACTAGAAATATTTATTAATATTTTTGAATATTTAGAGAATATTTAATCATATTTAATTATATTATAACTATTTAATAATTAATTAAATATGATTATTTTTTATATTAATATGTGGTATAATAATAAATATTATTTATAATAAATGATCATCTTAAATTAATTATGAAATAGTTATATTATTTATTGAATTCCAAATAATTAATATTATTAATGTTTAATTATAAATTTAAGAATATTATATATTATAAATATATGGATAACAATACTAATGGTAAATATGAATATAAAATATTTTATGTAATTATTACCAATGCAGTTATTAATATTAATGTTTATGTTTTTTTTAAATTATTTGTATTAATTCCCAATTATATCAACTAATAAATTTATGCAAAATTATGTAATATATTAGAATGTTTTAAAATAGTGTACAGATAATGATTGCAAAAACATACAACATGTATCATAAATCTAATCTATATCTATGGACTGGATGCTCCTTTGTGCCACAGTTACTTGTATATAAGATGCATCCACACTCTGTTTGTCTACATCTCTACTCTGGCGAATGTTTCTCCCTATATCATAATCGACACCCACATCCACGTAATCCTATGTGGTAGACATTGGATGTATATTCTCACTACATGTACCATTACTTACCTCTAAATATAGTGGTCACATGTTGGAACACTCGCCCACTGATGAACATGTTGGATGATATGTTGTGGATGTCTACAAGTCAGAGGCTAATAATGTATCTAGGACAGTCTAGTCAGTGTCTATCTATGAAAAGTTTCATACTTGTAGCCCATTTCTGTGTCTGTGACATTGTCTATGTCTATGGAGTTAGAGGGGAATCTATTAAATCATGAATAAAACCCTTCTCTTGTGCTACATAAATATCAATAATAGGGTCGTCACACTCTGCTGCGTCTTTATCAGGCTCAGAAATCTCAACATCGTGTGATGAATCATATAAAACCCCATGATAAATCTATTATATAGAAATACCCTACCATGTCACTACGTTATGAAAATATTTATAGTCAAATGTGCCTCCATCTATAAGATCAGAGATTTGAAGGCGATGAGTGGTACGAGAAACCTAGGAAAACAAATTATGTTCTTATGTAATGTTAATAAAAATTTGGTCAAAAATGGATGGAAAATGGTTAACCAATTCCTAAAATCCAATTCTGTGTCACGTAAGGAATGTGACTGGGGGCCTGCAGTACAACGGCACATGATCCAGATGATTGACTAAATGCATATGTACCATCCCCACACATCATAATTAGGACTAAAGTCGTTTGTCTCATAGATCAATATATCATACATGATACCTCCTCCAATAAATGACTCTATTTCTTTACATCATCAGGGAATGAAGTGAAGGTAATAGAAAAGAAAATCTATGATGGGATGAAGTAATCTTAAATACCTCATATGCCTATCAGTATGATTCCACTCATCAATATGAAAATAAATTGATGAAACGATGCATGATCCAATAGTAAGAATCATCATAAAATACTATGGAAGACTACGTATGATATCATCATTTTATGAAATCTGAGTAATATGAAAATAATAATAATAAATTAATAATTGGAGACATTTATAGTATAGAATAATGAATTAACTATATAAATAATAACCACTTGCGGCGCATGCCTGAAAACTGACATACATAAGATTGTAGGTGTTGACATCATGTTTGGTTGTATCTGAATAACAATGTTGTTTACACCACCAACAGATAACATTGTTATAGTTATATTTCATAATATATAGATAAACAATTGATTTAGACATCATAATTAAGGAATAACTTATCATCATCCATGTAGAGAATCTGCTACAATATCAGCTGACAATGACGCACAAGCATATAGAGCTAAGCGAGGGATGTACTATAATATCAACATCTGTAAAATAATAACACATCCTATGATTTGCATCTTATTGATGTGACATGTTATGCATAGTTTTCTTTATGTATATGCAAGATAAGAATACCCCAAGATATACAAAACTTCCTAGTACATGTCCTCTATTAAAGGTAAATAAATTAGATGTACCAATTTAGTGGAATTATCAAAAAAAATATTTCCACCGATCAGCCTCAAAATGAATACATGTAAAAATAGTTGGGAATTCATAAGTTAGTGTTATCACATGATTCAAATATATTCCATATATTTCTATATAATTTAGTAACCAGTGGAATTACATCCCATTAAAAATGGTATACAAGTGACATTCCTTCAACAAAGGAAGTCTATACTGAAGGAAAATTACTTATAACTAGTTGATTCTTATCTATCATAGGAACAATAGATGGCCCCTTCCCCACATCACCCTCACCCACTTCATATCACGATTTCCCTATAGAAACATTATACTCACATGATCTTTCATTCAATATATCCAAAGTACCCAAAAGGATGTACCCCATATATTCATCCTAATCACGATCATCTTCAACATAATTTAGTATATTCACCAAAGTAATATGATGAGACAATGAATGAGAGTGTTTTTAAGGACTTACATATAAATATCACAAAAAACATGTTTCTCTAGTTATAGGTTTCACCAAATAAATATCAAAAATCGCCACATAAAATTCCACAAACCATTTATATGTTGTTTCTTGAAAAATAATGATGCATCAATCCAAAACACATCATCGACCAGAGGGTACTCGAAGTTCGATAAACATTCTGGATATTGAATATGAAAATATTTTACTGCACTAATTGATTGATCATATATCATTTTTAAATTACTGTGAATCTTATTGCGATATTCATCTAGTTTCAAACAATCATGATGATTTTCTACGTTTTTAGGTGGCAAACTATAGAAAAAACCCTTCTAAATTTAATGTACTTCACCATTCAAAAATATTTGCATAGACATCATTAACTAAAATTTTGTAATTAATAATATATTATATAATACATCATAAAAATGTAAAATTCAATAAATTGCTTATGAATGAATAACTGAATTGATCTTGAGACTTTTTCTATTGATTCATTTATCATTATTTGATAATCCAACCAAAACTGAAGAGGAATTCTTGTTCTTCGGTTACCTCATAATTTAGCTACCATTTTCATTTTCTTAAGAATGGGGTGAAATTTTATATTTAAATAATAACAGTTCTTATCAAGCACCCTTTTATTATAATGATACTCACATTCATGTGAGAGGGACTTGAGATTTCAGATATATATAATATCTTATGCGGACAAACAAGTCATCAATTAAGAAGAAAAAATGAAATCATTACAAATTATGTTCCTAAAAAAATAAACAAGATGCATTTACAATCATACATTAGTCGATTATCTCAAGATAATCAATTTATTATAAAAAAATAATCTAATACCAAATAATACTCCATGAAATTTTAATCATACATTAAACGATCAACTCAAGATTAATAAATATTTCAGATTTATAACATTTTTTTATATTTTTATTATGTTATATATCTTTTCACTTTACATACAATATTTAAAATATAATTTATATATATAAATCTATTTAGTTCTATAAATTCACAACAATTTGTCACTATTACATGTTACAATCTGTAACTAAAACCATTATCGTTATAAACAACCTCATTTATGACGTATATTGATGGTGTTATTATTACCAAGTAAGATACAATGTAAATATATATTTTATTATTCCACCTAATCACATGAATCATAAATTTTAATTACTTATTAATAAATAACTACTATAATGATATCCTGTAAAGTATTCCATGAAATATTTTATCATTATTTGCTGAAATTACCAAAACCTTTGGGTAAAATATTGGAGTCTCTATTATCATATATTTTTACAACCACCAATCCCTTTTAAAAATGGAACCCCTCTTTAAGAACTCCACTTTTGAATTCCTTTTTATTAAAATGTTACACACATTTAAGTGAGGGGGTCTAGGGGAATAAAATTCATAAAAAGTTTTAGTCAGACATGAAGGTCCTAACATACATAGGGAAGGATGACTCACAGGTCATCAACATGGAATAGAAAATGCAATTATTACTAATCATACACCCACAAAAAAGACTTGCAATTTTAATTACGAATTGGTCATTCATATTAAGATCAATCACCACACAATGCACTTAATTTTTTGTGGAATACTTATTTTATTCAACATATTACATAACTTTACCTATAATATGATTTTATATATAGTGAATATCTACACATACTTCCCAAAAATATAAATTTTCAATGTGTGTATAAATATATATATTTATATTTAATAACGAAATTTATAAAATTTAATTAAATATTATATAATTTACAGATAAAAATATATCCTTTAAAATACTTTACACATATTTTTTTTTAAATTTTATAAATTTTCATAGGTATATATACAATTTTTTTCATTCTTCAACATTCCAAAGTATTAGTAAATATATATTTTTTTACATTATTACATTGAAGAATAATAATTATACAAAATATAATTTAAATTTTTTAATGAAAATTATTATTTATATTAAGTAAAAGTAATATAATTAAAATATACATTTAAACCATTAAATTACTATAAACTCATGTTATTTTCAATTTCCAAAAATTACATTTGTATATATACATTTTTTCCGTATTTATACTTCCCAAAATTGATGTAATTATATTTCATACTTTATTACTTGAAATATTAATAATTTAAACATAATATAATTTAAAATTATTAATTATTATAATTTTTTTTATAAAATTAATAAAAATAATATGACAAATATATTTAAACTAGTCTCAATATGATAAATAATATAAGAAATATATATTTAACAATATATATAGAATATTAACTACTATATAAATATTATTTTTTGAAATTATGTTACTTTAAATATAAAATCGTTTATATTAATATAAATATATTTAAATCAAATTACTCACCATTGTAATTGTAAATATATAAATTTTTGTAAAAAAATATTTCCATATAAATTAAATTTTATATATAACATTTTTATTACATAAACACTATTTTTAAATTTCATAATCATTCAATAAAAATTATATCATTGAAAAACAATAACTCATTCAAAAATTAAATCATACAAAACAAACTACTTTATAAAAACATACATTCATAAATCTATTAATATTAAATATATTATTCATATTAACAAAATGATTAACATTTAGTCAATTAAAATTTTAATAGAAATTTAATCTTCATAAAACTCACAAGTATATGGTGAGAAAGAATTCATGCAGGGATTCCCAAAGAAAACTAGTGGATAAGAATGAAATTTGAAGGGTTGGAGGCATCCCTTTTATAAAATTTTGTCGGTAGGAGGAATGAACCATGTTTCCTCCTCTAGTGTAAATTCCAAAAAGGATGTGTGAATGGGGATCATTATTCTATAGACGAAGATAGATAATTATGAACAAAATTCAACATTCTCTCTGGGAATGGATAAGCGTGGATTGGGATTATGCATTTCAAGGTCCCTTTTTATAAATACCCCAATCCCTATCAATTTTTTTAATAAAAAAATCAGCAACCAATATTAAACTTTTATTAGGGTTCAATAAATATCACCAAACTGCTGGAAAATCCCCATTTGTACTAAAAAAAGAGTAGTGATAAACCAATATGTTGTGTAAATTAAATAAAAGATTACAAAATTATAAATACTAAGGTATAGATGATTAGGTTAATCCTTGAACCAATTATTATAGATGAATGCATAGAAAAATTATGTGATATAAGCAAAAAAAATTACATAAATGGATCTTTAAGACAGTAGAATAGAATAGTGAATAAGAATACATGCATAATTTAAATTTTTTGCAATGAATTTATCTTATTCCCATGAAAAATAAAGATAAATCCTCATCAAAGATATACTTGTTTTCAATACAATAAGTTATTAATGAAGCGATGATTTTTCGAAGAAGAAAATAAATAAGATAACAGAGGTTTGACATGTATTGTGTCATAAGAAGAAGTTTCGATGACTTAATAATCTATTTTATGTACCAATATTTGTTTAATGAAATTAGTTATTTTTTTATTTTAATATTTATGTATTAAAAGATGTTTGAATTCAGTGATTATATTTTTTAATAGAAGAAGATGAATCTGAGCCCGCTAAATAATAAAATAAATAATTTATGAAACAACGTGATTTTAATTAAATGTAGGTATTATCCGAATATCCCTTAAGTTGAAAAATATTCACTCGAAATATCATGGTCACCTAAAACAGTGAATTTTGTATTTGTTCTTTTTTATTATAGAGATAAGTCCCTCATGATATTCTAAAGGAGTAAACTGATTATGATGGGCGAAATTTATTTCTTTTAAATAAAGTTAGATGAAAATGAAATGATCAACAAGGAAAAATAGAAAATGAATTTTGAGTCATTTTTTATTATTGGGAGGAGTGATTACTAATGATAATTAAGAACCACTCAAGGAATAAATGTAGGTAGAATTCAGTTCATTCTCTAGAATATCAAAACTAAGAGGCCAAACTTATTTTGAAGTTCTACAGAAACTAGGTTTCTCTTAAAACAATAATAAGTGTTAAATGACTTCACCTACACTGATGGAATATGTTAGTTAGAGAAGAAGAATAAATTTATATGAGTAGAGTGATCATGGTAAACTAATAAGAGGTTATTTGAAAAATATTCATTTGTTTTCAAGTTATTTAAAATTCAGTCAAAAGACAAGGTGAACATGTACAAAGGATCTGTGAAGATGAGCTTCAAATGAAAAAGGATTTAATAGTACCTTTTCTAAAGGACATATGGAATTAATAAACTCTTATTTAAGTGTAAGAAAATATATTATTGGATAAGATAAGTCTCTTTTCTAATAGTGATAATAATTGTGAAGGATCTTTAAAGAATTCACTTTCATATACATAGTGGGACTATATAGAACCTATGTGGAACAATAAACGCAATGAAAACATGATGGAAAACTGTATGTACATAGAGAATGTTCTAAATATGACATGTAATAACCCTCTATGGGTCCACCTGGACATGTTTTAACCTATGTGAGTCTCTCTAAACCCACCTTAAATAGGACAGGGACTAGTGACTAGCACAGAGTAGGGATATCACACACATAAGTGGCCCAATCCTATCATAATCTACAATAGATACATTTTGTCCTATTCAAAAAATACCATAAATATCACTAGGATATACATAAATGATCAACTAAACTTAATAAAATTCATGAATGATACATAAAGGGAGATCCATTATATAATCAATGCATATAATGTATTTTAAAATGGGACAAAATAAACATTAAATAGCCGAGAAGGATAACAAAAAACCATCCAAAAACAAAGTGGTTCTCACTACAAGATATCCCCAAAAAAACATATCTGTGAACAACCATTTCCTTTCCAAAACCACATCATCGAAATCCTCCAATCATCAACAGGGAACAAGTGGTGTCCACTACACACACTCAAGTCTACCACTAAAATGTGTTTCACCTACACTGATAAAACATGTGTGGGCCCAAGGCCCATGAAAGATTGAGTATAAACATAATTGGTTGGATTCACAAAAAGTATTATGGGAGTTCGAAAATACATTCAAATCAACTACTAACATAGTATATTTCTAAGAGTAGGACAATATGGAAAAATGGGAAACTAAGTCAACACAAAATTATTGGCACCAAGGAGTATCTAAAATGACGTCAAGAAGGAATATATAGATATTGACATCACTAAAAGTCACATCGATTCTGATAATACCTTATCATCATAGCTACATTTGTCAAAAACCACCATGTATGTGAATTTGTACATGCTCAAAACATATACAGTTCCATAAATCCTAAATTCGATATCCATACACAATATCATTCCTTAATGGAAAATGTAACACCACGCCCCATCCCATTGGCTTGAGACGGTAGATGAGTGCTACATGTCCTTATGAAACATTCCCAAGGCACCAAAGGCTATCAATAAATTCCAATGGTTTTGAGAATAAATTGAGGAATGACTTTCCCTAAAGACAAAATCCACCAACCCCCCACAAAATATATGATTCATTTAAACAAACAACCAAAGTCATACGTTACCAAAATATAACCAATGAATCCATAATGACCCCACATGCCAAACCAAACAAATAATATATCAGATTACCATGCGGAAAACAAGGCATCAGACCCAAAATAAACCAAGACACACATTACTACTCCCCACCAATCTACATGATCCAAGAACCACCACATTTCCCAAGCATCACTACGAACCACTAGCCATGATCTACTTTACCATTACCTGTGTCTTGGAATACAACATCTACTAAAGCACACAAGTTCCAATGTAAAAAGTGGGTACTAAAAATTAGTAGGTTCTCTCCAAATTACTATCTTATACACCCCACTGATATAAAACTGATCGCACATTTATATAAAACGGTTCATATAAATCAATCAACATTGAAACTACTTACAACAAGCCAAATGATCCTTTACCAATCTTTGAAAAACTAAGGAAATCCAAACTAATCCAAAATCCACATTACCATCACCCATTAGACCAAAAAAGTCCATCTTGCATAGCCACAACAAAAAGTAACAAATAACCACTGTGTAACATCCCATCCAAACCTATTTATCTAATTCCAAAACTATTGGTACTTCTCAACCACACACCAAATGGTTGTTCTTCTAACCACTATCCATAACCTTTTATAGTGAGACTTTTTTCCCACTTCCACACAACATTCTAAAAATCTATAACCAATCGTAACATTCCATGTCAACAAAAATATTCAATTTCCCATTTCTATCACTTGTCAATCCACTTCAATAAATATCCCATTTATTTAATAACTCATTTTTCATTTTCCATGCCAAATTCCTAATTAAATAGAAACAAATATTTATTGAGAACAATTTCCATAAACCATTTCCTTATCCTAAGTCAAATAAAATTTAAAATCTATATTTTTAAATTTAACAACAAGAACATTCAACTGTATAACCCCTTTTCACAAAAAATACACAAAACTTACCCAAAGGGATTTACAACCAATTTCACACAGCAAAACCATAGTTAATTTCAAGAAAAACAATTTAATTATTCCAAAACAATAAGTTTTTACCATGTTTAGTCAAGGGAGAAGACACATACCTTTATGGTTCTGGTGAAATCAACCCACAAGAAACTGCACCCCAATCCGGGAAAACACAACACCGAAAATGCTCTAGATCCCCTTATCTAACATCCACAAGCCTTGAAATCTACACCCAAAGAAACTAAAACCATAAGATCTACATCAAATGTATGTATATTTAGAAAACCAAGAATTGGATAAGTTTATATCTTGAGAAAACCAATGAGAAACCAAGTGAAGAGACTTACTCGGAAAACCCCACCATGAAACTCCTTCGAATTACTTCCAAAACAAGTCGGAGAGCCCTTCCAAACCATGAGAGCCATAAATACTAAGTGAGGCCCGATTGGGAGAAAATTTGTCATTAAAGGAGGCAACTCCGAGGAGACTGAATTTAAAAACCCTACTATTAAGTGGTTGAACAGTTAGTCCACACGGTTTGGTAAACCATGAATAGGTCGTGCGATGCCAATTGTAACCCATGAATGGTTTTTTGGAGAATCTGCAAAGGTTTCCACTAATCGTACTCAAACTGTGCGGCCTTATAAATGCAACCAAACTTATTCAAAAACCTTCCAAACTCTCCCAACCTCTTCCCAAATCATCCCAAGCACATTAAACACTTAAAAAAGTATAAACAATGGCTTAATACCTCATACCATGGGTGGTTTATTCTCAAAAACATTGAACTTTTCATACTATGAAAGTAGAGAACCATTGCTTTGATGAAAGAGCTTGGTCCATTACATGACCATCTCTTTCTCTCACTCCCAAGACACCTGTTTCATCTGACAATTATTCCACAAAACATTAACTAAACCAATGATTTTACCACGCATGATTTTTTAATTCTTATCCACAATCCACACTGGAACGTGCACAAAAGAAGCATCTGGTTCTTGATCAACATGATCTCAATGAATAACATGGTCATGCTCCGAATGATACTTTTTCCACTGTGACACCTAAAACACATTATAAACCACACTAAACCATGTTGAAAAAGAATAACGATAATCCACCTCTCTAATCCGCTAAAGTATCTCAAAAGGCTTATTATACCTCGGGGATAATTTAAACTGCTTCCAAAACCGATGATGTCACAACCGTAGATTTATTCTAAAAAACACATGGTCACCCACATCAAATGAAAACAGTTTTCAATGATGGTATGCATACGATTTATGAAAGCATTGGGATATCTCAATCATCTTCATTATCTAGATGATCTTATCCATAGTCTCTTGGATAAGGCTCAGTCCGATAATTGAAGTCCAGCCCATTTCCACACAACATAGTAGAGAACGACACAGATGCCCAAACAAAGCCTCAAATGGAGACATATGTATCAAATCCGGATAACTATAATTATAGGAGAACTCCAACAATAGTTAGTGATCCACCCAGGAACTAGAGAGATCTATCACACAAGCCATTAACATATCTTCAATTATTTTCATCATCCTCTTGGACTAGACATCCGTCTGTGGATGATATGTCATGATCATAGTCAACTGTGGTCCACGGTCTTGCTTTAAGGATTTCCAGAAATGAGATATGAACCATGGATCTATATCTGATTCAATTGAAATTGGAACCCCATAAATCTTTACCACCTTCCAAAAATAGATTTTGTACTGATCCTCCACTGTATGAGATTCAAAATTCTGGTTGAAGTGGGCCAACATTGTGAGCAGATCCA
This sequence comes from Viscum album, assembly GCA_963277665.1. Taxonomy (NCBI): domain Eukaryota; kingdom Viridiplantae; phylum Streptophyta; class Magnoliopsida; order Santalales; family Viscaceae; genus Viscum; species Viscum album. The sequence continues at coordinate 1,275,952,661 of OY728126.1, read as the reverse complement.
CAATCAAACATAAGGAATCGTGATTCCATATCATTCTTGCGAAACTCATTAAAAAATCCATTTCTATCTACTCCCATTTCCACACTAGGATAATTAAATACAAAAACATGACTATTGTCCACTGATTCTCTACCTTGACTTACTGACAAATCAAGAATCTTGAGACAAACCTAGCCACATCCCTTTTCATAATAGCCCACCAAAACTATGGCTTCAATGCCATATAATTTTTTTGAGTTCCAGGATGGACATAACACCTTGAATAATGAAAATATCTGAGAAGTTCTTCCCTACAAGCCACTGGTAGAAAGGTTCGACTCTGAAAACACAAGACTAAATTTTTATTCAGTTCTCAGTTCTCAAAAGTATCCCAACCATTGAGTTTCGTCCCAATCTTCATACACTCGTAATCTGATACATATTCGTCATTAATGAAAATATCCAAGTCAGGAACCAACAAAACTAGACAGAATACTTCTCTTCCACCCTGGTCGTCACATTCCAACTACATGTCGGCTATGACCGACATCAAATATAACCCATTTGTTGCATGTTTCACCGCATGAGCATATGATTTCCTACTTAATGAATCTACCACCAAATTTCCTTTAACCAATGAGTACATTAAGTCAAAATCTAACATCTAAATAATCTCAATCCATCATCATTGCCTCGTGTTCAAATCTATTTTTTATAAAATATTCTTTAAACTCTTATGGACGATAAACACTATTAATTTCTCACAAAAGTGATAATAATGCCCCATCTTCAATGCATGAACCACCACCACCATCTCTAAATCTTGTGATTGGTAGTTCTTCTCATGCAACCTCAACTGATGTGAGCCATATGCAACCACGTGATCCCATTTCATGATAAGACACACCAACCCTGATCCATATGTGTCCCAATAAACCATGTACCATTTCCATTATTTTGGGAAAACCAGGATTTGTGATGATTTAAGGAGACCCTTTAACTCTTAAAATCATTTCTGAATCTCCTTATTCCATTCAAATGGAACATTCTACTTTGTCAATGTTGTCATCGGTGAAGCCAGTCATGAGAAATCATGAACAAAGCGCCGATAATTCCTAGCAAGACCCATGATTCTCCATATATCATAAAAATTCTTTGGTGCTTCCTTGGAATTAAAAGCTTCTATATTTTCAGGATCAATAGAAGAACCCCTGTCATAAAAAACATGGTCTGTGAAATAAACTTATTGTATCCCAAAATCAAAATTAGACAATTTTTCATACAATCAATGATCTCTCAAGATCCCCAACACTATCGGCAAGTGTTGTTCATGCTCCACCCATCTCATCGAATAAATCAATATATCATCCATGAAATCAACCATAAAATAATCCAAATATATCTAAAATAATTGATTCATCAATTATATAAATATCGTTGGTTAATTCATCTAGCCAAAGGGCATAACCACATACTCGAAATGGCCATATTTACTTATGAAAGCTTTTTTTGGAATATCTTTCTTCCGCACCCATAGATAATGATAACCTGATCGCAAATAAATCATGTAGAACCATTGAGTTTCCCAAAACTGTTCAAACAAACCATCAAGGCATGGATGTGGATATCAGTTATATTTCATAACTTGATTTAGTCTATGATAGTCGACGCATAATTACATCATTATATATTCCATCTAAATAATGAACATGGGTTCTTCCCATTGAGACGTAATAGGCCAGATGGCCCCATTATTCTATGACTCTTACAACTTCAATTTTATTTATTGTAATTCCTCTAGTGCCATTCGATAATATGGAAGTGATATAGGGCTGGTCCCCAGAAAAAGATCAATTGTAAACTCCTCTTCTCTCTCAGGTGGTAACCCAGAGAATTTTTCTGGAAAAACATCCATAAACTGATTCAGTACTACTATAAGAACACTCTTCTCAACACCCTACACTACTTTCAATGACAAAGACACTAACTGGTATGGAAGTGTTCCAACCAACGGTTCCAATAAGCTTGTTCCACCCAACTTCTCATTCTTCTCTTCTATAAAGATATTTATAACGCTATCCTCTATCACAAAACTAATTTTCCTTGAACAGCAGTCTGTGTGGGACTTAAACATTTTCATCCAATCCATTCTCAAGATTATATCATACACATATATCTCAAGCACTAAGAAGTCCCACACCAACTCAACATCATCCACCACTACATGACATGCTCTACACAGGAAGGATCGAAACCCTTATTTACCAAGAGAATTGTGATGTTTGAGAACTATAGACATAATTTCTATAGTTAAACCCAGAAAAAAATGATGCAAGAAGAAATAAAAGAATGTGAAGCACCCATAAAAACATAGATTATATCAAATTTTAATTTAAATTAATTGTACATCACACCATGGATGGTCCTGACTTATCATCCATCACAACATGTTCAGATCCAAATAATTACTTGCTTTCTACACTTTTTTCCTTGATTATATATAGAGACATCCCATATGGAGGAGTCTTGATGTTCCTAGAATCTCCATGATTGACTCGCCTCGGATAATGAGGAGTATACATCTTCTCTCATCCATTTGAGGCATAAGACCCCAACGGTGTGTCACAAACACTCAACCTCAGAGCATTTTGAAAAATACTGTGGAATGTTCCCCATATGATACAATTATGGAATGATCAAGGCTATACTATACAATCCCACTTGATTTGGCTTGTAGAATCACACTCATAATATCCAGGTTTACTCTAAGTCTTAATATGAAGATTCTATGATCATTTAGTTAGATATTTAGTCATACTGCCACCCTCGAAATAAGTGTCCCTCTTCCGATAAATCCCAGCATTTGAGTTCCCATTGTTCCCCATGGGTACTAATACATTTCCTCCACTCACAGCCCCAAAGAGATTCCTTTCGGCCACTGAGGGTTTATCCACCATCTCTGTATAATCATCTATACACAGCACCGGTATCTTGGACCAAATATCCTTCCTCAAACAAGCATCTATGATACGAGATTTCTGGGATGTTAACCCACCACCATGGGTGAAAACCTCAATAAGCTCATATATTTAGCTGCATACACTATTACTGAATGGTTGTCCAAATTAAAAACGATGAAATATGTTGTGCGATGATTTCTGAATGTATATTGGTAGAATATTTTGTTAAACACTTTCTCAAATCCATCCCATGACATTCCTTTGTCCATTCTAGCTTGGACCACCAACTACCATCATTGAAGGAAAAATTCATCCATCATATATGTGGTTAAATTCACTTTCAACTCTACCAGTGTTCCTAGAAATTTGAAAATCTAGTTCATTCTATTCAATAATGCTTCTACCCTTTCCAGCTCTGAATCACCCATGAATATGGGTGGATTCATCATTCTAAATGGAACTGTAGGATAAACATTCCTGGATTCATCCTTTTTATTTCTACATTCCAATGCTTGGAATGCTTTCATTTTACCTTTCACTAGATACTAGTTCAACTAAGGCTCGGGTTCAACCGCATTTTCAGCAGCCTCCTCCAGTTGGTCTCTATGACACCTACTCAGTACCATTTCAATTCATACAAAAAAACATGATACTTTCTATTTGAAAATGTCTTGACTTACATGTCCATGTTCAATAAAATAAAATTTATCACAACCAGGATTTTCCCATGTTCACATTTCTCATGTTGCACTGTTTTTTTCAAAATCCTCCATGTTTTGAAAATCAAACCATTTTAAAACTACCACAAGTTCCCATGTTTCAAATCCATCCATTTTGAAACCCAATTCATATTTTCCAAAATTCACACATTCATATCACAAAGTAAATGAGTATACCCCCAATGAAATATGCATCCTAGAGGGAATTCATTTCTACCTTGCATTTCATACTCTTCTTATTGGTTACACCCACAAAAAAGAGATTTCTAATGCCTATAAGTGTCTTCAAATGCATATATACCCAACTCCATGATAAATTCAAGTTCAGAATAAAATTTTTAGCTACATCCTTTTATGTTATACAATACATGTTCTAACAAACCTACGCCGTTCTACAATCCAAACTCGAGGAATAACCCAAGAACGAATGTCAACACCATGACCAACAGTCAACAATAAAGGATCAAATGACTGCTTTTAATTGAAATCCAATGACTGATGTGAATGATACCACTTGTAACACCCTGCACCATCCCATTTGCTTGAGAGGGAAGTGGAGTGCTACTCAGCCTTAAGCGACGTTCCCAAGGAGATAATGGCTGGAAATAAATGACTAGGGATTGGAGAATAAGTTGGGGGACGAATTTCCCTTAAGAAAAACCCACAAAACCATCCACAAACTATATGATTCATGTCAAGAAACAACCAAACACATATATTACATAAATAAAACAGACTAATCCATAATGATCCCACATTAAAAAACAACCAAACACAATATCATAGTATCATGAAGAAGACTAATGAAGATACCCAAAATAAACCAAGATATGCTCCAAATATCCACAAAAATCACCAAGCTCTATGCACCGCCACATCTCCCAGGTAACACTATGAACCATTAGCCATGAGCTAATTTTCCATTACATGTGTCCCAAAATATAAAATATATAAAATCACCCAACTTCAAAAGCTGGGGTTGAGTATTAATACACAGTAGGTTTTCCACAAATGACTTCCCCACACACACAACTAGGATAAAATAGTTATCACATTTATATAAAATAGTTCATATAAAACAATCAATAGTAAAACAACTTACAACAAACTAAATGTTCCTATAACAATACATGACAAACAAAAGAATGCCAAACTTATCCATAATCCACATTAACATCACCCATTAGGCCAAACAAGTCCATATTTCATAGCCACAACACACACAAAAACAACCACAGTGTAACTTCTCATCCCAACCTATTTACCTCATTCCCGAACTAGTGGTACTTCCTGACCAATCACCACATGATGGTTCTGTCGACCACTACACATCAACTTTTGTTGTGAGACTTATTTCTCAATTCCACACAACATTCCATCAATCCATAACCAATCAAAACATACTGAGGCCACACCAATATGAAATTTACAATTTCCAACACACACCACTCAACTTAAAATAATCAAGAATTTATTAAAATAACTCATTTATCATTTTCTATGAAAAACCCCCATTCAATAAAACAACTGCTTTATTTAAAACCATTCTCGTAAACCATTTCCTTAACCCAAGATACGAAACAAACATTAAAGTCTCCATTTTAAATTTTAACAATAAGAACATTTAATAGTAAAACCCCTTTTTTCCAAAAAAACCACAAAACATCCCCAATGGGATTTCCAACCAATTTCATATATCAAAACAAAAATTATTTTCAGGAAAAAAAATAAAATTCACCAATAAAACATGTTCTAATCATGCTAAGTTGAGATGGATGCCACAAATCCCTACAGTTCTGGCAAAATCGACCCACAAGAAACCATACCCCAATATGGGAAAATGTACAACTGAAACCACTCTAGATCGAATTCCCTAACATAAACTAGACATGAAATCAACACCCATGGCAACTAAAACCATATATCTACATGAAACAGAAAAATATTTAGAAAACCAAATATTAAATAACATTAAATCATGAAGAATCCCAAGAGAATACATGAAAAGAGACATGCTCAAGAGAAATCACCTTAAAACCACCTTGAAACACCATAAAATTGCTTCCAAAATGAGATGGAGATCCCTTAAAATCATTGAGGGTCCGAAACTCATGACTAATGATAAAGGGGACGAAAATTTGGAATGAAAAGAGGCAACCTCAAGGGAAAAAAATCTAAACACCATACTTTTAATTGGTTGTGTGGTTAATCTGCACTATTTGGTAAACAATGTGCTAACCATGTGCATTCCACTTCCTTGAGATAAGGGGTCAACACAGTTGACTCACATGATTTGGAAAACCATGCATAGGCCTTGTGAAGCCTACTCTCTACCCCTACACAGTTTCCTGGACAATCTTCATGGTTTCCCCTAACCGTTCTAAAATTGTGCACCCTTACAAAAACCTCCAAAATTATTTCAAACCCTTCCAAACTCTCTCAATATCTTTCCAACTCATCTGATGCACTTTAAATACAAAAAAAGGATATAAAACGTTACAATCGTCAAATTAAGGGGTGATACAGAAAACCTCATGGTGCCAATGAATTACATGTCTCAAAGAAGAAAACACTGCATAGGCTCCCAAGAGTCATGTCAACTCAAAAATACAAGAAGGATTGTATGGTCAACCCTAAATCTCACTCAACTTACAAGATTTTACGCGTATCCTTAGTGAATGGATTAACACAAACATGCTTAAAAATATAAAATGGTCCCAAAGTAAACCCACAATAAATTTACACATTTATTCCTTTCTATAAGGTTTGAGGATCATTTGTCCATGACTATGGGTGAAGTAATGAATCCATTGGAGGATAAATAGATTACATAATTTCTATATAAGGGTGAAATACCAAACAAAAGAGAAAGGACCTATACCTAGAAAGGTGGTTAAATACTGATACTATCTAATTTTTTACGTTCAGTATCATAACCCATACTAACATGGGTGAAAAGAAAATTACCAAAGGGGATCCCAATCTAAACTGGTGAATTACCTACCCCACCTATGAATAATGAGGTGTAAATATAGATTTGACCAAACTATTATATTCTATGGGGAAGTACACGGTGTGTCCTTGGAGTACACATTGTGTTATCTCGTGTTAGTCATGTTGTGATGTTCTTTTATTCCATATATAATGTCTCTACTGAATTTAAAGTGTGTATAAGGGACACACAATGTATCCTATCTAAACAGGTACTCAACATGTTCCCCATATGCCCGAGTCATGTACCCTCAATGGTACATAGGATATGGTATTACACACACGGCCAGTGGGGGAACAGTAGTCCCCGAGCATGTGCCTCCAGTACACTATAAACTAACTGAGTGGTGGTGAAATGTTGTGTTGATTAGTCACATGGACTTTTTATCCTTTAATAAAAAAATCCATAGTACTATAACAAAAACTTTAAATAGTCTGTGTTATTTTGAGATACGTGTCGTGTTGTTGGTAATTTTTTTAGAAAAAATTATTTCACTAGGTGTCTTTCTATATTCATAACTCATCCACCGAATTCATCGTGAATAATTCCAAAAATGAAAATATATTAGTTTTATCATTATAATTATTTTTGTTGGTGGATGAATTCCTACCAACATTCATAAAAAATTTAAATTATAGTTTCGTTCTGGCATCCACCACATGTCCTAGGTCACAATATAGATTTTGTTCCCTATACCCACAATCTATGATCCAGTTCCAAAAACATATGCATTATAATTTTTTTTAAATCAATCAGAGTGACCCAATTTTAATCATAAAAAATTCTTATCTGGATAAAAAATATTAAGTCTCTTACATTCAAATTACCATTTAGATTAAATATTCTGAGAATATGGGAAAACATTTCACTCTAAATTCACATTTATTTCTCATAAAATGGATATTGTTTTACACTAAATAATAGTCTACTTATTACCTGATAAAACATCTATATATCCCAAAAACTTCTCTACATATTCTCCTCTTCGTGAAATATAATGTGCAATAAATTTCATTATAACCTAGGTAAATGGAATCATAGGAAGGGATGAGCTCAAACACCTAGTAAATATAAACAAAAGTTGTACCATTATAAGATCATATCTTAGATTAATAAATGCATAAATAATGAGGCAGCAATACATATTCAAAATACTACTAATCAAAATAAAATTTGAGTATAACATATTCATGGTTGACATTTCTAATAATAAATGTCTAAATTACAATAATTGGGTCATATGTGATGAAATAAATAATGTCAAATAGTTACTTACATTCCCTAATAAAATGCTTCATGATCATCAACATCATAATCTTTGCATCAAGTACCTGTGTTTTCGAAATATTTGTTCTAGGAAGGCATATACCAAAATAACCAATCTAGTTTTCCTCATTACATATATAAATATATCTAGAGTCTATTGAAAACACAACCCATTACTAATTATCTCCAATGAATTCATCATATAAATTAGTCTAAAAGTTAAAGAATACATAAACAATATTCTTGAATAATCTTTTAAATTTCATATATCAAGAATATGTATTTTTTATTTCAATATTTTCTCAATCAATAAATATAGCAACATTCTTTGTAAGAATTCCTCAATCTTTATAATCTCTGAGGACCCATATCCAGACACCTAAAATCTATTGTGAATAGAAAGCTTCTTTACATACTATCTTAAAAATAAACTGATGCCACCCCATTTTAAAAATCAATGATTACAATATTACTAATAAATATTTAGTCATTTTCATCTGAAGTTCCTTTTAGTTTTAAAGTTCATAGAGTTAAGAAAAACTTTTAACTAAAAAAATCCTCTCTATATCATAAAATGAACATTTATTGCACTATATAGGACACTAATTAATCATAATAATTTATCAACATATCCCAAAAAGTTCTCCACACAAGATATTATATGAGTCATATCATGAGTATTATTTTTATCATAACTTAGGGAAGTGAAACATAAGAATGAGTGATCTCAAACACTCAGTGATTATAACATATCCATGGTGTACACATCAATAAATAAATTCATGGATTATAATAAATTGTTCTTTAGTGGTAAAATTCATAAGGTCAAATACCTAATTCAATTCCCAGAGAAATGACATCTTGATATTTTGCATCATGATATTACCATCATATCCTTATTTCTAATATTATTTTTTTCTTGGAAGGAATACACTAAGATACCCAATATAGATTATCTCATGAAACCTATCAATGCATCAAGGGGTTTTCTACACTAGACCCCACCCATATTTAATTAAAACCAACATATTGTTTCTATGAAGTTATGAAAAAAATATACAATACATGACTAATATTCCTTAGTAATCAACAAAAAACCAAGTTGAAATACCAAGTATACATATTGTCAATATTTTCTTAGCCAATAATTGGCATATATTTCCATGTAATCTTACCTCACCATATAGAGTAATTCTATAGGGTTATGTTAATAATTTTTCCATTATTTCAATCAATGGATATCTTATTGGTATCACTTAAAATAGTGTAATGAATGATATTATGTTTACATAGGAGATAAACTGGATGGAAAATCTTTCATATAATAGTGGATGATTTGGATAGAAAAATATAGTGATGGATTTCAAAAAGTTTTATACCCTATAGAAAAATAGTATCATAGGATTTAAAATATAATTCATTGACAATATTTTTCCCACAATAATTAAAAAATTTGTGAAATATGAATCATATCCAAATTAAAGAAAATTGAAATCCAAACACTTTTGCGCTAATGGTAACATCAGATTCAAAAGAATAAAACTGGGATACCATGAAAATCAATTATAATTAAATTAATGATAATATATATAAAAGATGAAAATAGTGTAGTGAATACTATTTATATGTAAAACCACTACCAGAGATCCACAAAACCTATTCTCCAAAATGGTAAGCCACATGATCTTAGGAATAATTACATACAATCATAAGGTTATCAACATTCAATGAGGTTCTATTGGGTGATTGTGGGTAGACTATACCCTCATGTGATACTAATAATAATGGTAAAAATAACATCATCATGCAAGAGTTTAACCAAAATCAATGAATGAAGGATAGAATAATAATAATAAATAGAAAAGGTAAACTGAGTACATGTACCAATTAATTTCTATATTTCATGATATTAAAATAAAAGAGTAAATGATTTCCACTAGGTTGATCATATATGAATATAAGAAAAATCCAAAAATATCTATAGTCTGACATTGAATAAACATCCTCATCACACTTCCAAAAAAAATTCCATCCATTCCATATGATGTTGGCACATCCCATTTTACTAAGGTCCATACCATAAGCCTTATCCCATTCCTACACTAAAATCCTTAAATTTTACATGCATCTTGGGGGTCCTAAGCATAGTGTGAGTGTGTACCCACTACTTCACCACCAATTCATTCCTAAATTTAATCTATAGATATAATAGGGTAGAAAAAACATAAATAATCACCATCAACTCACACATTACGTATACCGCATCACTTATTCGCCAAAGCCACATGTGAACCTTTACCTACTTCAACCAATACCAGTGTAGAATGATACATCTATGTTTGTTCATATAGGAAGGACCCTCAGTATCCCATCCATTTATATACCACACAAAATCAAATGTCAACCATTACCATATACACATAATTACATTGACTGTCTATGTCTCTATGAGAATCAATAATGATAATCTGACATCCTTACGACATGCCCATAATCAAATCACAAGTCCATCAGACTTCCACATATTAGAACACCATTGACATAGTAGGTTGACATCCCCAAGGCATTGAAAAGTCCATCCTTCAATATTCTAGGCCCATCGTCCCAGTATAATGGTGATCCACATCCAACATATGATAGTCTCATACACTATCAATTGTGGATTTCTATGATGATAGACCTCTCCATATTGATGGTCATCACCATCTACTATGTTTCAAAATCTAAAAAGTACTCCACCAACATCAAGTTGTCAAATCCACCTCACTGGGCTTATATATTGTGTGAACATGTCCCCAACAACATTATTGGCTAACCATGGGGAGTGAAAATCACCAAAAATAAAAATCCAAACCTCTTCTAAACCACTTCCACCACCAATATCAATGATCAACATAACCCAATGTATCGTGGTCCGTACCCTCTGTATTCCAACAAAACTAACTACCCATAGTTTCACATTAATATAACCTCATAACCAATATATCCTTCCAATCAATCATGGAACCCTGTTTCATAGAATTCAAGCCATGTAATACTCTAAATACCCTTTTATGCATGACATTACACTTCACTATCCCCCATGAAAAACAGAAAGAATAAAAAAATATAAAACTGATCACATTTTGACTACACCACTCAAGAAAATATATTATGAATTGGATAAAAAGTGCATAATTAAGGGAAATCTAGGAATCACCTACCTCATTCTTAATAATACTTACTCATGCAATATTATCCATTGATTAGATCCAAGAAGAGAGAAATTTAGGAAAAATTAAAAATACTTTGGAATAAGGAATATTATCTGTCATGGAAATAATATCCATGATGGTGATTTAACCTTTGAAAATAGGATTAAGGAATGAGAGACTATCCAGGAGGGATACAACATGATGAACCATGTATGAATATTAGTTTAGATGAAGTATATCTGCCTAATTCAATGGAGAAAAAATGGTTATCTCTCTATGGTGTAGTTGTTGTGTGCAAGGATGGGGAGAACCAGTAGCTTAAGGTTAAATGGAGGTAGGTGAAAAACAAAATTTTACACTTTTTTAAAGGGTATATGGTTTTGTTCCCCCAGTTTGTGTAATCAGGTAACATCCTTGTCCTCCAAATTTCTCACACCACACATCCTCAGATAACTAGGATCTCAGTTATAAAAACCTTATTCAAGTTGTGAGCATTACACATAAAATTTATTGGAGTCATTTTCAAAATCATGCGGCCTCATTTTCTTGTTTTCTAGTCCATGTGAAACCCCTATATGGTAACATAATTTTGGTTCATGGTTATCTCAAATAGTATTATAATATTGTGCCTCCCATTGTCTTTCCACAAACTATGTTTTTGAAGCCTTGTACTCCTAAAACTCATCTACACTTCCAAGAAACCTTCTAGGACTATAACCCTTCAAAAAAATTATTCTCTTCTAACTCTTTAAAATCTATCCCCAATATTAATTTAATATTTTGTTTTGAGAACCAAATTTAAAGTTCAAATTCCCTTTGAATTATCAAATATCTCAAAACACAGGGTCGTACAACTTCCCCACCATAAAATAGCTCATCTATAAGTAATTTGCCCACATTGTGACTCAATCTCTCTCTCAATGGAATAATTTGGATACATGATTTCCTATATGATAAGTTGATACTAAACATACCCATCTCATTTCTAACATTTCGAGCTACCATTGTTACTCACTCTTGGTTGATTCGGTATGTTGTGATCCCCCTTATGAATGACCTACCCACTCACTTCCCAACCCATTCTCACAGCATCCCAATCATCCCACATCTACCATTACCCCTAGACACACATGTAACAACCGTCTCATAACATCAATAATGTACCTCATTAGTTTCTCATATCACACATGCATCACATATGACATCTATAAGGCCCAACATCACATCTAATGCTCAAGATTAGTACATCACATAGAATACCCACTAGTTACCACATTATATATATATATATTTATAATTCCCACAAAAGTTACATGATGCCTATTCATCCCATTAAATCAAGAACCATTCCCAATTGACACATATTAACAAGAACCTGGTTAATTAGTCTACCATACATGCACATTTTTTACAATTCAATTCCATGAAAAAATAAAAAAATAGGACCATGATCAGGGTGTACCTATAACCATCATAGGATTTAAGACCTTATATGATCCTTTTAGATCAATAGTGTGTAATTGGTATAAAACAAGAATGTCCATCAGCTATCCTCACTATGGATTTGTAACATCTACTGGCCACTACCCCCACTATCCAGTATCAATCCTTGTTCTATGATCTACACATGAATCCCTATCCAAACTACCTACTTTTGGTATAACTCCTTTTCCTACCTCATATCCTGGAGTCTGACCTAGTCCCTAACATCCAGCAGTCTGATATGCCCTTCAACTGAACATCTCTAAATGCCCTATCTTCCCACAAACATAGGACATATTTGGACATTGTTCACACAGAGTTAAAATGTAACTTGGATTCCCATAATGGAAGTATACCTTCAATGATCAACTCCTTGGTGTCCTCCCTATGTTGCTGACCACACTTCCCTATTTATTATTATCATGGACTAGCTTCCAGATACCCAGATCACCACTTCGTATATCACCTAACACCTTCATCCATCTTGGTCAAGTATTATCCAGAAATATACCCTAAGATATAAATGATTGATTCAGTACCTCTGAGAACAAGGAAATCTCTAATATGTTCACTTGTACCCAGATGGCATGCTACAAATTCTCATTGAAAAATATCACCATACTAATGTAATCTCATACCATAGAGTGTAAACAAATGATTGTAAACCACATATCATAATACATGACTGATGTGTATCCCTACTACATGTTCATAAAATCATGATATCGAACTAATCTTTATGCATCGGGGAAAAAGTACTCAAATAACCTAGTCTATATGTCCATTTATATCAGTACATCATGCCATCCATTACATACGCACACATACCACAGGCACATTATCGTTACCCTGAGCAAATAATTGGCCAATATCACCCTCTACCATGGTGGTGTCTCAATATGGTTGAAATAAGACTAGGCATACTATATTAAGATCTTTTCTTCCTATGGTCCACCCTAACCATGAAACAAAGGAGGGTATTGAGACTAAATCTACTACATTAAATATTTCATGGATGGCTTAGCTCCCTAAGATACAAAGTAAATGAGTTGAATGAACCACATAAATTTTTCCCCATGATACTCATCTATCCACGGCCAATAATTCACTACTCATTGTTACTATAAAACCTACATCAATGCCTCTCACTTCATCATGTAGTCATCATAAAAACTCTTCCCTCCTCTAGGTCCAATTAATTTCTTCTTGGTTGCATCACACTAGTATCCAAAATCTAATATCAATAACACTAATAACAATCAAGATACAGAAAATAGAATAGGTTGTAATAGGAAACTCATATCACCAAACATACTATTCTTTGACACACCCATACAATAAATAATTCATCCTCATGGACCCTTCCAACCCATACCAATGATAGGCAGAAAATATAGAATACAATTATAAGATCATACACCAATTACATAAGGAACCTCATATCATGGTTGGATGAGTATAATTCCACAAAGAGGATATGTTGGAAAACACTGCGTATCTTGTTGATGACACGGTAAAGAATTCAACACATTTTTTTATTCCATCCTACCCAATCATATTCAAGAACCACATAATCTTTATACATTTAAGATCTCATACCAAATAATCCAGTACCATATAAATTGGTTTATAAGTACAATTTCACCAAGATGATATATAATAAAACAATATATAGCATGTTGTTGAGACTATACAGATCTCACCATTTCCTTTATTCCACGTTCAAAGAAACACCCACAAGAACACACATGTTTTAGGGGAGCATAAGTTTCTACAATGAGGCATGAATACTATCATCTTTCTTCTTGGTCTAAGAGTCCAAAAAATTTAATAATATCAAATAAAACATCAACAGAACCTAATAACTCAACTAAAACCATGAAAACTCAAAAAAATACATTTTTATCTACTAAATTGGACTTTAGTTTATGTAGGTATCATCTAGAAACACAGCGCAACCTCAACCCCAAGTTCTAACATTTTTCTATGAATCAGTATACAATATCTCAAATAACATATAGTTTTAAAAACCTCCCATTTAAACTATGTGGAAAACCACCGTCCATGGTTACCACTTTGTAACCATAAATCCTCTCCTACCACATTGTAACACCCCATCATTGGATCCACTGAACCTGTTTCCTAGGCTAATGTTCAACATGACCTTATGTGCCCCTCCATGTATTCCAAAGGATGACAACATGTAGTGAGGGTATAATCAGTGATAGTGGAGAGAATATATGTTATGGTGATAATGATAATAATAATTATAATAATGGTAATAATAACTGTAATGTGGAATAATTCAACCAAAATCAAGAGAATAAATATTAAACAACACAAATAAAGAGCCAATGTAATCCTAGTACACCAAAAAATATCTATATGTCAGGATAGTAATAAACATCCATGCAATATTTCCCATCGATCGATCATATATAAGTATTATAAAAATATAAAATGCCTCTTTCTCGACATAGAGGAATGACCTGTTCGGTTTTCCTAAAAATATACCATCCATCCCATGCTCCCTCAAAACATCCATGTATACTAAGGTCTAAACCATCAGCGATATCTATTTCCAACTCTCTATGATATAAATTATTCAAATGTCATGAGGATTCTATGTATGATTTGAGTGTGAACATAGTAGGCCACCACTAATGTGCACCTAACATACATTCATACATATACCAATGTATGAAAAACATAAATAAATAAACACTATTAAAACATCACAAAACCTGTTACACGAGTGCACAACATATATAGTGGATAATTTACCTTCATCAATCAATTTTAGGGGTCATGTATCCATGTTCATTCATAAAATAAGGACCCTTAGTCTCCCATCCATTTTCATACCACACAACATCATGAACCAACCATTACCACATACATAACATGACATTACATATTTGTGTCCTTCTGAAAACCCAATGAGTTAATCTGACGTCCTAATGGAAAACCCAAAACATATCACTAGTCCAATGGACACCCACTTGTTATATCATTACTGGATTAGCAGAAAAATATAGTAATTAATTGTGAAACTCGTCCTTCCATAGTTATGACCCATCAAATAAACATAATGGCGTGACACATCCTCAATCTATTGGTATCATAAACCATAAAATATGTATTTCTATAGTGATAACTTCCTCACACCGATAGTCTTCACTATAAGCCAAGTTGATAAATCTACGGTGGCCTCCACACTCATTGAGTATTTAGAACTACTACATTAGGCTCATATCCTATGTTCTCTTGTCTACAATGACACTATTGACCAACCATGATGAGAAGAAATCACCATATATCCTAAGTCACACCACCATAAAACAATCATTGTGACCAATACTAGTGTTCAATACCTCCCAAGGTCTCACAGTCCAAGCCACACATGATCCATTGGAACCTACATAGCAAAATTTCCAATTTAATAAACCCTCAAAATCGACACATCCTTCCAATCCATCATGTAACCAAGTTTCTCACCTTTCATTCCAAGAAAGGCTCAATATACCATTTAGTGCATGGGATTACCCTTTGAAATATCCCATTGACTATAGAAAAAAGTACAAAATCTGTCACACTCAGAAAATACCACTCATGACTATTTATTTCGCATTAAATAACACATAAATAATAAGAATTGTGTCTCATGAAATAGGAATTGAGTCCAAGAAACCCCTTTTTTGTGTAACATTATCATTGAGGTAACAATTATTCAGTAATGATTTTTTAATAAAGAATTATAGAACGCAAATTAATTTTTTATGAAAAAAATTAGAAAAAATAATAATTTATTCTACATAAAACATTTAACATTGTAGCTTATTTAGAAATTTTGTAACTTAATGGATGAAATTTGAGTTAGAAAAAACCATTCATGTGATCTTGATTAGCTTTGTTCATGCATGAAACTACTTGAAGAATATAAATTAGTTTATAGATACAATATTAAGAACCTGATTCATCTATAATTCATTTACTACGGACTATTTTTAATCATATTATTTTTTATTGTTATATTTTTGTTTCTTATGTTCGGTATTTTGTATGATGATTTGATAGGTGTTGGTTAATTTTGGTAATTTTAGAGATCAAGGATGATATTTTAATATTAAATAAAATAATTAATATAACATTTCTAACAACATAAAAAATCATTATTTTAATATTTATATATATTAGAATCAGTATTTATGTTCCCATAGTAATCTTTAATGGAGTTTTATTCCATAGTAAATGTAGGATGCAAAACCGACCCAAACATGAACACTCTATAACTCGATGGGTGAATGTGGTTAATGGAGTGTATAATTTCATTATGACCAAATAATAATGATATTATTCTGATTTTTAAAATTGTGTGAATATTATTTTATGTTTTTTATTAACAATGAAAATTATGATAAAAAATGAAAAAAGTTATCTCATGGAGGTGGTAGTCCTCACAAAGCAAATTTTACGTTCTTTTGTTTTTAGAATTGTTATAGAAGGAATAAATAATGGTTTTTCCATTAATATAATTAAAATTAAGTTTACTAATGATACTTAAATCTTTATATTACTAATTTTATGGTTGGTTTGGATGCTAACTATTATAAGTAAAATATTAAGGATTAAGTAATACTCAGTTTGGGACCTTGAGATTTCTCTTGAAAGACTCTACGTAAATAACGAGATTGGAAAAACAAATTGATAACATAGGATTATAAACAATATATATAAATATAGTAAGAGAAAAATTTCATAGTTTTAGGTATAAATTATAATGAATTGGTGTTTCATGAAAGGTTTAATGTGACCCCTATTATAAGTGAAGAAAATGGGACTTTTGTGAACACCCATTTTTTCCAATAATGGAATAAAAATAGTCAAGTGTAAAAGGTGTAAAAATATATAAGGAATGGATTTTCGAGTGATATTTTGTCAAAAAAATCCTCAAAAAGGTATTTTCAAACATGTTTTAAACATGTTGATAGATATTTTTTCTTTTAATTTTAATTTTATTTTTTATTACTATGTAAACTTGTTTTTAACCTTATATCTAATGCATTGCAAAAAATATAAAATAAACCATATTAAAAAATTTGGGAATTATGAAAAAAATAAAATCTTTGTTTAATCTAAATGAATTTTTAATTAATATGATATTATAATTTAAATTAAAACATTTTTTATAACAAACAACTATTTGGTAGAAAAATGTAACTTTTATAATTCTATGATCTTAGTTTAATTTTGTATTGATTACATATTTAATGTGTGATAATTTATTTAAACAATGGATTGAAAATTATATAAATTTTTCTTCTGATAAAGGATTAATTTAGTTTTTTACTAAAAAATTGAACATATTAATAAAATAATTCTTTGAAAATAACAATTTTACCATTATCATTGTCATTAAAATTATTTTTACTAATCATAAATTAATTACCATAATTTAGATTGATAGTATTACATAATTTTCCATGTAAATATAAAATAGGTATTAAATTTTGTTATATTTAATTCCTATATTTATTGATTTTTTTAATATAAGTGAATAAATTGT
This sequence comes from Viscum album, assembly GCA_963277665.1. Classification (NCBI taxonomy): domain Eukaryota; kingdom Viridiplantae; phylum Streptophyta; class Magnoliopsida; order Santalales; family Viscaceae; genus Viscum; species Viscum album. The sequence continues at coordinate 1,275,934,503 of OY728126.1, read as the reverse complement.
TTTTTAGAATAAAATATTACTTATATTTAGAAAATGATAAACATGGGTTTTAAAATTTAATCATAGTAAACATTAATGATCTATTATATATATATATATATTGTATAAAAGGGTTTTAGAAGCATTATTTTCATTACATTCTTATGATAATGTATTAAAATTGATGGGTTTAGTAATATTTATATTTTGTTTCCATATTCCCCTAAAAATTAATTATTTTAAAAAAATATAAAAAATTTATCCTATTATAATTTATTTATGATGATTTAAAAAATTAATCTCAATTTAGAAAATTAATATTCAATAATTATTAATTTAATATAAAAATTCTATATTTAAATAAAAAGGGTTATTATAGAGAAAATAATATATTTTTTAACTATATTTGTTTATAATCGTATTTTAGATTAATTATCGATAAATAAATTATTTTTTATTTCCAAATAATTAAATATTTTCAATATATTGATATTAAAAATACTTCTTTTATTTTAATATTATCATTCTTAAATGATCAAATTTTGAGAATAAAAAATATATTTTTATAATAAAACAATTTAAGTATATATTATAATTATGTTTAGTTATTTATAATTTCAAAAGAAATTATTTAGACATGATAATAACCATACAAAACATAGATATACCTATCTAACACATGTATATCAAAGGACCATATTTTCATTGAAAAAAATTCAATGCCTAGATTTAATTCGAATATATAACCTTACTAAACTTATTCATTCCATTCATACTTTTTAAGTAACACTTAACCATTCAATTGATTTTATTTTATGTCACATAATGATATTTAAATTTTCATGATGTTCTTCATCATTATCGATTTTCATGTTCTATTTGGAATCCTCAAGGGTAATGTTGATATGTGGGATTCTATAATCATGAATATTTTATTGTTTTAAATATATAATCCCCAATTAATTTATGCAATTGTAATATATTTATTAATATAGGGTGGGAAATATTCCAGGATGTGTAATTCTATGTATCATGTTCCATTTTAATATTGTTTCATCTCAATAAAATGTATCTTAGATTTTTATATTTTAATGTTTAATCTATGACATTATACCATAACATTATGGTATTATCACTTATGGCGTGTTATATTCTGCCACCCCCTACCCCTCTCCTAAAAATAATTTCAATCATAATGATTTTAATTATTTCATACCAATGGAAATGTCAAAGGGTATCTAAAAGATAAAAATGACTCAGGATGTAATTTATAATGAGAGAGAGATAAACTATCCGAACATGGAAACTCATTTTTCCTCAAAATTGGATTAAACCTAATATTGATATTTTCTTCAACCATTTTAGCCTACATTCTGCCGTTATTCAGTATCATTGCTACATAATATAATTTCCTTATATAGGGTGTTCATAATCAAACTTTCATTGATAGAATATCATAGTTTTAAATGAAATGTGATCTTCTTATTCCAAATATTTTTTCCTGTATGTAGAGACAATGAATGCATTTCTAAAATCACATTAAATTTATCTAAATGTAGAATATGAATTCCTTATAAACATAAACATTCAACACAATAATCAAACCATTATAAATTTTTTATTAATAATTTAACATAACGTCATCAAATTGATTATTTTATGTCCATAGAAGACATTATTAATTGATTGGAATGGGTAAAACAATTATAAAATACAACAAGTATATTTCTTCAGTGGATGATCAAACATCCTCAATCCATATCATATTTTGAAATAAATTGCATAGTTATTGTTCCATAGGAATTCCAATTATATATGTTTTTAAAATATTCCTTTTTGTCCCCAGTATTATGACACTGACTTGGATAATATCCATGTTTCCTGAATTTGAGAATGTGGGTTTTCAGTGGTTCTATATAATGAACTGTTATTTAAAATCATTTATTACAGAAATCTATTCACATTTACTTTGAAATTAGTTTCTCCATTTCCTCCATTTCTACACATAAAATTTATCCTTACATTGAGACAATTTATATTATGATTCTTCCAACATTTTGGCATGTAGGAAATTTTACATTTTTTCTTTCATGGTCTTTTTCACCAGAACTTCCATGACAATTCACCCTTATATTCGTTGGTTTTTTTCGAAAATACATTTTTTTATAATTACGTGGTTTCCCACACCATTTATTATACATTTAGTTTTCTCATTTGAACTGTCTCAACACTATTCATGGTATCCACTGTTAACTTTATTTCATCATTCTTCAAGTATTACTAAAAACAAAAGGAGTTAAGATGGGTGATAGATACCATAAATATTTATCATAAGATAAATAAATTCATTATAAAAATGTCTTACTCATAGAAATTATTACAATAGATTTAATATTTCCTAAATCTATCTGGGTTCAATCTAGGTTTCATTATGTAGGGTTTTCTCATATTCCTTATCTTATTTTTATTACATAGTAAATACTTCATAATATCATGTAATGAAAAAGATATTAACCAATGTATATTCCCCATGAGTGTCCCTGAATGTATTAATTCTCAGTCCCACTTATCATGTACTATAGTGAATATTGATTAAGTGATCAACTACCTTTTTATGGGTGATTAAAACTCAGTTAATATATGCAATATATTTACCCACATTACAATATCTAGATAGGGAAGTAATTGTATGAATAATGAAAAAATATCTATGTTACCAAATCATTAGTTTGTTTTCCTGTACTTTGAATTATATATGAGACTTATTCCTAGTGTTCTCACTAAATATCACTTATCCCAATCGCTTAAAAATTACATATTTCTTAATATATATTTATTGTTTCTCTATACATATTATATTATGATAAACCAAAACTTATCAACCCATAATGACATTTATAACTATTAAACTATCCCAAAAAAAATCCTAATCTATAGAGTTATATAAGACTTAATTTTATACCAATTGTGGTTACTAAGACTTATACTCACTAAAATATTTCTGAAAACACATGCATTAAATACCATATTTTAAATCAACTAGAGTGAATCCATTTTTACCATCAATGACTATAATCTCACACTAAATATTGATTCAGATACACTGGAATTAACTTTAAGGTCTGGTGTTTTATTGAGATAAAATTAAATTTCATCTAAAAATACTATATCATTCTAATCAATAGTATATTTCTTACTCTATATAAGAAACTAATTAATCAATGATAGGTCTTTAACATCTCCTACAAATTTTTCCTCACGTGCTACTTTTATAGACTTATCATGTATAGTATAATCTAGGGAAATGGAAACATTGAATGGATTGAGATCGTAATACTTATAATAGTAACCATAACCAATATTAATCAAAATTTATAAATTAGGATATGATGAGAATTAATATTTTGGTTTGAATAGATAAATAAGATAATTCCACAATCAAAATAAATTATTAGAATAACATGTCTATGGTTAAAATATCCTTAAATAAACACATGAATAAAAGTAACTAGATTCTTTTGAGATAAAATTTATTGTGTCAGATAAAAAATTCCATGTCGTAGGAAAAGACATCTTGATCATAACATTAATCCATGATGTTTTGGCAGTATTTTTTATGGGTAAGAATACCGCAAAATACCAAAGCTAGTTCATGTCATAGAACATACCAATGCATCTAGGGGCGATGTCATCCCACATACATTACTAATTAATAAAAAATCATTCCTCATATAATATAATTAATATTATATACAATACATAACTAATATAATTTAATAATGAATAAAAATATGTATATGAATGACGATTTTAGGAATTCTCACCATTCTGTTAATCAATAGATGAAATATATTTCTATTTAAAAATTTCACAAATTAACACTATATAAAGAAAGTGATGTATGGTTATTTAAATAATTTCTCAAATAAATTGACATATGTAATATAGGTGTATTTCCTTCAAAAATAGAAATGAAAATTACGATATTTGAAATTGAAAGGCATTAGAAGAAAAATCAATACTATAGTTGAAGATCGTTTTGTTAGAGAAAGATAGTGATAGATTTACACATGTTTATTTAATAAGATGAAAATAGTATAATAATATTTTTAAATTAATCCATTTCGATTATACACACTACAAAAATTAAACAAGTGTTGAAATAAAAAAAAATCATATTACGACGAAACAAAATTGAGACGAAAAAACTAATGTCGTATTACAACCATAAGACCAAAATGAATATGATAGGGATAACATGAAATTTCAACATAATGGAAATAAATATAATAAATATATATGAAATAAATATGTCAATGAATACTATAAATAAAATAATATATGGTGTATAATATCAAACATATCTCATGGAATTGAAAATAGAGAAAAATGAAACTTTCAGCTTTAGAAACAATCGAAACAAGACCTGTTGAAAGATATAATTTCAAATAAAACATTACCTATCATCAATAATGAGTGTATAATGATATAAAATATTAATGGGGTAGTATATAAATATTTCAAAAGAAGTCATGGTCTATGAAATGAAATATTTATCAATAAATTCAATTTGAGTCTGGGAACCCTAACAGATTGACAATTATCTCAATCAAAATCCATGAAGTTGGATGATATTGTAAAAACATATAAAATATCATGAAAGATAATTCATGATATATAATTATAAAAAATTAATATAACCACAAAATATAATTAAATTTGTTCATAACAACAAGTTTGTCTAATGAAATTTGAATTAAGACACGGAAGCCCCTTTCAATTAACAATTTATTTGAGGTAAGAATTATTTGATAATAATATTATAAGTAAGAATTATAAAAAGTATTAAAAGTATTAAATTTAATAAAAAAATATTCATTTGGTTGAAAAATTCATACTTTTAAAAATAGTGTTCAATATGAATGTTTGTAACTCAATGGAAGAAAACTGGGTTAGTAAAAACTCTTATCATAGTCAATATTCCTTTTAGTAATGTGTCTATCACCTTGAATAAAAAAAATTTGTTTATTAGATATCATATTATGAAAATTATTAATATATGATTCATTTAATAAGAACCATAAATAATCATGTCCTATTTAATTATTATATAATTTTACCTTATTTTTAGTATTTCACATGAATATTGAAATAGAGTAGGATTATTTTTTGTAATTTTCACGATTTTGGATGATATTAAATACTAAGTAAAATAATTAATATAAAAATTATGTAACCAAAAAAATCCTTATATTATTATATAAATATAATAATATTATTTTTTATTTTTTATAGTCATCAATGATTGTTATTATAACATTGTATATGTTCGTTGTTAAACTGACCAACATTGGAACACTTTATAACCCGATGGGTGAGTATGGTTAATGAAATGTAAAATATCATTATAAAATAATATTAAATATTATTATTTAGATTATTTATTTCAGTGAATAATATTTAATTTTTTTTTAAAAAAAATAAAAACAAAGAGAAAAATGGAAAAACATTATTTCATGGAGGTTGTAGTCCGTACAATGCAGAGTCCACATTCTTCAGTTTTAATAAGTAGTTGCGATGGAAAAATTAATGGTTGTTAATTTAATATAATCTTACATAATAATAATAATGATAATGAGGGGAATATATTAAAAAATCATGTTTTGATGAGAAATATTATGAGTATATGGATACGGATTAACTAATACTCATTGTTGGATCTTAAACATTCTGTTGAAAGTATCATTGGATATGAAGGGATTAGACTAACTAATTGTTACCAAATACTTAAAAAAATGAAATATAATTATAGTATATAAAATATAAACATGTTTCAGGATGAAATTTCAAGGAATGGGTGGGGAATGAAGGATGGAGGATTCTCATTATTTAATTGTTGAAAATGATACTTTTGTGAACACCTTTAATTTCTCAATAATGGAATGAGAATATTCATTTCTAGAAGTTCTAAAAATCTCAAAATAATATATTTTTAGGTTATATTGGGTTTATAATGAAATAAGTAAGTAATTAAAAACATGTTTTGAACATTTTTGAAGTCGTTTACTGCTATATTTTTACTGTTATCTATTTTTTTATTTTATTGGGGAAACTAGTTTTAAACTAATAAACTTATGTTTTACAAAACATATAAAATAACCCATATAACAAATACATTCATTATTATCATAAATTTATTTTTCTACTAATCTAATTAAAATTTTAATTAATTTAGAATTATTTTTTAAATTAAACAATATATGTATAGATAAACAATTTTGATTAAAAATGTTGTTTTCATAATTAAATGTTCTTAATAATATTTAAAAATTATTAACAATTGAATGAATTATAATTTATTTAAATATAAATTTTAATGATATATTAAATACACACTGGATAAAATATAATTTAATTTGATTATATAAAAATTAAATAGTATTAATAACTGAATTCTATTAAAATAACCGTTTTTCTTTTATCATGGTCTTTGACATTAATATTGGTAATCATAGTTATATGGAAAAAAATTATTTTGACATTCATACATAATATTATCAAGATGACCTCAAATATTAAATTAATTTTTTTGATTTAATTTATAAAAGTGACGAAAACATTTTTTTAATATAAGTGAATAAATAATTTTTTTAAGTAAAATATTTAATATGTTTCCAAAATGTTATACATGGGTTTTATAAATCCAATATAGTGATTTTATCTGATTTATTTAAATAATATATATATATTACAAATGGATAAAAATAGTTAATTTTTTCTTTTATTATAATAATGTAATAAAAGTGATGGTTTTATTAATATTATTATATTTAACTATTCACCCACGAATCAATTATTTATGAAAAATATTAAAATTTATAACTATTATAATTTTGAAATAATGAACTTAAAGTAATGTTCATTTTAAAAAATTAAATTTCAATATATTTATATTCTAAATGAAAATAAAATATTTAATGAAAAACATACATTTTTTTAAAAAATAATTTTTACAATTTATACATTATTAATATTATTTAACATAATTTAATAATAATGTAATTATTATCTATGTTCAAATAATAAAATTTTTTTAATAAAATAATATTAAAACATTTCTTCATTTATTATCATATAATTCATAAAGATAAAATTTTACTCATAAAAATTATTTTGGAAAAAAAGATTTAATTAATTATTATATTTGTGTTTTATTATATATTTTTATAAAAAATATTTTGCAAATTTCATAATAACCAAAAATAATATCTCTATATTAATATGAAACATTTATATCTAACTACCATGATTAAAATGATCATATTTGTAATAACCATATTTTTAATTACTATATTTGCAAAAGAAATATTGTTTTTAAAAAAAAGATAAGGAATGAATGCCTCTTAATTGAATTAAACAAAAAAACTGAAGAAATTGGAGGAGCCTACAATACAAAAAGGTCCACAATAAAAATGATTTTTTATCCTATTCATGAGTAGGTTCTCATATTGTGGTGATTTATGTGTCCACCCCTGCTATGAGGACATCTCCCCCTCATCTAAGTCTTGGTCGACAACCATAGATCTTCACCATCTTCATAATGTTCTCCAATAACAATAACCTTCACCAATTCCTCTACATACATGTCATAAATTTTTTTCTATCATCATATCTTTTATAATATTCTATTAAAACAATGTATTTATCTGTACTCACACTATTATTTACCTTTCCCATTAATGATTGAGAAGAGAAATTGTTTACTAATAGAAGAGATGCCCTTACCATGGCTCTCAAATTCTTGGTCATGACATGATATGGAAAATATTTTTCATCTTTAATCATAGGTGTTTTAACATACATGGAAACATGAATTCCCATATGAGAAGAATCATTTAATTCAGACGGAGTATGTGTCCCTTTAATGAATTCATTGTGGTCGTTCATGACTCAAGAAGGCATAGACAGACCTAAAAAGTATGTTTTTTCTCTCTAGAATTAAAAAAATGGACTTACATTTTTTATCATTATTCAAAAAAAATTCTTTTTCACTAGAGTCCTGACTAATAGAAGCTAGTGGAAGATTATCCACCCCACATGGGGGTTGTGCACGAGACTTGTTCATATTAACTAAACATGAACATGATGGAATAAATGTAACAGGAAGTGGGTCATTCACCTAAGGAGGAGTCACATGAAATCCCACATCCAATATTTGTATGTGTCAAATAAAATCACTATATGTGGTTTTATCATAAATTTTATTAGTCAATACATTATCCATGTGAGGTGAATAAGAGACAATAGATTCCAAGATGTGTACCAAATCCACAGATCTAGTATATCCACCATCATTCTATAAAGAGAGGAATTGCAACAACCTCTCAAGAATCATCTCAGGAGTGGATAGGTTTCATGATTGAGGAGCCCTTTTGAACATATTTTTCTATTATATCATATCACCCATTTCTTCTTTATCCTTTCTCTTTTGAGCCTTCACCATAACCTAGTCTTTCCACAAGTTGAAGATGGCTTTTACATGTGCAGATTTTCCTTTAATCTCCATTCAATCATCTAAATCCACATCTCTCTCCCATGTTATTCCCCTAGACAACACATATTCGAATGAGATCCCATTTAAAATATTGTGATAAATTTTTTCCTCAACTCTTAGTGTCTAATCATCATCAAGATGAGCCCATGATTGAATATTATCAATCATTTGAGAATTGATAACTAGATCAAAGTATTCATTTTCAGTGAAATCATTTTCTTAAGGGAGGGGTCTTTAGTATCAATCCTATGAGGGCCCTTCACGTGATCCACATCATTATCTTGGTCTTGACCAGCATTAGTATTAATTATTTTAGGATCATCATTAATGTTAACAATTGGATTCATTGAATTCGACTATCTTCAACAGTGTTGCAAAACATGTTTTTTGGATTGGAAATTTGAGCATACAAAATCACTTCAATATAGGTCATTTGAATGACCTAAGATTTCCCAATGAACATAAATGGAAGCTTTTCTCATATTCATTCGTTAGATGGATTTCAACCTATGGTGTGGATAGAACCACTCTATCTATAATTAGAGAACGTAAACCAATCCACACAAATACACATTCATAATGACAATAAGTTACTGGCCTAGAAGAATAGTCCATTTGTACAGGGATCCAGTTATAGAAGAAATATCATACAATAGTTCAACCTACCACAAACCACAATTTAGACTATGTATTTTGATCCATACATGTGTTCAAGTGTCCTTGAAATCGTATTAATTGAAGCTTAATTTCCAATAATGAAACAAGAAAGTTCATGGACTATGGATGATGGAGCCATTACTCCATGCCCATCTTCTCAACTCTAGAAAATGGAATATAATTTGAAAGAAACTCTTTCCAATAAAGACATATTTGATGTCCTTAAATCCCCAAATACCAACTAAACGGGAAAAAATATACTAGTTTCTATGGGTTCATACATTTCATTATAGAAATTTTAGTGATGATTAAGTGTATACATAGATCAATCTGAGATGAAATACTATTTTCTGTTGTTGAGAAATGCAGACTCAGTCCCTTTCTAATGATGCAGTGTAGGGCACGATTCATTAGAGGTACAAAGGATCCCCCTAAAAAATTGTGAAGGAGGAAAGATTCATCAAATATCCAGGTCTCGGTCCTTCTTTCTCTCTAATAATGACAAATTCTGTGGACTTACATTATTAATAAAAACAATATAATATAGTTTTATAACTCTCGTATGAATTAGGGTAAAAGGATTATTGGGAGGTAGCGGGTGATGCCTCTCATTTTCCTCAACCCTCGTTTATAAAATGGCCAGATTTTTGTATTATATATGGCATTACAACACTTATTCATTCCATTTACATTTCTCCAAAAATAATTAAAATTTTGATAGTTTTCATCATAGATCTCACAATATAGTTTTTCCTTTAATTGTTTCATTTCTCATTATAGGTTTTCGTTGAAAATTAATGATCCTAAATATTGAAGATTATCTAACATATTTACTAGTTTTGAATATTTTATTCATTTTTATTTATTTTATAGTATTAAATTATGTAATTTTAATGGATTTATTTTTCAATGTGAGTAATATACCATGTTGTGTAATATATAGTTTCATGTTATTTTGTTTTATTGTCACATAATAAAAAAAGGTATCTTGATTGTAAGATTTTGGTGGTGCATTTAATACAAGCTACCATAACATAAAAGCAATATAAATTAAGAGGTGTTATAGTAGTAATATTCATTCATTAATGGATTTGTTTCCATTAATTATCCATAACTAGAATAAATTCGTCGAATATTTCATTTCTAGAAAAGGATTACTTAACAACCATTTCCAGAATCAAGATTCCCTATCAAAATTATTATAGTTCCGCAAAAATCTCTTTGTTTTTTAACATCTTGATTCATGACAATAATATATATATATATACCTATTTTAAAACTAATATTATTATACAATTCAATTTACCATGGCCCTATCATAAAACATTATTCCATGTTAACCAATCATAAAAAACAAAAACTCACACAATAAAACTCAATCTATAGGGATAGTCGAACCATCGATCAGTAGATTTATGGTGATGAATACATGAAGAATGGTGGGAGAGAACCATGAAAAGAAAAATATAGTTTTTGATTTTTATAATATGTGGCCGATCATTTTCTATAGTTACAAAAACCAATGAAGTGAGGACTATTCAAATTTTCCAAACCAAATAATCACAAACACAATTTAAATCAAAATGGAAGTCGATGGGGCCATGTAAATATCATATAATTTTTTCAATTTCATGAAGATTAATCCATTTAGAGACGTAGTAAAAAAATAAGATATATTCCCTAAATAAAAAACATATCCTCAAAGTTGTATTGTTGACAATCCATTATGATGTCACATCCATCGGTTCATCTATTGTTTTTATCAAAATCATTATATAAATGTTGGCATAGATATGATCCTACTACATGTTTTGTCATCACATCCACAATGTTTGATCATATCACTTAATATATCAATGGATGGTAAATATAAAATGAAGCTAACCATATAAAGTTTGTATAAGGAAGAATTAAAAGTTTTCTATTGGGCTCTCTCCATAAATTAGAATAATTAATTAAAAAATAAATTATTTAATTAATCATCTCATAACAACGAACACCAAATATTCTTGATGCGGAAATAACTAACATCACTCCTTCGGTACAATACCCTATTCATAACTCAAAAAAAGTATATTTTTCCCATATGATGTATTATTATTGACATATCATTATTTCATTAAAAACACACACATGAAACTTAAAATAATATAATAAAATTATTATATTATCTTCAACACTCCACGACACATGATTTCACATGATATCTTTAACTAAGGGTAAAAATCATATTTTTATCCAATATATCCTTTTTAAAATTTATTAGATATCTTTTAATATGGTAAAATTTCAAGTTTACCCATGGGAAGGACTTAGGAATTCGAAAATAAAGTTCAATCTATGTCCCACTCTGATGAAAATACAGATCACTACATCCTCCACACCATAAGAATTTTCATCCTTGAAAAGATAACAATTGGGATTATAAAGGACAAATCTCATGATTTAAATCATATAAAATATACATACCATCACATGCAATACCTTCAACTCATAGTTGTGAGATCTATGTGAAAACACTACTTTCTCATTTGAAAAACACACATTTATTCATTTGAAAAGATATTATCCCTAGATTATATCGATTTAAGATGAAATAAGGGAATGCATCAAACTAAGGCTCGATTTATAACTCTTTAAAAATTTAATTTTTTGGAGGTTTAGAAAATTGGCTTTATTTTTATCCTAAAAAAATAAAAATTTATTCATAGCATCATTTTTTTAAAAACATGGAGAAATAACTTTATTTTTTAAAAACACAATATAAATTGAAGAGTGAAAATTATAAATATTAATTATTATTTGTTATTTATTATTTACTATCATATATAGTTTATTATTTATAATTTTAGTTAATAATAATGTGTTGATTAATAAATATTAACATTTATTAGTTAATAATAATATGAAACATAAAATAAATCATTAATAAGATGAAAATATGATTTTCACACCAAATAACCATAATTATTGATATGTGAGTCTGTTTAAGCTCAACAACAAGTAAAATATATGATTTTGAAATGAACAAAAAGCACATTAGGTTTAAATTTTTTAATATGTGAATTTAAAAAATTATTATAGTTTCATGAAAAGTGGGAATTCAAACATGAACTTCAAATGACCAAAACTTTTGATATGGGCGAATGTTTGGGCTAAACCAAAAATCAAATCGATACATGTGATGAGCTCCATTACAAAATGATTAGGATGACCATGTTGACTATTTTATTACGGTCAAAAGAGGCCCATATATCCTCCAAAACTGAGTTTTTAGTCGGTGTACCCCAATATTTTACCATTAAATGGTATTTTATCCTTATTTAAGGGTGTATTATTACCTTTTTTTGTGGGGTATTGAATTTATTTCTAGGGTAACCTTTGTATTGACATGATAGTTTTGAATTTTTATCATTTTTCATAATTTAGTTTTATTTTTAATTATGTATATGCATATTTTTTTATATTAACTTTTAATAAATAACTTCTAAAAATATACATTTACATATAAACTATATTTAAATAAATATTTTTTGTTCATTTCGTTTCAAATAAAAAATTATCTATATCCTTTACCTTATAATACTGAATTAATCTTTATTTATATGCTTATAAATGTAATGATTATTTAAAAACAAGCATGTGTCCATAAAAACAGTATATTTATATATATATTCTAATATATGTGAATAAATATTAATATATAATATATTTAAACAAATTTTTGGATATATATAATACACATTTGAGGATATTTCACATTCATTTTAGATTGTCTTTATATAATATTTATGTCATTTATGATTTTATTCCATCAATTTACATTCCTTTATTATGATGGGCTTGATAATATTCTCTTTTCTCCTATATTGGTAGTTTATTATTAGTATTATAATTTTTTTATAAGAATTTAGGAATGATTTTATATATTAATATACATATATAAATATTGATACATATCTATTTTTATATATTTTTAACTCACATATATGTATATATATATTAACTTGTGAATATATATTTATTTTTTTATATTCATGTACAATTATATATGTGAGTGTGTTTATATATATTCTTATAAAATTAGTTATATGTATTTCTATTTATTGATATTTATATCCATTTTTTATTTTATTATTTATTATTTATTGAAAATTATTAATTATTAATTATTAAGTATTAAGTATTAATTATTTATTGATTATTATTTAATATTTTTATTTTTTTTCTTATTTAAAGATTTCATATTTGTTAACTATTGATTTTCTTATTATTAAATAACATTTAAATAACCATTTATTATTTATTATTTATTCATTATTATTTTATTATTCTTATATTATTAGATATTTATTTATCTATTATTACCTAATTATTCTTATTTATTTTATTTTTTAATTTTGTTTTCATTATTTGTTAATAAATAATAAATTAATTATAATTTCTTTAATACTGAATTAATTATTAATTAATTAATTATTATTTATTGATAATTGGTAATTGATTATTGATTCGTGATTCTTGATTATTTATTATTTATTACTTATTATTTATTATTTATTCAATAGTTATTTATTTATTATTTATTTATTATTTATTATATATATATATTATTCATTTATTATTTATTATTTATTATTTTTTTCTATAATTATATATTTATTATTTATTATTTATTTATTATTATTTATTTATTTATTATTCATTTATTATTCATTTATTATTTAGTTATTTATTATTTATATACCTTTTATTATTATTTATTATTTCAATATTTATTATTTATTAATAGTTATTTATTATTCATTTATTTGTTATTTATTAATTAAGTATTAACAATACATTAATTATTAATTATTTTTTTAATTATTTATTAATTAATACTAACTAATTATTAATTAATTATTAAATTTTATTAAATTTTATTTATTTTTTATTATTTATTATTTATTTTTTATTTTTTATTTTTTATTATTTGTTTATAAATTTTTATTTTTTCATTATTTTTTGTTTATATTTTTATTTATATAATATTATTTATATATTATTGTTTATTTATTATTTATTTATGTATTATTTATTTATTATTTATTTATTCTTTAGTTTTTGTTTATTCATTAATTATTAAATAATTATAATTGTTTTATTTACTTATTAATTTACTGTAATTTTATTATTATTTTCCTTTTAAAGTGTTATTTATTGTTTATTTCTTATTTATTTATTTATCATTGTTATTTTTGTATTTCTTTCCTATTTTTTATTATTTATTATTTATTTATAATTTGTTTATTCTTATAAAATAATATATATATATATATACATATACATATATATATATAAGTATATTAAATTTTATTTATTCACCACATGAAGAATTTACTGGAGTGGTATAGTCTTTGGAGAATTTGCAAGAGGTAAGGGGTTCAAATCCCACCCAAGGTAGAATTTATATATATGGGTTACACATGTGCATGTTCCTTTAAATAATTAATTAAATAATTAAAAATAAAAAATAAATTAAAAATTTAATCAAATTAAAAGAATTAATTAATAAAAATAAATTTAAAATAAAAATTTAAATTTTAAAAATTTAAATTTTAAAAATTCAAATAAAAAAATTCAACAAATAATTTTAAAAAGTAAAAAATGTAGTGAAATCATTTAGTGGTGGATTAAACCACCGCTAAATGATTCACCTAATTTAAAAAAAAATTGATGCCAAATCCATCTATAATGGTTTTGAAAAACTTGTGCTATATAAATGTCAGCACGACTTAGCAGTGGTTTTACATAACCTTCCGAGAATGATTTAGCGGCAGATTAAAATGTTGTTAAACCATAAAAGTGATGTTGAAGGCCAAATTTTGTGTTTTCTACTTATCCTTTTCACTTCATTTGATAACCTTCACAACTCACAAGATAAGACAAATTCCACAAGTCTCTTTTTTCAACCACAAATGACCACTGATAAGATTATCCCTGATTGGAGCCCCCTGGTCTACACCATTTATAAACATTCTATGATGCTCATTGTAAAGAGAACCCCATCTAGGGTATACAACCACAATAATCACTTAACCAAATACACATGCCATCATTGAAAATGTTGTAAGGTTTCATGCATTTTAGGATGCATGTTAGGAACCACATCCACCAATTTTGTACAATGCACATGCCCCATTATGAAATGCTCATAGCCCATGGGATACTGAGCCTTCCACCCACACCATAACAACAGTATTCCAAAGGTTTTCCCCATATTTATCAGGATCTCTAACCTACTGATGTTCTTAATCCATGATTCCCCAAAAAAATTTTCATTAACCATTTTTGAAAGATATCGTTTAGAACTTCAATTGCAAAAATTACCTCAACTGACTATCCAACGCCCCTTCACTACTCTATAGGTGGCCCAATCCACCATTATCTAATGTATATGGTCTATACCATTCAGGTAACCCAACTCTATTGGCATCACAACCATAGAAAGAACTATCCTATGAAAAAAATCATTATTCATCCAAGAAATAATTAAATATATATAAACATTGTTTTTTAAGGGATGGGTAAATTCAAACAAACCCCCCTATTTTAAAATCAATGGTCAATGATTTACAAAAGTAGTATTTATATATGCTTTTGATCGCAATTCCAATCTTCTTATTCTGAGAAGAATTGTATCATCCAAAAATTTTAAATCCTTTAAAATCAATATTATGTTCTATAACATGGGTCACACGCAACACCCAATGTAAAAAAATCACAACATATTGAAATTACCTTATTAATAATGCTATAATAAGCACTAATATAGTAAACCATTAATACTCATTATAATTATAATGGAAATAATTAATATGTGTAAATATTTAAAATTTTATTTTCAATAGAATAAATATTATTTATAATATATATTTTATTTTAAATAGGTAAAATTAAATTTGATAAAATAAATCTAATTTACAAATTCACAATATATAATTAATGAATAAAATTATTCATTTTCAAATATTTATTGTTCCTTAAAAACGTTTTTCAAACATTTTTCGATCTAAAGTAAAATATCACATTCATATAAATATTGTTTTTGGTATTCTCATAAAATATTATTTTCAAAGTGATTTTCATCTTTAGATTTCCATTGATGTAACTTACCTTTTTTTAATTCAAATTAAAAAAAATTCTGGTTCTCAAATTAGTAACCTTGATAACATCATCATATATAAATTAAAAAGTTATATTATGTTATTTTTGAAAAATAATTATGCATGTGTACGTATGCCTATTTTTTAATTATGTTTACAGACATCATGAAAAAAATTTAATTGTATTTTTTTCATATTTTAAATCACAAGGTTCAAATTAGATATTCAGTTTAATTTTAATTTTGTTAATCAAAATTTATTACTGTGGTTAAGAAATAGTTACCCCAGAGAAAAACAAAATTTCCAAAAAGCATTTTACTAAGGGAGAGGGTCATGACCTGTTAAAAACGTCTTCTAAAAAATGGATTTATGAGTTGTGGATAGAAAAAAAAATTAACTTTATTTCATAATTTTTCTTTTTTAAATCCCTTCACACTTTATATTGAAATTAAAATTTTAAAATTCAAACTGTATTTCCAAAACGCACAATCTCTTCACTTATAAAATTTTAACGCTTCTGCCACATTAATAATAAAACATTACTCAAATTAAACATTGAAATTTTGAAATATCACTCTCCATATAACCCAATCCCAGTACCATAATATTGGGTCCAATCACAGTTATTCTATTCCCTTCAATTTCTGGGAGACTTCAAAGGAATGATCAAATCTCCAACATCAGTATTTTGTCCTTCGTATATTAACCTTCATAATATTACTCTTCCAAATATCTTATCACCGTAATAATAAAATTAAATATGTAAAATAAATAAACTATATGTTTTTATATTTTTGGTTTATACATTATTAATTCAATTCCATCCACTAATAATTAAATTGAACGTCAATCGTGAATGTGGATGGTATACCACCTTGATGAATAATCATTTTTTCATTTCACTTATATTTATTCATTATTTATCCAAAAATCATAAAATAATCTTTAAAATATTAAAAACATCAATATAATATAATTATTATTATGTTATCTTTATATTTAATCAAATTAAATATCCCTATTAATATACACACCAACCAAGTTAATGAGAGTTCAAGTTTGTGCCGATTTAACAACCTACATGAACAATTTTATGGAAAACAATCATGGATGAATATGTGATCATTAATAATAATAATATAATAATATCATATGAAAATAATTATTATTATGTGTATCTAACAAACATTATATTATATATTTATCTTTTTATTAATGTGTCTTTTTTCATTCTCTGCAATCACCGAAATAAGCCAACATTAATTCAATTTTCACATAGCGTAACTAAAAAAGTTATGGAATGGTATAAGAGAATTAAATATAAAAATAAGTAACATATTAAAGTATATTATTTATGTATTAATTATAAACTTGGTATCAATGAATGGGTAGTTATATAATCATTACAGAACATGAAAAAGCAGTTAATGTTTTTAACTATTAATAGTAAAAAATAAGATAGCACTAAAAAATATTCCCTTACAAAATAATTATAAATAAGGGGAAAAAGGAAAAATTGATGAATAATATTATTAAATAGATGATTATTGTTTCTATATTTGTCATAAAAGAATTTATAATGCCATAAAATAAGCACGGAAGCAAGGTCAGGGTTTTACATCTCAACTTCTATTCATAGTTATATGTTTTAATGTTATGCAAAATATTTATTATTTATACGATGTATATTCTAAAAAAGAATTTATTTTGGAATAATAACTTATTTAATTCATCTTATTTACTGAATCATGTGAATTTTATGCTTGATATTATTTTTGATTAAAAAAGTATTGAAGTCAAAAGAGGTTTTCATGACTGAAATGTCCTCATTTGGTCAAATTGACTCTTCTTTTTCAATTATACATAATGAATGATATATACTAATATATGATGATTTTAGGATGTATTTACCGCTTATATTTTGTTTAAATCATGTTTCACACCAAATTATTCTTTCTTGATGATCTTATTATTTCATGACAAATATTGTTTTATGAGTAATTCCAATTTATTTTATGAGACTTGTCCTCCATATCTATGTTTCGACTACCCACTTATTTTCTATTAACCCCAATTAAATTTACAAATTTTTAATATCTAATGATAATTTTTATACCCTTTATTATAATTATAAAAAGGTTCATCATATTTTTAATGATATTGGTTTTCAATAAGTTATTTTCAAAATTTTAAAAACATGATTACATTAATTAAATATAATAGGTTTTAAAATCCCCTTTAGATATTATTTTGATAAAATTTATAAATTTTTAAAATTTCCATTGCTAATTAATATTTTTGAAATTGAATTTTAAATTTTATTTTCACTTCAATCTTTGGAAAAAATCATTTCCTTTTCAAGTATCCATTATTTAATATTATCTTAAAAGTAAGGATTTCAATATTATTTTCACTTACCATTTCCAAAACCTTTATAACAGTTCACGTAAATATTATTTTGAACTATTTATAATAATTTTTTAAAAATTATTCTCATCACCTCCACATAAATCATTGAATTCAATTTATACACCATCACTTATAACAATTTTTAATACGATTTGTCAAAACTTATGTATCATAAATTCTATTTTTTCTACAAGGTATCTCTCTCACGAGGATTTTTTTATCATACTTTATATTTTATTATATTATGATTTATTTGTATAAATATTTTTTTATTATAATATTATTATTTTTTCATGTTTTGGGATGTGTTTTAATGTTTTTGGATATTTATTTTTTCAATGGGTTCTTTATGAGAAGTTGAATGTTTTATTTTCAAGTGGCACACAAATGTATGATTTTTAAGATAGTTGGGACATAATTCACCATCAAATTTAATGGGTAATTGATTATATGTAATGTTGTAACAATTTTATGTGAACATTTTATCAATTATCTATGTTCATTAAGGATTTCTGTGATGGAATATTAACTCTACATAAGCATTTACGTGTGAAAACATTGGTGGATAGCCAAGTTCCCAATGATAATAAATACTATGTTCATGATTCTTCCCTATTTTCGATATTTTTATAAATTTAAGACCTGTTTTCATTATTATGACATATTTTTAATATACTCCACACTTTTATGCAATGATCACATGTTTTTTGTTTTTAACATATATTTTGAGCCAAGTCATATATTTTATGATATGTTAAGAATTGTTTATGATGTATTTCAACTTTATCAAGTTTTTGTATTATAATTGAATGTATAATGCCCCCATATATTGATACTTAAATCATTATCTAATTTTCCCTCATGTTTAGGATATGATACATTATTATATTTTCCCCCTTACTGAGCATCTAAGCTCACGCCTTTTCTTATGATTCTAATCCTCTACTTATGAAGGATATTATATCATATGTTATATATAGTAAATGGTTTAAAGGAGAATTATTATGTATAAATGTTCCCAACTATAGTAAAATAATGTGTTCTCTTATCTAATATTTAAGACAAAAAAACCTTTTGTTCATTGGAATTTTCGATTGTAGTGAGATGAATTAATAAAACTATTGTATTAATGTATTAATTACTTAATATTTATCTTGGATAAATGTTTTTAGTAATAGAGTTATGTTTAGAAATTCTGTAGATTATTTTAGTTTATTTTAGATAAATTTATCAAATACTAGGAGAAAAACCAAGGGATCAGTCTATGTATATGATAAAATCCTGGTGTTTTGATAAAGTAGAGATTTTATGGTTCTATTCGAAATTAAATTTCTATATATATAATAAATGTGGATGACTGATTAGTAGAATATGTACCTATGGGTTAAACATGTAATGATGGTTTGTTGGTTATTAACTGTATCATTACATGATTCCCAGTAATGTGGCCAAACTACCAACCGCGTTTGACACTCCTATAGGGATTTGATTTTGTTGATCATATTCCCTTTTCAAACCACAATGAAGGATTAATTTCCAAATTACGTTGAGGAGTTCAAAATAACCCAACATAAATTTACCTAGACGAAACTAAAAATGATACATATTGATGTAATTGAATGATTGGTCATTATTAAAATGTAATGGAATAATATTTTTTAAGTATAAATTACATTTTCTGATTATGAAAATATCTCTATATTGTAAATGTTTAGTCACTCTTTTAAAAACATTCTATATTATTAAATGAGGCAACGAGAAGGAGTCATAGGTATGAGTGAAATGACAATATTTCCACAATGAATAACCCATTATAAATAAATATGAAATGAGACAAATTGTTTTTTACCAAACCATATATCAAAGAATATGATTAAAAATGATTACATATTAAAATTCCCAAATAGACCAAAAAATAAATATGGAGTCTCATGAAATGTCAAGTGATGAACATGCTAATGGAAGAAAATTCAATTTCTTATATGTTAAAATTGTGGTAATAATCATTAATTTAATTACCTCAAGGGGACTACAATATGCATCACTTGTGGTCAAGTATTTCATATAGCATGAAACTGTAAATATAAAATGAACATTCAATTTATCATTATGAAAGAAGATGGAACTAATTCAATATCACCACTAAATATTATATATCTCATGTATGGAGAACTTCGTAATTATCTAAACAAATTCCCTAATTCAATGATTGATGAGGCTGGTATAAATCCACAATATCCAAGATCCAAGGATCAAGGAAGAAAAAATATATTGACCATTGATGAAGAGGATAGTGGTAATTAGGTTTTCATTACCCTCAACAATGAATTAGAAAATATATTCTGGTTTTGTCAATCCTATTGTATCTAGGGGTTTTTCTAAGAATATAAATTCACCAACATTAGTGATTTTTATTTTAAGGAAGATATTTAATGATAAATTTTTTTATATGCAAATAAACTCAATGAAAATGAAAATATCATTCATCAATATTTTTTACTCTATTTGATAGCACTTCAAATTCTAGAATATGGATAATAAGTTCTAGATCAACCTGATCATCTATTAGTTTAATTAAAATTTTGAATTACCTAATGAAAAATAAATCATTCACATAGGCCTTAATACTTAGCTATGAGATACATTTCCTTAAAATGATTTAAGAAAATAAGTGTTTTCTAGTCTCCACTATGATATTGAGGATAATATTTCATTAGAGATTATATCTTGAAGAATTTTAATATTTTCACCACCATTTTATACCCTTCCAATTAAATTATAACTAAATTGTGAGGATGATATTTATTAAAGAGGGTAAAATATAATGACCCAATAATTTGGATCCTTTAAAATACATAATATT
Source organism: Viscum album (assembly GCA_963277665.1). NCBI lineage: Eukaryota > Viridiplantae > Streptophyta > Magnoliopsida > Santalales > Viscaceae > Viscum > Viscum album. The sequence goes on along the minus strand of OY728126.1, from coordinate 1,275,912,893 downwards.
CTCTATAACATATGTCACACACTACACCCAATTCGAAAAACCCAAAAAATATTATGAATGAATTATTAATAAATCTATAATAATCCAATGTGTGATAAACTATTAAAGAATTTTTACTTTAGAATATAGATTGTTAATGTGAGTTAATTTTGATAAGATATTATTAAATAAAAACATTTTTCATTATATTAAATATTTTTTTTAAAAAAAATTGCTATTTTTATAATTTAAATTAGATGCATTAATCCTTGTTTTTAAATTCATCATACCAAAATTTACATATTATGATCATTGGACCGTTTTCAAAAAAAAAATGTTATCTTTTACTCAAAAAACATGGTATTTAAAAAAAATATTTTCTATGATTTCATCACTATGTAAGAAAAACCTAGAAGATTAAAAAACAATAAATTAATGAAATATTAGGTTATTTATTAACATTACTAATATCTATATATTCTGTATACATATAAAACCTATGCTAAATAATTTTAGAAATAAAGTAAAATGATACCACAATTTAGAAACTATTTTTTGTATTCGATTTAAATAACATATTTTAATGGTGAGGTTATATTTGCAAATTCATTTGAAGGTTCAAAAGTTTTATTTAATAATTAATGAATCTATTGTTGTCTCTATAAATATTAACCACAGCAACATTTTCATACATAAATTTAAAATATTAATAATATTATTTTTTTAAATAGTTTTTCACTTTTATGTGTGATTATTTTAAATTTTAATTTTCCTAACTATTGGATTTTTTTGATAAAATAGTTATTACATTTGAAATTATACGGTTCATATTATATAACCTGGTAATTTTTAATATAAATAATTTATATAAGTTTCTATGTTTAAAAAATAGTTACCGTGAAAAAAAAGTTGAAATGGTAAAAAATACTTTTACTCAGGGGGAAATGAAATAACATGTTAAAAACATGATTCTGAAATTTCGTTGTAGAGTTTTTTCGGGATCAACCTCACCCTATTTATTCATTTTTCCCATTTTAATCCCTTCATCATTTAACTGTGAAATTAAATTACAAAAAAACAATGGGTATTTCAAAAACAACACTTATATTCACTTATAAAAAGGTTTGAGTTTGACACTTCAATACTTACATATCCTTAGGATTAATCCGAAAAATCCCTACCATTATATTCTATATAGAACCCAATCCTATGAAAATAATCCCTTATTCATTCATTGTAATTCTAATTCCATTAATTTTAAGGGGAATTCCAAGGAATGATCAAGTCTCCAACGTAAGTATTATATCATTATTATGTTATTCCTCATAATAATTCTCTTAAAAATGTCTTATAAATATAAAAATATAATTAATTATGTATAATTATTATAATTAAATGGGTTTATATAAATTTCACAAATTTTAGTAAATAATTTCCATCATATTTTGGAAACAATTGAACGTCAATTGTGTATGTTTAGAGACTACTGCCACCCAAAAGAATTGTTTTTTCATTTTTTTATAGTTTTTCATTATTTATAAAAAATATTCAAATTCTATTAACAATCGTAAAAACTATTTATAAAATAATTATTATTTTTATAAAACAATTTTTTCAAAACAAAAACCTGCATATCCTTACTACCCAATGGAGTTAAAGCATGTTCATGTTTGGGTCAGTTAACCACCAACAAGAATGATGCTATAATTATTTATTATGGATGAATACGAGAACATTAAAACAAATATTTTTATACTATAATGTGAAACTAACTATTTTTATATGTTCTGTAAAATATTATAACATTTGTTTAACATGTTAATAATGTATCGTTTTTTATTCGTTGAAATCACCGAAGAAAAAAACATTGATTCCATTTTCATGCATCATAACTGGAATAATTTTGGAATGGTATGGAAGAAATAAATGTAAAAATAAATTAATATTATAGTATCTTTAATTTTATTTTAATAATGAACTTGTTATGATATAATTATTAAGGATATAAATATTATGGAATGTTAAAAGATAGTTAAATTAATAACACCCGATAGATGAAAATATGTAATAACTATCCAATATTCCCAAAATTAGTAATTTTAAATACTAGACATAATTTGTAGCATATAATGATAATTTTATTGAATAGATTATTTTTGATGTTGTGTTTATTTTAAAGGATATTAGCATTTCATAAACTAAGTAAGTAAATAATGAAAGAGTTTTTCATCTCAACGTCTCTACATTAAGACATGTTTATATGTAACGCATCAATTTCATATTTATATGGTATTTGTACGTTACATGAATTTATTTAATAATAATAAATGGTTTAATTAATGGAATTTATAAAAACAAATTATTTTTATGCTTCTAATGACTTTTGATTAAAAATTACTAAATCCAAAACGGGTTTCCATGACTCAATTATCTTACTTTTTATCCATGTTTTTACATCCCAACAATGTGATCCTTTCCCTAGTGGAAACTAAAATTTTTCTTATGTCAATGATTTTATTTTTAAAATTTATTCATTTTGGGACTAAGGCTTCAACATCTTTTTAATTATTTTGGTTTTCAATATGGTTACTTTAAAAGGATAAAAATATATTTACCTACGTGCAAAATATAATGGGGTTTTCACCCAATTCAATTTTTATTTTGATATACTTTATGTAAATTTAAGAGTTACATTATTAATGATTCATTTTAATATTAAATGTTTTCAAAGTATTTTCACTTGCCTTTATTGAAAACATTATTTTATTTTCCAGTATCTATTATTAAATATTGTTTTAAAATAAAATATTTTCAATGTATTTTTTCATCTCATTTTGGAAAACATTATTTATTATCACCTAACTTTTATTGTTATCTTATTATAATAAGGTGTCCAAAAGTATTATCTTTCCCACCATATAATGGGTTTTAGTTTGATTTTACTAAATCTTTTAAAACAATGTTTATAATGTTTGGGGAAAACTTTTGTATCCTTACTTATATTTTTTCTCCATGGGTTACCTCTTATAAAGTGATTTTTTATCATCATTTATATGTCATTATGATATGATTAAATTTTTTTAATAAGAGTTTCGATATTATGTGATTTATTTAGTTCATTTTATATGATATGTATTATTGTTTTATGAAACCCATTATATTTCTTTACGTTCATTATGAGATTATGAATTCTTGAGTTCTAAGTGGTATACCTATGAATGGATTATAAATGGGTGGGACCTATATCATTATATAATTAACTTGGTAATGTATTTTATATCATTATATATAAATTTTATGTGAATATGTCAATGCGTATCTATTTTCACAATGGATGAGTGTGATGAGGTATTGACTCTTCTCAAAACTGAACATGTGAACAGGTTAATGGGTAGCCTGGATCCCTATGATATGAAATAATATGTTTAATTTTCATACACATATTCATGTTGTTTATAAATATTTTACATATGATTCTAGGTTATGACATATTTTTAAAGTATTCCTCACTTTTATATCATGACCACATGTTTTTTATTATTGTTATGTATTTTGAGCCGTGTAATATCTTACAGGATTTCTTAATGATATTTAAATTATTTTATATTTATTTATTATATTTAATTATTATATTTTATGATTATAATTTATGGTCATATTTCATGTAGTTAATATATTTAATTCTTTCTAAAATTCTCAGTCATTTTTTTCAGGACTCGTCCTAGTGGGTCTCGTGCCACGACTCCCCAAACCCACCTTTAATAAGCCAAGGGTTGGAGACTAGCACCAAGAAGAAATATCACTAACGTGTGAGACATTTCCAAAGTACCTATTAATAGAAAAAACGAAACATATCAATTCCCAAAAAAAAAAGAAATGTAAAAAACCTCATGATGAAACCAAATTCATGCTTACATCTATATACCACAACTAGAGTATAAAGGGAAGTACAGTAAACATATCCAAATACCAGCCCACTAAAAAGAGTCTGTAACAGAAGTACATCCTGGAATTAAATGAACTAGGACTTCTATCTATAGTTATATGAACATAGATTAGTATGTCCGGTATTACTATGAATAGTCTGGTCCAGGTCTGCATAGGACACTATAAATAATCAATCATCTGTAGAAGACCTGAAAAGTGTGGGAAAAGCTCGTGCTGGTTAGAGTATAACATGTCTTAGAAGGACACCCTGAATCCACAAACAATCCAAAAAGTTAAGTGTAGTGATCTCTATATAGGTGTATTTATATAACACATATAACAATAATGTCCAGATATTCTCAGTACAATACTCTAATTCTAAAGGTAAGACACAACCATAATATACCAGCCATAGGATTTTATATTGAAGATTTAACAAGGCACTTATTCAGGAGAACACACACATCAGTATGATAGCAATGATGATGCACTTATAAGAGGTGCTTCTCTTCAGGTTTATCCATTAGAAATACATGATAATAGATTTGAAGGTAATACGATACATCAAATGAGACTCAAATCTAGGGACATTGGGAGATGCTGACAACTCAAAAAAATATTAATCTGCTAAGTAGAGGATCAACGCCCATGCATTAGTGGTCATGTCGATACTAATAATTCCACTGAGGTCACGAAGATGAATAGAGCATCCCACTCCATTCCTATTAGGTTGGATTCTGACAACTCTACCCACGATGTCCTACCGAAGCGATTGTAGTCCTAGGATTAGAAAATGATTTTCACGAAACATTAGGGAAATGATAAAGGGAACGATCCATAATAAAACTTGTACAATATATATAGGACATGATAGTCGGGCCATGTAGAAATTGGTACATGGCATGTAGTGGGGGAACATATTTACAAGACATTCCAATTTTTCAGTATAACCTCATGTGCCCTTGCTATTTAATATTTTAAAATTTTTCAAACATTTGTTCCGGGGATGTTGGGCCTCAAAATTACACTCCATCACATCACCTAATCTTGATATCAATCCATATAATATAAAAAATAATACACATAAAAATTAGGGACATTAAATTATCCCCACCTTGGGGTTTTACGTCCTTCGAAATCCAAAAAAGGCTACTCAAATACATGTGTGTACAGAGCATGAATCTTAGACTCCCACTCCAAAGTGATCTCATGGAGATTCATGTGCTTTCACTTGACACACACCATAGGAATCGTTCTCCCATAAATGATCCTTTCATGCTGATCTTTGATCTCCATGGGTTACTTAGAAAAAGTCTCTCTACACATGATGTAAAAATTTCACCTTTTTATAATGAGCGAGGGTTCATTATGGCACCACATCATCTGTGACACATGGAAGGAGTCTTATACTCGGTCAAACTGTGGGGGTAGATCTAAGCGGGAATCCACATCACCAACTGTAATTAGTATCTGTAAAGGGTTAATGAACCTATAAGATAAATTTTTTCCACTAAAAAATATTTATAATCTACTTCGAGGTGAAACCCATAGGAAAACATGGTTACATACTCAAAATACAAAGGCCTCTGTCGCATGTCAGCATAAGACGCTTAATGGCTCTGTGCAGTATTCATCCGGTCCTTAGTGATTTCCAACTTCTATGTAGTCGCTTTCACCAACTCTGAGAACAAAAGAAGTTAATCTTATTGGTATGTCCAGTAATGTGGGGACCTATATGATCACTCGTACAATGCCTAAAATGGTTCCATACCAATTGTGTATTTTTATTTGTTATTGTATGAAAACATCACCAGTGATAGGTTTTTATTCCAACTATGGACAATTTCTAACATAGAAGCTCGAAAAATGTCCTCTAGAACATGGATGGTCCATTCCATGGGGTTGTTAGTCTTGGGTGAAACACTATGCTCAAGCATAACTGGGTCCCAAATACCTTATGTAATCCCTTAAACAGCAAGGATGTGAATAATGAATTATGATTATAATAAATCATCGATGGGACTCCATTGAGTCAATATCTCTCTTACAATTATAGGTGTCTGAACCTCTCTACTGAAATATACTCCCAGATAGCTATGAATTGGGCCAAATTGGTGGGTCCGTTGGAAAACACCCAGATGGCATCATGTCCCCTAGAATTATATTGTAATCCAATCACAAAGTCCATATATATTCCATATAGCTTCCATTATAGAAACTCAAGGGGTTTATCTAAACCCATTTGAACATGGTGATAAGCCTTAAATTTCTGAATAGTAACTCATCACGAGACAAACTTTGCAAATCCTTTACTCATCCATGGGAACCAAAAACGACATCATAGTTCCGGATACATATTTCCCCCAACTGGATGTACTACCAATGGGTATGTATAAAACTCATTCAGAACCACTTCCTGCAATTTCATAGGCACCATCATGTTTCCTATGTAAAGAATGATGTGATCCATAACTATAGAAATCCCATCAGTAGCATGACATGTTGATATCTGAGTACATAGAGTCTCCAATTCGTTATCCCCAAGTTGTGCCTCCATGACATAGTGAATGATTAGTGCGGTGACAACCATCAACTAGAGGTAAGATACGCCATATCCATACAAAATGTTTAACTGCAATGAGGTTAGTTGGTCGGACGCCTCATTCAATAACTGCGAACATCATATCCTACTAAGAGTATATACTACCAAACTCATCTTCCCATGAGTATAACCAATTTTGAAGTAATGATCATAAAATAACTATATCTATACCCTATTTATTATGTTGTGATCCATCCGAGAGATGATATAATTGATAATATTGTCATTTAAGTAGAAGATAAATTGATTTCCCATTAGGTAGTGTCACTATATCATTAATTTCAAGACTACCACTGCTAACTCAAGATTGTGTGATATTTAGTTATTCTCATATTCTCTCAACTAGTGTCTACCATTGTAAATAATATATTTCCTCTATACCATGATACAACCTAGAATTTTTCCTAATTTATCGTAGAATGATATATACTTGAAGCCCTACTCTGGAAATCAAAAAGATTGGATTGCATGTCAAACTCTACCTATACTTCTAAAAAACATGTTCGAACTTCTCCTTCCACAAATATGGATTCTCCATTCTACTAAAATCTATCATTGGTGATAATATCATGGAGAAATCATGTATTAATCTCATGTAATAGTCTGCAAACCCATGGATGTTATACACCCCAGTCATTCTCTTAGGTGGCCCACATGATAACATCATCTCAACCTTTCATGGGTCCACAAACACACCATATACTGAGATAAATTGTCCAATAAAGTGAATGAAATGAATCCTAAATAAGAACTTCAAGATCGTTCCATAAATATGGTGCTCTCAAAGTATGTGCAGAACTATCTGTAAGTGTCTCACATGCTCCACCTCGGATGCTGAGTACACAATGATATCATCAATAAAGAATACCACGACCACGTCTATGTAAGGTAGAAAGATATAGTTCATGAGTTCCATGAACAATGATGTTGAATTCATCATTACAAATAGCATCACCAAGTACCCCCAATGAATATAACGAAATCTAATGACCCTCTTCAGTATATCATCATCTCGTACTCGAAACTAGTGACATACAGATATGAGTTCATCCATCGATAACCATAGGAAACATATCAAATGATCAAAGACATATTTGATCGTTGGTTGTGGATAATTATTATTCATGGTCACTAGGCTCATTCAACGGTAGTCCAAAAACAACCTCAACAACCATATTCCTTCTTTAAAAAAACTTTGGTTTCCTATGGTGAAACATTGTATCTTATGAAGACCTTCTTCTGCATGTCCTCAGAATGAATCATCTGCTGGAACATCTATGCAGGAATAATCTAATATGTTGGTAAAGTTATTGTATTCATCCTATAATTTTAATCAATTCATAAGTTTATCTCTTTGTGGAGAGGTAAACATGGAACATCTTCAAGAAATACATCCCCATACTCTGCCACAACTATAGGAAACTGGGAACTCATAACATCTATTTCATTAATGGTAAATCTAGCTAACTAATGTGTAATTGTCTACACACTTCAATTCATTAGACCATCATATGCTAAATTAGATTTCATTTCCCCGAAAAAGGAAAAACTCATTATAGCACTATGGAAAAACCACACCCTTTACCTATAATTTTCAATCTGGGTTTGTACTGTAGATAAACAATTTAGTCTAGGAATAAAGTTGTATGGCCTCAACACTAAAACCAAGAGGTTCCAACTGAAAATCTCAGCACTATTGTTCAAGTCTCATTATCGGCATAGATTTGTGATCACTGAGTATCCTCTAGTTGCTGCCTAAAATAATAAGGGTTGAGTCAATGTTTCAACTGGAATCTCAGTGTATCATTCAAGATATGTGGTGTGAAATGAATGATTAGAACCTCTTTCTATCAATACCACGACAACAGTAGCTAAGAAACAGGTCGTACCTCAAATCCTTCCACAATCCCCTGGTTCATATGCCTCGACGACATGCAGATTTCCATTCCCCTATCCTTCTAATCCCATGTCCTTTCATGGACCACCTGGAGTGGTGGAGGTAACAAGTAGAAATGTGGGTCGCCTCTGGCAACTATACCATATCCTTTTCCACATCCTCTTCCCTAAATATATTCATCCTATTTTTATTGTGTCTACCTCAGTTTTCCATCTATGGTATCCTTATAATCATTACAATGGGTAGGAAAGTGTCAATAAATATGTACCCAATAGTCACATGATTAAAACCACATCCCTCTAGACTGACTAGATCCACAATATAATCTTGGAAATACTGATCCTATGTCCATGGACCTCCTCGTAAATCACCTATCATGACCATGTCCCTATGAATAACGTAATATACCTATTTTTGAGTTCACTGCACCAACATGACCACTACTTACTATCATCAAATTTATTTTTTCATCCATCAATCATTGAGCAACCAAATATCTATCAATCACTCCATCATAAGTAAGAATGAATAGATGGACCGCATGGGCTTTTATGCATTAAAAATACCTCACTCAATTGTTTGAGAACTAATGTAATAGACTAAAACCATGTCCATTGAAAACCTGGAAATGTTGGTAACCCCAATGAATAATCAGCTAATCAGATACTGCCCTGCTCCAGATGAAGAAGCTCCTGGATATGCAAAAACCACATCATAACTAGAGAAAAACCCCTATGTATAGTTTATCAAAATATTTCCAAAAAATAGATAACTAATCATGATTTTGGGAAACCAAACTCCGCTATTTTCTTTTTGAACCATGAGGGTGGATTTCTGCCAAGAACACCATATGATTTGTTGGTCTTCTAGCTATACAGAAAACTTGGGTCACCTCCTCAAGCTAGTCCTCATCCTCTTGTGTTTCGGGAATTCCTCAAAACCTAAGAGGTCTCTTCCACTGAATCTCATGAAGTGTTCATAGCATAATCTCCTCATTAAATGGTATTGTGGGTACCCATGATTCACTACAACTGTTGGTATGGATTGTCCTCCACCTAGAGGTAACATTGGGGTAACAGGTCCCTATATCGACACATTGTCACTGAGGGGGACATTCTCATGATCATGTTACTAAATCCTAGATGGAATATTTCATAGAGGCATCCTATAAGTAAAAAGGATGTACAAAGATCACATAGTATATCTAGAGATCTTACATAAAGAGGAATCATAAATCACAACCCATTCTTATATGATTCATGTTCCATTATTTTCCATCCAATCAGTGTTCTCATATATCGATTGAAAAAGAATTTGATCAGTGTTCTAGTGTACAAATATTTTAGTCACTGTGGAAACACTGGTGTCTCAGGCCGGAATGGTTAACTCAAAACACTTAACACTGTTTCTCAAACCAATATCACACACTCATGGTCCTAAAGTAGAACAGACCACACTGATACCACTCTATCACAACCCATCCTAAGGGGATATATACTGTGACTACCCAAGCTGTCCTCCAATAGGATATGAGTTGGTGACTAGAACCGAGTAGGCATATCACTAACATGGGTGACATTTCCTATGTAATCGCACACACGCACACATCTGAAATCCCAAAAAATGATTAAATCTAAGAAAACCACTATGAAACCAAATGCATGCATACATCTATATCCCACGAAAAATGTACGATAGGAAGTAATGTGAAGTAAACATAGAGAAATACAATCCCACCATAAAGAGTATGGAACACAAGTCCAACCTCAAATTAATGGTTCTTGGACTACTATATATAGCTGTAGGGACACTTCTCAATCTATCTAGTCTAACTATGAACCTTATGGTCCTAGTACGCCATTGAATATGTCAAAAGATTGATCTTCTGAATAGTAAATGACATGTGTAGGAAAATTTCATGTAGGTGTGAGTATAAATATACTCAATAGGACATCCTGAAACCACAAAGGAATACAAGAAAGAAATTTATTTTCATCTCTACACACGTATATTTCTACAACACATATAACACGAATATCCAGATATACTCCATATTAGGAACACGTTCTAAAGGTAAGTTGCAAACATAGTATACCGACTTTTGGATTTCAGTTCGAATATTCTACTACGCCTTCATACAGAAGAACTCACTCTTGAGTCTGGTAGCACTGATGACGCCCATCTGAAAGGTGCTTCTTATCGAGTATTTCCATGTGAAATATATTTTAATTGATCTGAAAAGAATACGATATAGTATATGAGGATCTATCCATGACCATTGGGTGATACCAACAACTCGATCTAGATTAACCCGCTAAGTACAGGATCAGCACCCATGTTGTGTTGGACACAACAATACCATGAAATATCTATAGATAATTAATATTAATAGAGGATACCACTCTATGCATCTTGGGGGGGGGGGGATTCCAACTTCTCAATAAAGTTAGACTTTCTATTAGGATCATAGTCCTAGGATTTGGAATTAAATTTTACAAACCCTCAGGGAAATGATAATGGGAAGAAAATCTATCAAAACCTTTAAAAGATATAGAGTACAAGATAATAATGAAATTTAGAATGTGGTACAGAACATGTAGTATGGGAACATACAGTGTCCCCTGACCCTGGGTAATTCCCATGTAAAACAGCTTGTGTCATTTAAACTATGTCAAGTAGATGAGGGGTACACATAGTGTAGATGGGTTACACACCATATACCGATATCTGGTGTCCATCATTGTACTATGGTCGTGTGCTATTACATGGAGAAAGACCTTTTATCCCTACCCATGTACAATTACAAAGGGTATCTGATCTACCAAGTCCATGCCATATCATGGAGGGGAGTACACACTGTGTATGGTGGTAGTGTAGTCCACCCTCTATCAGTGTTCCTCCAAAACACATGACTTGTTTGTCCTAGGGGGACACTCACACCATGTAATCAAATACTACACACTATGTGTATTGGGTTTTTTTAGAACCATTATTCTTCCTCCCACTTACACTAGTCATTCATCCAACATCTGCTCTGATGACTGGATCTCCTCAAAACATCGTATCTATTGTTGTTTTCCCATTCTAACAATGAATCAAAGGGATTTTGGACATCAAATGCATAAGAAATTTTCATAATATATGTTTTTCATTACCATCGAAAACATGAAATCAGAAACCCCCAACATTCAATCCACTATCGTAATGACTCTTTCACCTCCGTCAAGTCATTCTGATGTTGGATATATGGTTTCAGGTTCTTTCTCTACAAATTTAAGGTGAAATGATCGATTTCTCAAAAATGGTTCCAATGCATGGGGAAGAATGAGGAACACATGAATGGGGGGGATAAGGAAAAACCAATATAAAGATAAAAAACTAGATTGATGTTTGTGTTGATTTGGGTTCATAATTGTTAAAATGATAAGAGAATCAAAAATGAATTTTAAGATTAAACTCCCAATCAGTCCCGAAAAAATAGCCCATCCTACATAACAATCAATATGTGTGCCAATATGTTCATGTATTTTCCTATGATCAACATATAAATCAATAAAAATCGATAGAAAACAAAACAATACATCCTACCTTGGGTTGGATCGGACACTAACAAAGGAATAGAATTGTGTCATCATTATTGGCTTTATCCATCAAGATTTGTGTGTGCTGATCATCGATCTAAGTTTTTATAATCATTCGTTAGGAAGGATCCTCTAAATATTATCTCTCAAATGTTTAATTTCTAGGGATATGAGTCAAACCTTGAATTTTGGAAAAATATGTCTTATTTAAATATCTACCTTACTGCGTCGACGATTTGAGATAAAATATTTTTCGTAATTTTTTTAGTCATTTGAGAATTTGTTATGACCTTTATCATATCAACCCAGGACGACCAACGATAGGACTCACCTAATGTAAATATACCGTTATTAACTCAATGGTTCTCTCAGTTTTCTGGTCTGGGAACCTATTTAAAATTTATTCCGCATTTTTAGAGTAACTGCTTGTGCATGTTTTATTTAATATTCCGAACAATTTTTCTGGGCACACCAGGTCATGGAATTTCATGTCGTCATAGCACTTAATTTAGAAACTAGTCAATATAATATAAAAAATTAATACATAGAAAACTCCAGGACATTATAATGTTAGTGATCTGACACTTAGGATATATTTTCCCCCAACTATGAATCTGAGAAAATTCCATTCTTATATTTCAAATAATAATATTATGATGATGATTACATCATAAGAGATATAACTAAAAGGGGTTATAGTATCATGATCATTGCGATATGTTAACAATTTTGGGAAAATAATATTTTTTATGTGTATAATCTACAAGACACTAAACAATTATTTTCATGGTTAATGTGACGGTTGTGAGATGTGTTATTTTACCCATGGTATCAATGTATTTTTTTTATTACATTTAGTTTGAGTTACTTTATGAATAATTATCCAATTGATATAGTTGATAATGTTATTACCACATTTTAAATACTATTTTCTAGTATGTTTTCTAATAGCACCTGGTCACACAGAAGCATTATAAATTCATCACATCCAAAACATCTATATGACAAAAAAGATGGTGTGAGAACACAACTATAAACCAAAGGTGAGAAAAATATCTCCATTATTGATAGAATGAATATGATAATATAGAAACTAATAATCATTCATAACTGATTTAAAAAAATTTATTTACCTAGGAGGTGAAATCAGTCAAGAAACTGCACACAACTAAAATTTCAATAACCTCGAAGGCTAAGGTTTACGAAGTCACAATCCACTCCTTGAATATGAATTTAGTAATACAATAACTAAAAATATCAACAGAAAAAATAATGAATCATGTATAGGATATATTTATTTTAAGACATTGAATCTCAAAAATTCAAATCATCTATTCTAGTATGCAAGAAGATGTGTTTTCTAGTTTCTTTTCATGGGAAGACCATTGGTCTCATATCTGAAGCATTCAAGAATTACAAAATACTAATAGTTAGGTAATTTACTCTCCATGTCAATATCACATGAATAAATTCTCACTAACCATGTCGAAACATACTCAACATCCATATGGTAGGCATAACCTTCAATATATGAGGGGTTTTACACCCTATTCTATACAAAATTATAACTATTATAGATAAAATTCCCACTATTGTAAACATAACATGTCACATCCATAAAAAATCCAATCACCTCATGATACCCATAATAGTATCCAAAACACACCATTTTCGGCACCATAACTCATATTCTCTACTATGAAGGATTTTCCAAAAGGCCTCTTCTTCCACTATAGTCAAGATCATTCCACTAGAGGGATGAATGTATAATGGTCAATTGTAATGATGGTTTTATAGATGACTAATATCTAGACTGATGATCCACTATAAACAATAATTATTTGGTATAAAAAAATTAGGTGAATAGTGTGTGGGTATGAAAAAAAACACAAGGGTCCATGAGGAGATAGACCAATGTGACACATTGGATCGCTTTAGTTTCCTCCGAAGAATATACATCCGCTACATACTATATTCTCAACATAGGGATTCATCCCTCCATTATTTTTCCATTGATAATGTATTGGAAATAAATCATAGTCTATAGCATGTAGATTCCCATATTCACCATCCAAAATATTGAATATCTCTACATAGTAAAACATTAGTTGTATTTATGTGAAAAAGTCTCCCACTCCTATAGATAGGCTTATTTTCCTCAATGAATTTCAGTATTCCAAGTATCAATAAGTTGGATTTGTTACAGGTGTTGTCCCAAGGAAGCACAACAATAAGAAAAAAATACTCTTCATCTACAGTCGTCCTGGATCCCTGATTTCAGAAACTACTCTGTTGAACATTCATGGAATACACCTAGAAAAGATCGTATGCTTCAATCTGTACTTGACCACACTCATATTTCCATGCTAAAGGTTCAATATACATTTATGAGAACTAAATCACAAAAAAAATCAAAATCAAACAATCATAGATAACTATCTTCCTAATTTTGAGGAATAAAATATCTATCAATGGATCAAAGTGATATATAAGAAGTTTAATAGAAAAATAGAAATCTTATTATATAGGAAAGAATCAGATGAATAAGAAATTTCCCAAATCATGATCTTCCCCTAACACCTTAGTGGGATTGTCCTAAAAGACTGGGGGACCTCTCTCACTGGTCACATCCAGCATAATAAATATATTGGTAGTCTCATCCAACCCAATGTGAAGAATTTTTCATTTTAAAATAAATATCTTTCTCAAGATCATGGTAAATGATGAAACCTAAAATTATGGGGTGATAAATCCTCTCAACCAAAACAAAAGAAACCACACCACATAACTCGCTTTTTGGGTATGATAGGACCAATCATAGGCATGACATCATTACATTCATACTTCCATAAAAATGCTAGTTATCCGTGGGTGGAACCCCAAAATTAATATGTTTCATCTGAAATAACTATACAATATCGTGATGTGATGAAACAATAAGGACCCAAATGACTTATATTGGACTCTATATGATTTTCAAACCCCAAAATCTATTTATTATGTAACATGGTCAACAAAAACGTTATCAGGGTCCTAGAGAATGTTTATATAGGATGTCACAAATTAACTGGTTTCCCTGATATTTTAACCAAACTTTGGACCCCCTTAACAATTTTTCCCTATCTAACCAATGAAATACTCACATGAATACTAACTCAAATCACCATCAATAAGAATACCCACTATAATACCAATATAACAAGAAATGACTCATTGGGGCCCCATCTTGTCTAATGCTAAGATGATTTTTCCACCTCATACCCTCCTCTAACAGGCTGATGGCTAGTGACTAGTAGTGAGTAATCATATCACATACATGGGATACCTTATTATATCATAACCTATAATATATTAATATCTCTATTGAAATAAATACAATCAATATCAATAAGATATACATAAATGATTTATTGGACTGAATATAACACTCGCATGAAACATTCAAAAAAATACACAAGATAACCTTTGTAGATAACATAATTTAAAAATGAAAAAAAAACATTCCCAATATCTTATAATGGAAAAAATAAAACCATCCAAGACTTATTGGCCCTCACTATAAGGTTCATAAAAACATATATTGAATATGGTACCACCAAATCTCAACAAATGTTTCATACTCCAAATCTATTAGACATTGCCTCTAGACAAGTTGTTTCAAATCCACACTCACATATCCTTCCTTAACATGTTCATCACCTACACCAACACAACATGTGTGAACCGTAATTCTATGAAAGGTTGAGTATAAAAAAACTTATTAGGGTACCAAAATACCATAAATGGAGAAATAATAAACAAAGGACCCAACTTCAAGAAAAATAGGGGATCATGATTAGGAAAATTGTAAAAATCTTAATACCATGTTAGCATAAGAATCCAGATACTAATGACTAGCTGAAAGAATGTTCAGAATAAATATCCAAATATGGTTATCACTTAAGAATCTAGGATGTTGAGAATCCACGGTGATCCTAGATCTATTCCCAAAAATATCGTACATTTTTTTTGGTGGGCCTCAAAACAAAAAATATTCCTTGAATAATGAATTCAATAGCCATATGTAATATCACAAATTAATGGTAACTTACAGGGTGTCTCTGAATATCATTTCTAATATAATACTTCACTCTATAGTATTATTATAATGACCAAGATTATTTAATAGTAAATAAAACAGTAAATACAGTATTTTTGCATAATAGATTCATTTTTACCCAATTATAACAGTGTAAAAAAAGTTGATACAACAAAAACACTAATTAATTATATTTATAATAGAAGCTGAGACCAGTACCATAAATAATTTAACAATGTGCGGAATTATTATAATATTTTACTCTAATAGATCATACTTGAAAATGAATAACCTGAATATGATATTCATTTTTATTAATAACAAATCAATAAACATCATAATTAACATTGTGTATGAACTTAGAGAATGTTATGAATGGAATTTAGATTAAAGTCTATCCCTGAGTATCAATATGATTGTTTGAAATTATGACAGTTGGTTAATATGTCCATTGTAAATTGTGATTGTTATCCAAAATAACTATTGGGAATTAATATTTTTGGTCAATATGACCATTTGGAATTATATTAGATGGTGGTATTGTGATTTAGAAGAGACCGTTGGGATTTTTCTATATTAAGGGTAATGATGAATGTTAATTATCATTAAAGGAATGAAATATGGATTAGACCAGTAGAAACATTACATATAAACTTCATTTTTTAGATATTAGGAATATATATTTATAATTAGGATGTATAAATTATCCAAGGGTTGAAATTTGGTAATTTTTTATTCAAATACTAAAATATGATAAAAATCATGAAATATGAAAAAAATAAAGTAATTTTACTTTATATGATATCATATTTATGTAGTCATGAATCATTTCATAAATGTATGTTCTTTTTCACTATTGTTTCAAAAAAATAATTGTGGGGAATAAAGGTTCATATTGGGCATAATGGTAATAGTGTAGAACTAGTGGAAAGTGGAATAATAAAATAAATAATAAATTATTCCATCAAATTATACTCACCACACCCTTAAATACACACACATCATCTCATTAATAAACACCAAATTCTATGTCCATTCATAATTTCACTCTCATGGAGTTTCTTCTCTATCAATATCTTTATTCTTGAATTTTTTGGATGGATATAAGGTCAGGTTCCAATATAAGAAACTCAATAGTAGTAAGGGTTCCTAATTCCCTCTCTTCATTTCTTATTGGAATTTACGCACTTTAAATTTGAATTATATATGATTTAATGATACTTATCCATGTTATAATATATTTATTTAACTATTATCCTAGATACATTACCCAAAACCCTTACTTTATATCCTTTTTTTAGTCGTTATTTAGTCAAAGTAATGTATGATTCTCTCTCTCTTTACAATTACTATTTACATTACCATTTTTGATTCCTTTTTAATCCAAAAAATATTATACCTTTATTTTATTGATATAACTATATGTCCAATTGTTAATAAATGTCCCCATTTTGATGATTCATTTAACTCACATTATTCCCAATTCATAAGTCAGTACTACTCCTAAACCTCCTCACACACATAGAAATATTATACTCCAGTTAGGTAAAAGTGTGAAATTTTCCCAGAAAAAAAATATATTGTGATACTATATGTGGATTTTGTTTTTTATTAGATTCATCTTGGGTTAATAACCCTAAAAATAGTTATTCATGAATATCCCTATGTTCATCTTGGTGCAATGTGAGTAGGCACATACTATGAACCTTGTCTGACACTCATAGGGGATATACCCTAGATAATTATTATACTCAATATAATCCAAAACATATAATTTTATGGGGTATTAATGTATATGTGTCACTTTAGAATCCTACCATTATAATTAAAATTTCCTAAACACATTGAAATTCATTAATATGGATAGTACTTGTTATCTAAAATTTTATATAAATAAATTGTAGTGGGTAATTTTTGAAAACCATGAATTCCTAATTATTAATAATATGGGTAGAGGGAATTCATATATAAATTATAATTAATTAAATTAATAAATAAATAAATTATTGAACTATATAATTTATTTTGGAATATCAGAATATCATGTATGATACATTCCATTCAGATAATTTCCATGAATTTCTAATTAGTTCATCCTTGATCATTAATCCATGTACAAAAGACAGTCATTTTTAATATAATGGGACCCATTAAAACTTTATGTTCTGGGGAAAGCATGGCTTTATATATCCCCCTAGTGCACTATTAGGTCTCATGGGTTATCTATGACAAGGTAGTGTGATTTTCCTTTCCCTATTTGTATAATTCCGTGGAATAAGCCTCTAATGATATGTTTATGATGTCTATAATTGTGAAATCCCAACTTTCAGTTTATTAGATATCCATGTGATTAATAATTTTTAATTCTTACATGGATTACACTTATGGATTAATTATTATGGATTGAATTATACTCATGTTGTTTCCAATTCCATATATTACCTAGGTACAATTTCCCTTAATGAGCATTTAAGATCACCCCTATACATTGTTTCCCCATTTTCCTTAGTAATGATTTGGAGTACTAGGATTGAATAAGGATATAATACTAGAATAAATACTTGTAATTTTATATTTTAATGTTGTTATGTAATGCATCTATAATATTGAGGCTTATTAAACCTTTATCATGGAAACTAATATCATGTATTCTATTTTGATACAATAAATTACCAACCATCACTAGGAAACAGGGTTTGGGGTGTACAGTTTTTATCGGAATTGGGAATAGTATAAGTTTCTAATTAATAAATAACATTATTTTTATATACAAAAACAATTGAGGGGGGTCAGGAACATTTCCAATAACCATGAACATTGACATGACTACCTAAATAATTAAGATAATTACTTTAATATTAATGTTTAGAAAATAATGATTATTTTAGACCAATTGTTTATGGTTAAAGAGAATATCCTTTATCACATAGATCAACCACTTTCCGTCCATAGGGATCAACCACATTATATCAATTTATGAGGATTAAACCACCACATTTTAGTGTAGAAACTAATCTTATAGAAGAAAAATAATGGATTAAGTATCTAGAGAAGTTATTTTTTGAATTATGATTATCTTGGGGTATAAAGTTATTATGGTTTTGTATTATCATAGAGATGGTGGTAAATATGTTTGGTACTTAATTAAAAATACTATGGAAGAAAAAGATATTAATAACATGTTATATAAGTCATACATATTGATTTTTCTTGAAAACTATTTTCACTGGGGAAAATTTGTGAATATGGAAAGATAATTATTGAAACATTTTTATTATAAATGGATTCCATAATAAAAGGGGATAGATGAACAAAATGAAAAAAAAAATTCTATGATGTAAAATAATCTGAGATTATAGTTCCCTACATGTAATAAATGTTGGAAAAATTCAGGAACTTATTTAAGGGGAATTGATGTATTCATAAAATGTAATGATAAACTTCATCAAGACCATGAGTGTAGAGTAAAAACAAATTCCACCAATATATAATGCTTCATATATAAGGATATGGTGAATTTCTTCAGTAAATTCTCTAAGCACCATGGTAATTAACACTAGTAGAGACCAAGATAGTTGGGGAAATCATATGTGATCACAATAGCTAAGGTTTAATTTCTTAAGGATGTAGTGGAATAAACATTAATCATAACATAAAATTTATATAATTATCTATTTGATTATGTATGTTCAGACTCATTAATATAAAATAAATTAACTGATAACATTATATACTTACCTAGCACTATAATAATGGTGTTTTCGATCAAGACTCAATGTTTATATCTTACTGTGAAAAGTTTGTGCTAGTCATTCAACATTAGGAATCAAAAACACACCCTATTTAAAACATGATTATTATATTCATGGTTCATATTGATATAATCTTAGGTATATATTTTCTCTATAAGTAAAATGAAATAATTTATTGTAGGGTGAATGAAGTTTTAATTTGTGACAAAATAAATGAATTACTTATTTTTAGGGAGAGATATCATTTACAGAATATTATCTTGAACTTCAACCAATATCCTAACATAATAATATTCATTGGGAGGATATATATGGAATTAAATCTATGGTAAAAAAGGTGTTTCATATAATAGAGAACATAAAATTTTTTGGAGAATATATTTGAATATTTTCGGATTAATTACATGTAGTATTCATTGATCAATGAGTTCAACTCTCTACTTATCGCATCTCTGATGTAAACAAAAGATCTAGTCCATCCTATAGGATGGCTCTAGGAGAGTAAATTGAGATTAAGAAGAAAATAAAATACATATTTTATAAATGGATCACACATCCAAGTGTTTTACCATGTAGAACACCTATTAGATTTATGAAGAAGAAGGATCAGACATGGATATTATGTATCTTTTTTAAAAAAATCAATAGAATTAATGTAAATAAAAAGTATTCATTTCCTCATATTTATGACCTCTTTGACCAAATTCAAAGGGATCAATTATTTTCAAATATTTATCTTTTTTCTGGAAAACATCATTGAAAAATTAACAAGTTAGAGATTTCAAAGATAATGTTTTTTTGATATTCAGTCATTATGAGTTCATAGTAAGGAAATTTTGTTTAAAAAATGATTCCAATGTGTTTTTGAATTCAATGAACAGTGTATTCAAAGACTACATTGATTAAATTTTATTGTTATTTGTTAATGAAATTATTATATTATTTATGATCTATAAGGGACATGATACTCATTTACGAATTTTTCTAGATTTATTGATGAAAAAATAGTTTTATGGGTAATTCATTAAATGTGATTTTTAAAATCAAAGAGTTTTTATTCTTTGTCTTATTGTGTCCATGTATTGTTTATTTTCGTACCAATAAAAGTTTAAATATTTCAAGGAATAGCCATGAAAGAATTAAATAAGTTAAATACAATTTTCTCTTGGGTTATTAGGATACTATCTGTGTTTTGATAAAAAAAATTATCAAATGGATAATATATTAACTATTCTAACACATAAGAGGGTTATGTTCATATTTAAAAAGGAATATGAAGATATTTTTCAAAATTAAATAAGATATTGGTGAATCAACATGTATTGAATATCTCATCATTGAATGTAGGCTTTGTAATTTGCAATGATGCATTAATGAAAGGTCACAGATGTGTTCTATTTTAACAAAATAGAGTTGTTGCCTACGCATAAAGATATTTGAAACACTATGTGATTAAATATTTCACACATGATGTATAATTGGTCTAAGAAATAATTATTATAATGATAAATGGATATTACCTTTTTGGAGAGAGATATGATATATGTAAAGGCTAAAATAGTTCAAAATATCTATTCACACAAAAAAATTCATAATATAAGGAAAAGAAAATGGTCATTAATACACAAGGATTACAAATATGTTATCCATTAAAATATCATGAAATCAAACATGGTTGATGATTCATTGAGAATTAAAGACCAATATATCTTATCTATGTTGAGGGTAATGAAATATACAATTCTCAAAGGACTAGTAAGAATGGACATAAGATTTGTAATGGAAGGGGAAGCATTACTATTTTTTCATGTAATTACCTGATCATCAATATTTGAGAGGATTAATAAATCTCAATTAGGGGATAAATCCATAAAAAATAAGATGGAATATGTGATGAATGGGAAATTAATAGAGTTAATCATTTTTGATTATGGAGTTTTGCGATTTTAATAAAGGACTTATATTCCATCTATACTAGAGTGGAAGTGTGATCTATTCGATGATGCTTATAGACAAACCATCTCTATACGTATTTGTAATAATAATATGTATAGAGATATCTGGGAGCATTTTTTTGTGTAAAATATAAAGATAAATGTTTCATGTTATACTGTAACATACTTAGTATGCAAGCAGGTGAAGTCTGAAAGACAAATCACCGAAGTAGTAATGCAGAATCTTCTTAAACCATAATGGATGTGGTATAATATTACTATTTATTTCTTTATTGGGAATCCTAATATATCTACTGTGGATAATGTTATATGCGTATTTGTTGATCCTCTCACATTTTCATCACATTTTCATGAAATTCATGATGATCTTTCTATGGAATGCATCATAGGGTTGTATAATAGTTAAGTTGTTTTAATTAATGGGTTACAATTCTCAATATTAATTGTTCATGACCCAAGTCTTAAATAAAAAAATTGGAGGATTCTTCAGAAATATATAAAAATATATCTTAATCTTATCACGACCTATCACCCTCACATACATAGGCAGAATGAATGGACTATATAGGAATTTGAGGAAATGTTGACTCCTTTCACACTTAACATCTAAGGAAGTTATGATCGATATTTAACTCTTATAGAGGGTTTCTACAATAACTGTTACCACTCCATTATTAACATGAAACTATATGAAGCCTTGTATAGAAAGATATTCCGAAAACTGATATACTATAATGAAATCATATAAAATAATATTTTGGGTCAAGAACTTTTGTAAGATACAACTGTGTTGGTAAGATCCATTCTGAATCATATCAAGGAATCTCAAAGAAGATAAGAAAATTATGTTTTATTTATAATGATATATATTGAATTTAAAGTGCGAGACTATGTCTTCTAGACGATATATCCATTGAAAGGGGTTAATAGATATATAAATAAAGGGAAGTTGAGTCCAATATATATTGGTCCATTTGAAATATTGAAGTGGATAAGATCAAGGAAATATCATTTTTATATGACATAAAACCTATACCAAGTTCATGATGTCTTCTATATATCAATTATAAGGATTTATATTACAGACCCTAACCGTGTTCTAAAAATCTGTCATTTTTAGTTAGAATTAGAATTATCATAAAAAGATCTGATTTACATTATTGATATAAGGCAACAAGTAGAATGATATAGAATGACTAGACTGGTGAAGATTCATTGGAGGAATCATCTTCTAGAAGAATCATCATTAGAGCTAGACAATTATCTAAGAAGGACTAATCCACATCATATTAGATATTGATTTATAATTTTAAGGATGTTTTTAAGGTGGATGATTATAATACCTAATATTCATTAATAGTAAACACACCTTTTGTAATAAGACTATTTCAAAATGAACCCTTTTGTTATATAATTAAAATAGTAAAATTCATATTGATCCATGTAAAGAACAAACAAATTAAATATATAATAGAAGATAAATTTATTTTACCATAAAGTAGGTAATATTGTAACATTATACTATGGGGCATCATACTTGAATAATAACAATTAGTATTTGAGATAATTCTCTATTAATAATAAAACAATTAAAATTGGAATATATATGGTGTGGGAACATATATAATGTTATGAGCATAATTAGATGTTCATGAATATTTATGTATCAATATGACCATTGGGAATTATGATCATTGGTCAATATGACCATTGAGATTTATTACTATTGGTTAATATGAATTTTGGAAGATATGATAATTAGTCAATATGAGGATTGGGCATCAGGTGTAACGCCCCGACCCTAGTTACCTAGAGTCGGTGCATTATTACATAACATTTGCATGATCACAAGAAATATCAAGTCTCAAAATACCAATTAGTTTAGTAGCATTGTAATAACTAGATAAATTAATAAAGTTTACATTGCATCATAAAATGAAAACTACAACAATATAGTCTCCATAGTCTACACTCTTATCCCCTCATACTATCCCTGCAGGTCATTCATAAATTACTTCTTCACATCCTGGGAAAAATAAAACAGAGAAAAGGGGTGAGCTCAAATTCTCAGTAAGGATAACAATATAGCGGAAACTTTCATAAATAAGAATAAACATTTAAAGAAATGTATAAAAAAACAAAATCCTTTTAAACTTTAACTTCAACAAAGTATGGAAAAAATAAAATGAAATAATTTTATTTACTTATTATCCTGGATATTCTACTAATCGAATGATCACATGCAATATCAATAACCACTTTATGATGGAATGCATAATTCCAGACTATCATAACCACATATCCAAGGCCTTTTGCCAAGAATACAAATAATATTTTGTCAAGGCCTTGTTACAAGACACTTGTTTGTCTCATGAGACTTACTGATTCATCGAGGAGCTATAGCGGGCTCCACCTGTCACATATTATGTCCAATGCATTCCCATATAAAAAGGATTAAACATAACATAAACAGTCGTATTAAAACTAGCATACGAAATGTAAATACTTCATCTATAAACCATGAATGGTATAAAAATAACACATCCACAGTCAATCATATCACAAAACCTTCAATACAATATAGAAGTATTGTATCATAATAAATCAACTTCAAATAAGCGTAAAATCCATCAAAGGATGTTGACATAGATGAAATCAAAACTCTTTTTAGAAAATTATATCCTTCTATTTTGAAATCATTTAAGAGTAATATATTTATAAAATAAAACATTTTCTTTGAAAATATTCTTATAATATTATAAGGGAATCTTTGACAATTTTATAACGGCGGAAAATAGCCGCACCCACCCTATAAGTTAAAAAAACATTCTTACCCTAATTTTTTCGAAAAGGTTAAAAAGCACCTTGTTTGGAAAATGACGGAACGATTCTTTATAAACCTCTTATAAAAAGTCAAACAATGGTATAAATGAATTTAACCCATATTCTTTTAAATAGTAAAAATGTTTTGAAATACATTTTTAAGAAACATGGATGTGGATGATAATGAAATCCCAGTAGATTATTATGTATAAACAACCTCGAATAATGAAGAGATTGTGAAATAAACCCTTAACTTTTACTTTTCCTTGGTTGAGGGTAGGTTAAAATCCTGTATAATGGTTAAATAATTGTTATTAAATTATATAGGAATCATATATATTAATATGATATCATATATGATCTTTTAACCTTGCTTTGTTAATAATATTTTAGAATTATCGTCGTTTCGGGTGTTAACTTACTCATTTTATTTTATATGATTTGTTTTGTAAGACATGTTTGTCATGGATAGGATGTTTCTTATTCATATCCAGAAATATATCAAGTCCTTAAACATTATTTTTAAATCATCAAATGATAATTATACTTGAATGGATACGATGGGGAATGAATCTCCTCGCGTTCGTGAAGACGACAGTCCGTACGTACGCACGAGCGACAATATCATTCTTTTGATATTAAAATAATATTTAATTGGATGGTATATCATATATAAAAAATCATTATCATGTTATATTTATTATTTAAATTAATTAAACATCGTTATTATGACCATCCAAATAATAATGTTTTGAATAACAATTACACCACGACGTGGAGAGGGTAAGCCCTACGTAGGCACATGTGGTGACATGTCAATCAAAGGATGGATAGAATAATGAAATATGGTTGTACCATGTTTATAATAAAATCAATTTATATATAATATACTGGAATTATTATTTTATAATGGTAATAACAATGATAGAAGAAGTGGAAGAAGAAAGGAACTTGAAAAGGGGTGGTGAAATCATTACATCTTCTTCGGGTTCTTCCTTTTGATTTGATCAAAAGGGATCCTTAGGATGGATTTCTGACTAAAGGATGGCCTCTACGATGAATTGAGGGAAGTTGAGAGATTATTTGGGTGGAGTTTGGCCGAACCAATAGGCTTTTATGGTGTGAATTAATGAGAAGGGGGAGTGCCCTTTTATAAGAGGGGTGAGGGGAACCTTAGGAAAAGCTAGAAATATTATTTTATTATAAATATATGTTCGGTTTATATTGGCTCAAAAGTGGATTATTTAAATTTTAAGGTGGGTATGGGTCGAAAACCACTCAACCAATAGAATTTAGACAGGTTTCGGTCATTGTTTTAACCTTATCTTTTTGTTTTAACTCTTAGTTAATTAGTTTGACACATACCATGTCACTTTGTATTTTTATATTATATAGTTAATAAACTTACTATATACATCCAAGATACCCCCAAGTGTTCCAATAATGATACACCTATCATGATATAAGTCTCTTGGACGATCCTTAGGTTTTGAGGAATCTAATATCAATTAAAAATATAATATTTGTTTTAAAAACTCTTTTTTGTCAATTTTGACACGATTCAATAATTGATTTTTGTGAAAATCATAACAGAATTATTACTTCTAAAAAAGTCAATTAAGTAAATAATAACATGTCATACTAACCTATAAAATTAGTTTAATTCATAAAAAGTCTCAAATTATATTTATTATTTTATTTATAATATCAATTATTTTAATTTTTCACTATTATGGTAATTACTGCATCATCATTGTGTCATAAATAAATTAAATTATTTATTTTATAAAAATTACAAAAAAACTATCATTATGTAGGAAATCTTTTTATCTTTCTAATAAATATTTACAATCGAATTTATCTTATGGATAACCCTATATTTAAAATGTTTTAGTAAATAAACTTTGATTTTAACTCTTTTAACTCTTCTTTGAATTAAATAATAATAAATGTCCTAATCTAATCCAAGATGACCTAAATGATAAAATTTTATTCCTAAGGTTGTTTTTGGTCGAGATTCACTTGTCTAATAGAATTTGGACATGTGTTAGGGTAATATCAATATCATTTTTACCCTTAATTATATTATTTAATTTTAACCGTCGTAAATAAAGTAAAATGTTACTATTCACCAAAAATTATTTTCATCTCATTGAACCACGTATTAATCCTTGATATTAACCGTGTCTCTCGGATTTCTGAAATTCCACTCACAGAAGCGGTAAAATTATGTTTTATGAAAAATTCAGTTTTTTAACTACCACTTAGTGGTTTCACTATTCATCAAAAAAGAAGGTTTTTCAGAAAAAACCCAAAAATTCACCCTAGGCTAATTCCGATAATCCGAATCCAAAAATGAAGTCTATTTTGAAAAATAATATTTATAAAATTTCAAAATGTAGGTATTACTATTTATAATGGCTTGTTTGATTGGTTGTGGTGTGTTAAAATCTCAAAGTTGCGTATAATGCACACCATTACATTATTCAAATGGAAACGTACTGTGGAAGCTTGGGGTGTTTCATTGTAATTATATGATGTCCCCATTCTAAAGAAGAACATTATTTAGTCAAATTGAATATATAAATGTTTAAAATTTTTGATTTAAAAAAATGGGTTTCACTATTAAAAGTTGGTAAAAGTGCAATTTTTGAAAAATACTTCTTTTATCTGAAAAAAATGATTTTGTTCTTACATTATGTCTAGGAAACTCATAATATGGATTCTAAAATTATAAGTACTATATAACGTTTAAAATTTAGTTAACAAT
Organism: Viscum album; assembly: GCA_963277665.1. Taxonomy (NCBI): domain Eukaryota; kingdom Viridiplantae; phylum Streptophyta; class Magnoliopsida; order Santalales; family Viscaceae; genus Viscum; species Viscum album. The sequence goes on along the minus strand of OY728126.1, from coordinate 1,275,885,529 downwards.
ATTCATAACCTCTTTTGGACGGCTTGTTTGGTAAGTCATGGTGTGCTTCAACTCGGTGTTGCGTGTAGTGCAAGTTATTGAATTATTTTGAATAAATAACACACTATGAAATCATGGGGTGTTACATTATCCCCTAATTCGAACAATTGTGTCCTCACAATTTGAAATTGTTCTTCGAAAATAAAAGGTTGAAAATAGAAAATATCTTTTTGGGAAAACCCACATCGGGAATTGGGTAAATAAAATTTATTCTTAATATGAGGAAAAGGGAAATGAAAGGGTCACCACCAAATTATGTTCTCGATTAGGAGAACATTAGTGGAAATTAGAGACATATAATTAGAGGAAAAACGTAAATATTTATAGGTAGTGATTGTGGTCATCAATCACAAACAAGTGTAAAATTGAGGTCCTTAAATTCATCAATCTATGATGATTTGAAATACCATCGGTTCAAAAAAAACATAGGTTATTAGGATAACACATTTTTGGTTTTAGGATTCCTTAAATAAAGTATAAGAATTAATTTCATCATAGAAAATGAGAAGAAGAAAAAACATATTCTTGAAAAATAGAGTTCCATCCTTTAACTAATTTCTACCACAAACTCATCTTTCACTCTAAAAGATAATAGAATATAAAAAAATATATTCTATTTATCCTATTAGTATAGGGTTCCAAAAAATTTAATTTATAATTCATCTACCAGATCTTTTAAAAAAACAACATTATTTATTTCTGGACATTACGTGGGCCAGTGGTATGTGATACACCCTTGTCGCCCTTCGATTGTTGGTTCAAGTCTCACGGCCTTGTCGGACGCGACAGGTTGTCACCCGACCTCCGGGTTGTCCTTTTATGGAAATCCCAAAATAATCCAAACTAGAACTATCCAAAATGCTTTAGTCCAAAATTTATAAGGATGGTAAACAAAATTAAGATACATTTTGCTGCATAATAACATGTGAACACCTTCATCATGTACTCTTCTAAAACACAGCAACATCATGAATTACCATAAAACCTTATTGATTACATTCATGATCCCTTATTCCTTAAAGAATAATGGATATACTCCTTCAATCCAAAAATTTTGTAAACCCCAACAATGATGGAATATAAAAATCATTAATCAAATTCAAGGTAGTCAACAATATCCAATATAATTTATCCAAATCAATCATGTATTGTTCTAAAATCACTAGCTCTGTATCTGAACTATATTATGGTTTATCATTCACTCAACCATATATTTTCCAAAAAATTTAACCTCCTTTTGAGTCGGTTTTCTTTGTTCTACACAATCTCAAGTCCTTAATGAAATAGTACTGCAGTACAATCCTTATATACTCCATAATTATTATAAAAAGTACATTATTGATACAACACTAAAATGACATAATCAACATAAGAACTCTAATCATTCCTCTTCATTTGTGGTAGTATCATAACTTGCTTATTATCCAATAGCATAATTTGCGGCATAGTATGATGATGGGGACATAGGTTCGCATAGTGTCCAAAATCTTTTCAAATAAAGCATTGTACATTTGAAACCATTTTCATACCCTTGAGGTCACGTACTTTGTTCCCTTTTCCTCCACACTTATAACAAACTCCCATTCCTTTCAGGAAAATTCCAGAGTGTTTCTTCCAACATTTATCACATATGGGAAAATTCTTCTATTCCCTCTTCCCTTTATCAATCTTTCTCTCTTCCATCCTTTTCTTCTCTTGCTTCCCTTCAAAGACATAGGACTCAGTAAACTCATTACTTATCTTGTCAACACATGATATTACTTATTCTTATGATGATAATACATGGGAGACTATTTCTCTTATAAATTATAGCTCAAGACCATGAAATATATGATCCTTCTTTCTCTTTGGATCATGTGCATTGCTGGAGTTTTCATTCCTTCTACTAGGTGCCATTTCTAAAGAATGGCATACACTAGATTAGTTTATGAATAAAAATACCTAATACCAAACTTGTAAAACACATAACATAAATTAAATAGTTTATGGATATAATACATATTCATAAAAATGTCTCCTTTGAGGAAGTACATACTCATAAACCCTTCATAATGGTTTGTAAAGAAAATGAGAATTATCCTAAGCATATCCCCAGGGAGTTTCATAACCAAGAGTGCAGCGAGGCCCGTTATCATGCACCAGTTCCCGTTTCAGTCTATCTCAACGCGGTGTTTTCAGGTTTTAACCCTAGGTACATCTGTGCCAGAGCCTCCTGTACCTGCTCGTATCCAGACATGGATGTATTTGTCAGAAAACTCAAAAAATCTCTACAATATCAAAATTATAGGAAGTTCTTCTATACTAATCCTCATATTCCATCTTAAATCTATGAGCTCTAATCTGAGTTTATCTAAATCTATATTTTAAGGTTTGTACTAATTTTCTTCTGATACCAACTGTAATTCCCCGACCCCAGTTACCCAGAGTCGGTGCATTATTACATAACATTGGCCTGAACAAAATAAATATCACGTCTCGAAAGACCAATTAGTTTAGTAGCCTTGGAATTACTAGATACATTAATAAAGTTTACATTACATCATAAAATGAAAACTAAAACAATATAGTCTCCATATTATACACTCTTATCCCCTCATACTATCCCTGCAGGTCATTCATAAATTATTTCTTCACATCCTGGGAAAAATAAAACATAGAAAAGGGGTGAGCTCAAATGCCCAGTAAGGATAAAAATATAGTGGAAACTTTCATAAATAAGAATAAAAATTTAAGGCAATGTATAACTAAAATAAAAGAATTTTAATCATGAACATCAACATTGTATGGAAAAAATAACATGAAATAATTCCATTTACTTATTCTCATGGATATTCTACTAATTGAATGATCACATGCAATATCAATGACCACATTCATAATGATGGAATGCATAATGCCAGACTATCATAACCACATAGCCAAGGCCACGTGCCAAGACTACAAATAAGATTTTGTCAAGGCCTTTTTCCAAGACAATAGTTTTTCTCATGAGACCTACCGATGCATCGAGGAGCTAAATCGGGCTACACCCATCACATATTAAGTCCAATGCATTCCCATATGAAAAGGCTTAAACATAAAATAAACATTCATATTAAAACTAGCATAAGAAATGTAAATACTTCATCCATAAACCATGAATGGTATAAAAATAACACATCCATAGTCAAACATATCACAAATCCTTCAATACAATATATAAGTTTTGTATCATAATAAATCAACTTCAAATAAGCGTAAAATACATCAAAGGATGTTGACATAGATGAAAACAAAACTCTTTTTAGAGAAATATCTCTTTCTATTTTGAAATCATTTAAGAGACATATATTTATAAAATAAAACATTTTCCTGGAAAATATTTATATAATCTTGTAAGGGAAGCTTCGACGATTTTATAATGGCGGAAAATAGCTGCACCCGTCGTATAATTTAAAAAAACAATATTGCTTTAATTCTGTCGAAAAGGTTAAAAAGAACCTTGTTTGGAAAACGACGGAAACATTCCTTAATAACCCCTTATAAAAAGTCAAACAAGGGTATAAATGAATTTAACCCATATTTTTTTAAATAGTAAAATTTTTTTGAAATACATTTTTAAGAAACATGGATGTGGATGATAAAGAAATCCTAGTAGATTATTACGTATAAAAAACCTCGGATAATGAAGAGATTGTGAAATCAACCCTTACCTTGTACTTTTCCTTGGTTGAGGGTAGTTTAACCTCCTGTATAATGGTGAAATAATTTTTATTAAATTATAAAAAAATCATATATAATAATATTATATCATATATGATCTTTTAACATTTCTTTGATAATAATATTTTAGAATTATCGTTGTTTCGGGTGTTAACTTACTCATTTTCTTTTATATGTTTTGTTTTGTAAGACATGTTTTTCATGGATAGGTTGTATCTTATTCATATACAGAATGATATCAAGTCCATAAAAAAATTCAAATCATCAAATGATAATTATACTTGAATGGGTACGATGGAGAATGAATCTCATCGCGTTCGTGGAGACGGTAGTCTCTATGAACGCACGAGCAACAATGTCATTCTTTTGATATTAAAACAATATTTAAATTGGATGTTATATCATATACACATAATAATTATCATGTTATATTTATTATTTACATGAATTACACATCATTATTATAACCATCCAAATAATAATGTTATGAATAACAATTACACCACGACGTGGAGACGATAAGCCGTACGTACGCACGTGTGGTGACATGTCATTCAAAGGATGGATTGAATACTGAAATGTGGTTGTAACATGTTTATAATAACATCAATTTATATATAATATACTGGAGTTATTATTTTAGAATTGTAATAACAAAGATAGAAGAAGTGGAAGAAGAAAGGAACTTGAAAAGGGGTGGTGAAATCATTACCTTATCTTCGGGTTCTTAGGTTTGATTTGATCAAAAGGGCTCTATAGGTTGGCATTATGACTAAAGTATGGACTCTAGGATGATGTGAAGGAAGTTGAGAGAGTATTTGGGAAGAGTTGTTTCAAACCAAAAGGCTTTGAAGGTGTGAATTAATGAGAAGGGGGAGTGACCTTTTATAAGAGGGATGAGGGGCACCTTTGGAAAAGATAGAAATATTATTTTATAATAAATTTATATTCGGTTTAGAATGGCTAAAAAGTGGATTATTTAAAGGTTAAGGTGCTTATGGGTCGCAAAAAACTCAACCAATATAATTTAGACAGGTTTTTGTCATTATTTTAACCTTATCTTATAGATTTAACTCTTAGTTAATTAGTTTGACACTTATCATGTCAATTCGTATTTTTATGTTATATAGTTAATAAACATACATTATACCTCCAATAGACCCCCAAGAGGTCCATTAATGATAAACCTATCATGATATAAGTCTCCTGGATGAACCTTAGATATTTAGGAATTTAATATCAATTAATAATATATTATTTTTTTAAAAAACTCTTTTATGTCAATTTTGACACTATTCAATAATTGATTTTTGTGAAAATCATAACATAATTATTACTTAAGAAAAAAGTTAATTAATTCAATCCTAACATGTAATATTAACCTATAAAATTATTTTAATTCATAAAAAATTTCAAATTATATTTATTTTGGTATTTATAATATCAATTATTTTAATTTTTCACTATTGTGGTAATTACTGCATCATCCTTGTGTCATAAATATATTAAACAATTTATTGTATAAAAATTACAAATAAACTATAATTATGTATTAAATTTTCTTATATTTATAATTAATATTTAAAATCAAATTTATCTTATGTATAACCATATATTAAAAATGTTTTAGTAAATAAACATTGATTTTAACTCTTTAAACTCTTCTTTGAATTAAATAATAATAAATTTCGTAATCTAATCCAAGTGAACCAAAATGATAATATTTTATTCCTAAGGTTGTTTTTGGTCGAGATACACTTGTCCAATAGAATTAGGACATGTGTTAGGGTAATATTAATATCATTTTAACCATTAATTGCCATATTTACTTTTAACCGTGGTAAATAAAAGTAAAAAAGTTACTATTCACCAAAAAATATTTTCATCACATTGAACCACATTTTAATCCTTCATATTAACTGTGTCTCTTGGTTTTTCAAAATACCACTCACAGAAGAGGTAAAATTTAGTTTTATGAAGAATTCAGTTTTTAACTACAACTTAGTGGTTTCACTATTCATCAAAAAATGATGTTTATCCGAAAAAAAACCAAAATTTTACCCTTTTTTAATTTCGATATTCCGAATCCAAAAATTAAGTCCATTTTCAAAAATAAAATTTATAAAATTTCAAAATTTATGTATTACAATTTATAACAGCTAGTTTGATTTGTTGTGGTGAGTTATAATCTCTAAGTTGCGTACAATGCAAGTCATTGCATTATTCAAAGGGAAATGTACCGTGGAAGCTTTGGGTGTTTCATTGTAAATTTTTGATGTCCCCATTATAATGAAAAAATTTATTTATTCAAATTGAATATATAAAACTTTAAAATATTGGATTTAAAAAAAATGTTTCACTATTAAAAGTTGGTAAAAGTGCATTTTTTGAAAAATACTTCTTTTATCTGAAAAAAATGAATTTGTTCTTACATTATGTCTATGAAACTCATAATATGAATTCTAAAATTATAAGGATTATATAAAGTTTAAAATTTATTTAATACCATTCATAACCTCTTTTAAACGGCTTGTTTGGTAAGTCATGGTCCGCTTGAACTCGGTGTTGCGTGTAGTGCACGTTTTTGATTTATTTTGAAGAAATAACACACTATTAAATCTTGGGGTGTTACATCAGGATTTCTTGCAGAATAGAGATTAAGAATATACCTTTAGGATTGGTCTATATTACGGTTAATGAAGAATAATAACTATCATTAAAAAAGAAAATATATATTAAACATATATGAACATTAATTATGAGGTTAATTAGTCATATCTTGAGAAGGTGGTAGAAACACTAGGGTTGTCCCTTACCTAATTCCAATAAGAACTCCAACAAATGATGTTCGAGAGGAACCATATGCGGGATAAGTTCTGGTTTATGGTTATCACCACCCATAAAATATTGGTCAGAAAAACCCCATGAAACTAAGACCATTACAAAGATTAACTTTTCAGAATATGATTGTGTGATTAATGGCTATGAATATAAGTTTTCAGTTTTTTTATAATGTAAATTCATTAATAAATTGAAATTACATTTACTAATAAATATTATTTTTGCGGTATGTATCAACCCAAAATAAAAGTTATAATTTCAGTAATTATGTAATTCATTCGATAAAATTGAATTCATATTTGGAATTATAATTTATAAATTATTCATGGGGTTAAATATGGAAATTTATTATTCAAATAGTAGAATATCGGAAAAATGTAGAATACGGTAAAACAAAGTAAATACGGTATATATGATAACTAATTTTTGTAATCAGGAAGAATTTTGGTCAAAAATGTTTTTTTCACTTTTTTAGCCGTAAAAAGTATATTGGGGAATTAACGAGGGTTGTAGATCACAACGTTTATAGTATATCACTAATGGAAGGTTGAATTAAAAAATAATTAATAAATTATTCCACGAAATTCAACTAAAAGAACCTAAAAATACCCACTCCTCTTAATAACACACACATAATTGGAAGTTAATTCTTCATTGATCTCTCAGGGAGTCTGTACCCTATATCTCTCTTAACATGAATACTTTATATGGATATAAGGTCGGGTTACAATCTAAGAATCTAATGAAAAGTAAGGGATTCTACTTCTCTCTCTTCATTTTCTATTTTAATTTTATTTATTTTTAATCTCATATAAATTTTCGAATTATATTATTATAAGATATTTGTGAATGTAGTTATCTCCCAATTGAACTATTAGCATGGTCACATTACCCTAATCCCTTACTTTATACAATTTTTTAATTCAATACTATGTCATTGTAAGGATTGTTTCCCTCTCTCCTTGCGATTCATAATTAAATTACCATTTTCATATCCTTTTTAGTCCATATTTTTTATCCCATATTGTGTTGATGTCATTTTATCTTCCATTCATAAGAAAAATTTCATTTTTAGTATTCCATTAACTCACATTATTCATAATTCATAGGTCATAACTACACCTAAACATCCTCATACCCATTGAAATCTTATATCATGGTTAGTAAAAATTGAGTGATTTATCATGAAAATAAATCTCTATATGGATACTAAAATTATATGTTGTTTTTTGAATGGATTCATATCATGTTAATGACAGAAAAAATAGTTTCTTGGGTATATCCTATTCATCATCCTGATGCAAGGTGAGTGGGCCCTTACTGCTCACCATATTTGACACTCCAGGGGGATATGGTATGTGTGATTAACATATGATTTATAATGAGAAAAAGAATTTTGTTGTTTTTGTAAACATTATGCGTTACTTTTCTCTCTTACCATTGAAAATATAATTTCCTAAACACATTGAGAAAAATTAATATTGTTAAGTACTCATTAACTACAAATTAATATAATTAACATATTGTGGGTACTTTTTTGAAAATTTTGAATACCTAATTATTCATTATATATATTTTGGGAATTTTCTTAGACACTATAATTAATTAATTTTTATTAAAAATCCATTAATGACCTATATAATTTATTGTTCCATACAATAATATCATGTATGACAAGTTCCATTGGGCTAATGTACCATGTATTTCAAAGTTGTTCATCCTTGAACATTATCCCATATACAACATATAATAATTTTTAATGGGATATAATGCATTGTACATTTACATGATGGGTGGTCCTAGAATTACATATCCCCATAGTGCATTGGTAGGTCTCATGGGAAAACTAATTCACGGTATTATGGGAATCCTTACTCTTTTTGTACAATGTATTAGAACAAGGAATTTATTTTACATTTATGATGCCCATCATTTTTCTATTTCATCATTCAAATTATTTTTGAACCCTATTATTATGAATTTCACCTTATTCCATGTATTATATTTATTTATTCATTGTTATATGTTCTATTTTTCACATGGTTTTTCATATTCCATATATATTCTTCATTAGATTTGGTTGTACATTATTCCCTTACTGTGAATTTAAGCTCACCACCCTTATATTGTTTCTTCATTTTCTTAGTTAATTATGCTTAATATTATTATTGAAAAAGGATATCATTTTTGAAAAAAACGGCATTGTGGAGTAATTAATTACACTTTTATGTTATATAGTTTAAATGTGATGTATCTAGTTTTTATAGGACTTATAATCCTTGATCAATGGAATTTAATATATTATAATTTCTTATAAGTAATAAATAGCCCAACAATTCTATGAAACTGGGTTTGGGGGAATTACATACCCAATAGACACATTACCTACAAAAGAAATAAGAAGAGTATACTCAACCCAAAATATCCCTCATCCAATGAGATAGTATGTGCTACTTGAGGGTAATTTTAAACCCATATATGCTATAAAAGATGATAATGTCCCATAGTTTAGCCTCTAGAAACCTTTGTGGATATTTACTAAAATGATATTGGTGGGTACCAATGCCAATAATATGCCTTAAATGATAACTCAAATAGAGGATCGGTGTCCATTCCATGCTCAATGTATAGGTTAAATACAATCCCTAAATATATATGATCTCAACCCCATAATATGGGTGAAATATTGACTCCATCTGATTTCATAGATAAAGGATTCAATAAATATTATTACATGTGTGAAATATTGACTCCTTGAAAGGATCTCAATCACAATTGGTGAAATACCTACCCCACTTAAGAATAATGTCATAGAAATATGTTCAGTACTGAACAATTCTAGGCTATTTTGTAACACAGGTGTGTACTAGGGGTACAAATTGTGTTATCACTTCTTAGTCACTATGAAATGATTTTTCATTCTATATGGAATAACTTTTGAAACTACATGATATGTATAATGTTAATATGGCGTACCTTGTCTATAGTGGTACTCGGTATGTACCCCTCTACCTAGGCCATATGCCTTAGAGGTTACACAAGGTGTGTCCTAACACAGATGGCCTATGGGGCCACCCATATCCATAAGAATGTACATATCATACATTCCAAACATGTAGGAAGAAGAAAATGGAAAGTAGATCAGTCACAAGACCATTTCATCCTTAACTCCAGATGAATACCGAGCACCACAAAAAATTGATACACTGACTGTGTTATTTCTAACTATGTGTTGCAAATTTAGGAAGGTTCTAGAATACAATTTCTATGATTTTTCATCCAAAATTTAAGAATCCTCTTATGAATCTTCTATTAATCACTTCTAAAAATAATATCTCTAACATTGATCATTCTAAATAAATTGTTGATATCTAGATTCTAACAACCCTTTGTTAGAAAAGAAAACTCATGTCGACTTCTCGCATACATTTTGAATCTTAGGTCACAAAGATTTAATTTTGATTCTTCAATGGATTTCAATAATCATCATCTGTCTTGAAGAAGACCCATATTCCTTGAATTTAAAATCACAATAAAACAATTCTTGTCCAATTAATTCAAAAATTGACATTTAACATCAGACCCTCATAGTTCATCTTCAATCATTCACAATTATAACATCTCACCATTCTAAAACCCACTTGTAGTACCCACATACACATTGTTTGGTCATCGTTGATTTCTCCACACATCCAAATCATTGGACATGAACCCATGTTAACAAATAAAATAAAAAATAATAATTTATAAAACTATAAAAAGTTTGTGTATATGTTTAAACTATAAGACAATCAATTTTAATTGATAAACTCTTAATGAATGGTGGGAGAAAACCATCAAAACACAATGATGAGTTATATAACTAAGCATACATGATTGACTGTTGTCTATATTCATGGAAATAAAAAATTTAGGATTATTCAAAGGTTATGATCCAAATAAGAAAAAAAAAATTAATATAAAAATTTATGTTGATGAAGAGTTGAAAATAATTGAACATGAATTAAATTTGAATAATATTGATCTATTTTTGTGTCATAATAAAAAATTGGATAAATTCCATTAATAAAAATTCACTTCTTCAATATATAATTATACACATTTAATTTTAATGTTCTATCTATTGATTTTTTCATCACTATCAAAATAAATTTACCAATATATTTTTGTATATGATCCCACATCTCAATCAATTGAAATTTCCACCATTTTTTATCATCTCATTTTTTCTCTATTGGGTTGGTCAAGCACAAAATAGTATTCCCTAAAGATGATACATAATGAGGAATAAATAAAAATGATACAGGTTTTCTCTATATATGTGAACAGTTAATTAAATTATTTATTTATTCCACTCATAACAGCGAACACTATAGATTCTAGATACAAATTGAACTAACATCCTTGTTAGGGTGACACCTTGTTTTAGACTCAAGGGCAGTCCATGTTTTTCCCTACGAGGAACCATTCATGAGATATCAAAATTTCATTAGAAATGAATATATGTATATTAAAACAACATAATATTTGGATTATATGATTTTCAATAAACTATAACACTCACTAACACATGTCCGCTTTAATTAAGGGTAAGAAATATATTCTGAATTAATGGAACGATGATATTTTTCAAAATTTTTCCTACTTGATAAAACATAAATTTTTCCCTAGGAAGGTAACATGACCCCAAAACTCAAAATTTAGCTGAGTTTCACTCAGGAAAAAACCCGGGTCACAAAAGAATAATCCTCATGAGAAGCTTTAAAGGGAAAATCCTATGATAATCATACATATATATACACTATGATAATCATTATAGGTGTGGGATGACACAACCATGATAAAATATATCATATTATGGGGAACAAACCAATATAGCGTTGAATAACCAATCCGAGCAATGTGTAGGCCATTGATCCGACCTTATTAATCCTCGTTTCCTTCTAACGTTAATTTTTTTAATATTTGAGTGAGGTGTTTTAGAATAAAAAATTGGATTGAGAATGGGGTAGTTTAATAGGAATAATTAAATATAGAATAATTTATATGTTTTTATGTAACTACTAACTCAAACCTCCACCTTATATGGTTCAACAAACCATGGGTAATTTTACAAGACATGAGTTTGATTCCATGTAGTGTTATCATGATGTAGAAAAGTAAACCATTATAATTATTGATGGAATTGTAACATATTGAATGGGATACAAAGGTTATAAGACATCATGAAAATTTATAGAGTATAATATCATTGAAAAAATATATTCAAAAATATAGGGAGAGAGATAGAGAGATAAAATTAATTCAATATGTTTTACCTCCATCTCCTTTTGAGTAGAGTAATTATTTACTAACATACATAACTTCATAGTTTATTAATTTTCAAGACCATGTGTAAATTTCTATAAAATAAATCTTTTCGAAAATTAGTTTGTTATCTTCAATACATTATTCAATTAATATTTGTTTTAATTCCTCTTTCTAAATTTTGATAGTATAGATCATTAATTTCACTAATAAACTAATTATATATGGTACATTAATGTAATTACCATTAAAACACCACCAAAGTTTTCATTATAACCAAAAGATAATTACATCTGGTTATTAAATTTCTCTAAAACCTCTCCAGCTAAAAAATCATCAATGAGGTTTATAAAACATAAAATTTCCTACAATCATTAAAAATTGTGTAAAATAACCATTTAATTTTGTCATATAAAAATGAGTAAAATGGAATTAGACCTTTATTCATATTATATATGTTTATGTTTTTCATTTTAAAAATCATCCACTCTCAAACTAATAAAACATTACGAGCACTATCCAAAATAGTCTCTTATACACACTCAAGGAATCCCACTTACATAATTTATTCCATGAAAATTATTAATGAAATAAAAAACATACTATAATATATATATTAAAATTTTAAATTGATAAGATTGGGATGGGTTATTAGGCTTGGAATTGAGAAATATTCATTATACATATCCAACACATGAACCCAAATCCTATAAATCCCCATTAATTTACCTTAATGATCCATGTATTCATCATTATGTTACAATTCATGAGTTAATTCCATGAATTATAAATGTATGGTATGAAATTATTTGACTCCCTTATATTTTTACTCTTCTAAAAGTCGAGTGACAACTGTAGGTGGAATATTTCTTCCAGACATTAAAATTACTATGATAGGCTATTGATTTTATATCATAGTCTTTGAAAATGAATCATAATATATGATTCCTTAATATTAATAGGATGGGTATTCATGGAAGTAATGGAAATAAAATACAATGATATACCTTATTATTACCTATTTGTCATAAAATTTTATTGAATATATAGTAGTATGACATCAAATATCATGGTCCCTTTACATAACACCCAATCTTACTTCTAATTGAATAAGGTAGTGGAGTATCATGGAAACTTATGACTTACCATATTACCCTTTTATAACCTTTAATTATCTTCACCACATCTAATGATAAAGACATAATGTTTTTGGGAATATCCTACTCCACAAATCTCCCATTACAATCAAATACTATAATACATGGTTCCATTTATCCTTATATTATATAATGTATGAAAACATAGGAAACCATATCCCAAACACTTTTTGATATATTCCAAAACACTTTTCAAAATCTATGATAAATTTCACCTTCTATCATATCATATATAATACCTTTATAAAACCCATCAAATTTTATTGGAAAATCCCAAAAAATTAAAGCAGTTCCTGGAGTCAAAATCAATCACAATTAATCCAAGAACAATGTGTGGCCCCATTTTATATTTTAAAATATATGAATAATAGGAATCACTATATTCCTAAATATAATCTAAGAGTGGAATCTATAAAAGTATTAATTTCACCAAAGATACATATTGATCCATTGTGATCTCCATCAAACACATGAATCTCTATAACTATGTCAAACAACTCCATCCCATGTTTGCATGCACTCTCACATATTCATTTTTTTGTATATGTAAATTTATAATGTTATTTGGTATATACTAATCTCATATATTCAACTAATTTATTCTATGATCTCTATGTATAAACTATCTTGGATTATAAATATATCACTTTTCATTTGTATTTTTGGATAAGCAGATCAGATGACCCTCATATAAATATACAGTCACATTATGTGTACAATATATTTGTGATTATATACTCCCTAGTTTATATCAATTGATAGAAAATATTTTAAAATCATCATATGAGAGGATAAATAGTATCTTTGTTTATCACTAACAGATTACATGATCTAAAACATTTAAAAACACTCCTAGATTAGATAATCTGAAGGTACCAGTTGTAGTAGAAATGTGGGATGGATTATTCCCAAATATTATATTTTTATTATTGATTTTCAATCATCGATTTACATGATGAGGAATTTATATTTCAATATAATTGAATCAAATAAAATAGACAACGTATAGAATGTCGAAACCAAGGACAGGATAACACCATATTATTTATAATGAATTTAATTAATTAAAGAATAACAATGTGTGAATTAATTCTTAATTTATGGATCTGAAAATAGATCTATATAATAACATTATTACATTGAGGAATCATGAAAATGTTTCCTCTATCGGCTATCCACAAATGTTCCAAAAATCTTTGATATTTTCTACAGGAATCTCTGGTTCTTAGCTTCGTAGATCCTATTTCTTTTGTCATTCCCCATTTCTCACCACAAGAATCTCTTGAAAGGTGTCCCCCTTTATGTATCTAGACATTAGAGTGGGTGTTGGTGTAATAACACTCTTCCTTATTAGGATCATCTTGGAGAGGGAACTCCCTAGGGAAAGAGAGGATTATCTTCATATTTCATTGTGCACAACACCAAATTACTTGTTTCTCATGTAAAATAATATTATTGGGATTAAATACAACTAGGGTTTTGAAATAAATATTTTAACATGGTATATTAAATATTTATTTAATCCCTTGTGAAACCCCATGTCTAAAATAATAATAATATTATTATTATTCCATTGACATTTTCTTAACTTGTAAATTGGATTAAATATTATCTTGTCAAATAATATTCAATATATTTATTATTTCTCACCAAACCTCAAAACAAGGTCTTCCATTTCTCTGTTATATTTATCGGTCCATAAATAATGTCTACTTAGTTAATAAATCAATACAACTTCATTATTCACCAATAAATAAATAAATATTTTATTCACTAAAGAGAGAATAAAAATTTATTAAATATTCCTCTCAAATAATATTCTATCAAATAAATGACAATGAATATATGTGATCAATTATAGATGAGTATTTATTAAACAGCATGAAAAGATAATATTTATTTAACTTGTTAAATAATAAATAATAATATATTATTTAACTATATTCTAGATATACATAGTGTGAGACCTTCTAGGCCTCATTTATTCTGGAATTAGACGAACCAAACTAAAGTACAAGGTTAGTATCCAGAAACATGATAAGAAACCCTTAGAGAAATAATTTAATTATGTAACAACATAATACCTCATATAGTTGCTTAGTATGTCATATAATTCCTTTATCACGATATCCCTAATAATGAAGGTTGTATGTTGGTTCTATCAGCCTATGGGATTGATGTCTGTTTCATTGACTTTTGGTAAATTGAACATGCCTACAGAAGTCCATGGGGTTATTTTGGATATATCATTTCCATAAAAGGGCCTCGGATGTCCACTTCTTTTAAAGAACATAAGGTAAAAATCCATTCCAATATTACTCATTAATGGAATATTACTCTTGACGTACCTGATGTATCCTACCTCATAAAGAAAAAATTCCACCATGGTTTTTATCAATAAATCAAAGTATGTTGCCAATAATACTAATTAGTAATTATATTAATGTCTAATGATCAATAAACGCATCCAAAAATATAAATATCCAATGCACATATAAATGTTGATTTTCAAATAGCGGGTTTCATTCTTAAAATATCCTATAGTAGATATTACTAAGGGAATACCCATTGATATGGTTTGTTAATTTCCATTAAGTCTCCACCCCTAATATCATGAAACATTTGTGTCCTTAAAATGATTTCATCCAGCTATATAATATATATTTAAGAATAGTGTCTTAGCACTTCTGGGTTCTCATCATTGTGGGGAACTTCTCTGAACTTTTACCATGAAAAATACTATCAGGAAAATATCAAATACAATGCTACACATAAGAAAAATTATGATGTGATAATGGGTATATTATTATTCAAAACAATGAATGAATTTTATCATAAAGTATTCAAATTATGGTTCTACTAAACCAACTACAATAGACTCTCATATTCACTAGAGCCATCTGCTAATATAATTTAGTTTTCTATCAGACACCTGATAATCATTCTATTGCTAATACAAGCAATTACTCAAGGGGTCCTATACATTATTTTCCAAGGATACTATGCTTACTGCAACTTCACCCCTCTAATAAAAATCACCCAGCTATCTTTAAACCTAGAGTTTATGCTTCGCCTATTTTTGTGACCTTTTCCCTTTTTCAAGATCCACCGCTATAGTATTTCCAAAATAAAATGTGACATGGTCCTTACTACTAGGTACCAAATCAATCTCTAAGATAATTTTTTTATCCAAATAGCTTCAATGGAATAATCATTACTTTATATATACTTGGAATCCATTATAGAATCAGTGAAACCTATATTCTTTGGACTCTTCTATCTCACATCTCGTCCATTGACACAAAAAACATATCCTAACTGGGAATTTAGCTTATACTACTCTCCCTAAAAACTATCATCTATATCACCATTAATGGCCATATCATCATTTTTTCCATACACCAGGGACATATCCTTAGCTCTTCTCATATAGTTAAGGATAGGCTTAATAGTAGAAAAATTTTGTTCTCCTAGATCATCTTTATATATGCCTATTATTCTTAATTCATAGGCAATATCAAGTCTAGTATATTACATGACGTACATGATTGATCATATCACAGATATGTATGGAATATTACTTATTCTCTCTTTCTTCTGTTGTGTCTGAGGAAACATTTTCATAAAAATATTTAAACCACATGACATTAGAACTAATTCCATCTTGGATTGTTCCAAAATAAATTACTTTAGTATCTTTTCAATATATTTACATTAAATTAGTCAAAGAATCCTCTTGGATCTGTCACAAATGATCTTAATCACTACAATTTAAGAGGTTTCTCTTAAATCCTTCATAGAGAAACATTTTTTTAACCAGCCTTTAGCATACACTAAGACTAGTATGTCTTTTCAAATTATTAATATGTCATAAATATATAATACTAGGATAATGACCTTATTTCCACTAAACAACTTAAAACAAATGGACCATATTTATTCTTAATGAAACTATATTATTTTATAGATTCATAAAATTGAATGTTCCATGACCTGGGTTCTAGATTCAATCCATGAATGAATATCCATACCTTGAAAATATTTTGGGCATCACATGGAGTCCCAAACCCTTCTTGTTGTGTCATATAGAAATATTCCAAAAGGTTCTCATTAAGGACTGTAGTTTTGGCATCCATCTTCCAAATCAAAATATCCTAAAAATCTATTATAGAAAGCATAATTCTGAAAGAATTAAGCATGGAAACTGGTGAAAAGGTTTCATCATAGTCAACTACTTTATTCTATTTGATCCTTTATGCACTATCCTTACAATATAGTTATTTACATTACCTTATATGTCCAATTTTATATTGGATACCCATTTTCACCCTATGTGATTAACATCAATATGTGCATCGTAAAAAACAATAAACATTTTTTTGACAGATGGAATATAATTAAGAATTCATGGATTATTTACATCTTTCTACTAATGATATCTCTAATTCCTCTTTTTAGGATATAGGTTCTGTCATTTTCAACTAATAATCGGTCACCATATTCAGTGACTATAATTCCATATCTTTCTGTTTCTCTAACCTCTCTTATTCTCCTATGTAGTACATGTGCTTGAGGAGCTACGTTTCCCATGGGGAACTTTGGAACCTATTCTTGTACCAACATTGGGTTATTTTTAGATTTAACTTCATCAAATTTAATCATTACACAACATTAATTTTTGAGGATGTTCTCTCTCTCAACAGATATATCTTCTCTAGTGACAGTTACGTTCTTCTCTAAGGGGTTGTATATGTTTTATCCCTTTATTTACATTGGATACGATATAAATATACACTTGTTTCTCCATGGCGCTAGTTTGTTTTTTGATAAGACATTAAAACACCGTTCAACCACATTAACATGAATGTGAAAATAGATTTCATTCCACTCCATAACTAGAATGGAATTTTATTTTTCTATTTAGTTGATACTTGGTTTAATGTGTATAATGTAGCTTGTAATAAATATCCCTAAAAGGATAATGGAAGATATACTTGACTAATTACTGACCTTACCATGTCTATAAAGGTATGGTTCCTCATTTCACTAACAACATTCCTTTATAGTGTGTGAGGTGGAGTGAGTGGTGATAGGATCCCAAACTCCTTTAAATTGTTGATAAACTCTTGTTTAATATATTCACCACCTAGATCCGATCATAAATTATATGTATTTTTTCTAAGATGATGGTCTATATCATTCATGTATTCATTGAATTTATTAAAGGAATTGGACTTATACCTCATCAAGTAGACATCACCATATCAACTCAGGACATTAGTAAAAGTTATGATGTCATAATACCCACCTATAACTTATACTACAAATAGACCATACAAGTTAGCGTGCTCCAGTCCTAAGAGCTATGTTGCCCCATCACCTACTCCGAAAAGTCGGAGTTTGTTCATTTTTACTTCTAAACAAGCGTAGAATATTTCTAGTAGTTTTTTCACAGATGTGTATAAACAAACATCTTGATATAGATTTTTCCAACACTTCACTTATAGGAAAAAGATGGTGATTCCATTGTTGGTTGTTATATGAGTAATATGAACATGATTTGTTATAAATTGGAACTAAATTGTTTTTATAATTTAATACATAAATATAATTAATTAAATGTTCCTTACCATTACATATGTTCTCATTATTGAAGAAAAAAATTTAATTTCCAAAAAAGATAATAAAACTATCTGAATCTAGGCATGATACAGATATTATGTTATTGGTAACCATTGGTATATAATACAAATATTTGAAAAAAAAATCATGTTGGAAATTAAATGTGGTAGTACCCGATGGATAGAGAAACTACTCTCACAATAATAGTTTCTCTCACACACATTTATCCTCTATAAATATTTCATAGTCTAATTTTTTACTACATTTGGATATAGATGTGGGTAACAGAAGCTTAATATAATACCCAATGTTTAGATATTGATATATTAAATTCGATAATGAACATAACTTTAGCTTCCACTTTCTTATGTGTGTTGTTCTTCTTCCAGTGTCATAGCTTTCCATGATAAAGATAGGATGCTTTATTGTCCTTAACCTACATCAGGATATTATTTTTATTAGATGGATGGTGCTCGAGGGATTTATAATTGTTATTATTATTGTTCCCCTTTGACTTGTTCTTATTTTTCTTATTCACCATAAGGACCATGGGATTTTCATGCCCCATTTCCATCCTATTAGAGAATCAAATTAAGATGTTCTGAAAGAATATTATCCTTATTTATCATGTCATAAATAATAATAAATTTAGATGAGATCATTTAATGTGAATAATGTATGGGATTTTTAAACAACTCCTTCAAGAATGTAATCCATTAGATTTATATAAATTCATTGTATCCCATAATCTTGACTACATGAGGCCCAGTTTCTATAGACTCTCCATGACTAGTTGTAAACAATGCATTGGAGATCTCATATCCCACTTTTCTCTCCTTTTAATCATAGAGATCTCGAGGGAGAGATATAATAATATAAACATCAATGTCATAATTTTGCTTAAAAATCTCATTTGTCATGGATGATAAAAGCAAACATTAAACATATATGGATTTGTTACAATGTTTCTTATTCTGAGAAAACTCTTCTTCACATGCATCATTTCCATGTGAATCCTATATTTGTTCTCCTAACACATTCTATTTACAATCATGGTGAAAGATAACATGTAGTTTAAATGGTTTTAGGTGGGAATTACAAATTCAAACTACATTAACACATAGATTCTTGATCTATTGAATAGACTCCCCAATCTTAAAGTCCATAAATTACATTTCTTTATCCCTTTCCTCTTAGTTACACTAATTATTTATTCTACAGTAATCCTTTGATTTGAACTATGTTAAGTCAACCCAAAACATCATGTTACAATTCCTTGATAAGTGAAATTACCCAATCATTATCGGGTCAAGCACATTGAACCATAGTTTTATTTTAACTGAGGTATTGGAAGGCTATAGTAACAAAATATATAATATTGTGGGATCTTGTATTTTATGTTTAAAATTTCCAATTATTATGTTTATTAAATTCATGTTAATATTAGGTGTCTTTTGTAATGTGATTAACCATGTCTGAGATACTATTTATTCATAAGACAGTTTATTTTTTATCAAATATTCATGCTTGTTAATTCATTAATTCACATGATTGAATAAAAACAAACATAATGAAGTAACCGTGAATCTTGACAGAAATAAAAAAATAAATAATTATGATCATTATATTTACTGGTTGTGAGTTTATCTAGTAGGTGAAAAACCAACCATTTACCTATGGGAAATCACGTTGAACTAAATAAGGTATGTGTTACAGTATTTCACCTATCCAACTGTGGATCTCTCTTGGATTGGTTTCTTCTAAGCTTAAAACTTGAACAACCTCCACTATCATTGTAGATCTATCCATTACATATGATTTCACAGACATGAAGTTGATGGAAACATTGTTATTACATAAAAGAAACAATGGGTATACATTCTCATACATAATTAGATGAGATTTCAAATGCATGTCAAAACATTAATTCTATAATAAAATAAATTATACCAATCACATACACATTTATGGTCTATACTCTTCATCATCCACATGAATGAAATGAATTATAAAATTTAAAATAACTATTATTCAATTATTTGAAATTATTACATAAGATAAGTTTCCCTCGAATCCATTTAATATCTTTAAGTTATTATAAATAAATATGTGACTCCTTTGATACAACTTGAGGATTCAATGTGAAGTGGAATAGTGGGATGTTTCATTCCCATGTTTTCTTTTTCCATGATCGATGGAAAAACTGATATTTTCATAATGAAGAATGAAATAAGAAACATAACAGAATAAAAGGAATAATATCATAGATATAACAACAGAATCATGTGGGGGATCTTCACATATTATTTATAGTTAATTTAGTTAACTGAAGAGCTACATTTTTCTAATTATTTCTTTTTTTCATTTGACTAACAAAGGATATATGTTGTACAGTGATTGTGTTATAGGAATCAGGAGAATGTTCCCTATAGTTGTGATCCACATGTGTTCCAAAAATCTTCCAACATTGTCATAGGAATCTCCAGCTAATATCATGACAAATATTATCAATTGAGTCATTCACATTGGAGAGGTACCTCTCTTGGGATTGAGTGGATTCTCTACTGTTTTCATTGTAAGCAACACAAAATAAATTTTCTCTCATGGAAAATAATATAATTGGGTTCAAATACTGCTAGGGTTTAAAAATAATAACTTCACAAGTAGATTTTAATAATTTTTTAATACCTTACAGTACCCCATGTCTAAAATAATAATAAAAATATTATTATTTCCATTATGTGTTCTTAACATACGAATCAATGTAAATATTATTCAATAAAATAATATTCCATATATATATTATTTATCACTGGACCTAAAAATCAGTCCTCAATTATTCCATAAAATTTATCAGGTCTTGAATAAAGTCTATTTCATTAATAAATAAATATCACTCCATAATTATTCAATAAATAAAAGAATATTATACTCCCTAAATATAAAATTAAAATTTTTGAAATATCCCACCCCCATAATATTCTCTTGAAAAACTGTTGACGAAATATATGTCATCAGGTATACATGAATTATTTTTAAAACACATGAAAGAATATTATTTATTCAACATGTTAAATAGAAAACAAAAATGTATTATTTAACTAGGATTATAGATAGACTTAGTGTGTGACCCTCTATGCTTCATCCTTAGTGGAAATAGGCAAAGCAGCCTAATGTCAATGGTTATCATGTTAAAAAATGCAAAAGAACCCATAAGGAAATAATTTAATATCTCAATGAAATAATACTTCATATATATGATTATAGTGTAATATAATATATTTATCATGATACCTCAAATCGAGTTGGTTGAACACTTGTGCCATCATCTTGGATTCTCGATGAATTTTTATTTGACTTTCGTGAAATTGAACAAGCCTCTAAAACACCATGGCCATAGATGTGTTTAGGCAATATCATTTAAATTAATTTATGTTGTTCAATTCATAGACAGACCTCTAGTGGTTTGGGTAAATTCAACATGTAATACTACGATTTGGAAGGCTATATTAGTGTTCTAATATTATGTGTATGGTTTGAGTTCATATCATAATCTTTTATGGTAGCGATCTTCTAGGATGTAATGTTAGCAGCACCAGCCCACAGTTGGTGTGTGATGCAAGTCTCATCTTAGAAGGCACTATCATTCATAGGTACCTCATGTATATCCCATTACTCAAAGTAATTTTATTTGATTGTGATGGGTATATACATATCACATTGAATTTTTTATCATTCGTGCAATATCTATAGAGGTAGTCGACGAATAACATTGGAAGAGGAAGGAATTGGAGATAGGAGGTTTGTACAACAATAAAGTGATGGAAGAGATCAGGGTGCAGCATGGGGATGATGGAACTTTGGTTTGATTATACTCATACTACCCCTAAGTAGACTACTCATATATTATTAAGTTAGTGGTTGGAATATTGGATATTTTTAGTCACTAGAGTCATTTTACTAGGAGGCTCCATGAGTGTTTGGTGGTATGGTCTATGATCGTTATACTTTTCTTGTAGTACTATTAAAAATAGGATCAATAAACTATTTTTCCTAATTTTTTCAATTACTTTCTTGGTGTATGTAAGGTGTTGGTAGAGCTCCTGGTCAGTGATGTTTGTTATAAATTTGTACTTGAAAGGAGGATGAAAAATTCTCTATTAGAGATGTGTTCTTGAGAGGCGATCTAAACAGATGTGGGCATGTCAGTGACTCCTAAAGTGGTTACTATATAAGTGTTATAGATGGGGTCCTTTTGATTTTGTGTTTTAGGACCTTTTTATGTTCTAAGGTGTCCTAGAAATCCTTGTTTTTAGTGAACTAGTGTGAAATGAAAAGGGTGTGTTCTAAGAAATAGGATCTCCAAGAGGCTTCGAGTGCAGTTCTATATACGAGTTTGGGGAAGTTTAGGGAGATATATTGCATATCTTTTAGATGTTAATGATAGAATTTAGGTTGACTACCCTTAATTTTCTATTTATTATGTTAATTTGGGTAAGAAAACCTATGATATTCCATAGTAATTTTGGATAAACCTAGGTTATTTTTCACCACCATGAACACCTTTGTGTTTCAAAATGTATCTATTATATTAGTTTTCTCATCAAAATTTTATCCTTGTTTTCATGTCATTTCATTTTGGTCACTAGTTTTGGGTTGTTTAATGTTATTATTTTATTATGAATGAGGTGGTAGGTAGGGGTGGTTAAAATGATTTTTAGTGTTTTTTTGTAAAATTGGTTGGTTCGGGAACTATTGGTAAGGGGCTGGGATGTGTGTTGATTTTGATGGGGGTCTATCCTTGTTCTGATGATTTTCAAATCATTATTGGAAATTGTTAGGCTCTATTAGTCACTATCTTTATAAGGAATTGGTTCTCTTCTACTGTAGTTGGAAGTCTTGTTTAATATATTTAAATGGTAAATACTAATATTTGAGAATCAAATAGGATGGAGATAAATAATGATTGAATGGATGCTAATCGTTTGACAATAGACTATGAGAACGGAGTGAAAGAGTTAATCAAGATTGCAAAGGATCACTCAATGGATCCTTTTAAAATCCTTTGTCTATGTTTACATTGTTATTATTCTATACTAATTACTCTAGAAGATTTGGAAGAACATTTTAAATGAAAGGATTTGGATAATCGATAGAGGTGTCAAATCCCCTCAGCCTTTGAAAAAAGAAAAAAGAGTTCAATAAACAAGTTATATTTTTTGTATTATAGATCATGTTATCTCATGTTATTTTATTATCATTAATGAATTAATTTAATCTAAATTAACAGTTCAACCACTATTTAAAATAATGACTTCTATACATTCTAGTGCTCCTAACCTCGAGGCTGAACAAGTCCCTCAAGCTTCTTTTGTTGCAGACAGTGCAGAGCATCAACAAGTTTCTGAACCTATTGTTTCTCCTAGGGTTGAGGTCCAACAACCATCAGCACATGCCAATGCTACCATTTCAGATTCACATATAGATGATGTTGATATCGATAAAACTATTGGGGATGAGGGAACGATATCCTATAAAACACAGGAGCGCCATAGTTTGACGGTGTTAGACAAAATTATTAAGGTGAAAAGAAAAGGCATTAAATTTGATGTCGGATGGAATGCATGAGGCTAAAATTGAATCCCAACAAGGATATGTTTAGTAGATACATTGGATTTTTTAATCAGTTACGCATACCGATTGACATAAATTCATGGACCCATGTTGTTTCTGGGATAAAGGTTATGATCTGGGAAGAAGTTATGGTA
This sequence comes from Viscum album, assembly GCA_963277665.1. Classification (NCBI taxonomy): domain Eukaryota; kingdom Viridiplantae; phylum Streptophyta; class Magnoliopsida; order Santalales; family Viscaceae; genus Viscum; species Viscum album. Next base: position 1,275,861,093 of record OY728126.1, on the reverse strand, counting down.
ATGTTATGATAATATTTCATTAAATTAATAGAAAATAAAATAATGAAATAGTGCCACACTCATCTCAATCTCTTATAGATTACATTTATAGTAGATGATTCACAGAACAATTATTTACTGAGGCTTTTAGGAAGGATTCATCGAGGTTTTTAAAAATTCTAACAAAATTTCACCTGAAATATCCTAAAGGTAAAATAAACTCGTACCCACCCCTTGTCTACACTCACCTAATATTCAGAGAAGCATGGGATGAATTTATTGGCCTCTTTGGGGATGAGAAGTTTCAAGTACATTGTTCTAGATAATACGTTTTTTTATGAAAGGTTTATTCATCACATTGATTTTAAATATTCCATTTATGATACCACAACTCAGTACCAAAAATAATGAACTTTCCTAAACACCAAAAAATCCCTATAGTAAAGCAAGGATGGGGTATTCTTCACTAGAAATGAAAATGGTATGTATTTTAAATTATCAGTAATATTGTTAGGTTCCACGATACAACATCATAATTATGTTTCTATATTTATATGTAGATTTATGAGTCTAAATCCCAAGACACATTCATCCCACGACATGTTCTATGGAAGGATGAATTTTTGAATAAATAAGGGAATCTAGTAGGTGAAAACACAAAAAAAAATTGTGGGAAATATGTGTAAGTATGACACGATAAATATTATTGTTTAAAATCACTATAGCATAATAATATTTACTTATTTTTCTATATCCGACAGTCATAGGAATCTGCTACTCCTATAGCGGATGCAGACCTATTATCGACAGCTTTGAAATGGCTAGAACAATACAGTCATGTTAGAGGGGCGGGGTTTGGGGTGACACCATGAGTATTTTTGGACCGAAAAAAAACAAAAAGATGGTTGAGATGGAGAAATAAAAAGAATGAGCAGAAGACTAGAAACTCTTGAAGAATGATTTCAATGTCAGGGAGAGTTTCTAGAAACTTTTATTTGTGGGATACAAGTAGAATACACAACTGAGGAACAACCAGTGCGTGAAGATCCCGCCCCACCCCCACCAGCTTGGAGGTGAGCTATTCATCTCAAAGATCTGTATTAGCCATGGTAATTGATATTCTAATAATTATTCTCATGAAATGTGAATTAGACAAACACCAATACTTTTCATGTACAGATTATATACATGGTGATAATGACTGTGATTTATATCTGTCAACACCCACCTATCACATTATAGAGAGGGATACGGTGTTCCACATCCCAGAGGACAAGATGCATAATAGACCACTTCAAAAAGATCATCTAAAATTGATTATTTCTGTAGCTCATGAGCCAAATGCAAAGCTACCTATTCCCATGATTAGGATGATATTCATATGGTCAAAAAGTCTATTGGGATATTCATTGCATGGATGTCACAACTTGTAAGAGTACATGTGGACAATGAGGTATTTATTTCCATGTTTTTCTAGATAATCCTTTAAAAATTAATGAAAAAAATGTCTTAACCAACGTATGTTAGTATAGATAGAGAAAAGGATTGGGTGACCAGAAACGTGGGCTCAAAAGCATCTAAAGTATGGACCAACCGATCACAAAGAGCTTCTAAAAGCACAATAACACCACATGTTCTCTATCCACATTTACTTGCATTGAAAAATAATATGGATAAAAAGCTAAAAAATGGTAGTAGTCATATAGTTTTTTTATGAATATATATGGAGGGGAAATTCAAGATTTTGTTACTGGTAAAAATTTAAATTAGATCCTTGAATATGGTTGGATATGCGTAAAAGTTGTAAATTTATATATGAGGTATGTTTTCATGATTTTATTTTCTAAAAGCTGATATAATTTTCTAATTATTACTAAATGCATTTTATATTTTTGGTAGGCGTATATATAAAAAATATTTGAAGGTATTTTCCCATCAGCATAAATTTGGACTCATTAGTCCTCATATCACATCAACACAACTAACGAAATTAAAGCCATAAGAATGATGAAATAGTGAAAGGCATGCTGAAAACATTTGAAAGAAATATTATGGATAGCACACTCTTCCTAATACCAACCATGCAAGGGTAAAACTCTATGAATAAAGTATATCAATTATATTTTCACTTATTTTATTACTTATTCCTTTTTGTCTTTTTAGGCAACATTGGATGCTAATTTCGGTGAACATGGATACTTCCATGATTATTTTCTGGATTCAATGGAAGTATTTCTATGAAACCGACCACACATGATGGAGTTTGTGAATTTGTAAGACCCTAAATTCTATGTTTTAGGTCTAAACATCAAGATATATAATTTATATTATCTTTTACTGAGGATTCAATTATGATAGGGAGGTGTCATAATTTCATCTAAAATAAGGAATGTGTACATGGTCTAAGCATAAAGAGGCAAGGAAATACTATGTCTGGACCGATATCGGGGTGTATATAAAAAAATTTCACCATCCAAACACGTATCAAAACAAGTTACTTATTATTCTAATGATCAAAGATTTTTCAGTGTCCAAATGAAACAAACAATAATGATTTCAGTTATTATGTTTGTAAATTTATGAGACAGATCGTTTTCCATCAATAAAATAGCATCCCTAAAGAGGTAATTTAAAAAAACTACTAATTAATTTAAATTATTTATTAATTCATTATTTATATATTTCGTAGTACTACTCTGACTATCAAAAATCCTCATATTCAAAAGATTATATATATTTTTTGAGAAATGAGCGGGCCGCATACCTGATGGACTATTTTACCCAAATAGCATGAAGATCATACTTGTGGATGTGTACTATTAGTGGCCATTTTTTGAGTGGTTAACGAGATCAAAATATGAAACATTGTTGTACATAAATGTTCGTAAGAAAATTATAATTGTTATTGAATAACAATCTGTTATCTAATGAGTCATTTTTCCATTTTAACAGATGAAATTCACTACCAACATAAAATATTGGCGAACCACATTTCATTGGGCTTTGGATAAGAAAAAAAATGAAAAATCTCCAAAATACCTTCATATCTGACAAAACGCATTCTAATTGTGTGGATACATTAGGATAACAATCAATGATTCATGTGTGACATGTATGGGTCAACCCTTCCTCAATATGAGGCATGGTGTGGCCAGTATCACTCAAAGTGTCTATCATTTGTTTAAAATGGAGATAATTTTATGTGAAAACAAAAACTGGCATACAGAAAACTGACCAAACGCATTTGGATTGTGTGGATACATTAGTAAAACGTTCCATGGGACTTTTTTGAAGTGTAAGAGTCAACCCCTACGCAATCCAAGGCACGGTGTGGCCGGTATCACTCAATTTGTCTCTCTTTTTTTTAAATGGACAATATTTTAATTGAAAACAACAATTGACCAATGGAAAACAGACCAAATGCATCTTTATAGTGTTTATTATTAAGGATAACAATACATGGGTCATGTGTGACATGTACAAGCCAACCACGACTCAATATGAGGCACAGTGTGGCCGATAACACTCAAAGTGTCTATCTTTTTTTAAAATGGATAGAATTTTATGTGAAAACAACAACTGACATGCGGAAAACAAAACAAATGAATTTGGATTGTGTTGATAAATTAAGAGAAAGATCCATGGGTCATTAGGGATGTGTAAAAGTCAAAAATGCCTCTATCCAAGGAACGGTGTGGACAGAATCACTCAAATTGTATCTCTTTTGTTTAAAATGGACATAATTTTATGTGAAAACAACAAATCACGTATGAAAAACCAACCAACCACATTAATATTATGTAGATACGTTAGGATAATGATCCATGGTTCATGTGTGATGGGTATGTGTCAATACCTCCTTAATCTAAGGCATGGTGTGGCCTGTATCACTCAAAGTGTCTCTCTTTTGTTTAAGATGGACAAAATTTTCAGTGAAAACAACAACTGACATACTGAAAACCGACCAAACGCATTCAGATTGTGTTTATACTTTAGGAGAACGATACATGGGTCATGTGTGATGTGTAAGAGTCAACCCTGCCTCAATCTATGGCACGGTGTGGCTACTATCACTGAAACTATCTCACTTTTGTATAAAATGGAAAAAATTTAAGTGGAAACATCAATTGACCTATAGAAAACTGATGAAACACATTAGGATCGTGTTGATAATTTAGAAGAATCATATATGGGTCATTTATGACATGTATGATTCAAACTTGACTCAATTCAAGGCATAGTGTGGCCGATATCACTCAATGTGTCTCTTTTTTTTAAATGTACAGAATTATAAGTGAAAACAACAACTAACGAACATAAATCCCCCTTCCTATCATACACACCAAAAGCATAGATTTTTTCCTAAATAAACACATAATATTTAAATATCACTATTCCAAAAACATTTTAATTATACCAATGATCTTAAAATCCAACATATTCATTCCATTAAAACCATTAATGCACTCCCCACCACCTGGACACCACGCCACCCCCTGGACACCACCCCACCCCCAGGACACCCCCATGGACACCCCCACTACCCTGGACAGCCCCACCCCCACCCCCCTAGACACCACCCAACCTCTTGGATAGCCCCCCACCCCATAGATCCCCCCCTGGACACCCCCATGGAAAACCACCGCTACCCCCTAGACACCACCCCACCCACTAGGACTGCCCCCAACCATGAAGGCTTCCCCCACCCCCATGGACACCACACCACCACTAGACACCCACCCCCACCCCCAAGACCCTACACCCTTAGACACCCCAACACCTAGAAAGCCCTCCAACCCACTAGACACCACCCACCCCCTGGACAACTCCTCCCCCACCACCACCCTGGACAACACCCACCCCCTAGACACCCCCAACCCCTAGACATCCCCCACCCTCTGGATTCCCCCCTCCTCCTAGATACCACCCCACCCCCTGGACACCCCCCACCCACATGGGAAGTCGTCCCCACCCCACTGGACACCTCTTCACCCCCTTAGACAACCCCCCCCCCCCAACTTCCTTGACCGCCCCCACCACCCCCCCATGGACACCACCCCACCTCCAAGACACTGCCCCCACCCCCTAGACACCACCACACCCCCGGGAAACCCCATGGAAACCCCCACCCCCTTAACACCCCCATCCCTCGGACACCCCCACCCCATGGAAACCCCCACCCCCTCTAGACACTCATCCCCCTAAACCGCCTGGAGCCCCCCCCCCCCCCCCCTCACCCCATGGATGGCCCCACAACCCCTCTAAACACCACCCCACAACCTAGACACCCACCCACAACCATGACCCTCCCACCCCACCCACCCCTCTGGACACCCCTATCCCCCATAGAAAGCCACCCCCACTCCCTGGACACCACCCAACCCCCTTGGACAGCCCCCCAACCTCTTGGACCGCCCCCACCCCTGGACACCATCTCAATCCCATGACACCCCACCCCCTAGACACCCCACCCCCTAAAAAGCCCCCCAAACCACCTGGACACAAACACGAACAACCCCCCCCCCCCCCCACTATCCTAGAAAACACCCCCCATACACCCCCATCCCCCCGGACACCGCTACCCCTGGAAACACCCTACCCCCTTGGAAAGAAACCCCAAACCCATGAACAACCCCCAACCGCCTGAATTATGAATTTAAATATTTATGTATTTAATTAACAGATAAATTATGTGTTAATAGTGTATGGGTATACTTGTTGTATTTGTATTCTTACTATAATTACCATATGAATTATGTTTTAATTTTGTATGGGTATACCTATTGATATGAATTTTTTCTGTATTTTTTTTTGGGTGTGCTACTGTAGAATTTTATGTTATAGGAGGAAGGGAATTTATTAGAGATTTTTTATCACTGATGAAGTGTGCTTTTATCATAATATTTTAGCACTAATAAAATGACCTTTATCTGATCCGTTTTAGTGTCGATAATGTCTCCCTTTATCAACATGTTTTTAGCGCTGATAAAGGCTCCCTTTATCAGTGATTTTTTATTGCTGATAAATGTGTACCCCCCCCAGCCCTGATATTTACAACACTTTTTTAGCACTGTTAAGGAAATTTTTGAGCGCTAATAAAGGCCATTTTGGAGTATTGAAACTAGAGGGTCTCATTCTGATAATATATTGCACTCGATATTACCATGGTTGTACACAATGAGAAGGTGCCTCAAAGTCTTACAAGTCTCCACCCATGGAAACATGTATCATTGTGTCCCACAAATGATATCATCTGGAATTAGAACATAAATTTAAGAATAGTTTCATAGAACTTATGTGTTCTCATTATAGTGGGGAACTGCTATGACATTATATCCTGGAATCTTCTCTTAATAAATATTTCCATATAATGTTTTACAGATGAATAATCATTATGTGATAACTAGTTTATTAAAATTTAAAACTACGAATACATGTCATAATAAACTACACATATGTTGGTTCTAGGGCACCAACTCCAACATAATCTATTGTGGATTTTTTATGAATGATATTAATGTATAAATTTTATAATACAAGACATATCGCTAGCCATAGGTAATGGGTTTCAAATATGATCAATGAACGCCATGAATACTAGAGACATAGATTATGAAACTCCATGTGGTATACATATTGGATCATCCAATGAATTCAAAAAGGTACATATTATATTTGATACCTCATGAGAATATATTGTATATTATATAGGAGCTGTTATGATGTTATCATTAACAATTCATTGAAACATAAAATAATATTTGATTAACATCACTTTGGGATAACTCAATATTTTATGTTGAGAGGTTATTTATCATTACCATTCATGAAATTTATGTCCATATATACATATATAAAACAAAAATAGAAGAATAATAAAGTGAATATTACTATTCTTTTGATACATTTTATATTCAGAAAACACATTAAAGAATATTTAAATATTCTCAATATAAGAACTGGTTTATCGACTCATATATGATAATTTTCTATATTAGCCTTATGTTCGTTTCACTTTCTATGTAAATGATATCTTATTACATAAATATATAATTCTCAATAATACTCTATGTGACCATATGAAAACACTCCAAAAATAAACGCTTTAGTGAGTAACATATAGAAAGAAGAAATGAATGAATAATAGTGGGATATAGGAGTCATATTCCTAATGTTCAATTAATTGAACATATTCAGACTGATTAACTTTATAACATCAAATTTTATCATATGAAAATCTATTATCCACCCCAAAAAGTCCATTGTTTGACATAATCATCCTTGAAACCAAATATATCACACCTTTTATTGAATAGTAATGTTACTATTTTAATAATTATTTACTATCACTTCCTAATATCATTTAAGATAATGAGAAATTCAATTTATATTTAATTTGGTATAATCCTTTTATAGACATAAATATTCATAGTTTATGGTAACTAGATATAAATTTTACATTTTCATTTACCATCACAAGTCTTAAACTCTTAAAGAGGTAATGTATGTATCACATTAAATTTATAGAGGAAAATATTTTATTTATTATATTTGAACATCAATATGTTCAAATATACTCACACTATCCTATTAGATACTAAATTATATTCATGATAGCTTTTTAAGAAAAATAAATTCTTCAATGTTAGATGATAAAACCAATTTAAATTCAATTAGAATAATTTCCAAATTAACTATTGATTCAGTATCATATAATTTATTATATATGTTTAGATAATTTTCCTTTTAAAAAACATTATTAAAATATTTCATTGATTAATGTTGAAAATATATTTCCTTATATTTAAAAAAATTAGAAAAAATATTTATCCTAAGAAAAATATTTATATCCTCATATCCGTTTAAAAAATATGTTATAAACACCAATAAATTAGATATCATGTCAATATAATTAATTTTATCACTATTTTCATAAAACTTATTTTTATTGGACTAATTCAAATATAATATAAATGAAATGTGATAAGGATACACATTTTAATTTTAAATTCATCTGATTATGAACGATTTCTTTACATTCAAACGCATGATGTGCAAACTCTTACTTTTTCAATTAAATTAAGACTATATACTCTATAAATTATTCCCTTGACATTAAATCCCATATATTTACAGAACTGGAAAATGTATATTTACAATCTCATATCTATCAAAATTGAAGAATATAAATCTATAACATTGATACTAATATCCTACGGAACCATTGAAAGTTCTTAATAATACTATTAGTTTTCAATGACCATTAATGGATATATGAAGAAAAATCATTGGAATATCTAACAAACATTTATTATTATGGTTTGAAAATTTTCTATCTTGTTTTTCTTTATATAGAGTACTAGAACACAGACATCACTGGATTAGTTCATCAACTCTCAGGAATAGATAATATCTGGTAAATGTTTCTTAAATACATTTATATTATGGGAACATTTCAATACACTAGTATTGAAACAGTCATTAATTCCAATTTTTATTTTTATTTTAGCATTTGTTTTTTACAAATATGACACAATAAATAAAGATCGGTATCCTTTTTTTAGTTAGTATTTAATAAAATCGAGGCAGAAAAGAGAAAAAATTTATCTTTTGGCATCAATTTTTTTAATAACTGATCTGATTGTTAAAAAAATATTACACTGTTTTAGATAATTTTCTATACTTTGATTTTATTGGTCATGGTGCTAAAATGGAGTTATCGATCACATGTTACGGCCATCAGATGTTGGACTTCTCAATGTTTCGATAGATAAAACTAATTTAAAATAAAACATGAGAAGCATGGATAAAAATTATGTACACCCTTTGAAATAATATTATCCTTATGATTTGAACATTTTTCAATTTTTTGGGAGTTTCCATCGAAATGATATGTTTTTTATCAACATATCAATTAGATTTAGTGTACAACTCAAGAAGAAATTAAAAGAGTAATTGTTAATGAATATTTTACCTCGATTGGTAAATATCATCTGAATGTTTTATATTGGTAACTCAATCATAAGAATAAATCATCATAATAAAAATTTTACTCGAGATATATAGAAATTAAGGAAAATAAAAATAAATAAAATAAATGCTTATAATAGATACCATGTCCAAATCATCGATTGAAGACACATTGAAAATTTGACTAAATCGAAGCGGAAACAATTGATGAATTGAAGAGAAAATGGATTTATATATTGTAAAAAATATTTTAATTGATGTTATATATAAATTTAGGTTTAATTGTATAAAGTAAAATATTTAATGAGAAAAAATTGAAATATTGATCGTGGGTATTTTTAGATGCTTTTTGGAAATTTTTTAATAGACTAAAAAATGATGGGAATTTGTTTTTTATCATCAGTTTTTAATGAAAGTGCTGCTAAAATGTAAACAAAATGTTGTTTTCTTTTAAAAAATAATGAAAATAATTAAAAAATATTCACATGTTTTAGATAGTTTCCTAATAATCTACATAACTAGTAGTCATGCTAAAATGGATTTATAGTTGAAAATGATGGATGTTGAAAGTTAAACTTCTCTAAGGGAAGCCTTAAAGATGTCCAACATTCAAATTTCATAAAATTTTATCCGTAACTCCATTTGATCTCCACAACCAATGAAATCTAATATTAGGAAATTCTATAAATCTTGTCAAAAAAAATTGACAATGATTTTTTAAAAAACAGATGTCAAAAATGGATTTTAACTTTGGTTATTAAAAAAATGATGTATAAAGTATTATAATGTTATACTTCTGATGATCATAACTTTTGATCCATAACTCCATTTAAGTTCCATGACCAGTCAAATAAAATATTTCCAATTATCAATAATAGAGTAAAAATATTATTTCATTTTTTGTGTTAGTTTTTTGAAAAACAAACATGATATGTGTTTTAACTTGTTGGGATTAGTTTCCTTGAAAATTAACAAAATAAATTCTATTGATGGGTATTTTGGGAGTCGATTTTGGTAAACACTACCACCAATAAAAAAATAGAAATCTTATTTGGAATCGGTTATAATCAAAACTGATGTAAACATATTTTTCATTGGTTTATTGGAAACCAAAATCAAATTTTGGAAGTTAAATCCACAATTTCTGCTAATGATATATGATAATAAAATTATTTCATAAACAAAATAAATCATTAAATTACTAATATAGTCTCTCCATGTCATTAGAATACACAATCATAATGAACATAACAGTGGAGAGTAAAATTAGAAGGTACATTTATAATATGATGACATTGAAACACATAGTGAATACTATTATACATTACTAGAAATAATATTCACCTATTAAACACATTAACACTAGGTTATTTAGGAAGGTTTTTCTCTAATACATATAATATTTCATATACATGAGAAAATTTCTTGTAGCATCCCATATTTTATAAGTGATATTTGTTTCTTGAAATGAATGATTATTATATAATATTATGCAATATTAGACACAAAAATACATAAAGAAACTAAAAACACATTATTGAATAAATTTAAATCGTTAAATAAATTAATTAATAAATGAATTAAAATATCAATTATTACATCTGGACAAAAAGATATAAAATTTAAAATTTGGATGTGAAAATGTGGATTTCCCAAAATACCTAAAGTCATCCCACCCCTGAAAACACTATTTAAAGGAAAGAAAATATTGGTAAACAATCAACGTTTTAGAAAATCGAAATATATAAATATGAGTTAAATTGAGTTGAATAATTACTCAATAGATTTATATATATTTATAAGATATATTGTGACCATTATAATTGTAACATAACTATTTGGAACTATAACATACCCGTTGGGGATAGTAACCTAACCTTGGGGATAGTATTTCTCCTCAAAATTATAAATTGAGATATAAATAATATTTTTCATTATTAATTAAAGAAAATATAAATATTATAATCCGAAAAAACAAATATAATGACTATAATACTCAATGAAAATATAAGTACATTTTTAACAAACTATATTTTAATGTATTTCGTAAGAATCATAATTTCTATATTAAAAAAATAAAATTAGTTACGTTAAAAATTTATTTATAAAAATGATTATTATTTTTTAAAATCCCCAAATCTAAATTTTCTAGGGTTGTTTTGTAATTTTCAAAAATATTTCAATTTTTAGGTGAATTGTAAAAATATAGTTTTCTCATCACCGATGTATCTTAAATTATATATTTGATGATTTAATAATGAAACAATATTATATTAAATTTGTTTCTAGGAAAAATAATATTCAATTTCATAAATTAGTAATTAAAATATAATAATGTTAGTTTCCAAAATGGTAAATCATTTTCTAAAACCTAAAATAAAAAATGTTTCATCAAAATATCAATTTATTCTTATTTCTACTTTCCTTTTAAATAAACAAAGTGAATTATAATTATAAATAGTTTTATAGTAATGAAAAAATAATATTATATTTATATATGATTTATATTGTAAAATAATTACTATTACTAGTTTTATCTTTGATATAATATTTCTTTCTAAAAATGACCATCTTATTAAGTATAAATAACCCCTCTCCCATCCCTAGGAAAACCATCCCTCCCCCAATTTTAAAATATAACTTCTTCCCAAATAATATTTTTCAAGACACTTATAATTCCAATGAATTTTATGGAGTAAATAAACTCCAAATATAATGGGTTTTTTAGTGTCGAACAAGATAAGGAACACTGAGGAAATTGTAAGTTTCTGTCAGCTCTACATTTTTTTATTATTTTATTAATTTTTTCTTTATAACATTTAAAAAAATATTGTAAAATATTTTATGAATAATTTTCACAATTTATTAATTATTTTAACCTATAGGAAGTATATTAATCATGAAATATAAATTTCAAACATCCCTTTCCTGCTATTTCAACAATGTCCCATTAACGGTCAGTTAATCGCCAATGAGAACATTTCCAAATAATTTATTATCACCAATCATATGGTTCCTTACAATACATTATTTATAATATATAAATGAATAAATATATTTCATTTAGCCTCCTTTAATAATGTATACTTATGTAAAAATGACTTTTTAAAATATAGTGAAATTGAAGAAAAATGACAAATGATTAAGGAAAACATGATATCAAAATTTTATCCCTATAACCAATAAAGTCATAAAATATAATCAAAATATTATAAATGATAAATAGTTTTATGTATGAAAAATAATTCACTTATGGGTCATTATTTTAATTAATTTGTTTTTATTATACCCAAGGTGAAGAAGCAAAGAAATACAGAGGGTTTTAAGGAAAGGGAATTCGTGAAAATGTATTTTTTCGTTGTCTTATTCTTATTTCAAGACATGTTTTGTATAGATATTCTTAAAATTTTCTGTAAATATAATTTCACTATTTATTCAATTACATTTTTTTGTTATACATGTTTCCACGTTGATTTTTTATCCAAATTCAATGATTTTTCAAAAAGAAATTTCTTTCCCAATCCTCTTGAGAAATTTATTCTTCACGTATGAATGATTATATTTATTCCAAATATGTTTTACCTTATTAATCTTTCAAAACTATTCTTATCCATGACATCATTCTTTTTGAATTATTTTTGAAAAAAATTCCTTTCCATGTGTAAATTCTTGACTATGATAGTTGTACGTTATATTTGGCATGCATGATTATGTAAATTTTATGATATGACTAGTGGTCCTAGAATTATATATAACTATAATAAATTGTGTAAAATTATATATCTCATGAGATATTTTGCATTATTCATGAACATAATTTTATATTTTTCCAAGTGGATGATGTTAAGATTATGCACATATATTATTTGTGAACATTATGGTAGTTTGTTTCACAACTATGTATGATATTTAACCACAATAATAAGAAATTTCATTTTTATGTATCAACACATTCCATTCCTTTACCAAAATTTTTTCCTCATCATTTTGAATATGATATTATGCCTACGATATGATTATTATGATTATGGTCACACATGTTATACAGATTCATGTCACTTATTCATCCTATTGTGGGGATTTTAACACACCCCTTTCGTTGATGTCTATCCTAATGTTAATATATTAAATAAAGAGAAAATGATATTTCAAAAGGATAAATCTTAAGGATTTAAATAAATGTTAATTTTTTATTATGTATAAGTGATTTATGATCCTAATTCTCCAATGATAATAAATCATTTGATCCTTGAATATATAACAATTATGTAGTTTGTCTTTAAAATTATGTAATTGTCATGTATGAAAAATTTGGGTTACAATAGTTGGTATTAGTGGTATGGTTTAAATAACTTTATAATTAAAATTATAAAACATTACTTAAAACCATATGTATATTTCTATGTAATGTTAAATTATCTTAGAAAATCATTTTATAAAAAGGGATGAAAATTGTTATCTCATACTATATTACTTTAGAGTTAATTGTGCAAAATAATAAAAAAAAATTTAATTTTTTTTTATTTAAATATTTCTATAACCTTTTATATTTTTGAAAATGGTGGGAACTAGGAGAAACCAGGTAAAAAAGATAGTGAGAGATTATGTAGTTATTTTCTGAATAACATCCCCAATTGCATGGGAGGTATAGTTAAAAACATCATGGAGATGATTAAACAATTGTCTCATGAAATTAATAATAAATAGAATCATTTGGGGAATCCACCTTCTCCCAATAAGGAGAAAATATCTATTGATTCTATTATGTGGTAATGACCATCATTTGTGGTGGATCATCTGATCCACTTATAACGAAAAAGAAAGTTAACCTAATAGGGAGGATATTTTCAGTGAACCACTATTCTGAGAAGTATAAGCTGACACCAGTTTTCTATCATTTAAATGGAGAGACCAATTAGTGGTGGGAACTAATAAAGAAAACGATTACGATCGATGAAATAGAATTAATGGAGTTATAAGACTTTATGAAAATATTTATTAAAAACATTTCCATAAATCTATATGAAGAAAAATAGAGAGAGAAATAATTGATATAGATAAAAAGGAAGGTAAAATTGTCATCACTTGTGATGAAATATTCACAATCCTTGCAAGATAAATATCATGTTTTGATATCAATTATGATAGTAATATTATATATATTCTTTAGTGTTTCAAAACCAAGCCTTTTAAAGGATATATCTATCCAAGACGTTATGAGTTATGAAGTTTTTTGATGTGTTCCAAAGTATAGATTAATATTGTAAAATTTTCCTTTGAACATGGGGATATGAAGAGAAGAACATATTTTCTAGCTGGGGGTCAAATGAAAAAGGAGTAAAGAGGATCAGACCACCCGTGAGTCAAAAATGTGGGAATAGGAATAATGGTAATTTCCTCAAAGGGATGGGTAAATTCATTGGGTGTGGGGGATAATGTCACCAAACAGATGAATGTTAAATAGGAAAAAAGAATTTGTCCAATATGTTATAGGAATGGAATGTACCTCTTAATGAACCACCCTTGTTTCTATTATTTAATGTTATGGAGAAAGGGAACTATGCAATACATATCAACAAACCATGGGTCCTTGAGGATATTCTTCGTCCACAACCAGCAAACCCAAAGGATAATGGGGAATCTTATTCCAACACAGCTATGGAATTCGATCATGAAAATGGATTCCTACAAGGTACACATTCTATTCACTCAAGAATAGAAATTTTTTTATTTGATAATGATTCTCCACTATCAAATATATCATGAAAGTATCCCATTAATGATTAATCAAATCCATAAATCCATGAAGTAGATTTTTCTATAAAACACCCAGTTTTTTTATCAATGATACCCATGTATTGGACACTTCTCTTATTAGAATATTTGGGAAGATTATTCCAGAAAAACATGTAATACTTCTTTTAGTAGAATTTGATTCTATACAGGGCATGAATTTGATCTCATTATATAGAGCACACATCAACTATCATGAAAAGAAATTCTATTTTTGTTTATTATGAACTGTCCCAGGATCCTCTATAAATGAAAATATGATCATGAATCCTTAATTTAAAATCCCTCAATGATGTGGGTGTTGATACCCAGTGATGAAGAATGCCTCACCAAAATTGTTGTGTAAAGGAAAGTATCAACCATGAAGAATTTTTCATTGTGAGGGAATACACTAATGCAGTTCCATGCGAATTTGATAGACATCTCCCATATCATGAGGTATAGTTCTCAATAGATCTTAAGAATTTATCCCCTTATATCTCTAAATGAACACAATGAATGGCCCTAATAGAACTGGAGGTGTAAAGATGTAGCTACATGAGAATGTGGGAAAAGGGATCCAACTCCCTAGTGTTTAACCATGGGGTAAACCAGTGATCATTTTCAAGAAGAAGGATAGATCAATGTGGTTGTGTATCAATTATTTAGATCTAATCAATATCACCATAGATGACTAGTTCCCTATACCAAGGACTGGTGACATGTTCAATCAAATATAAGGATATCAGTACTTCTCAATGGTGGATAATTATTTTGTATTTCATCAGCTAAGGGTGAATAATGGATATATTCATAATAAAACATTCATACAATGTATAAAATCTATGAGTTCATAGTGATTCCCTTCCATCTTACTAATTCCTCTACACTATTTGTGGATTTTATGAAAAAATTATTTAGATACTACCTCTCCATGTTTTTGGTAGTGTCTGTCAAAAAATTTATCATTTACTCAAATAGAAACAAAGAACATGAAGATCATTTATGAATTTTATGGAGACATTAGGGATGAAGAAAATGTATATTAAGCTCAAAATGAGTGCATTTTTTATGTATCTTACCACATTATTGTGGTACATTATCACAAGTGAAGGAATTCCTTTAGTCCATTCAAAGAAAAAGGTAATTGAGGAATGGCGCAACCCACTAGTGTCACAAAAATCTATAGTTATCTTGGATTTGTAGGGGTACATCCAATGTTTTGTGATATGTTTTTCTTGATTTTATATCCTAATAACTAAGTTAACATGGAAAGGGGTATGGTATTTCTAGATAGAACAATGTGAGACTAGATTTAAGGGTGTCAATAAGCGAATAATCAATGTACCTTTACATACACTACCATCAAGTAGATAACGTTTTTTTAGATAAGTTGGCGCTTTAAATAAAGGCTTTGGTTTTGTACTCATATATAATGAAAAAGTTCTAGTGCATGCCTCACGATATTTGATTATCTATAAAAAAATACTTGGATAATGATTTTGAATTAGAATTTATTATCTTTGCATTTTATATTTGGTGGAACTACTAATATGGTGAAAGGGTGACTTTTATATTTATCAGAAGAGTCTAAATTAAATTTTTTCATTGATGGATCTCAACATTCATTAAATGAGATGGTTAGAGATAATCATGGGCTATTATTTCTCTATTCACTACCATCTAGGAAAGGAAAAAAATGTAGAAAATTGTCTTAGTATAAAATAACTTACTAGTTAATATATTATGCAGATTTAGATAAACACTATCAGGATGTATACGGAAAGGATTGATCTAGAAATCATAATGGAATTGAATAAATCCTACCTTTACCAAATGATTTCTCAACCATATATCCAATTTATGATAAAGTAAGCACAATTTGATGATCTAGTGATTTAAAATATGGTGAAAGAAGTAAAGGAATATAAGTTGAATGAGTTACACATGGTTTCATTCAGTTTGGATGAGGCTTTAGGTGCCTTCCTCACCATAGATAAAGTAGAGTGACTAAATTCCAATGGGATGATGCAACCATAGCCTATACCATCATGGAAATTGGGAAATTCCACCATGGTCTTTTCAATTAATATCATGAACACTTCTATTGAAACAATGTGACATGGGTAGTAGTGGATCAACGCACCAAGATTCCCCACATTATCATTATTCAAGAATATTTATCACTTTTAAAATATTCTATGATATATGTGATGGAAGTAGTGTTGTGGGGTATAACTTTTGATATTTTTTTATCATGATAAAAATTTTAATTCAATATTTTTGAGAATTATTCAACATTATTTTAATATATAATTGAACTTCACTTTTTCCTATCACTAAAAACTGATATCCAATCTAAAATTACTTTTTAGACACTCAAGGACATTTTAGGGTCCTTCTCATTGGAATTAGAAGATGGATATGATCAACAACCCCCATTAGTTGATTTCTCAAAAAAAATCCACTCTTGTATTCAAATGGCTCTATATGAAGCTAAATATGGTAAGAAATGTTGAACAACAACTTTTGGGGATGAAGTTTGGAAAATAAGGCTACTTGGACCTGATAATTTATAAGAGATGACAAAAAATGTCCAACACATCCAGTATAATATAAAATCTTCTATGAGAGGGAAAATAACTATGTTTAATATCATCAATGGGACATGGAGTTTTATGTTTTATATAATGATTTAATTTTTATATCACTATAGAAGTGAGTCATGTGGTTTGTAAAGAAGGGGAAGTTTCTCCATAGGTACAGTGTCCCATTGGTGATCTATGATTTTATAAGAACAGTGGCCTATCGACTTTCACTTCCACAAAATAGAGCTCATGATCAGGATATTCTCCATGTATCTTTTCTATGGAAGTACATACATTGCCACTCACGTGTTCTAAATTTGAACGTGGTACAACTATAGAATGACTAATCATATAAGAAGAAATCAGTGTATATCTTTGACTATAGAGATAAAGTTCTATTAAAAAAGAAAACTAACCATGTAAAAATGTTATAGAGGAACCGTAAGTAGAAAGAGGTGACAAGGGATCTTGAGGAAATGATGAAACAAAACTACCGTCACCTATTTTTAATTGAGAATATGTTTTGAAATATCAGGTAAAAAAATTTAAATGGGGAAATAATGTTACTAACTTGAATTTATAAATGATATTTTATTCATGAAATTAATTTGTATTATATGATATTATAGAATATTATATACATAAAAACATATAGAAACAAAAAACACATTATTTTATTACATTAAATAATTATATTAATCAATGAATAAATCTAATAAAATTCCAATTATTACAATGGGACAAAAAAAATATAATGGGAAAACATGGATCACCCAAATCTGCTAGAATCATCTCCCACATGAACAACACTATCAAAGAGAAACAAAATATCTATAAACCAATCATAATTATAGAATATGGAAATATATAATATTGATAAGGATTGAGTAGAATAATGAATGAAGTACTATGGAGATATTTATATGAGGTCATGAGAGAATTAGAATATTAACCACATCAATGGGAATAGCAGTGTGACTATTTAGAATAGTAACCAAAATGTTGGAATATTAATTTTACTTAATATTAATAAATTTTAATATACATAATTTTTATCAGGATTGATTTAGGAAAATATAATTAGTACATTTCTAAATAATAAATATCATGATTAGAAAACTAAAATAAAATATATAAGTACATTTTTAATTAATTGTGTTTTAAATTATTTTATGAAAAAATCATAATATTTTTAATAAAAATTAAAATTACTTATAAAATAAATTTATTTTGAAAAAAATTAATATCATTTTTTAAATAATCACATAAAAATTATCTAAGTGTTATGAGTTGGTATTTTTTATTAATTCGTTAATTTTTTTGTGAATAATAAAAATATAGCTTTTCTCATAACTGGTGTATGTTAAATTCCATAATTCATAATATAAAAATAACTTCATAAATTTTAGACATGTTTGTCTCCAAAAAAATTATTTCATGAAAGAATCATTCAAATAAAAAAACATAGATTCCAAACCTAATAATTATTTTCAAAAACCTAATGTCAAAATAGTTACCTTAAAATAACAATTTTTTCTTTTTCCACTTTCCTTTTTAATAAAATAAGTGAATTAGAATTATAAATGGGAATATGTAATAAAAACCATTCTAATAAATTTATATATAATTTTTATTTTCAATAATTTACTATTAAAATTTAAATATTTGATATAATATTTTATTCATTATTTTATTCTAAAAATACCCACTTAATCAAGTATAAATAACCCCTATCAGGAAAACCAATCCTCCCACAAAATAAAAATACAATTTTCTGACCTAATTATCCATTTATATATCCTTATAATTCCTAGCTACATTATGGAGAAAAAACATAATAACATCAAGGTAGTTTTAGTGTCATCCTAGAGGATCTACACTTATAAAAGAGTAAGTTTCTATCAACTCTTCTATTTTTTTATTCTCTTACATTTCACCAATTCCTATCAAAAAAATATTATAATTTAATTATTCAATACGTTAACATTATGTTAATGATGTTAACCTACTTTAATTATCATAATTATGAAATATAAATTTCTAACTTCCCTTTCTCTCTGTTTCCACAATGACCAGTCAATTGTCGATTAATCACCAACGAGGACATTGACAATCCAATTATTATCACTAAATCTATGGTTGGTTAAAATAAATAATTTATGATATATAATTGTATAAATATATTTACTTTATTTTCCTGTAACTAAATATCCTTATGTATTAATTACTAGGAAAAAATAGATATATCGAATCAAAATGTGAATTTTTAGGGAGAAAATTATATTAAAATGACTGCCCTATAACCAAGAAAATTTAGGAATATAGTAAACTTTTTATAATTAATAAATTGTGGTATGAATTTAAATAAATAACTTTTTTATCTATGTTTTAATAATTTAATGTCCTTTATTCCGAAGGTATAAAATCGAAAAAAGTGGGGTTTAAGGTAACATAATTCTCAAACCCAACCCATTTTCAATAGGTCAACCCTCTTTTTGGACATCTTAAGTATGAATATTACTCTAATATACAAAAAATTTCTTTTAAATATTTTTATATTTTCTTTTATGTGATATATATCATTCCATTTTGATTTTAATGAAAAATAAAATTATTTTCCAAAAACTATTTTCTTTCAAAAAAACATCTTTTTCTCGAATTTCTATTATGTATTCCTCACCAAAAAATGAAGATATAAATGAAAAATTGTGCTTACCTTATTAATTTTGGAACCCCAAGATTATTAATGAAATAATGTTTCATGAAATCCTTATGAAACCCATTCTTTTTATTGGGTTACTTCATGACTATGATTATTATACGTTCTTTATGGAATGCATGATTATGTAAATATTATTATGTGAAGGGTGGGACTAGAATTATATATCCATCAAATTTATGGGGAAATGTGATTTATCTCATGAGATAATGTGACTTTTCCAAGAATATAATGATATATTATTTCACAATGATGATGTTATGATTATACCCATATGTTATACATGAACATGATCAATGCTTTATTCATAACTATGGGTAATATTTGAAAAATGAGACATGATTTTGACTATGATTCTATTATTATTATATTTTTATGAAGATAATTCTCACTCAGGATTTATGGATTTATATTCATTATTCTCCTCTTACTAGGATTTTGGATCAACCATTTCGTTAATGTGTATCCAAAGGTGACTACATGTACTGAGGAGAACATGAGTTTATTGAAGAAGAAAGGATAAGTATTTTAAAAAAATATATGTTGTTCTTTGTATATGTGATATATGATATTAATTTTCTGAATATACTAAACCTTTTTATCCACCAATGTATACATACTATGTTTTTATCTTTAAAATGATGTAATATCCATGTTAAGAAAAGTAGAATAACTATACCTTCATAATTACCCAATATAAATAGTGGATTTTATTAATATTATACTTACTATGATTAATATCAAGGTAAACCATTATGGTCACATGGATATTATCTTCAAAATAAGATTTTATCACATGAGAATCATGTTTTATTATTGTCTAATATGGAATTTTTAAAATAGACTCCCCCTAAAATTATGACATATTATTAACAGATCATTCCAATTAAAATCCAAGAGTTGTATTTCATTAATTTTTTTGAGTTTATCTATCATTTATCCTATTATTTAAATGATTACTTAGGGAATAATACAAATAAAATCATATATGAATAATAGATATAAGAAAAAATAAATTTTTTTAATATATCATGTGGTTAAAACCAACTTTATTTCTATATAATCCAAATAATTAAGGATTCTGAAATATGGTTAACCAAAAAAAATTAAATAACTATTCTCTTAACCAATAGGGTCCCTACTTTGACTTCTTTCATAACATATGATTATTTATAGGAATATTAATGTTATATGCACTCAAACTGAATGATTTTGGTCCTTATTTATGTCGTTTTGAAAGAAATATTACACCTAATATTTCAAGGGGATTTAATATCACCATCTCATTTCATTTTATTCCAATTATGTATAAATACTTATAACGATTTAGTTTTGGAAACTCGTATCTTCTACCAATTTAATATTTTAAATACATTTTGATGTGTATCTCTTTACAAAACAAACAATTTCATTTACTCTCCAACAAATAGAATCCAAACATATCTACAAATATCCAAATTTAGATCATTCATAAGTTATATTAATTTTATAGAGTAAACAAACTCCAAATATCATGTATGTTTTAGTGTCATACAAGATAACCTACACTGAGGAAATATCATATTTTTATCAACTCTTCCCGTTTTTATTCTTCTATTTATTTTTTCCACATTTCATTTAAAAAAATTTATTAAATTTTTTAGGAAGAATTTTTACATTAGTTTAATTATGTTAACATATAAGAATTATAGTAATAAGGAAATATAAATTTCAAACATCTCTTTCCTTCTCTTTCAACAATGTCCCATCAATGGTCGGTTAATCGATAATGAGGATATTTCCAATTCATTTCTTATCACCAAATATATGGTTCATTACAATACATTATTTATGATATATAAATGGATAAATATATTTCATTTAATTTCCGTTAACTATGTATACTTATTTTGAAATTAATTTGAAAAAATGGTGAAATTAAAGAAAAACG
Source organism: Viscum album (assembly GCA_963277665.1). NCBI lineage: Eukaryota > Viridiplantae > Streptophyta > Magnoliopsida > Santalales > Viscaceae > Viscum > Viscum album. Next base: position 1,275,839,135 of record OY728126.1, on the reverse strand, counting down.
GGAAATTCTTAAGGAAAAAATGATATCTAAATTTTAGACCGACAACCAACAAAGTCATAAAATATAATCAAATGATTATAATTGATAAATAGTTGTATATTTGAAGATAGTTCACTTATGGGTCAATGTTTTAATTAATCTATTTTTATTATACCCTAGGTTACGAATCTAAGAAATAAAGCGGGATTTAGGGTAAGTGGATTCTAAGACACAACCCTTTTTAATTTTCTTTTCCTTATTTCAAGAAATATTTTTTATTGATATTCTTCTGATATTCCATAAATATAATTTCACTATTAAACTATTTTAATTTTTGGGATATAAAAGTTTCTTCCATGATTTTTTATCCAAATTCAATGATTTTAAAAAAATTCATTTCTTTCCCAAACACATCTTTTGCTCCTCTAGAGATAAATCTTTATCACGTGTGAATGATTATATTTATTCCAAATATGTTTAACGTTATTAATTTTTGAAACCTATGTTTATTCATGACATAATTATTTATGAAATATTTATGAAACGCATTCATTTCCATCAATAATGTTATGACTATGATCGTTAAATGTTATATGTGGTATGAATGGTTATTTTAATTTTATAATGTGACAGGTGGTCCTAGAATTAAATATACCTATAACGAACTGCGTAATATTATGTACCTCATGAAATTTTGTGCATTATGCATGAACACGATTGTATATTTTTTCACGAGGATGATGTTATGATTATGCACCTATATTATGTGTGAACATTATGGTAGTTATTTCACAAAAATGAGTGGTATTTAACCACAATAACAAGATATTTCATTTTTATGTATCACCACATTCCATTCCTTTATCAATTTTTTCCCTCATGATGTTTAATATGAAATAAGCCTACGATATGATTATTATTATTATCGACACACATGTTATACAGATTCATGTCACTTATTCATCCAATTGTGGGGATTTTAACTCACCCCTTTCATTGATGTATATTCTCATGTTACTACATTAAATAAAGAGAACATGAGATTTCAGAAGGATAAATAATAAGTATTTAAATAAATGTTTATTTTATATTATGTGTAAGTGATGTATGATCCTATTTCGTCAATGATTTGAAACCTTTCAATCCTTTAATGTATAACTATTATGTAGTTTATCTTTAAAATTATGTAATTATCATGTATGAAAAATTTGGGTCACTATAGTTGGTATTAGTGGTATGGTATTGATAATTTTCTAAATAAAATTATAAAACATTTCTTAAAACCAGATGTATATATCTATGTATAGATAAAATATCCTAGAAAAATATTTTTATAGAAAGGAAATAATATTGGTATCTCATAATATATTACTTTAGAGTTAGTTGTGGAAAATAATAAATTGTTTATTTATTCTTTTTTGACATACATTTTTCTATAACCATTTATATTTTTGAAAATTGTAGGAACTATGATAAACCAGGTAAAAAAGCATGTGAGATATTTATATGAGGTCATGTGACAATTTTAATAATGAATGAAATACTATATAGATTTTTATATGAGTTAATGTGACCATTAGAATATTATTGGGATTATTAGGAATTGTTGTCTGACTACTCAGAATAGTAAACTGAAAGATCAAATATTAATTTTACTTAAAAATAATAAATTTTGATATACATAATAGCAATCATGATTGATTTAGGTAAATATAATTAGTAAATTTCTATATAATAAATATGAGTATTAAAAAATAAATCATAATATATGTACATTTTTAATAATGTCTATTTGAAATTATTTCATAAAAAATCATAATATTTTTATTAACAAGTAAAATTACTTATTAAAAAAATATATTTTGAAAAAATTAATATCATTTTTTAAATAATCACATAAAAAGTATCTAAGGATTATTAAATGGTAATATTTATAAATTTCTCAATTTTTAAGTGAATAAGAAAAATACAGTTTTTCTCAAAACTGGTGTATCTTAAATTACATCATTCATAATAAAATAATGACCAAATGATTTTTTAACATGTTTGTTTCCAAAAAAAATTATTTCTTAAATTAATCATTCAAATACAAGAAACGTAGTTTCCAAACCTAATAATTATTATGAATAACCTAATGTCAAAAATTGATACCTTAAAATAACAATTTTTCATTGTCACATTACTATTTAATAAAATAAATGAATTAGAATTATAAATGGTTTCATGTTATAAAAACCATTATATTATATTTATATATACTTTTTATTGTCAATAATTCATAATTAAAATTTTTATATTTTATATAATATTGTATTCATTATTTTATTCAAAAAAATACCCCTATCATCAATTATAAATAAACCCTATCCGGAAAACCACTCCTCACACACAATAGAAATACAATTTTTTTCCCAAATAATGCATATATATCACCTTATAATTTCAAGGTTCAATATGGATCAAAAAAATCATACAGTCAAGTGAGTTTTAGTGTCATCCAAGAGAAGATACACTGATTAAAGAGTATTTTTTTATCAACTCTTCTCTTTATTTATTATTCTCTTAATTATTACAAATTCCTTTCAGAAAAAATATAATAATTTAAGTAGTCAATATGTTAACATTACTTTAATGATGTTAACCTATTGTAATTATCATAATTATGAAATATAAATTTCAAACATTCTTTTCAGTCTATTTCTATAATGTTCTATCAGAGGTCGATTAATCACCAACGTGGATATTGACAATCAATTTATTATCACCAAAACTTTGGTTTGTTACAATAAATAATTTATGATACATAAATGTATAAATATATTTATTTTATTCTATTATATTTAAATATTCATATATATCAATTACTTGGATAAATAGAGATATAAAAGAAAAATATGAATTTTTAAGGAGAAAATTATTTCAAAATGACAACCCTATAACCATTTAAATTTATAAATATAATCAAATTATTTTAATTGATAAAGAGTGGTAATAATTTCAATAATTATCTTTTGGATAAATGTTTTAATAATTCTATGTTTTTTATTCAGGAGGTACAATATCCAAAAAAAATAAAGTGGGGTTTAAGGTAATAGAATTCTCGAACCCAAATGATTTTAAATATGTCATCCCTATTTCATGACATCTTCAGTATGAATATTACTCTAATATACCATAAATATTATGTCACCATTTTTGAATTTTATTTTATGGGATATAAATCATTCTATCTTTATTTTTAATAAAAATACGATGATTTTCCAAAAAATTCTTTTCATTCTAAAACACATATTTTACCTCTATTGTATTATTTCTTCGTCACCCAAGAATAATGATTCTAATGAAAAATATTATTTCCCTTATTAATAGTGGAACCCAATGATTAGTAATGAAATAACGTTTCTAGAAATCTTTCTGAAACCAATTATTTTTCTTGGGTTATTTCATGACTTTGATTATTATATGTTCTTTATCGAGTGTATGATTATGTAAATATTATGATGTGAAGGGTGGGACTATAATTATATATCCATAAAATTAATTGGGTAATTTTATATATCTCGTGACATAATGTGTATTTTCCATTAATATTATCATAGATTATTTCCCAATGATGATGTTTGATTATACCCATATGTTATCCATGAACAGGATGAAAGCGTTATAAATAACTATGTGTAATGTTTGACCACTATGGCATGATGTTGACTATGATCCTATTATTCTTTTATGTTGTATATGGTAATTATCAGTCATGTTTTATTTATTTATATCCATTACTTTCCGATTACTAGGATTTTGGATCTCCCATTTCATTAATGTGCATCCTAAGGTGAATACATGTACTAAGATGAACATGAGTTTATTGAAAAATAAATAATAAGGATTTAAAAAAATATTTATTTTGTTCTTTGTATAAGTGATTTATGATATTAATTTTCCAAATTTACAAAACCTTTTGATCAACAAATGTATACATAATATGTTTTTATCTCAAAAATGATGCAATATCCATGTTAGGAAAAGTAGTGTGATTATTCATCCATATTTAACTAATATAAATACTCTAATATATTAATATTCTCTATACTAGGATTAATATCAAGGTAACATTATATGGTCACATGGATATTATATTCAACATTAGATTTTATCGCATGAGTATCATGTTTTATTACCGTCAAATAAAAAAATTAAACAAAATCCAACTAAAATTATTAAATACTGTTAAAAATTAATTCCAATTAGAATCTAAGAGTTATATTTCACTAATTTCAGAGTCTCTCTATCATTTCTCCCATTATTTACAAGTTTAATTTGGGAATCAAACAAATAATATCATATACTAATCAAAGAAAGAAGAGAAAATAAATCTATTTTTATTACATATTGTGTTTAAAACCAACTTTATTTATATATAATTCAAACAATTATGGCTTCCCAAATTAGTTTAACTGAAATAAAATTACAAGAACTAGTCTCCTAACCATTAGGGTCCCTACATTGATTTCTTTCATAACATTTGATTATTCATGGGAATACAAATGTTATATTCACTCAAAATTAATTTTTTTGTTCTTCATATGTGTTTTTTTATGGAATATTATACATAATATTTGGAGAGGATTTAATCTCACCGTATTATTTCATTTGATTCCCATTACGTATGCATTCTTCTAACAATTTAGATATAGAAACTTCTTTCCTCTACCAATTTAATATTTTAGATACATTTTGATTTGTATCTCTTTACAAAACGAAAAATTTCATTTACTCATCAATAAAAAGAATCCAAACATATCTACAAATTTCCAAATTCGGATAATTAATAACTGAAATGAACACTTTACGTAAATCCTTAATGATATTTAAAATTCAAAATATATACAAGAGTAATCCTACAGCGACAAATTTAAAACACTTGATATTTCTAGAAAAAGGAATAGGCCTCGACGTATATGGTTAGTCTAACTATAATTTCCTCCCCATGAAAAGAGATTACTCAATATAAATTCAATTCATCATAAATCTTAAAAAATTTGGAAAACATATATATATAAGTTTTATTTTTTTCCAATACCCTTAACTATAATCCAAGTTCATGGTACATTAAAACTAAATCTAATATTAAAATTCATAACATATATTGAAAATCATGATAATTTTATTAAAATAATTTAAAATATTTAAATTAAACCATAAATTTATTTTTTACATATAAACAATTTTTTACTATGAATATAGCTAGAAAGGACCATTAAAAAATCATCCAATATTAAAACATGAGATAGTAATTTATAAACAATTAATTAAACCAGGATTCATCATAAAAACATTATAATCATAGCTTTTTCATTATGTATATTCTATTATTTTGAATATGTTTACTTCATATAAATTTCTTAATATGAACTATTAATATTATTCCAAATATGGAATTATATTTTAATATATGATATTTCATGAATTATATTAAATTTAAGATTCATTATTATTTTTGTAGACATTTTAGATACACTATATATATTATACAAATAACATTATTTAAAATTTTCATTAAATCAATCAAAAAAAATTGATTATGATTAACTAAATTTATAAATAAATCATTTTTTTAATTAAAAAAAATTCAAATTAATAATCTATAGTTCATAAATAAATATATAATCTTTATTTTGTTATTATTTTTAATTATATAAACACATTATAAATTATCCCTTTGGGCCATTAAATAATAAATTTATTTATAACATACAAGGAATGAAAAAAATTATTTTAAATATTAAGTTTTAATATTTTAATGGATCATTAATAATAAATTTTTTTATAATTAATTTAAGTTAATTAATCTTTATACACCTTAAAAGTTAATAAATATTATAAGAAAATGTTGTTTCTATTATTTATATAATGTTTATAAATAATTAACTCAATTTATAACTGAATATCAAAGTGAAAAAACATTATTCTACATATCGTATTCTAGGATTCACCTTGAATAATATAATGTGCTTGATACCCACTATTTGGCATAAATTATTTTTTATAAATTTGATGGTTTTTATAATATCATTGTCTTTCTATATATCATTATCAATGATTTTTATTCTACCGTATGAATGATATGATACCCTATTTTTCAAATCAGTGTAGTGGAATATTCTTCACGGGTGGATGGAGTCATATTCTAGGATCAAAAGAAAATTGGAGAATGGATTATCATATCTTATATCGTATATTGTGATATAATGTCCATAAGATAAAACCATATTCAAGATTTGATTATTCCATAGTGATATGAAATATAATTAAAATTTCATCAGTAACATATATGAAATCACAAATCCAATAACATATAATTTTCTTGTACTAGTGTTGGGATTTATGGGGGTATTAACTATGGAATTGAACAAACATCATCATAGACTAACATCACATGGTATTGATTCTTGAGAATCCATGGGTATTCTCTTTGATGATGCATTTATTAACTCATCTGTTACAATTCATACGATAATGCCACTAATTATATGTTCATCATATTCATGCATTTAACTCCTTTAGGTTACATATCATTTAATAAAAACTTTATCAATTAATATTGAATATTTAATATGAAAGTTATCATTTTAATGGTATGCTATCAATTCTATGTTATTGAATTTCAAAATGAATCATAGTATATAATCCATGGAAAGGAATTTTATGAGGATTCATAGAGGGGAAGGAAATAACATATAATGATATGTATTGCACATAACTATCAATAATATTATAAGATTTAGTCTTGAACAAGTATGAAATCATAGTTCATTCTATACTTATGATATACCCTATCATATATTACAATTGTATAAGATAGAGGAGTAGCGTGAAAACTCATGCACTATGATATCACCATATTTATCACTTATTTGGTTTAAGGTCAGCATGATTCTAATACTTGAGTTAGTTTATTTTTATTTTGGTAAGTTTTATAGGTAGTAACGTGACATAAATTGGTTTTAGGGATTTTTACAGTGTAAAAGAGTCTATACCACCCCGTGGTCCAATGATTATTTCACCAAAAGATCACTTATGTAAAATAGGGAGATCAATAGGGCCATATTTGGTGTTTTCATTATCATGGAGAACATGGAGTATCCCTATATACGATATCCAATATTTCCTCACAATACTATAGTGGATCAAAAACAGTCCACTGATTTCCATCACACTATGGTCAGTCTCCATAGTCTCTCTCCGAAGCATAATTCTATTAAATCATACATGACTGTAGTGGACTCCTCAATGTCATGGTGTCAATATTTTTTGATTTTTTAAATGATAAAATAATAAACGTTGTCTTTAGAGGGTGATTATACCACTGATTATTTCTTGAATAATCTTATTAGGAATGGTTTTATATAGTTTTGAATCACTTTACCCTCTATTTTACATTCCAGCTTCTTTTATTTTCATGGATTCCCAATTCAGATACTTATACGATGAATACTGTAATCCCTTTTTAAGCAAGATACGATTAGGGACATTTCATCCCTTTATTCTATTTTCATTTTCAATATTTTTCTAAGACATGTCATAGAGGGAGGATAATATTAGATATTATGATTTTTTTAGAGTTTCTTTGAGAATAGTGATTATAAAGTGTATGATCTTTCCTGAAAAGCCTTTTATTTATGAATAATACATGATTTCTCATTTTTAATTGATTTTATAAATTTTAAAATGGAGTGATTTATTATTATATAAATTTGATGGGTTGGGATTCATTGTAAAATTAATTTCCTATTTGGTATTGTTAATAAAAATGAATGTTAACACATGTATTATTGTGAATTTGGGATGTTTGATTATTGATGTGTGATATTCCCTTGAAATCGTATAAACCATTAATGTTAATCCTCTTAGTGTGTGCTATAGAACATTGGAACTTTGGGTACATAGTCGGGGGTATAGATTTGGGACAAGAATGGAAGGATGGATTGTGGCTACCTAGAATAGATTTTTTCTACAACTCTAACAAAAAAAATTATGATTGTATTTTAACCTGTAGGGTGTTATCCAATCACTAGGCCATTTGTTCTATATATTTGTGTGCACATAGCCATATATTCACTATGTTGTGAAGATCCTATATACCCTTGTCCTAATGTATATTTGGCTTCAGTTTCCATATTTTTCCGTTATGAAATATTTATTTCATCGTGATCTAAAAAAACAAATTTAACTCGGAGATTTTTTATAATCTACTATGAAATGATGATTACCCTTTTTTAAAAAAAATAATAAAATATTGTATTTAAGCCTTTATTTTCTTTAAATTATCATAATTGGGGTAATTAATAATAAATTCTTATGAAACCCATGGTGGGAACTTACTATGATTGTTTTTATTACAACTTCCATATCACATTGGGTGTATATAGTCCTTTTTTTATCTAACACAACACGATAGAAGGGGCTACATGGTGGTATATAGTATCCATTTAGTAGGAGGTGGTAGTTTTTTAGTGTCATGATGGTTTGTTGAACTACATATCACATGAAATTTTTTTTCTTTTATATTATGTAATTTGAATTTTCTATTTCAGATTGGTCTGTGTCTTTTTCTTGCACTCTTTGTCTTCAATTATCCGACTCCATTTTATAATGTTTAAATATTATTATATATGTAATTATTGATTCCTTTATGTTTATTTATTGGAAAAATCATTTTCAGAGGTACCTATTGATTCCCTTATAGTCATTATAGACCCATGGGGATCTAAAACACCCTTTATTCCTTTCCATGAGCTAGTATGATGGTCTGATTTAGGAAGAACAAGGGATTGTTCATAAAAAATTGGTTTTTGAGTCAGGTGATTTGTGGTACTAGTTTCTTGGGTTATTCTAATAGATAGGGGAAAGGATTTATAGGACATAAGGGGTAGGTTGTGAGTGATTTCCTGACCACCTCCCATAATAAAGAACAGTATGTTTCTATGAGATATTGGGATATGTGAATTCCATATTTAATTTCAACCTAATATCAGTTCCTTAAATTTTTCTTCCAACTATAGCTAAAATTTTTCAACAATCTAATAGACTCTCTCATATGACTGATAAAACACCATGTATCCTAGAATGAAACTTTGTATTCATCAAGAGGGTGTTATAAGAAATATTCTTATGAAAACCCTTTGCTTCTCGGAATCCCTTAAAAGAGGTTCTAAATGTAGTATGTTCCAGGGAACATAGGGATGTCCCTTCACTGACTCAATCTAAAGTTGATGAAGAATGAGAAGGATGAGATAAAGTTGACACTAGTAATTTAATCACCAAAAAAATCCATAATTTTAATCGATATATAAGACTCATTAAGAAAATGCTATGTTAAACAATTCATTATCTCAAGGTGAAATATTCCATTTTTATGATTAAAGGATCTAGTAGGAGATTGCATGAAATGATTTTCAGCCAAAATGACATAAAATATTGGACTGTAAAAACAAAAAGAATATATTTTTATGGATGATTTTTCATCAATAATTGATTGTGGATAATTTCCTATACTTCTTTACCATTCAGCAAGGTCATCAAACTATAATCGAATGCAAAAACAACTACAATTAACTGGTTCTTTCTCACCAATGATTGTATTGAATGATATGTTGAAAGATCAGTGGGTTCATATGTTCTTGAAAATATATATCATGTCTCGTGTATTCATATATAATCTTACCACCTTAGATAAGGTTGCGTACAAATCCACCATGGAATAAATTTATATGGTATAAAAAACAGGGTTTGTTTGGATTGCTATTTTTCATATTCGTAGATTCATTTCCACGTTCTATAAGATGATGATGTGGTATGAGAATCTCATGGTTGGTGGTACTTTCTCCTATTAATAAAACTATAAAACACTTTTAGTAGAATCTAGTATTGGACTATAGAATTATTTCCATTTTTTTCTGCGTAGGCACACTTGGTGTTTTTTCCCCACAACTCATAATATTAGAAACAGGTGTAGAGATCAAGGTGAATTATTGATGTTATTTCAATATATATATACTTCAGATAGACTAAATGGAAATTACACGTTATGAGCAATAGTCATATTCTTAGAAAACTATAGGGGTCCAAACATAGGACCATAAAATGGCGTCATTATATATAGTGGACGAGTATCCAATTGAATTTGGTGTGGGCCCTGAAACCTTGATATGTAACATGTTTATTGATTCATATATTTATAATTATTTAATTTATATTAATATATCTATTTATTTTATATATATACACATTATGAACCTATTATAACTTCCAATGGTATTCATTCCCTTTAATGTGGAGTAGGTGACTCCTGTTGAAATGAAGGGGTATGGATTTTCATGTCCTTTATATCTGTTTTGATATTCGAAATAAAGTTCGATTAAGATATAATGGTTCAGTACATAATTATTATTAATGTTATTATTGAGATGGGTAATTTGGTTACCCATAAAATATAGATTAATTCCTATAATCAGTAGGTTTTATTTACTACCTCTAATAGAAACTCATTAGTGTTTAAAGGAAAACTGCATTTGAGGTCTAGTCACATGGGAACTCCTCCTTGGGTACATTCATAATTTATTTCTACTTTAATAGATGAAATTGGGGATAAACCTATGGGTTTCAATCTTCCATTGATGGTTATGGAATTTCCAAATGTTTTTACAGCTAATTTACCTTATCTACATGTAGAAAGGGAAGTTTAGTTTTTAATATATTATGTATCCAGGACAAATATGAAATTCATTCCTTCATATTTTAGAGATTTGGTAGAATTTATTGAATTGAAGTTTCATTTTTATGATATTAAAGATAAGGGTTTTTTTCCTATCGTATCACCTAGGTATTCCCTTTATGCTTTTTGATAAAAACCCCAATGTAACTCTATTTGTGATTCTATTATCAAAATATTAATTAGATGATGATTACGAATAGGTATCATTTTTTATGTTTTGATGAACTGATTGATCAATTAAAGGGTACATTGTAGTTCTAAAAAAATTGTGCTTCATTCTAGATATCACCAACTCAATGATAAAGAGTCATAGATTCTATAGACAGCCTTCATGAGTAGGAATGGACACTTTTAATGTCTTGTAATGTAATTTTTTCTTATATAAAAACAAATAGTTTTCATGGCCCTAAGGAAACAAATATTCAACTGTTACCTTGATTCCATTATTCTGTTTGTTTTTGGATTATTTACCAATCTATTGAAAATAAAAGCAATAGCATTAGCTTCACATAAAATATGTTTTTGGAATCTTGAAGGATCCCCATATTCATACTAAATTATCAAAATGAAATTTATGGATATTATAATTCAATTCCTCAGGAAACATGGTTTTGGAACATTTCGTATAAGTAGATACAAAAAAAATTAACTTCTATCTTGTCTTGGGAAGAGACACATAATCTCTCTAATATTTAAAGCTTCTTTAGTTTAGAATGATTCTATAAGTGGTTCATGAATGATTTCATGAAACTCTGGCCAAAATTAACTACCATTTCCTAGCACGGGGAGATATAATTATGGGATGTGAAGTGTCAGACTTATTTTGATGAATATAAATGACATCTGAATTTAGCACCCATCATAATTTTTCTATAAAAATGAGTTTGATATTTCATTTATTGTGATGATTTAGGTGTTTACTTGATATATATATTGACTCAAGGATATGATATAGTGGAATATGGCTCTTGTTAAATTTATACACATGATAAGAATTACCCCACTCATTATTAAGAACATACATTGGTTATAAAAACTCTTAAATGATATAAACATTACCTTCTTATAGAAACGATTACCATATATTCTAACCATAGTGGTTTAATTTATATATTTTCTCAAAAAGACATCAATCTTAAAAAATCGAAATTTATATAATACCACTATATTTATTACTTTTATATTTCTTATTTTCTAATAAAGGGGAATGATGTAGCATATTATATTAGTAAAAAATTTCCCTCTCAAGTTTTGATAAAATATATGGAAGCATGGAACATCATGGAATTCTTAGTTTGGATAAACATATAAATGTGGAATTAAGGGACTCGTATTTTCCTTTCAATCATATTGTTGAAATAATAACTATTTGAGTACATTTCATAGAGGAACCAGTGGGTTAATGAGTTATGGAGTCTTGGGGAAACATTTTAAGCAGTTGAGACCATCATTGATTTTTTTCTCCATATAAAGTGTATTCTTTACATCAAAAAAACAATTTATTGTTAATGTGTTCGTAAGAAAGGCCATGATGCATGATTTTATTTTTTCTATGTATTATATTAATCTAGGCTCTATAAAGATGTCCTATGATGTGAAACATCAGTTCCGATGTCTTGGTATAAGGCGTTACATATAAAATTTTTTGTCTCATTGTTATACATACCATAATATTAAGGATGAAATACAAAAATCCATCTACTTTACTCTCTCCTATTTCTGAACATGTCTTTAAATGTGAGGAGGTGTCCATGGATTTAATTATTATAAAACAATGTACTCCGTAGTTAAATATTTCAATAGGGATAGTGATTAATCTACTGACCATGTTTTCTCATTTCATTCCAATTCAGGACACCACTATGTTTAGGAATATGGAAAGCTATATGTGAAACAAATTTTATGGTTTTGTCACGTTATATATTTCTAAATATTAGAGATAGACTCCTTTCTTGACAATTTTTTTTATAAATTCATCATTTATATGATGGGTACTTAGGTTATGTTCAGCATGTCTTATCATCCTTAGACAGATGGTCATACATATGGACAAACATAGATTCTAGAATATATTCTGTATTCTTGTGTTTTTGAAATTGGAGGCTCTTGGGATAGTTATTTGGGACTTTTTTGTTTTATTATAATAATAGTTATGAGTATAACATTAAAATGGATCCCTTTAAGGCTTTTTATGGATATCCCTACAAATTAAGTCTTTGTTGGTCAGAGGTTGGGGAGATTATTATAGTTGGATTCATCCTTGTTCATGAGATATTGGTGAAGATTCAGACTATTCATCAATAATTTGTAATCACTCATGGATTTTATAAGTCTTATCTTGATCATAGGATGCAGCATATAAAGTTTTCTATTTTGATCATGTGTTTTTTAATGTGTCACAAGAGTTGCTAATTGTCACCTTAAAATCAAGGAAAATTGTCTCTAAGTTATGAAAGACCATTTGATATCACTAAGTGGGTTGGAAGGTACCCTATTTGTTATATATACCAATTCAGTTGATATCATTTCATAATTTATTCTTGTGGTTCAGCTCATGAAGTATTATCCTGACCCATCCCATTTTCTGAAATTGGATTAGATTGATTTTGAATTAGATATATTGTTGATTGAGTTTCCGATTAGGATTTTTGAAACTTATTTAAAGGCCAATCATGAGAATCAATTTTGTTGTTTCGAGTGTTGTGGTAGTATGGAATAGAAACTAAAGATAAATGGGATTTATAATCAATGATTAGGTAGAAATGGCCTCAACCTTTCTCATATCAAATTTATTCAACATGACATTCTATTGATTGAATGTACTATATTAGAAAAAATTTCCCATCCCTTATTAATGGTCTAAGTATTTCGATGTCATGATTTTGTTTGTTCCATGTTTGAAAATATTTTAAGGATGCATGCTTCCTGATATGGGTTTTGGGGTATTTGCTGGTGAAACATGGGCTGGAACACACCATGGTCTAGACAATGTTTCTCCTAGATATTTCGTATTTAAAATATAGAAATCAACTCAAACAGGCCAAGTGTGATCATGATCATAGAGTGTGGGGAGTCTTCTTATAGACCATGTATAAGATGGTCTCACCACTCCATGATTCACAGATTTTTTTTGTACAAAACAACCATGGTATTCCCACCATGCCACGGTCAGTTTTCAGGTTTAGTATCCTATACATTGTGTAATAAAATCCACTATGGTCATTGTGGATACCTCCATGTATTAGATTTGATAGTTTTGGAATTTTAAAATAGCTGAATCAGTCTCCTAGTATTTTAGATTAGTTACACCGATTAATGAAGGAATGTGTGATATCATTAACAAAGTGTTTAAGGTATTCAAGAAATTATTTACCCTCTATTTATAAACTCGTATTCCCTCCAATTCCAAGATTTCTGATCCATCGAATTCTTGGGTGAATATTTGTTAACCCTTTTTTATTTAATATAGGGTTTTGGGTGACCTAATCCCTCCTATAACCATTAGTTTATAATAATTCTAGGATATATGTATTAGAAACAGTAGAACCTAGATCCAGTGATTTCATGGATTATTTCCTTAGAAATTATGACTGTGAAATTTATGTGGTTTCATGAAAAGCCATAGTTTTATGAACAAGTATTTATTGATTTTTTTGAGTTGGTATTCTAATTTTCTTTTGTAATGATTTATTATTCGTAAAATGTAATGGGTTAGGTTTTTGGTAAATTTTATTTCTCATATGGTATTGTTGATGAAAATGAATTTCAAAGTGTGTTTTGTTTTAAAATTGTGTCATTTGATTACTAATGTGTGATATTCCCTTTAAATTAATTTAACTATTAAAGTTAATCCCACTGTTGTGGGATATGGAACATGGGGACCATGGGTATTTAGTTGGGGGATATAATTGGGAAAAACACCCATGGATCTTTTCAGATACCAATCTTAGATTTATGCTAAAAATATAACGAAACTAAGTTATAATATGTGGTTTACTTTGTTTATGTGATCAATTATATAGAAGACCATTTTTATAGGGAATCATGTGAATATCATCATATGTTATCCTAGGGTTTAGGGTCTTCGACAACTCAAACCTAATGTATCCTAGGTTTCAGTTCGCATGTTTCTCTTTTTTTAAATGGTTATTAATCTATGATTTGAAAAAAATAGTTTTATTTTCTTAAGTGTAAAATTGTACAATGAATGTGGGAATTTCCATGTATTTTTATATGACAAAAAACAATATTTCATACCATCATTTTCTTAAAATGTTAATAATCAATTTATTTATTAAATAATTTTTTTAAACACTTTTTGGGATGAAACATGGACAATTTTTCTCACACCCTTCATATATTTTTTGGAATATGTAGACCTTATTTTTTCTAACATGGGAAGAGGAATGGAATTTCATGGTGGTGGTGTGTATCTTTTTTGTCGAGATTTGGGAGTTTAGTGGTCACATGGTGGGATTTTGACAGAAAAATCACATATATACATGTTTTCTTTTATCTTATGTAATTTGGATTATCAATTTCGGAATAGAACTTATATTTTCCTTTCAACCTCTATCTTATATTGTCTAAATTTGTATTGTAATGTTGTATTTTATTTATATTTGTTGTTGCTGATTCCTTTGGTGTTTCATTATGGTAAAAAACATTCCCAATGGTAGTTCTTGATCCCAATATGCAGTTGTCAACCTGTGGGGATCGAGAAATCCCTTAGAGACATTCCATAGGTTGGCTCAAGATTAAAATTTAAGGATGAACGAGGTTGCTTCATGAAACCATCATCGCCTATGGTAAGTCAAATTATATTACATGAAAAAGGATTAATTATTTTATTCATAGAAAAATCCATTAGGAATTATATCCCAACACTTGTCTCAAATCACAACAGATATATCTGAATAGAATGGATCATTATTCTAACAACAAATCTCTATTCCATATATATAATTTTACATTATATTCAAAAATTCTTTTCCATTTTATTGGATTCAATTACCTATTTTATTTTACTATAAAAATTTATGTTGTTATTTTTCCTTTAAAAGATTAAATAACATTTTATTACAAAAAATTAATTCCATTCATTGAAAACATCAATATGAATGTATTATTATGAAAATAAATACTCATTAAAAAAAGTAGATAATGGATTAAATTCTACAAATTCTAAATTTCATGATAAACACACATATATATATATATTTGTATCCAGATAATTACATCAACCTTTATATGGTATTTAGGACAGAATTTACTAATTTATTAGTTGGTTATAATTAAATAACATCATTTATATATATCAATAAGAATATAAAAAATTTTCATTCCCTATGTGCCACTATACAAATGATACATTCTCAAATACCAAATTCCAGCACCCAGATGATCCCTATAATACTATATGACTGAAAACATTTCACATTCAAGATAATTTTACGAATATATCCCTCCTTCAAATATTTTATTAAGTAGAAATGATATGTGATGTAAAGTTCAACAAAAAATATGTTGATTAGGTATTTTATTATGTTATTTCTCAATTATTGATATTCCTATATTTTTTCAATATAAATTAAATTCCAATAATTCTAAACAATACTCTTATACTACTTGTCAAATTCAAATATAGATTATTAATCAGAACTCTAATCATATAATTACTCACTACAAGTGCATTCATAGATAACCATGTTTTGGATACTATCACAATAGTTCTTTATTTATCATTTAGGATTGATATACCTATATAAAATATAAAATTAATTCACTAATGGGGTCTAAAAACCCAATATCAGCCAAATGTATGTTAGAGGTTTTCAAAATTAATAGAATTACTAGAATGGTAAACGGTGAACTTGTACATCAAATGTACCAATTATACACGGACAATATAAAGAAACTCTAATATTAATTCTTAAAAAACATCTCAATAATGATGTTATAAAATAATAAAATAGAATAATAGCATGACACAATGAAAATATATTTCTAAATAAAACTATAAGTCATTGAGATATAGGAAAAACTCTTTCCCAAAAGATGATATTAAAAATTACAAATCCTAAAACTAAAATCCTAAAAAAAATAGTATCCTATATAGTCTATAAAAAACCCAATCATCTATATCAGTCATGAATTATAGTATATGAATAATGTAACATGTGAACTTTATATACCCATAGCTTCATATTATGGATTTTAGTACAAACAATTTTAAGCAACCAGTAATATTTTGTCTAAATAAATAAATAATATATGTAAACAAATGTATAAAATTTTGTATTTATTATAAAGAAACAAGAATTTGTTCTGAAAAAAAATAAATTAAAATGTAGGCACTAAGCTAAATGAAATTAATATAATCCTTTTAATTTTTCTCCCATGTTCTAAAATAATATTTGATAAAACAATTATATCCATACATAGATTTATTTGGGAATCAAAATACCTCACTGAATACTTTTTAAAAAATCATTCAAAAGGTTCTATTAATATAATTAGTACATATCCCCCATGGGATATCTAGTTGTAACATAATTGGAAAATAAATAATATGAAATTTTCATATTTATTAATATTGGAAAATTAATTGTTAATCTTACTTTAATGGAGATGTTATGTTTGAGGGCATACCTGATACACAACAACGTTTTTCTTTGAAATCTTACATTGCACACAATGTGGAGTTGTAGTGAAAAATAATATATTATTATTATTATTCTAAATGGTACATAACGCCTATCTTTTTTAATGGAGGGGATGAATAAAACAAACTACAAAATAATTTTACATGTTTGTTAAATATTTTTATATTTATCAAATAAAAGTTAGAGGCTTAAAATATGAATGATTCTAATTTACATTAAAAGGTTGATTTGTTGCCTTTTAATGGAGAACCCTCTTTAAATATAATTTTGGTAACTTTAATATGTAATTTTTGACAAAATAAAATTCTTCTTTATAATCGGGACATCAAAATTCAGTTTGGCTAAGATTTGGGAAGTATTCTGATAAAATTCATTTTTTGATGAATAGTGGAAAATATTGTATTTTAATTCAAAACTACCTTTTAATCCAATATAATTATATGGATAGATTAAATTTTTTATTTGGTTTAAAGTGTAATTATATTATATTTTTATCTTTTAATCCAATTTTGGTCATTGGAATTAATTTCATCTGGAATAGGGCATAAGCAAGTGTCAATCCTTTGATAGTTAATATTTCCTAAAAACACGCTTTTTGTTTTGACAACAAGAATTAATTTTAAATTCATAAATCCAACTTCTTTGTTTTAAATTTTTTAAATTATAATTCATTTTTGAATTTGGAATATCACATATATATTAGGCTGAATTTTTGGTAGTTTTTTGAAAAACACTAACTTTCAACGAATAGTAAAACCACTAAGTAGTAGTTAAAAACTGACTTTTTCATTTAAATGAAATTTTACCACATCTGTGTATTGAATTTCAAAAATCTGACATACGTGGCTGTTATTAGTAAATAAAATTCGGTTCAATAAGATGAAAATAATATTGGATGAATAGTATCTTTTGACTTTTATTTCCAATGGTTCAAAGTAAATATGGTAATTCAAGTAAAAAGAATAACATAATAATATAAAATTATCTTAACCCTTGTCCTAACCTTATTGGATAAGTCTTGGATGACAATTTGAATCTTTGGGTCGATTTTGGGACCCCATATAGTCACTTAAAAGTGATAATGACACATTATTTTAATTATGATAAAATATAGTCAAAAATGACATAAAAATAGATTTTAGTAAATTGATTTTTACATAAGGTTATATAAGTTATATTTTCATCTATAAATATTATTTTCAAATCTAAAAATATTTCCAACATCATGGTAATTTTTTTATAATTTTTAGAAAACAAATAAACTAAATTATTTATGACATGATAATGATGTAGTGTTTACCTCATTAATAAAAAATTTAAAGAAATAATATTATAAAGTTTAATAAAATGTACAAGACCTGTCAAATTCTTATTAAAAGAATTTATTTTGACTCTGAGTAATCTTATCTTCAACTTTAATACGTTTTGGACATTTAGAAACCAAAAATAATTATATAATAAAATAATATTTTCACACTTTCTAAAAGAGCCCCTCCTCCCCCTTATAAAAGTCCCTCACCTCTAACCCATTACTCACACTTCTCAAGCCCCTTGGATCATCATACCCATGTCCAAAATAAGCTCTCATAATCCCTCTTTTACACCTAGAACCATTACCTTAGGCAGAAGGCACTTTAAGATGTCCTTTTAGTTCAAACCAAAGGGAGTTTCCCGAATTAAATGTAACAGTTTCTCTTAAATTCATTTATTTTATTTTACTTCTACAACCCCTAAACTATTTTTATTATTTTCAATTATAAAAACACTAGTATCATCAATATAAAATAATTTTTTATGAGAAGTATTTTAACTACACTTACACACACCTCCATCTAATCGGTAAAGAACATATTGTTTCTCTAGATGGAAAACTAACGCCTCACGAAATGATGATTGATCAATTATCTCATAAAGACTATAATGGTGGAAATTATGATAGAACTATATTTATAAATATATATTGTGTTTTTGTGTTCTTTATTATTATATATTTTTCATCTATTCCATGCCTTTTTGGTTTCCATTATGGGTAAACACAATAATTTCATTTGAGGAAGGGCGGACTACCACCCCCTAAAAGTGATATGACTTATTCATGGAATACGTGGTACAAATAAATGATGGGGTTACTGAAATTATATATTATATTATATATCAATAATAATATAACAATGTATAATTATGTTTTCATTCCATTAAATATGAAATAGAAATAAATGCAGAATTCAAGCGTATGTACGACTTACCGTCTCCATGAACAGTGCATTTCATTTCTTACCTCTAAATGTTTTGTAGTATTATAAATATATATATATATTGGATATATATATGATATATATGAAATAAAAATCATGGATATCATTCATAATATAATGGACACGTGACCAAAATGACAAATTGTAATTATAAGGTTGTCATTTTTGACTCAAGTACCAAATATCGAAAAAACGACCATTATTAACATAAATGATTACATAATGTTTATAAAATGGTAATGAGTGATATAAAAGGAATAATAAAATTAAAATAGGATCTTAATCAATTATAAATAAACTTATGTTTATTTTTCTGGAAGAATAAGGAACAAACTAGTCTTATGAGACACGAGGTTATGGGTTTCTTATCTCACTTTTAATTATATGAGATTTCCATTATTCACCACTTATTTATTTCATATGGTGTATTGTGTACTGAAATTTGATATATATTATCATGATTATTTTTATATTCATTTTATTCTGTGATTCAATTGGTGGTTATTATCTTTTGTTCATACAACACAGTAGATTACAACGTGGTAAGGGTTTTTTATCTCACTTTTTACTCCTATTAGATTCATGGAATATTTTCTTCTCTATAATTTTTATGGGTGTATGTTCTATCCATGATTTTATTCATTGTGTAATAAACTTTAATTTATGGTTATTTACATCTTAAATGTATGATCTTTCTTTCATGGGATGTATTTTTCATAGGTAACCATATCGGTAAAGGAACCTTTTTTCATCCTCTTTATAAAAGACTTCTTTTTTGTTATGTCTTTTAATTTTAATCTTATTATATTGTCATATGGTCTTATATATCCTTCTTGATATAAATTATATGTCCAAGTGATGAGATACCCTTTTCTCTCTCATCAACTGATTTTCTGAATTTTAATGTGACGCCATTAGGTTGTCGAACTTCTTAACCCAATTTCCAATATTTGGGTTAAACTTCTACTTATAGATTATGTCGTGCTATGAATATGTGTGAATGTCCTCTGATTTTTTTACACTTAATATCCCCTTATATTGGGTGTATTTTTATTTTTCACACATAAATATGTGATTGATTTATTTTTAATCTATGGATACCTCCTTTATAAGGGATTTCATCTCAACTTACTTTCCATTTAGACTTCATTGTGGTTATGTAAAAATTTACTATTATATGGTGTATATGCTATCCTTTGGAATATTATATCTTGAATCCCTTTATTCTCATGATATTATATTTTCCTGATTCAATGTTATTCCTCAATTATTTGTATTCAAGAGTCTCTAATTTAGTAAAAAATTATTTAACTAAAAAATCATTTTAAATGTTTTAAAGATTAATTCTTTAGAATATTTATCATTAATTTCCATGTATAAAAAACGGTTTTAATTATTTATTTATATGAAAGTTAATGTTTTCAAATGATAAATTATTTAAAATTTTCAAAGTGGAATGGGACACTTTGATTAAAAAAACTCTTTATTAAAGGTTTTACGTGGTTTTGAAAATGGTTTGATAAAGCATTGATTATGTATATATCAGGAAATGATATGTTGTGATTGCAATGTGGAAATGTACTATTTCCTTTATTATTATTTAAAGTTATACTAATATGTTATGGTTATTGGGAATTTTTTATTTATATTGGTGGTTTCATGATAAACCTAGTGCGGGTGAGCCCAAGATAGCTCTTCAGTGCATTGGATAATGTGACGGAGGTAATCATTAAGGATTATCATAAGAGATTTAGAGAATATAATGTGATGGAAATTCCAAACGTAACTCCCTACGTAGCTAAGAAATCTATAATGTAATTATCTTATGGATTCCGTAAGATACCTTTATGATTTTTGATTTCTACATGTTATTCATAAATCTAATGATTTCATTAGGTATGTTATTATTTAAAAGTATGGTTTTATTGATTTGTATTTATTGAGGGTATAATGTATTCCTTCATTATTTTATATGCCTTACTAGGCTTTTTATTCTCATCCCATGTTATTGAAATGTTTTCCATAGGAATTTAAGATGAATAAGGGTCAAGGATGAGATCAAGAAAAATTCATGCTATCTAAAACATGGAACAATACAAGTTTCTTTTTTATTTTTTAAAAAAATGGATACTATTTAGTAATATCTAATTATAATATTGATGATGATATGAAATAGATATAGCCTAATTATATAAAACTATAAAACTGAAAAGATCTTCGATGTGAATTATTCAATTAATTTTGAATTATATAATGTTTATGGTCAGCTCCATATAGTTGGTTTCAGAGGTCGGTTAAGATAACATTAGATGTTGGGAGTTCTTTCAGAATAAGAGACATTACCATAATGGTTATGATTTTAGAAAGAGTCATAGTTATTTATATAATGTGAATGATTTTAAGATAACATGAATATGTATACCTTAATATTTACAAATCTCATAAGATATTATAAAATGATTTTTCTGATATACAATCACATACCTTTTTGGTTTTAGTAAATGGATGGTTCTAGGATGCACCAAAGTAATAGTGTCCATGAAGAAAACTGTGATGGTTTTTTTTAATAAGAAACTGAATGAAATAAGAGCTACAATGATAACTATTTTGGTTATTCTAAACCAACTATCTGGAGTCATTATTGACCACCAGAACCATGTTGATTTTTATAAGGCACCTTATATGTGAGAAACAAATCCCCACGGAAGTTCGGGTAATAATAATAAATGTAACTATATTCAAAAACCTATGTGTCATATATGTGGAAAGAAACACATAAGAAAATGTTTCAATGGGGAGGAAAGATTCTATAGATGAATAAGTGAAAGTCATAAATCAAGAACCTGCCATGGTAAAAAGGATGCATCTAGTTGACTCTAAGAAAAGGAAAGAATTTCTTTCTGATGGATCAATTGAATGTTTTAAATTTTGAGTGTATGGTAATTATAAAATAGATTTCCTACAAAGAAGGTTCGGGAATATGATCACTAGGATCATACAAATATGTGTTTGCCAATACATAATTCCATTATAATTGAGGATGAGGAAACTAAAAATAACCAATGAAAGTTAATGATTATTTCTTATCTCATGTTTGGACATTAATTAATCTTAGGATATGATTCAAGATTTTGATTATAGGAAATATGTATTTTAGAATAAGTTGTAATGGAAGGGATAAAGGACCATGAATAACGTTGAATGAGTATGAAGTCAACATATAAGTGATTCAAGGGTTATGGTAGATTTTAGGATGGTGAAATTCATAAAATTATTAAGGCTCTTCTGATGATAGAATTAAATTAGATGACATTTTATAGTATGTGTAACCCTGAAATTTGATATATGAAAATTTTATTCAAGGAATTATTATCTTTTCTTTTGTGGAAATAGTTATAAAGAACCATTTTGGTTTATATGTACCTTAAATTTGAAGCAATTACTAGTTAATAAATTTTTTGACGCAAAATTAAAGTTATTGGATAACCTACATCTTTAAAATATATTATGGTTATTTTTTGATGAATTTATCTCTTTTTTTGGAATGTTATAAAATAATATAGTTTTTGAAAAAGGAAAACACGTAGAACATGTGGCAACCCATCATGTTGGAAAAATCTGTGGGAATACAACCCACAACCAAATTGCGATGGGGATTTCTCACCTACCACTAGACTATGTGAAGTCCCTGGTTAGTATGACAAATTATTTTTAGTTAGACTATTTTATGAATCAATAATAAGATTATTTTGGTTTATCTATGGAAATTATTAACCTATCATGGAGAATATGTTATTAGATTAATTTCATTTCAATATGATACATTAAGAGTAACTAATGTTGTTTGGAGAGAATTGTTAAGATTTATTTTGGAAGACTTTGTGATAAAATCCTTCTCATATTTATGTTTCAATCCTTGTTTTGATTACATTGAATCATTTTTTGGACTGTTGTTTATTGAATGGTCATTATGGAACTTTGGGTGTTGGTTGACAAATTTTTGGAGATTAAGAGTGGTTTTTTTGTAGTAGAATATCGTTTTTTGGGGATTATCTGATCTTCTACTAACCATTTTGGTTTTGGTTAATATATAAAGACATGGAAAAAATACAGTTGATATTTTTTGGACTATGTGAATATCACTATGTTGATTAGAGAACCTTTAATGTGAACAAGTCATTGTGAATACTCATCATTTGAAGAAAAAAGGATTTTGTGGTACGAAGTTTGTGATGGAAGAAAGTCAACATTCAAGTAAGTATGTTTCCTTATATTTTTAGTTAAGATAAAAACTAAATTTCTAAACTTTATGAAAAGTAACATAAAACAAAATTGTTTTCTGTTTACTTTTTCTATTGGGGAATCAAAGATCGTTTAACCCATAACAAGTTTGTAATTTTTTGTGGTTAACTTTCACTTAGTCATGTTTTCTATCACTCTCCATCAGAACATGATGGTCTATTTTCTCCTCTATATCCATGTTTTCATGGAATCCTAGTATCTTTTTTCTTTGGTGACCTTTTAATTTCTCTTCCAAGATTTTAAAGTGATAGATTTATTGAATCTTTTTTTGATGTGGGACTTTTAATGATGTTTATGAGCACAATTTTAAAATTGCGAGGAAGCAATTCCCTAAAGGGGGGAAAGATATAACATCCAAGGAAAATAATGAATATAACATTTTCTTATTTATTAATATTTTTAAATTAATTATTAATTTTACTTTGAAGGGGGTGCAATGTTTAATGGAATACCCGATACACAACAATGGGTTTCTTTGAAATATTATGTTGCACACAATGTTGAGTTGTACTAAAAAATAATATAATAATGTTATTATTTTAAATGGTTGTTAACGCCTAACTGTTGTAATAAATGGAATCAATATAACTAACTACAAAATTATTATACATATTTGTTAAATATTTTTACATATATCTAATAAAAGATAGAGGCTTAAAATGTTAATGAATATAGTTTACTTTAAAATAATGATTTACCACCTTTTAATGGAGAACCCACTTTAAATCTAGTTTGTTCAATTTTATATGATAATTTTGACAAATGAAAATTATTCTTTAGAATCGGGACAATAAAATTAACTTTGGGTAAAATTTTTGGTATTTTTCTGCTAAAAATCAATTTTTGATGAATAGTGGAAAATAATGTATTTTAATTGAAAACTACCTTTTAATATAATTTATTTATATGATTATATTATCTTTATAATTAGTCTTATAAAGTGATTAAATTATATTTTTCCTCTTAATCCAATGTTGGTTATTTGAATTAATATAACTTTGAAATTGGTCATAAACAAGTGTCTATCTTTTGATAGTTAATATTTCATAAAAAGCGTTTTTTGGTTTGAAAATGGAAAATATTTTTAAATTAATTAATCAAACTCTTATGTTTTGAATTTGGTAAAATAGGCATCATATTTGAATTTTAAATATCAAATATATAATAGGTTGAATTTTTTATAGTTTTCTGAAAAACACCAATTTTCGATGAATAGTGAATCCACTATGTGCCAATGAGCCTGTACCCTAGTGGTACAGGATCTTGCTGGGCATCTAAAAGACCCAGGATCAAATATGGGAAGGGACTAAATTTTCCCGGGGGTACTTTAGCAGCAATGCTTCATATCACTTGAGCAATATTGTACCAGCGATGGAACTGTAGTGGCGACAACACTATAGTGAAGGAGGAACTATATCAGGAACTATAGTGGTGTCAGTAATGTAGCAGGGACTATAGCGGCCCGGGTACTGCACTAGTACTATTCACATGGGGCACTTTGGGCAAACAAAGGGCTTTAAAGGCTAGTATTTAGGCCACTTGGCCTTAGGCCTTTAAGATATGTAATGGGTCTCCCTCTACCCAGTTTAAAGAGGTCTTTGCTTTAAATAATATAAATGAGGCTTTGGCTCCAACCTTAAAAAACAAAGTTGTAGTTAAAAAATAACTTTTCATTTAAATTGAAATTTAAAGCTTCAGTGAATTGAATTATGAAAATAAGGAATATATGGTTATTATTATTTAGTACAATGTTGTTAAATAAGATGAAAATAATTTTTTGTGAATAGTAACTTTTGACTTTTAATTACCACGGTAAAAGGTAAATAGGGTAATTCAATGTAAAAAGAATATCATAAAAATACAAAATTACCTTAAAAATTCTCATAACCTTATTGGATGAGTAATTGCCGACCATGGGCTTCATTCAATCGATTTTGGGACCCCATGGAGCCATTGAAGAGTGATAATGAAACTTTATTTTAATTAACATAAAGTAAAGACAAAAATGACATAAACAAATATCTTTTAGTACATTAATTTTTACACAGGGTTTTATAAGATAGATTTTAGACTATAAATATTATTTAGAAATCTAAAAAGATTTACTACATCATAGAAATTGTTTTCTGATTTTTAGACATCATATATATTAAATTATTTATGACACAATAATGTTGCAGTGTGTACCTCATTAATAAAATATTTAAATAATTAAAATTATAAAGATTTAAATAATGTCTAATACCTATCCAATACTTATTGGATGATTTTATTTCGACCATGAGTCATATTTTCTTCGACTTTAATATGTTTTGGATCTTTATAAACCGAAAATCATTATATTATAAAATAACATTTTTAAACTTTCATAAAGAGACCCTCCTCTCCATTATAAAAATACCTCAACTTTATTCCATTAATCACACCTCTCAAGCCCCTTGTATCATCAAAACCTTGCCCAAATAATCTCTAAATATCTCTATCTTCCACCTAGAATCCTTACCTTAGGTAGAAGGCACCTAAATAAGTGCTTTTGGTTCAATCCAAAGGGAGTTACTCGAATTAAAGGTAATGGTTTCTCTTAAATTCATTTCTTTTAATTTAATTCTCCAGACCCTAAAATCTTTTTATTATTTTTTTAAAAAAAACACATGTATACTAAATATACAAGGATTTTTTTTGATACTTATTCTAACGCCACATACACACACCTTAATCTAATGGGTAAAGAACATAATATTTCTGTGGATTGAAAACTAACACCTCGCGAAATGATAATGATTAATTTTCTCCTAGCGCCTCTCATGGGGGACATTATGATGGAACTATATTGATATATGATATATATTATGTTTAGGATTTCTTTTTTATTATTTATATTTCATTTATATCATACATTTGTAGTTTCTATTATGGATAAATGCGATAATTTCATTTAAGAAAGTGTGGAATACCGCCCCCTCAACCTGATATGACTCATTCATGTTATACATGGGACATATAATGGAAGGAGTTAATGAAATTATATATTATATTATACTGTCATTATAATATACCTATTTATAATTATTTTTTCATTCCATTAAATATGAAATAGAAATGTAAGTAGCATTCATGCATACGTAAAGTGTACTGTCTCCAGGAACGGTGCATTTCATTTCTTACCTCTAAATGTTATGTAATATTATAAGAAAATATATATACTAGATATATATGATATATATGATATATAAATAATTAATATAATTCTAGAGATAATGTAATCTTGACCACATGGATGACATGTAATTATAATGTGTTCTTTTTTGACTCAATTACAAAATATCGACAAAAAGACAAACATTAACATAAATGATTACATAATGTGCATACCATGGTAATAAGTGACAAGAAAAGAATAATAAAATTGATAAAGGTTTTTAATGAGGTATAAATTTACTTGATTTTATTATTCAGGAAGACCATGGAACAAATGTGTCAAGTCAGACACGATGTAATGGATTTCTTATCTTACTTTTAATTCTGTGAGATTTCCATTATTCACCACTTATTTATTAAAAGTTGTGTATTGTGTTCTTCCATTTGATATATATTATCAGTATTATATTTATATTCATGGAATTATGTTATTAATTTGGTGGTTATTAACTTTTGATTGTATGACTCGATTGATTACAAAGTTGTAAGGGGTTTTAGTCTCACTTTTTATTCCCGTGAGATTCATGAAATATTTACCACTATATCCAATGGAGTGGTGTATGTAATACCAATAATTGTATTAATTGTGTAATATACTTTAATATATAGGTATTTACGTCTCCAATATGATCCTTCTTTCATGGGATGTATGTTTTGTATGTTTCCAAATCTGTAAAGGAACCTTTCACCCTCCACTTTTTAAAAGACTTATTTTTTATATGACTTTTAATTTACATATTATAATGTTAGGACATGTTATTAGGTATCATTATTGCTATAAATTGTATGTCCATGTTATGAGATACCATTTTATCTTTCATAAACTCATTTTATGAATTTTAACATGACATCTTTAGGTTGTCGAACTTCTTAGCCCAATTTTAATTCTTCGGGTTAAACATCTACTTATTGATTACGTCGTGACTTGAATATGTTTGAATGACCACTGATTCTTTACACATAATATACACTTATATTGGGTGTATTATTATTTTTCATATATAATTATGTGATTGATTTATCCTTAATCTAAGGATACCATCTTTATAAGGGATTTCGTCTCAATTTACATTCCATTGATACTTTATTGTTGTTATGCACCAATTCACTCTTATATAGTGTATATATTTTTCATTGGAATATTATATCATGAATACCTTTATTCTCATGATATTAAAAGGTTTTTAATCAATGTTATTACTTAATTCATTATATTCAAGAGTCTATCATTTTTTTAAAAACTATTTAACTAAATTATCATTTAAAATGTTTTAAAGATTTATTCTTCTATATTTTTTTCATTGATGTCAATGTTTTAAAAATGGTATGAAGGATTTATTTATATGGAAATTAATGTTTTCAAATCATAATTTTTTTAAATTTTTTAATGTCTTATAAGAAACTTTGATTCAAAAATATCTTTATATAATGTTTGAAATGGTTTTGAAAATTGTTTGATAAAGCATTGATTTAGTCTATATCTTCAAATGATATGTCGTGATTAAAATGTGGAAATGTTATATTTTCTTTTTTTTATGTGTTAATAATATTTTATGGTTCTTAGGAATTGTTTATAAATATAGGTGGTTCCGTCATAATCATATTGCGGGTGAGCCTGAGATAGCTCTCCAATGCATTGGGTAACGTGATAGAGGTAAAAATTAATGTTTCTCTTAAGTGTTATAGGGAATATACTATGATGTGTATTCCAATAATAACTCCCTATGTAGATAAGAAATATATAATGTAAGTATTTTATGTATTCCATAATTTAAATTTACAATTTAGTATTTCCATGTCTTATTCATAAATCTTACGATTTCATAAGGTATGTTATGATTGAAAAGAATGGTTTACTTGATATGTATTTATTGATCGGATAATGTATTCATTCCTTATTTTATATCCCTTACAGAGCTTTTTATGCTCATATTGCATTGTTGAGATGTTTTCCACCAGAATTAAATATGAATAAGGGTTAGGGATGAGATCAAGGAAAATTCATGTTGTTTAAAACAGGGAACTAGACCTGTTTATTTTTTATTTTTGGAAAAAATGGATACTAAGAAGTAGTGTCTAATTCTCTTAAACTATAATCCTAAAAATATCCTCAATGTGAATTATCTATTTAATTCATGATTATTTAATTCTTATGAATGGGTCCTTATTCTTGTTCACCATTGAATAATTTGTCTTATAAATAATGGTCATGGAACACCACAGACTATCACAAATAAATAGAAAGTAGGGAACACCATGGAAAGAACCAATATTCCTTGGACAAAAATATAAATATTTGGTATTTCATTAAATTTTCAGTACCTATATCTATATACATAACATATTTGGAATTTTTTGTCCCCAATTTCATGGGTATCTATAGTACCCAAACCCAACCATTTCTCTACCCATCAAGTGTCTATCAATTATTGAAGAGGAAGCTATAGGAAATATATGACCATAATCAATCCACGATGATCACAATAGATAACCATTATATATAATTGTTATAATAATAACCATTTATAGTTAATAATTTTATCTCTTTTTCCCCAAAAAATGTTTCTATATCATGGAAGAAAAAGCATCCTATACATGGAAAATAAATAATAAATACATGTAAGAAACAATTCATTATCAATAAAAGAATGATCAAAATCCATTTTCTTGTATATGTGTCATTTTATGACACATTAATTTAACTTATTAACAAAAAACAACAAGTAATTTCATAAAATATATCAATAATAGTTGAAAAAAAACACCAATAAAAAATCATTTCCTAGAAATCAAAAGGAAAAATTATTACATAACTAAAGTCAAAGGAAAAAATTCATTTCTAGTAATTTAAAAATATAATTTATGTTTCTTTCCAAATAACCCAATAATAAAACACTCACAAACAAATAAACACTTCTTAAAATTCCACTGTCCAACGGTACTCGCAATATATCCTTTAATTTGAAGGTTAAGGTCATAAAATCCCAAAAAACATTATCAATGGTGACAATGTCATATCTTATCCAAATAAAGACACAGAAGTTATGTCCCTAATGAAAAAAAATTAAACATTCTCATCACCACATAAATATACATATACCCCACTCAATAAAGTCATAATGACATTACACATTTACCTTTCATTCAACTCAATGAAGCATGATGTGTTACCTATAAAATCTGATCAATTAATAATAATAAATTCATGATTAGAAATCACTGATGGAGGGAATATCCAAACACCATTGATATATTTTACATGGTTTAACAACTTCTATTTTACCATATTAAAAATTAAAATATATAATTTATCACTAATACAAAAAAATATCTTTAATAATATAAATTCTTTATTTAACACATGTTTCATTACAAGTTTCATATACATCATGACTCAAAGTAATCAGATAAATTTATATATAACTAATTTCCCAGGAAAAACAATCTATCGGTGTTTGAATTTACAAAAATTTGTAGAGTTTTTAACCTATTATAACAGTGGGAAATGATGAAATTTTGATCCATAAATGGTTGAATGAAAATCATTATCCAGAGGATCCTTACTCACCATAATGAAAGTACTACTAACTTTATCTGTATTTTCCATCACAAACACCACTAACCCAAGATATTAAACATTATATATATGAATATATATATATATAATCATGGGAAATTAAATATAAAACATACCATAGATTTACGAAACTGGAATTTCCAAAATTATAATTTTATTTGGCATTAAATTCTTAATTTATAGAATCTCTAAAAAAATGAAATATAATAGTTCAAAGAACCCATTGAAAGAAAATACAGGATATGATAATGAATGTATACTGGAAAGAGAGATTAATTTATATGACCCTAATAAAACCATTGGATTGATTAACAAATAAGAATTGTAGGAGTTGGATTAAGGAGAAAGATAAAGGGCAGGAGGATTCGAGTGGCATGGACTTTTCTTTTTTCCAAATGAGAGGTAAACTAAGTGTTTTTATTATAAAATATGAAATTAATTTCATTAAAAATAATATAAAAATAAAAAATAAACGCACTTGGGTACATGTTGGATGGCCACTTGCGACACATTTTCAATCATAATGTTATTCCAATGCCATTAAATAATTTACTGAGTACTTAGTACACATACAATGATTACTGGGTTTTATATCCTACTATTAGTAGAAATACAATTTGTCTCGTCGAGTACTGACGTAGATTTCACAAGGTACTTGGTACGATCTTTAAATCATATTAGCTGCCTATTTGGATCCAACCAACAACCTAGTAGAAGACTCCTAGTCATTAGAAACATTATCCCCATAGGATACTATAGATAAATATCCTACAAAACCTTGATGTCCCAATTAAAGCATTTAAAATTTATTTTGTATGCATCAAAAGTTAAATTCAAAACTCTTACACTAACACTAAATTTTTATAAAAGTATATTCCATTCCATACCTAAACTTCAAAATCCAATTCCAAAACTCTTATGAAAAAAAAGAAAGGATTCTAATTCCACTCAAACCAAGTTTAATTTTATTCTTATGACAATTTATGACATGTATCACATATTTCTACCAAATAATATATGTTCGCTAGGAAGTTACCGGGGAGGTAGCCTATTAGATATAGTTAATGGGAAGAACATACATTGTTACTGGAAAATATCATTAGAAAACTATGAATTCCATATATTATATTGAAACCTCATGAAAGAGATAGGGGGACGACTGATCAAGAACATGTAGGTAGAGGTTAAAGGGAAGAAAATAAATGCATATATCCTAAAAAATGCAATTTATGATATTTTACTAATAAGAACACAAAAAATGATAATATATTCACATAATAAAACATAAATAATGCTGGAAATCAATCTCATGTAAAGTGATGGATCACTCAAAAAGAAATAGACCATGTAAATTGAGTAAGTATAAGGAAAACAAAAAAATCCCAAAAACAAATTCCCAATATAGCTAATTTGAACCGATCCAACATTTAAAAAAATTATTTGAGTAAAAATATTGTGCAATTAAAAATAAATATTTTAATGAATTTCAAGAATCTAATAGACCTTTTATATTAAATTATTTTCACAAACAATCATAATTTTTAAAAAAAAATATAAATGTATATAAAATTATAATTTTAAGGAAATAAATATTCATATATATCTTCAATGAAATATATATACATTATTTTATCAATATATACTTCCATCACCACTTCCAAATTGGAATGTGAAATATTTCACATCTTAAATATTTACTGATTATGATATTAAAAAAACTTGAAAACTATGTATTAAATATATCCATAGTGATTATAAATTTCATACACACATAATTGAGTGAAATTCATATAATGGAAACTACTAACACGATAAATAATTAATAAAAAATAAAAATTAATTCATAATGAAAACGTTACCACTATATAGATATGTTGCCTCACAGAAATCTCACCATTGAATTATTCCTTGAACAACTCACAAATATAAGTAAAAATTAAATTATAGTATTATTACCCAATCCCTAAAAAATAAATTTAACAGAATATAATCCACATTGATAGAATTAATATCAACCATATATTAAATTTTATATGAAATAATTTGTATAAAAAACAATATGCATGAAACAAATAAAAATATTCAATAAAAATCATAATAATGTGAATAGGAGTGAACTAGAAGTCATTTGAATCTAACTGAATTAAAACATGAAAATGATAATGAGAGTTTCAAACCACATTGAGAATGATTCTAATTTCTCATTAATCCACAATGAGTATGAAAATGAAATTACACTCCACATAATGGGGAAACCCTACATATCCTAGATTCACATATTGTTCCATACTAAATATAGTACTATTACAATTATAATACAAACCTTATATAAAGGACACATTTATTTAAAATGATGGTACACCATAAATTATAAGACTATATCAATTGATCTAGGTATCTTACCATTATCTAGATATCCTATAGAAATTATGTTTTTTATCTAATGAAATTATAATCAATAAACCTCTTCCCATGACCTTACAACTCTTAAACTGTCTATCCATC
This sequence comes from Viscum album, assembly GCA_963277665.1. Lineage (NCBI taxonomy): Eukaryota > Viridiplantae > Streptophyta > Magnoliopsida > Santalales > Viscaceae > Viscum > Viscum album. Next base: position 1,275,805,880 of record OY728126.1, on the reverse strand, counting down.
ACTATCATTACACTTCTAATCATTTCCTATGAAACCATCCTATATATGATATATAAGAAACTCCTAGACCAAAAAAACTTCTTTTATATAGTCAAAATTGAAACGTTCTTGTGGAAATCATTATTACGATTACTAATCGTCACAAAAATAAACTAAAGACATCCTTCCGTTGAATTTTAATTCAACAAAAATTATCTCTTAAAATGGATAGACATTCCAAACTAACAACACTTCACATTTATAAATATTAATTGGATCTTATTCTTATTCATATTCAATATTTTACACCCATACTTATTGCCATTTCTTCCATCTATACAATGTACATTGACCTCAACCTTCACTCCACTATTAGACTATCTAATTTATGACAAAAAGTTAGGATTTACATCCTCTAGAGTAAATAACTACTACCTATACATCATCGTAAAATAAAATCTATGTCATAAACTATAAAAATGGTGTATAAAACAATAGTTATTCTATTAATTTCTACTTTAATGTCTATATTGGTCAATTTAAGTAAATTTTTTGAACGTAGTGACATATTCTCAATCCAAAATACCAAGATTCATTTTAATTATATATAATCCTACGTTCCAATAATCTCTAAAAAAAGTGGCTTCATTATATTGATATATTATAACATTATTCAAATAGATCTTATCATGTGGTTTTTAATGTCCTGATAAAGAACAATATAATAAAAAGCTAGAATGACTGAAAAATGATCATTTTAAAAGGTATTATAGGGGATACCTCTTTATGGTATTGATTGTTATCCAACAACAGAAAATGTGGTCATATTTTTCTAAAGATCACCAATAGAATATATAAAAATTTAATGAATTGGTAAAGTTAAAATATTAATATGTTATATATTAAAATTATTTTCACCCAAATTTTTTTATTACATATTTCTACAACACTATAACTATATTAAATTTGTTTCTACAACCAAATACATAGGTTGATGTTGTGGGCCATAACAGGTCCTCCAAATTCAAAAGAAGTAGTTATATGATTATTGTAGTTATAAAATGAATTCCAAAATATTAAAAAATTCAACTTTTTAATTTAACAATTATTAACATTAAAAAATAGAGAAAATTAAGAAATAATTATAATCATTATAAATATGAAAATTTATTTTATAGTGAATACTAATTAATGTTTTACGATAAAACTGTGTTAGTATAAGATTAAAAGTAAATACAAATCCAAAATTTTGTTGTTTATGTGGCTATATCACACATCTCTTAATATTATTATAATAATTAGAAAAATACTTCTTATTTATTTATATTTTATATAATATAATATTTTACTTTTATTCCGTATAACATGAATTAAGAATTGTGTTTCTAATCTACCACAACATGTAGATTAAATATCACTATTTATATTACATACTATTTTATTCCTCACATTAGTTATATATTCATAAACATACTTCCTTAAAAAATACAACTTTTTATGGTTTTGGTTCAGAATCATATACTAAATTTTCATAATTGGATAATAATTATTTATTACTACATTGGTTCTTATTTTTCATATCATTTTCATTGTGTTTATTTTTTTTTATTTTTCACTATATTAATTTATTTATTTTTATTCGGGAAACAATATTTAGCATCATATTCTAAATTATTTCTAAATATTAGATGAAACATACACTATGTATAATCCAATCCTATAAGAACACAAATCACACTTTCATATGAACAATGAATAAAACAATGAATACAAAATCACTCATAAGTAAATTTGATATCTCACATTTTTTAAACATAAAATTACGCATGTACGGAATGATAATTATGAATAAAATAGAATTACATATATGAAAGATAGAAATGACACATATTCATAAAATATTTATTTTAAAAAATCAAGAAATATGATCAATTATGCATATAGTTTTTAATATTTATTTGTTCTAAGTTTATGATGGCTATTTTCATTAATTTAATTACCATATAATAATTTATTAATTATTTATATTCTAGGAGAGATGATTTCAGAAATTTTCAGGTATAATTAAATTTACATTATATAGTTTAAAACATCATGACTTAATTTTAGAAATGTAAAATATTAGAATTTCAAATGGTGGAAATATGAATATTTTGTCTCATATGAGTTGATGGAGTATTCCTAGAACTATTATAATGATTATTATAGAATATATATGGATAAATTATCTATTCTAATAAGTTTTTATGGACAATTGATTTTCGATTGCAAACTATTAATGTAAACCAACATGATAATGATTCTCATGGGTTCTTAATAAATATTATACATGAATCATTTAATGGGAAAGTTATATTAAAAAATCTAAATTACTTCATTGAAACCATATGGGTGTGCTACTTCATGAAATTACAAGATTCCAGAATTTAAAAATTTAGATATTTTTCAATGTGAAATAATTATGTGGAATTAATAATATATAATTATATATGTAATTGTTGAGGATACATTAAAACTATAATGTGATGTACTATTTTTTATGACCACAATTTCAAAACTATTAGATGAACTAGAATATTTTGATACATTACGAATATATTGAATGCTACATTCCTTTATGTTTTTATTTTATTTTTTAAATCTTGTTTTCGTTGTACTGCCCTTTAAAAGGTTGGATTCTCAAGCTATACCAACACAAAAAAAGATGAGTATGTGTTCTTTCATAACTTGTAAAAGGAAGGAGGTTTCCATTGTTCCTTTGAAAATTTATTGGAATGATTGGTTTCTCCCATTCCATAAAAAGAATATAGTTGGCTTAGGCTTCCATAGATAAACAATTATGTCTCCCTTGTTCCACTAAGGAATAAAATGATTTTTAGGGGTTAGACTACCAATTAAATCTTATAAATTCTATTCAGTTGGTGTCATTTGAATATATGTTTGAGATGAGTAATGATTATACGTGAAATCGATTTAATCCAAACTATTATAAAAAATAATTTTATCAATATTTATTTTCCACTACATAATTAACTTAACTCTGATAAGTTTTAAAAATGATGCAGTCCTTAATTAAACCCCTTCTTGATATTTCAACCATATCCCTTTTGGGACAAACAATTAGTACCAATGATTTTATATTGATACCTTGAATTTTCAAACATATATAGTAAAAAAATTTCAAAGAATATTCATCATAATACAAAAAACACACCTAAGGATCATAGAGGTATAGTGTCTTTGAAAACCTGGATTCAGAAACAGTTGGTTGTGAACTACATCATCTACCACTATGTTATCTATATCTTGAACCCTTATTATACATATCATATTGAATACATTTCTTTGTAACCTAGGGAAATGAACCATAATAAATGGTGAGATTAGATGCTAGGTAAGGGTAAACAATGGAGATATCAATACAACATGAATAAAAGCTTATCAGAACATGATAATAACATTTTAAAACCATACCCTACATATCATAGATCATAAACATATGTCATGGTATAAAAATTTATTGTTTAAATTGAAATAATAGAAATGGATTCAATGAACATAATCCGGGAGATGATAACATTGGAATAAGACAGAGACTTGTGGTATGCACATAAGCATCAAAAATCAATTCTATAGTAGGAAAGGTTTATTTCCAAGTAAATCATAGGGTAATGGGTTCACTCCCAAACTATCATAGTATTCAAGGATCACACCCAAGACTAACATAGTGGAAAAATTACCTTAATGAAATTTTCTCATAAAAATAAATTAATTTTTTTATCTCATTCGATATCAATCATTACCCAATGAAGTGGACGGAGAAGCACCCCCCCCAACACTTAATGAGAATCATACATATGTCTTCCATAAGATCGTAAAACGTTTATCCTATTAAAACCCATTAAAATAAATGGATTTAATTAAAATTTTATCATATCATAACTCATGTGAATGAAATAAGTTTTATAAGAATTTCATCATTTCATCATATCATAACCCATGAAAAAAAGGTTTCAAAAATATTTCATCATTTCATCCTATCCTTAACCCATAGAAAATGAACCAGTTTCAAAAAAGAATTCATTATAAACATAAACCATTCAAATAAATAATAAGAATGGAAACCTTTGATTATATACCTTCTAATGTATAATAAATATTAAATTATGTCATCATATTTGTAAAATGATTCTAGAAGATCACAAGGATCATTTATTGGAAAGAATACACTCACCACTTTACAAATCATTTTTTAAAACTAAAATATTAAAAAATATTAACAATTTAATTTTCCATGAAAATAAAATTGTAAATTGATGAATAAATATCTAAACCATCAATCGGTCATGAATGTTTTAAACTTTGTTCATGCCATTTCCATTAAAAGTAGATATTCTTTTATATTGATAGAGAAAAGTCAAAATTACATTTTTAGGTAAAGGATAAGAATATTAATTTTAAAACAATATGTAAAAAAGTAAAATAAGGGTAAAAATGAATTCTAAATAAAATTATAGAATTGTAAAAAAATTATGTAATTTTTTTAGAAAATATGGACATTGAATAAAAAGGTTTTGACAAATGGAATAAATAACTTTGATATCCCTTAAAAATATATTTTCAGACTTTTGAGTACTTAAGATGAAGAAAATGAAAGAAAAAAAGGAATTCGAATGAAATAAACCGTGGATAATAAAATTATGAATTTCTTGAGAGATAGATCATGAGATTTAAATGTTAGTAACATAATTATAAACAAACCCAATAAACAATTAGATTCTAACATAAAACCATTATCACATTGGTAACATATCAATATTAATCTGCATAAAATAAAAAAAGAAATGAAACATTAAATATCATGAATATAATTAGATTCATCATATAAAATTTCAAATGGGTTTTATATTAACCACATAAAATAAAGAAATGGAATAAAAAAAGTTGTGTCCCAAAAAAAACAATTTGAGAAGAAGATCTCTTACCTTATGTATTTAATTCATTCGTAAATAATCAAATCACTTATATAATAAATATATGATTATTATACATATATTATGGAAAAATAATAAAATTTATAATACCATTTATCATTTAGTTATATCGTTCTGTCAACTGTTTATTAACAATTCTTTGTCAAAAGCATTGTTTTCAGAAATATCAACTTCATTTTCATGTGTATTATCATTTGCTAAATTTGGACCTTGTATTTTTCATCATGGTTAAATGGCCTCCAGAATTATTAATATGATATAAATATCATACATATTCTTTATATAGATATATATAGTCATCCATAATAGTAGATATATAAAATGGATTACACCGTTTAGGGATATGGTAGGTCATATTTATGCATGATCATGCTTTTAATTTTTTGATGGATGAAATGAAAAAATGTAAATAATAATTCATCCTTGTAGGATAATTATTATATCATATATATCATATATATTTATCTAACCTAATTAACATCAATGTTAAAATTAAATGAAAATCGTATCATTACGCTTCGTAATGTTGTATTCTGCCACACACATGAGCGATGATATAATATTTCAACATGTTGGATGTTATGAAGGTAGATGTGATATTATAATTCAAGAATTATATTTATTTCATTAATTAAATATATATATATATATTAAATCCATTAGTATATAAATTCATGAGATGCGGTGTTGGAAATAAAATACATTAGTTCACGAGTCGGTGGTTCTTCATATACAAGATTGACGGTTTTGTTTCCCATTTAATGGAAGAGAAGATGAATATAGGTTATTCCATTAACGTAATAAAATATCACTATATAGTAGGAATTTATGTTAATATATGATTATTATTTAATAATATTGAATAATTTTAAAGAAGAAAAAAATGCTCGATTAAGAATGATAACTCTTCTTAAGACTATTTCCTTAGGTTAGCAAAAACAATTCTTCTTCTGAGTGTTTATTAATAAAAATAATACACCTAGGATGTTTTAGATCTATTTAAAGAATGTATTATGGTATTAATAATTCAAAAACTGATTTTTTTTCATTTTATGTGGAGATTAGATGGGGTACCCTTTTATAAGAGGGAGAGAGGGCACACATTTACATTTTAAAAAGTAAAGGGTATACCCAGGTTTAACATATTAGCATAGGATAACCAATGGGTAATTATAAAACCATATATGATATAATTTGAAACTATTTACACAAAATATTATTTAGATACTTTTTGTCTCATTTTTTAATCTTATCTCTTTAGTTTAACCCTATGTAAACTCGTTTTTACCTTAACCGTGATAGTTAATTTTTATTGTTATTACTATTCAGTTCGACCAAAATTAAGTTGGAATTATTATATAATATTAATTACCATGAATAATAATATTTAATTTATTTTAAAATTTTAAATTCAAATAATTGTAATAATTTAATTTAATGTTAAACCCATAGAGGCGATGAAAAATTTGTTTTCCAATGAAAAGGTACCCATTAGTTTAAAATGATTTTTATTAAAAAAAATTATAGTGAGATTCACTACAATCTGAAAAGGGATTAATAATTATATAATTAAAATATATTCAAATTTAAAAACATATTGAAATAAATTGGATGATTTAAAATTATTTACATGAAAAGACAATTCTTAATAAAAATCAGTATTGTTCACTTTAATCGGAAAAAAATATGATTTCAAAAAATTCAAAAAAAATTATAAGTTATTTTTTAATGTTTGTTTAAAAAATTGTGTTAATTAAAAATATAAAATATATAAAAGTTAAAAATAATAATTATAACATTTTTTCACTATAAATATTAAATATTTTTGATTTAAAAAGTTGTTTTGAAGAATATAATGACTACACTAAAAATTAATAACTTATTTATCAATATATTTTCACAATATCAAGCATTCATTCATAATTTATAAACATTGGTTATTAATATTCATACATCCCATTTTAGTAGAGTGTTTATAATATTCTTGTTTAAATAATAATATTAATTGTATATTGTGGTTCGTTATAACTTGTTGTTCCATATAACGAAAGCTATCATCAAAAAAATATTTCATAAAATCTCAAGGTGTCACGTTATACCCCTTGTAAAATTAATTTCACTATATAAAATAATTCACAGTGATATAAATAAATGAGGATACTTCTTTCTCATTTTATCATCAGGTTCCCATATAGCTTCCTCAAATTTGGGATTTTCCCACAAAACATTGACCATGTAAGAATTATTATTTTGTTAAAATTTATCTCATTGATCCAGAATATACAATGGTTGATCCTTATTTAAATTTTATTACTATTGTGTAATGAAATCAATTTTTAGGACATGGGAAGGGTCTTGTATGTATTTCCTTACATGGAACATGTCGTGAACATAACGGATGTTTGATTGAAGCACAAAGTGGTAGACATACATCCCTATATAATCAAGAACCTAAAAAGGAAAAAATGCCTAGGTCCCAAATTTTCGTTCTTCATTAATCTCAAAAACATCATCTATTAAGAAATTTATATAAACACCTTGTCAAAAACATCAAATTATTGATTACATCGGTGATAGTCAACTTAATATTTATTATGAATTGGTTATTCCTCGATGTGATTTTCAGTATATCTAACCTATCATGACATTTATCCTGTTAGATCTGGTCCTCGTAGTTCTATTTTCCTACATCATTTGAACATATTAATGACATAAAATTCGTCCCATAATGGCCTTCATAAAAAGAAATATTAATTCCTGAGTGAAAGAAATTTTAGTTTGAATACACAATTAGATTAAGGTGTCAATACCAACAAACATTGAAATCCAAAGAATATGATCTAAACATGTCCTCTAGGGGTTGAATTTATCTCTTATATAGACCATATTTATGAGGATGATACACAGTGTGGAATCTCTATATCATATTGAAGACTTTACCAGAACATGGAGGTAAACCTTGGATCCTTGTCTGATATTATATAATGTGATAATATATGAATCCTTGAACTTATTAAGTATATATTTCGGATATATGATCAAGATAGAGGTCTTATTTGATATGAATAAAGTGTTGTAACATAGAATGTCAATATAATAGAACCGTAATAGCATTATTCAATATAGATGTTTTTGAGATTCCAATGACCAGTTCTATGGAAGGTTTTCCCATTTCTATTCTGGTATGGGTAATTATTGTAACATCCTCTTAATATTTTTCACATAAACATAACTTACTAATATAAAAATGACCAATATACAAACTCTGTAATATCTATCTTAATTCCATCTCACTAGAAATAATCTCTCAAATATCATTTTATATTTGTACTTTATGATTTAATAGATAATGGAGAACTATGAGATTTATTTAATAGATCCTTTAAATCAGGTAAGGATGGAACACATACAAGACTCCTAAACAATATCATTCCATCACAATCATGTTTTAACTTAAAGAAATTTCTCACCTTATTTTGTTGGTCTACACACCTATTTTATCCTTACATGGATTGATAGTTTAACATTAATTTGAGAAAGATAATAATTACCAGCTTAATCAAGATCTAAATATATATCCATTAGAAATTCAAAATTATTAGATCTTCTATGATCCTCCCCATGGATAACCTAGAATGATTTTTAGACTCAAAACATTGATTACCTTATTCTCCTTCACAAAGTGGAAATTTATTGAGAATTCATAATATTTAATCATTTCCAACCATCTTATCTAGTTCTCATTAAACTCATTCTATATAGGTATATACTTTAAAATTTTATGATCAATATTTATATCACACTTTTATTTATAAATATAATACCGCCATATATTTAATGAAAATTTTACAATAGATAACTCCATAACCTATGTTTTGTAATTTATATGATTAACCTTCAATTGTATTGAGGCATATGTTGTTACAATATCATTCTATAAGATAACACATCCAATACCATCTTTGATACTTCACTATAGATTAAAACGCCTCTCTACTATAGGGTAATGTGCATCAATGTTAATTGAATAAAATTCCCTTTAGATCCATAAAATAATTCACAACCATCCATCCAAAGGAACTTAGATCCCTTCTGTATTAACTTGGTTAGTGGATTGGATATGCACACCAAATTAACTACAAATTACCAATAATATCCCTAAAACATTGGATATCAGTCATAGGGGTTGGTCTAGGCCAATGGCCAATTGGCTTTATCATTGGTGGATCCCTAGATATATCCTATATTGAGTGTAAATTACCAAAAAATTAATCTTTTGAAGCCAAAATTGACACATTGTATATTTTTCTTATAGTTTCTCCTTCCTTATGGTCTTCAGTATAATTTTGACTTTATATTCATTATCTTCATTTTTATTTAAATATAAAATAATATAATCTAAAAATACTACCACAAACAGATCAAGGTAATATCTCAGGGATCTATTCAATAAATCTAAAAATATAGATGTACTATTAGTAAAGAAAAAATGGTTTCACTATATGTTAATAGTGATCATAGATTCTATGAAATGTTTTTTTTTGGGTATATCCTCCTTCTTGAACCTCAATTTAGGATATCCAAAATAAATATCAGTATTGAAAAATTATTGATCTCTCTATAGGTGATCAAAATATTCAACAATATGGTGTAGAGGATTCTTATTCTTGATAGTGATCTTGTTATGTTCTCTATAATCAATGTAGAGTCTCATTGATCCATCTTTCTTCATAATAAAATATATGGTGTACTACAAGGTAACATGCATGGTCAAAAGAATCACTTTTCAAGATTCTCGTAGAGTTATTTATTTGATTCCTATATCTAAATCATGAACATTGTTACACCCCGAGATATTATGAAAAATATTTTTTTAATTTCATTGATTTCTTGTGTTGTACGTTACACCAAAAGGGTCTTGCGTTACACGCATCCCGGACTTGGCTTACAATACACGCAATCGTGACCTTCCACGATAGCGTATGTTGTACGTAATACCGAGTTTCACTAGACAATGATATATTATATAAACTAGTCATTATGAATAGTAATACACACTTTTTGAAATTTTATTTTTCAAAATGGACTTCATTTTTGGATTTGGAATATCGAAATTATCCTAGGGTGAAATTTTGGTGTTTTTCTAAAAACATTCAATTTTTGATGAACAGTGAAAACACTGGGTTACTGTTTATAAACCGACTTTTTATTTAAAAAATTATTTATTTTATTTAAATTTATTTTTGGTCAAAATTGATACATAATACCTATATAATTTCAATGTAATTCATTGGAGTCATTTTATAATAATTTTAGATATATAAAATTTTTATTGAACTTTTCATCGTCTTTTACCCACCTCCTAGGAGAATTAGGAAATTCACATTAAAGTTAATTTTACCTCTTCTATGTGTGGAATTTCGAAAATCCGAGAGACATGGTTAATATCGAGGACAAAAATGTGGTCCAATGAGATGAAAATAATTTTTTGTGAATAGTAACTTTTTACTTTTTTTACCACGGTTATAAGTAAATACGGTAATTAAGGGTACAAATGATATTATTATTACCCTAACACATGTACTAATTCTTTTGGATAAGTTTAATTCGACCACAAACAACCATAGGAATAAAATATGACCATTTAGGTCCTCTTAGATTAGATTAGGACATTTATTATTAATTTAATTAAAGAAGGGTTAAAATAGTTAAAATCAATGTTTAATAACTAAAACATTTTTAATATAGGGTTGTACATAAGATAAATTCGGCTATAAATATTAATTAGAATAAAAAAAATATTTCCTAAATAATGGTATTTTATATATGATTTTTAGACATTAAATAATTTATTTTATTTATGAGACAACGATGATGCAGTAATTATCTTATTAAGGAAATATTGACATAATTAATGTTATAAATACCCAAAAAAAAATTAATTTGAGACTTTTTATGAATTAAACTAATTTTATAGGTTAATATAACATGTTATTATTTATTTAATTAATTGTTTTTGTACTAATCATTTTGTTATGATTTTCACAAAAATCAATTACCAAATAGTGTCTAAATTGACATAAAATAGTTTTTAAAACAAATATTATTTTATTAATTGTTATTAAATTCCTAAAAATATATGGTTCTTCCAAATGACATAGATAAGGTTATATATATTAATAATAAACAATTTGGGGTTAGTTTGGCTTGTTATAGTTAGTTTATTAACCTTATAGTGTAAGAAAACAAGAATACACGATAAAAGTAAAATTATTTTACTTAATGTTAAATCTAAATGATAAGGTTAAAATAGAAACCTAAACTTGTCTACATTATATTTTATGAGAGGATTTAGACCCATCCCAACCTTAGCTTAGAAATAAATAATTTGGATCTATTATAAACCGAATGTGACTTTATTATAAAAAATATTTTAAGTTTTTTCAAAGGTGCCCCTCTCATCCCTTATAAAAAGGGCACCCCTTCCCTCCTCTATTCACACCCTTTTTAGAATTGAAGCTCGGACAACCCCTATAAATTTATCTTCTCCACTTCCCTAGAAACATTCTAGAGGTTCTGGTCTTCTCAAAAGACCAACTCTACTTCATTAAGATAAGGCTTCAAGAAGGTGTGTCGAAGAAGATGTAATCTCTTCTTCGATTCATTCAAGTTTCTTTCTTCGTCAGCATATTCCTCTTTATTTGTCTCATTATAAAGTAATAACATCTGTATTAATTATATATTTATATGTAATTATAAATATAAAACAACCCTATTTCACCTTCTATCGATCCTATGGAAAATGAAATCACCGCGCGTGTGTACGTACGGAATACCATCTCCACGCCATGGTGTAATCTGTTTTCGACCACCACCTTACTTGGAAGAGTATAATGTTGTAAATAGATAACTATATATGATTATTGTAATGTGATATTGATTATGAAATATTATACATACACTTCAATATAACTCCACGATCACGGGAATGGTATCATCGCTTGTGCGTACGTACGGGCTACCGTCTCCACGACGCGATGGGATTCATTCTCCATGTTAACCATTCATGAATAATTATAAAGTATATATAATAAGTAATAATGAAATATATGACATAATAATAAATGATTTATGTATATATATATACGCATTTCATGTACATAATTCCATTCAATTCAATAAGGAAATGAAAACAGCGTTCATGCGTACGTACGACCTACCGTCTCCATGAACGGTGTATTTCATTCCATTTATCGATATATCATATATGTATATATATGTGTATATGATGAATATATATTATATATAAATCATTTTTTACATTCTGGAATTAATAAAATCAGGATATAAGTAATAATATCCAGAACAACAAGTCCAAACACGTATGATAAATAAAACGATTTTAGAAAAAATGCTACTTTAACATGAATTTACAAAAGAACAGGTAATATAAAGTCATAAGTGGACCATATATGATATCATAATAATGATTATGATTCTTTAATAATTAAATGATATTATTTAAATCATTATACAAAAGTTTCTCTTACGTACGAAGCATATGGACCTAAGGTAAGGGAAAATGTTGCAATCTCAATTGTTTTCTATCCGAGATTGCTTATATGTAAGTATTTACTGGGGTTATACTTATCATCCATGTCCAAGTTTTGTAAAAATATTTTCATGTATGTTTAAAGTCCTTTTAACCTATTTTTTACTTTTACTACATGGTATATAAGTAATCATATTTTTTTGTTTACCATATGAGGTACTTTTTGACTTTTCTGAAAAAAAGTACGAGATGAATGTTATTTTTAACTTTTACGGCGTGAATGGATTTTTATGGTTTCATAACGCCTAATTTTCATGAAGCTTACTCTACAATATTTTATGATTATTTTCAACAAAATATTTTTCTTTTAAAAGTTCATGACATTTTGTGAAATGAAAATGATTTTGAAGAAGAAAGGATATTTTCCTCAAGAATTCATTTCAAATGTTTTATCAAAACCATTTTCCATCTAAGATGACATTATTTAATATGTGTATGTTTCAATATTAATGTATCTATGATTTACATGGTTTCACTTTTCATATGATGAAATATCCATTTGTTTTATATAGATTATGAGATGATGGGATGACGTTTATGAATCCCATTTTATTATTTGTGTTGTGATAAATGTTTTAAGTTTATTTTGTGGCCCAAGTAAGAATGATCCCATTATGAGAAGGATGGGACCTATATATCCCTTCAATGCATTGGGTAAAGATTTATATCTCATGAGATAGACATGGCTCGAATGGTAATTTAATCTGGTTCAGTGTTACAGGACTGGAACGAGGAGTGAACATGTTTCAGAAAGGGACTTTGTCCACTAAGATGGTCTTAGCAGCAATTCCTTGGATACTATGGAAATCATATCATGTTATTAATGTTTTTCCACAATTAAAAGTTTTATTTTCAAGCTATTTTATCAGGATTTATGTTCCATTATGATATATGCCTTATTTACTTCCATGATTTATGACTTTTCTCAAGATTTTGATGTTTAGATTTCATGTTCATGTTTTTGCATTAAAATGTTTATGGATTGTCTAATGTTCTCTATGTTTACCCTTATTGAGAATTTGATCTCAACCTTTTTATGTTTTCTTTTCCCCAGGATATAAAGAAATGTTTTAGGTAATAAAAAAAAGAAAGATCTTTGTGGGAGATGTTGAAGACCTTTCACCATGATTAGCAGATTTTATTCTAAGTTTCCAAAGACACTAAACTATTACGGTCCTTCGATGTTTGTTTTTTTATGTATTATGTATTCCACAAAAGTAATGTAATGTCCATGTACATAAAGATTTGGGTCTCTACAGTTAGTATCAGAGGAAAGGTTTAGTTAACCTTTGGATACAATGATGCGAAAACATTAGTGAGATCCTTAGAGATATTTCTAAGGTATGTCTAGGGACGTCCCTAAGGTTAAGTATAAGTATAGGTTATAGTCCTAGAATTATGATAACAATCATGAATAACCTAGGACTAAACCTATGATGCTATAGATTGAAATCACTCCCCTTGATTATGTTGTTTTGCTAGCATGATTTATGCCTCTCACACAATTCTTTTTGGGTTTTAGAAAATGGTTGGAAACCAGAATATTCATGTTAATGATGAATATGATGGAAAATCGAATGATATTCCTCATGATCAAGCAAATGAAATGGTATTTGGAAGGAAAAACATCGTTATTATTCCTAATAATCAATCTCATAATATTATCAATAATTTCCGCTTTGGTATGTTTCCTGACTCATCTAATAAGAGAAAGATGGAGTTTCATGATGATCATAGAGGAAGGAAAGTTCAATTTCTGTCATGTAAATCATGTGGGAAAAAGAATCACAAGGAATGTTTCAAAAGAAATGGAAGATTATTTGGGTGTAGAAAAGAAGGACACAAATCTAGTAAGTGCAAAGAAAAAGGTTCAGTAAACACCATGGATAAGGATAATGGTATTGCTACGACATCAACAATGATTAGATGTTTTAAATGTGAAATGTATGGGAATTATGCAAACCAATTCCCGAAGTGAAAATATCATGAAGGGTATAAGCATGGTCATATGTGTAGTATTTATGTGCATGATGATGAGGAGACTAAAAATGATATATGATATGAAAGAAGTGTTGAATCTTGGTCAATGGTTTAAGAAGGTAGTGGAATGATTGTATGGTTACCAAGAGTTATGTTGTATAGGTAATTTAATGGTACAATGGAATAAAGAAACATCTAAAGATTATTACACTATTGTGTTTTCTAAAGTATTTTAAAGTATATGTTTAATGGTACTGGTAACCATGAAATGTTATTCAGATATTTTTGGAAAAGATGATGATATGCACATAATGAATGGATTAGGAGGAAATAATATGTTTGATAGTATTCATGAGATCATGATGGATATAAGGACTAAGTGATATCATGGTTTGAGTATATATAATTTTGAGGATTTTGGTATGTGGAAAGTGTTACCTTTTAACTGCATTCATGTTTTCACAAAGGTTCAATGAATATTCATTTTTCAAGAGAATACATGATTATGGCCTTCGAATGTTTGGAATGTGACAAAAAAGACATATCTTATGATATATGGGGATAAACGATGGTATTAACATGTTTGTTATATGAACTCTCTACTAATCGTTTTCACTATAATATGATATTGGACCGCAGTATTTTAGATAAGCCTAAAGATTGGAATGGATTATGTTAGACATAAGTTAGTATTGTTTAAGGCTAGAACTTTTTTGATATTATTTATTGAAAGTCATAATAATTTATTTTTTAGAAAAAGGACAACCTACAGGAAGGTTGAAAACCTATCACGTCGGACAAGATTGCCGGAATCGAACCCACAACCAAAGTGCAACAGGCCTTTATCGCCTACCACTGGCCTACAGGAAGTCCCTGGTTAGTAGAAACTAGTTTTATTTTATTATGCATGTTGATAGATGATGTAAAAGTCCATTTTCAAACCATATCTAATTAATTTCACCATAGATGGACTTATGTATATAAATTTTTCTAACTTATGTTTGAGAAAGATGGAATGACCTATCATTATATCGCATGATCTACTAACATATCGCGAAAGACAAATTCAACTTCATTTATTAAAGAGATGAAGTGGAAATTGTTCAAGGCATGAGCAATGATGAGATTTTACCAAAATAAAGTAATTATTTCTTCTAATTCAAATTCTTCAACTTTAGGGAAATGATCTTGAAAACAAAAAATGTTTTCCTTCTGCCCTTATATCTGATGATTCAGATGGTACCCTAGATCATCACAAATTTATGGCTTTGTGATTGTTGGATTTTTCATAGCCATATTCTCTACCACTCTCCATCAGAACATGACGGTTATATTTCCCTTCCATATCCATATTTTCACCTTTGTTCTCCTATGTGGAAACCTAGTGATTAGTTAATTTGGGTAACCGTTACATTTTATACTTTAGTTTTTAAAGATAAGTTTTGGTATTCCTTTTTATGTTGTGGGTTTCTATTAAAGAAACTTTTGAATAGTAAACCATTTATAACCCTGATGAATTTCGAGGGTGAAATTCATTTTAAGGGGGGTAGAATGTAACACCCTGAGATTTTAAGAAAAATTTTATTTTCAATTTAATTAATGTCTTGTATTGTATGTTACACCAAAAAGAGCTTGCACTACACAGATCCCTGCCTTGTCTTACATTACACGCAATCATGACCTTCCACGATAGCGTATGTTGTACGCAATACCGAGTTTCACTAAACAACGATATGTTATATAAACTAGCCATTATGAATAGTAATACCCACTTTTTGAAATTTTATTTTTCAAATTGGACTTCATTTTTGGATTTGGAATATCGAAATTATCCTAGGGTAAAATTTTGGTATTTTTCTTGAAAACTTTCATTTTTTGAAGAATAGTGAAAACATTGGGTTACTATTTAAAAACCGATTTTTTATTTAAAAAAATATTTAATTTATTTAAATTTATTTTCGGTCAAAATTGATACATAATACCTATATAATTTCAATGTAATTTATTGAAGTCATTTTATAATAATTTTAGATATATAAAAATTTTATTGAACTTTTCATCGTCTTTTACCCACCTCCTAGGAGAATTTGGAAATTTACATAAAACATAATTTTACCGCATCTATGAGTGGAATTTCTAAAATCCGAGAGACATGGTTAATATCAAGGAATAAAATGTTGCCCAATGAGATGAAAATAATTTTTGGTGAATAGTAACTTTTTACTTTTTTACCTTGGTTAAAAGTAAATAGGGTAATTAAGGGTAAAAATGATATTATTATTACCCTAAAACATGTCCTAATTCTATTGGATAAGTTTAATTTGACCAAAATAAACCTTAGGAATAAATTATGACCATTTTTGTCCCCTTGGATTAGATTAGGACATTTATTATTAATTTATTTAAAGAAGGGTAAAAATATTTAAAATCAATGTTTAATAACTAAAACATTTTTAATATAGGGTTATACATAACATAAATTCGACTATAAATATTCATTAGATAGATATAAATATTTCCTACATAATGGTATTTTATTTATGATTTTTAGACATTAAATAATTTAATTTTTTCTGACACAATGATGATGTAGTAATTATCTTATTAATGAATTATTGACATAATTAATGTTATAAAAACCCAAATAAATGTTATTTCAGACTTTTTATGAATTCCACTAATTTTATAGGTTAATATGAAATTTTATTATTGATTTAATTAATTTTTTTATAATAATCATTCTATTATTATTTTCATAAAAATCAATTACCAAATAGTGTCTAAAATTACATAAACTAGTTTTTAAAAAAAATATTATATTATTAATTGTTATTATATTCCTAAAAATATATGGTTTGGCCAAATGACTTAGATAAGGTATATATATATTAATACTAAACAACTTGGGGTTAGTTTGGCTTGTTACAGTATGTTTATTAACCTTATAGTGTAAGAAAACTAGAAGACAAGGTAAAAGTAAAATTATGTAACTTAAAGATAAATCTAAATGATATTGTTAAAATAGAAACCTAAACTTGTAAAAACTCTATTGGATGAGCGCATTTCGACCCATCACCACCTTATCTTAAAAATAAATCAATTTTGAGTTATTATAACCCGAATATGTCTTTATTATAAAATAATATTTTATGTTTTTCCAAAGGTGCCCCTCTCCTCCATTATAAAAAGGGCACCCCTTACCTCTTATCCTCACACCCTTTTGAGCCTTGAAGCATGGAAAACCCCTGCCCATTTCTCTTCTACACTTCCCTAGAAACCTTCTAGAGGTTCTGGTCTTCTCAAAATACCAACTCTACTACCTTAAGAGAAGGCATAAAGGAGGTGCGTCGAAGAAGTGGTAATCTCTTCTTTCAATTCTCTCAAGTTTCTTTCATCTTCAACTTCTTCCTATTTAGTTGTCTAATTATAAATTAATAACATCAGTATTAATTAAATACTGATATTTTATTATAAATATGAAACAACCCTGTTTCACCTTCTATCCAACCTATGGAAAATGAAATCACTGTAGGTGTGTACGTACGGAATACTATCTTCACGCAGTGGTTTAATCTGTTTTCGACCACCACTTTACTTGGATGGGTATAATGGTGTAAATAGATAACTATATATTATTATTGTAATGTGATATTGATTCTGAAATATTATACATACACTTCAATACAACTCCATGATCATGGGAATGGAATCATCGCTCATGCGTACGTATGGACTACCGTCTCCACGACGCGATGAGATTCAATCTCCATGTTAACCATTCATGAATGACTATAAAGTATATATAATAAGTAATCATGAAATATATGACATGATAATACTGGATTTATGTGTATATATATGTATTTCATCTACTTAATTCCATTCAATTCCCTAAGGAAATGAAAACTGCGTTCAGGCGTACGTACGGCCTACCGTCTCCATGAATGGTGTATTTAATTCCATTTATCGATCTATCATATATATATATGTATATGTTCAATTTATATTATATATAAATCATATATTACATTCTAGAATTAATTAAATCAGGATATAAGAAGTAATATCAAGAACAACAAGTCCAAACACGTACGATAAATAAAACGATTTTACCCAAAACGCTACTTTAACATGAATTTACAAAAGAACGGGTAATATAAAGTCATAAGTGAACCATATATGATATCATAACAATGAATATGATTCTGTAATATTTCAATGGAATTATTTAAATCATTATACAAGAGTTTTGGATACGTACGAAGCATATCGGACCTAAGGTAAGGGATAATGTTGCAATCTCAATTGTTTTCTATCCGAGATTACTTATATATAAGTATTTACTGGGGTTATATTTATCATCCATGTCCAAGTTTTATAAAACTATTTTCATGTATGTTTAATTTCCTTTTTACCCATTTTTTACTTTTACTACATGGTATGTAAGGAATATTCTTTTTGTTTACCATACGATGTACTTTTTGACTTTTCTTACATAAGTACGAGAAGAATGTTATTTTTAACTTATACGGCGTGAATGGATTTTTACGGTTTCATAACGCCTAATTTTCATGAACCTTACTCAATAAGATTTTGTGACTATTTTTAACAAAATACTTTTCTTTTAAAAGTGCATGGCATTTTGTGAAAAGAAAATTATTTTGAAGAAGAAAGGATATTTTCCTTAAGAATTCATTTAAAATGATTTATCAAAACCATTTACCATTTAAGATGACATTATTTCATATGTGTATGTTTCAAGTTTAATGTCTCTATGATTTACATGGTTTAACTTTTCATATGATGAAATATCTATTTATTTTATATGGATTATGAGATGATGGGATGATGTTTATGAAACCCATTTTATTCTTTGGGTTATAATGAAGGTTTTAAGTTTATTTTGTGGCACAAGTACGAATGATTTCATTATGAGATGGGTGGGACCTATATCTCCCTCCAATTCATTGGGTAAAGATTTATATCTCATGATATAGACATGGCTGGAATGGTAAGTTAATGAGGTTCAGTGTTACAGGACTGGAACGAAGAGTGAACTCGATTTAGAAAGGGACTTTGTCCACTAAGATGGTCTTGGCAGCAATGCCTTGGCTACTATAGAAATCATATCATGTGATTTATGTTTTTACACGATTACAAGTTTTATTTTCATGCTATTTTATCTGTATTGATGTTCCATTATGATATATGCCTTAAGTACTTCAATGATTTATGACTTTTCTCAAGATTTTGATGTTTATATTTTATGTTCATGTTTTTGCATTCAAATGTTTATGGATTGTCTTATGTTCTCTATGATTACCCTTACAGAGAATTTGAGATCACCCTTTTTATGTTTTCTTTTCTCTAGGATATAAATAAAGGATTTAGGTAAGAAAAAAATTAATGATCTTTATGGGACTTGCTAAAGATCTTTCACCACGATTAGAAGATTTTATTCCGAGTTTCCAAAGACAGTAAACTGTTACCGTCCTTCGGTGTTTTTTTGTTATGTATTAAGTATTCCACAAAAGTAATGTAATTTCCATGTACTTCAAGATTTGGGTCTCTACTAACATTATATATATTCTTTGAAATAAGTGATTCCCAAGGTATTACTTCTATTTAGAAACCAACTTCACAATTCAGTGAAAGACAAGGAATATCTTCCATAAATACATCTCTAAACTTATAAATAATATTAATATCATCTATGTGGATTTTATACCTAAAAATAAGTTAGAAACTCTTATTGAATAGGAATCAAGACCTATACAGTGGATGTGATTTCCACTGTAAGTACATATTAATCATCGCCCTGATAGACATTTATATATTTGTAAAAAATATCAAATGCCTCTTTCCATACTTGGAAAATGACGTTTTATTAATGTAGATAAATCCAATATATTCCTATGAAAACATTAAATTATTTCATAGGGAGACTAACAAGAGTTTTAGGAACCACAATAATACAAACTTTAAATAGGGAAGAATTATAGACATATGATGTGATCATCATTACATTTGGGATTTTAACAGCCAATTCAATATCATTACATGGGGTTTTATTTTGATACACTTGTAAAATTATTCAGATATAAAGGAATGGTGAGATAAAGAGTCAAATAATATATTCTCAATTCTGATGTGGCTTATAAGTGTAACTTTCCTCACATCATTATTGTATACATCATTAGAAATAATGATAACATGGGATTTACCTTTATTTCACAACATAAGTGGTTATAGTATTTGATCATCATTATTAACCATCATATTTGGGCATTGAATATCATAATTATCAAAATATTTACATTTCAAACACTATAGTGTGTGTGGGGATTCCTGTGTAGCTTTATCTCAATTCACCTCATTAGTTAACTTATTTCCACCACATCAGCATTTTAATTCCTAGTGACATTCCTTTCTACAAATAAAACATTTACCTTCTCTATAAGACAATTTCATCTATGTTTCTACCTACAATTTGAGCATTAAAATAAGATCATCTTCTTTTATCCATGGATTTTAGGTTTTCCACTAAATTCTATCTTTCTGTTCTTGTCAAAACCATGATATTAATTGGTAAAACCAATACCCATGTCCACCATGATAGAACAACGAAAAATTTATTCTTAGCTACAAGATTCAATTATGGATAACACCCGTCATAGATTTAGTTTTAATACACTAATGAATCCATCCAATGGAATTTCAATTTTTATGATAATACTTGAATTGTACATCATCAATATTGTAAAATATTATTCATCAGTTCCAAA
The DNA here is from genome assembly GCA_963277665.1 of Viscum album. Classification (NCBI taxonomy): domain Eukaryota; kingdom Viridiplantae; phylum Streptophyta; class Magnoliopsida; order Santalales; family Viscaceae; genus Viscum; species Viscum album. Next base: position 1,275,784,530 of record OY728126.1, on the reverse strand, counting down.
TTTTTCATCATCCTACTTCTTTTGATCACATAATTCTACATATATTTTATATAGATTTTTTATCGAAATTAACTATCTAAAAATAATCTCGTAAACTCATTCTAATTGATTGATTCAGTTTCTTAATATTGCCTTATCTTATTGATTAAATCCCACCATTGATCTCATTATCCTTATAAATGATAGATATCCAAAATTTCATTTTCATGCTCCAAACACTAGATAATAGAAAATATATTTTTTATGGTATAGATCCATTACTCAATGATTAGTGGACCAATGGAACAATTAGAATAATGTGGGAATTGACACATGAAGGAATCAAAAAATTGTTTTTTTCCATGCATTTCTCATTTTAATGATTAATTTGATTCATAGATTTAGAAAGGTGTATGATCCTAACAATGAGATTTTATATTTTATATCCCAAAAAATTAGTTTTCATAGGAGTACAATAGCTTAATTTTCTAATACATTCAGCTTTAACATGATTTTATAGGCTTACATCCATTAAATAAAACCAAAAATCATAGGCTGAGAAATAATAATCACTTGGAAAACACATAGTCCTGAAAAATCATTTATAGTATGTCAAAATCAAGGAAAATTTATTTTTAACCTAGTTCATTTGTGATTATCATATAAAAATATCCTTCTTAATTATTTATAATTATAATATATAATAACCAAATAATATCTCTCAGGACTTTCAAACTAAGGGTGCAGTACGGACACACTCACCAGGAATTGGAATGATGGATGAGATATACTCGACCAAATATTTTTGGAGTAATATCCCCTAGATTAATCTACTCCAAAAACCAAATTCATCTGTAATATAAAAATAGGTATTTATTTCTAGGAAAACCACATAATAATTTCCTAATAAAAACATTCGGATGTTATCCTATAATTAGGATTATAATAAGGGTTCATACTAATGTTTTATCATCCTAGTTTCTAATGGTTATCTAAAAATATCCACTAAAACCAACTATAATGTCACATTATTTTTATACATATATATTAAATATTTTTAGATTATTATTAATTACACTACAAAAAACATTCCTGAGGATTGTAAAGGATTATTTTCTTCATAAACATGGATACATAAACAAATGGACCATAAGATAACTACATCATGTCCCATTATGTTCATCAAAACATGAAAAATTATTAGACATATAATACATAATACCTTTTGTAACATCCCAAGTAAGTAATGAATAATAGATATTTTTATCCATGTCTATTAATGATTAAGATAGTGTTTTAGAGGCTTAAAATGAAAATAAATACAGTCTTATGCATGGAATAAACTAATATTATTAAAAGATTGTTTTACTGCCTTTTGATGGCAAACAATTTTTGAATATATATTTTGACAATTTTATAAACTATGTTTGTCAAAATAAACTTATCCTTTATTATTGGGACCTCAAAATTTACCTTGTGTGAATTTTTGGTATTTTTCTTACAATATTCATTTTTTAATGAACAGTGAAAAATACTGCATTTTACATCAAAAATGCTTTTTAATATAATTTATTTATATGATTAGATTATGTTTTGAATTTCTTTTGAAGTGAAATTAGAATATATTTTTACCATTTTATCCAATGGTGGTCATTGGAATCAATTTCACTTTGAAATTAAACTTAAACTAGTGTCAATCTTTTGATACTTATTGTTTTGTAAAAACACGCTATTTGCTCTGGCAGCGGGAATTAATTATTGAATTAATTAATGTGAATTATATGATTTTAATTTTTTAAAATGGACTTCATTTTTGTATTCGGAATATCAAATATAGCTTAGGGTGAATTTTTGGTAATTTTCTGAAAAACATCAATTTTTGATGAATAGTGAAACCACTAAGTGGTAATCAAGCAAACTGATTTTTCAGTTAAATGAAAGTTTACCATTAATGTGTATTGAATTTTGAAAATCCGACATACATGGTTGTCATTAAGAAGTAAAATTTGGTTCAATGAGATTAAAATAATTTTTTGGTGAATAGTAACTTATTAAGTTCTTAATCGCGATTAGTGGTAATTAGGGTAGTTTAAGGTCTAAATAAAGCTTTAATAATATGAAATGACCTAGACACATGTCCCAACCTCATTGGTTGTGTCATGGCCGACCATGAAATGCCATGGGTCAACTTGGGGACCCCATGGATCCACTTTTGTTGGGAAATGACATAAATAACTTTTTATTTAATGTTAAAGTAAAAATGACACAAACAAGAGATGTTTTACAAAAACAATTTTTACATGGGGTTATAAAGATCATATTTTTGATTATAAATATTCATTGGAAAGATGATGAGATTTCCTACATCATATTATTTTTTTTATGATTTTTAGACATTAAATAAATTAATTTATTTATGACATAATAATGATGCAGCGATGACATCATTATTTGACGATTTAAATAAAATGGAAAGATAATATAAAATCTATGAACTACACATGTCCAAAACCAATTGGATGAGTGGATTTCGAACCCTTATCACCTTATCCACGAATTATATCAATGTGGGACCTTTTTAAACCGAAACACATTTTCAAATAAAGCAATATTTCTTTACTTTCCAAAAGTGCCCCTCCTCTCCTCTTATAAAAGGCCCCCACCTCTACCTCATTTCACACACTACTCAAGCCTTTGGCTCGGCCAACACCTGCCCATTTACTCTCTCCACTTCCCTCTCCTCATCCTAGAGGATTCCCTTGGGGCAGAAGCCTTTCAGAGGAAGCCTTTAGACTCAAATCAAAAGGAGTTACTCTTTTAAAGGTAATTCATTCTCTCATGTTCATTTGTTTTATTTTTCTTATCCAACCCCCCTAAACTCTTTTTATTTACTTCTTTTGTAACAACACCAGTATCATCAATATACTAGGATGTTGTTATAATATTTATTCGAGCTACACTCTCACACAACTACATCAAATGGTTAAAGAACATACGGTTTCCGTGGATGGAGAAATTCTGCCTCCCGAAACGATGATTGTTCAATACTCATTTAACACCTTCAAAGGTGGCCATTATGATGTCACTATTTTTATATATGATATATAATATGTTTATGTTTTCCTTAAGCTTCTGTTTTTTTCATTTTGGGCATACCTTTATGGTTTCCATTATGGGTAAACACGATATCTTCATTTTCGGAAGTGCGGACTACCGCCCCCTCAAAGTGATTTGATTCGTTAAATACCATATGTGGGACATATAAAGTATGGAACTATGATATTATATATGATATTATACTTGAATTATAATATAACTTTATATAATTATGATTCCATTCTATAAAATACGAAATATAAATGAAAGTAGAGTTCATGCGTACGTACGGCTTACCGTCTCCATGAACGGTGCATTTCATTTCTTACCTCTAAATGATTATGTAATATTATAAATGCATGTATGTACAAGATATATATGACATATATAATATCTACATCATGAATACCATTCTGGATATAATGAACCTTTGACCAAATTAACAACATGTAAGTGTAAGAAGTCTATTTTTGACTTAAGAACCAAATACCGACAAAATGAACATTATTAACTTAACTGATTACATGATGTTAATAACATGGTATAAAAGGAATAATGAACTTGAAAAAGATTCATAAGCAAGTAGATATTAAATCAAGTTTATTATTCAGGATATTAAAGAACGGTCGGGTCAAGTCGGACACGAGGTATGGGACTTCGTCTCAATCTCCTTTCATTGAGGCATATTTTATTTTATACGCAACTTTCTTTTATACAGTGTATAAACCCCTTTGACTTTTACGTTTATTCAAAACGAATCTTTTTTATAAGAAGCGTTTACTAAACGACAAAAGGGAATGTTTTTTTCGTACGTATGCAGCGACACCGACTTCTCCGCCGTCGTGACCGTTATTTGAGTTTCGGCTTCCTCTACAATTCATTCCTTCTTTTTAAAAGAAAAATAAATACCATGTTTTACTTTTCTTTTATTTTAGTATTGAAAATGGTTTTCATAATGTTTTTATATCAATGTGTTTTATTGATATCTCATGATTGAAATGTGGAAATTATATGTTTCCTTTATGCATGTTTTATGTGATATGATTATGTTATGGTTCTTGGGCATTATTATGAAGACGGGTGGTTCCGTGATAAACGAAGGGCGGGTGAGCCCGTTATAGCTCTCCAATGGATTGGGTAACGCGAAGGAGTGAAATGTTAAGGTTTCTCCAAAGAGATTTTAGGGAATATACTGTGATGGGTATTCCAAACGTAACCAAGAGGGTTACTCCCTACGTAAGAATGTTATGAATGCCCCAAGTTACCTTTATGTCTTATGATTTATATGATTTATTCATGATTTTATGAGGTATGTTAAAGTGCCTATGTTTTATGGGTAAAGTATGATTTCATTCTTATGTATATATATGAACTCATGTTTCCTTTCCATGTTTTTTTATAACCCATACTGAGTTTTTATGCTCATCCCAAGTTTTTGAAATGTTTTTCACAGGTCAAGGGAAAGGTACATGATAAGATGATAGAGTCAAGGATGTGTCAATAAATAATACATGTTTTATTTTAAATGTGTTTCCATTGATGGGAATGAAGAATACTATTTTTATGTAACCACTTTGTTTATATGTGGAATGTAATGCATGTTTTATGATCTAATTCTCTAAAACTCTAAACCCGAAAAGATCCTCAATGTGTAATCTTGTAATAACTCAAGATTAAGTAAGGTTTAAGGATGGGGCCTTATAGTTGGTATCAGAGGTCGGTTTAGATAACTTTATGACTTAGAATTCTATTAAATGATTATCCAAAAATATATTTTTTCGAAATGATATAGCATTTAAAGATTACCATGTTGCTTCATCTAATACATGTTTGTTCAGAATGGTTTTCCGCAAAGGAAACAGGGACGCAGTGCTAGGAAGGCATACAGAAGGAAATAACCTTCCGAATCAGCATCCAGGAATGGTCGGAATTCGAACTGAACAGTTTTTTGCAGTAATGGCGCAGTTGACTCAAGCGATAAATGGCGGTGGTATCCATACACGAGATCAGCCAGACCAACCGCAGAGGAACATGTCAGTAGTGGAACATTTCATGAGGCAACATCCACTATCATTCAGAGGATCATCTGACCCTGTGCTAGCTGAAGGGTGGATTAAAGCACTAGAGAAGATTTTTGATGTCATGGGGTGTTCAGACAATCAAAAGGTTAGTCTTTCTATTTACCGTTTGGAGGGAGAAGCAGATCAGTGGTGGTCTATGGTTAAAAATATCAGGGACGCCGATGAGATTGATGCTCTTGACTGGGATGAATTCAAAGGTATGTTTCTTGAGAAGTATTTTCCTATGGCTGTTCGACTTAGGATGGAAAATCAATTCTTGGAATTGAGGCAGGAGGATGATTCAGTGGCTGCTTATGGAAAAAAGTTCACTCGATTGGAAAGGTATGCTCCAAACTTCAATCGAGATCTTGATAGTAAAATAAACCGTTTTTACTCAGGGTTAAATCCAAAATATCGAAGGGCTTTAGCTTATCGTGAGTTCAAAATTTATGAAAAACTTGTTCGATGTTCCGAGAAGGTAGAAATGGAGTTTGCCGATGATCATGTGTTCTATGACAAACAACAGAATAAGAGGTCTAGTTGGCAGGAAAAGGGGAAGAATTAATCAAAGAAGCAAGGAGGTAAGAAAACCAAATATCCATCCTGTGATAAGTGTGGTAAAATGTATCCTGGAGAATGTTTATCCAAGTCTGGTAAGTTCTTTCGGTGTGGTAAGTCTGGTCATATTGCTCGTAACTTTAAGGAAGATGATCAAGCAGGAAATGAAAAGCCAACGGTAAGATGTTTTAAGTGTAATGAAATGGGTCATTATGCAAACTAGTGTCCAACGAAGAACTCAACTGGGGGAATGCAGCCAGACTACAAGAAAAATGGGGTGGTAAAATCCTTTGCAACAACTTCAGCAGATGTTGGGCCATCGAATGAAGTGGTATCAGCTCCAGCGAGCCCAGTATTTTTCGAAGATTGACTTGAGGTCGGGGTACCATCAGTTGAAAGTAAAAGAAGCAGACATTCTGAAGACTGTGTTCTGTACTAGATATGGCCATTATGAATTTGTAGTTATGCCTTTTGGGTTAACCAATGCACCTGTTGTATTCATGGACCTTATGAATAAAATTTTCCATGAGTTCATGGATAAGTTTGTGTTTGTGTTTTGAGGTTTGGGAAGAGGTTATGTGTGCCTTGTGATTCACAGTTGAAGAGAGAGTTCTTATGTGAAGCTCATAGTTCTCCGTTTTCAGTTCATCCGTGCAGTACTAAGATGTATAGAGATCTGCGGGAGTATTACTGGTGGGATGGAATGAAAAGAGATATTGCTGATTTTACTGTGAAGTGTTTGACATGTCAACAGGTTAAAGCAGAGCGGCAGTTACCGAAAGGAATGCTTCAGCCTTTACCAGTGACAGAGTGGAAATGGGAGAATATATCCATGGACTTTGTTGTTGGATTACCGAAGACATCTCGAGGTAATAATGCAATCTGGGTTATTGTTGATCGCTTGACCAAATCTGCTCATTTCCTTGCTATACGAGATGCTTTCTCTCTTGATCAACTTTCCCGTTTGTATCTTAAAGAGATATTCAGGTTACATGGAGTTCCTTTATCCATTGTATCGAATCGTGATCCCAGGTTTACATCGAACTTTTGGAAAGGCCTTCAGATGTCGTTGGGTACTGAATTAAATTTTAGTACAGCTTTTCATCGTCAATCAGATGGGCAGTCAGAACGAACAATTTAGACATTGGAGGATATGCTACGAGCTTGTTCTATGGATTATCAGGGAAGTTGGGACCAACATCTTTCTTTGGTTGAGTTTTCATATAATAACAGTTTTCATTCCAGTATACAGATGGAACCATTTCAGGCATTATATGGGAAGCGGTGTCGAACTCCATCTTTCTGGGATGAAGTGGGTGAAAGGAAGTTGATGGGACCAGATTTGGTAGAAGAGATGGCAGAAAAAGTTCAGCTGATTCAGAAACACATGAGAATAGCTCAGAGCAGGCAGAAGAGTTATGCGGATAACCGAAGGAAGGATCTATCTTTCGAGGTAGGTGATCATGTTTTTCTCAAGGTTTCTCCTTGGAAAAGTTTGATGAGATTTGGCAAGAAAGGAAAGCTAAGTCCAAGGTTTGTTGGACCATACGAAATTCTGGAAAGAGTTGGATCAGTTGCATACCGAGTGGCTTTACCTCCGAGTTTATCTCAGGTACACAATGTTTTTCACGTTTTGATGTTGAGAAAGTATATGCTAGATCCATCTCATGTTTTGAGTCCAAAGGTAGTTCAGCTGGAAGAGAACCTATCTTATGAGGAACAACCGGTCCAGATTCTTGACCACAGGGAGCAAGTTTTACGGAATAAGGTGATTAAGCAGGTAAAGGTTTTGTGGAAAAACCACATGATTGAAGAGGCAACATGGGAATCTGAAAATGCAATGAGGGATAAGTACCCCCATTTATTCGATAAGTAAATAAATTGCGGGGACGCAATTTTCTAAAGGGGGGAAGGATGTAACATCCCAAGTAAGTAATGAATAATAGATATTTTTATCCATGTCTATTAATGATTAAGATAGTGTTTTAGAGGCCTAAAATGAAAATAAATACAATCTTATTCATGGAATAAACTAATATTCTTAAAAGATTGTTTTACTGCCTTTTGATGGAAAACCATTTTTGAAATCTATATTTTGACAATTTTATAAACTATGTTTGTCAAAATAAACTTATCCTTTATGATTGGGACATCAAAATTTACCTTGTGTGAATTTTTGGTATTTTTCTGACAATATTCATTTTTTAATGAATAGTGAAAAATACTGCATTTTACATCAAAACTGCTTTTTAATCTAATTTATTTATATGATTAGATTATGTTTTGAATTTCTTTTGAAGTGAAATTAGAATATATGTTTACCATTTTATCCAATGGTGGTCATTGGAATCAATTTCACTTTGAAATTAGACTTAAACTGGTGTCAATCTTTTGATACTTTTTGTTTTGTAAAAACACGCTATTTGCTCTGGCAGCGGGAATTAATTATTGAATTAATTAATGTGACTTATATGATTTGAATTTTGTAAAATGGAATTCATTTTTGAATTCGGAATATCAAATATAGCTTAGGGTGAATTTTTGGTAATTTTCTGAAAAACTTCAATTTTTGATGAATAGTGAAACCACTAAGTGGTAATCAAGCAAACTGATTTTTCAGTTAAATGAAAGTTTACCACTAATGTGTATTGAATTTTTAAAATCCGACATACATGGTTGTCATTAAGAAGTAAAATTTGGTTCAATGAGATTAAAATAATTTTTTGGTGAATAGTAACTGATTAAGTTCTTAATCGCGATTAGTGGTAATTAGGGTAGTTTAAGGTTTAAATAAGGCTTTAGTAATATGAAATGACCTAGACACATGTCCCAACCTCATTGGTTGTGTCATGGCCGACCATGAAATGCCATGGGTCAACTTGGGGACCCCATGGATCCACTTTTGTTGGGAAATGACATAAATAACTTTTTATTTAATGTTAAAGTAAAAATGACACAAACAAGAGATTTTTTACGAAAACAATTTTTACATGGGGTTATAAAGATCAACTTTTTGATTATAAATAGTAATTGGAAAGCTAAAAATATTTCCTACATCATAGTATTTTTTTTATTATTTTTAGACATTAAATAAAATAAATTATTTATGACATAATAATGATGCAGCGATGACATCATTATTTGACGATTTAAATAAAATGGAAAGATAATATAAAATCTATGAACTACACATGGCCAAAACCAATTGGATGAGTGGATTTAGAACCCTTATCACCTTATCCACGAATTATATCAATGTGGGACCTTTTGAAACCGAAACACATTTTCAAATAAAGTAATATTTCTTTACTTTCCAAAAGTGCCCCTCCTCTCCTCTTATAAAAGGCCCCCACCTCTACCTCATTTCACACACTAATCAAGCCTTTGGCTCGGCCAACCCCTGCCCATTTACTCTCTCCACTTCCCTCTACTCATCCTAGAGGATTCCCTTTGGGCAGAATCCTTTCAAAGGAAGCCTTTAGACTCAAATCAAAAGGAGTTACACTTTTAAAGGTAATTCATTCTCTCATGTTCATTTGTATTATTTTTCTTATCCAACCCCCCTAAACTCTTTTTATTTACTTCTTTTGTAACAACACCAGTATCTTCAATATACTAGGATGTTGTTATAAGATTTATTCGAGCTACACTCTCACACAACTACATCAAATGGTTAAAGAACATACGGTTTCCGTGGATGGAGAAATTCTGCCTCCCGAAACGATGATTGTTCAATACTCATTTAACACCTTCAAAGGTGGCCATTATGATGTCACTATTTTTATATATGATATATAATATGTTTATGTTTTCCTTAAGCTTCTGTTTTTTTTCATTTTGGGCATACCTTTATGGTTTCCATTATGGGTAAACACGATATCTTCATTTTAGGAAGTGCGGACTACCGCCCCCTCAAAGTGATTTGATTCGTTAAATACCATATATGGGACATATAAAGGATGGAACTATGATATTATATATGATATTATACTGGAATTATAATATAACTTTATATAATTATGATTCCATTCTATAAAATACGAAATAGAAATGAAAGTAGCGTTCATGCGTACGTACGGCTTACTGTCTCCATGAACGGTGCATTTCATTTCTTACCTCTAAATGATTATGTAATATTATAAATGAAAGTATGTACAAGATATATATGACATATATGATATCTACATCATGAATACCATTCTGGATATAATGAACCTTTGACCAAATTAACAACATGTAAGTGTAAGAAGTCTATTTTTGACTTAGGAACCAAATACCGACAAAATGAACATTATTAACTTAACTGATTACATGATGTTCATAACATGGTATAAAAGGAATAATGAACATGAAAAAGATTCATAAGCAAGTAGAGATTAACTCAAGTTTATTATTCAGGATATTAAAGAACGGTCGGGTCAAGTCGGATACGAGGTATGGGACTTCGTCTCAATCTCCTTTCATTGAGGCAGATTTTATTTTATACGCAACTTTATTTTATACGGTGTATAAACCCCTTTGACTTTTACGTTTATTCAAAAGGAATCTTTTTTTACGAAGCGTTTACTAAACGAAAAAAGGGAATGTTTTTGTCGTACGTATGCAGCGACAACGACTTCTCCGCCGTCGTGACCGTTATTTGAGTTTCGGCTTCCTCTACAAGCCATTCCTTCTTTTTAAAAGAAAAATAAATACCATGTTTTACTTTTCTTTTATTTTAGTATTGAAAATGGTTTTCATAATGTTTTTATATCAATGTGTTGTATTGATATCTCATGATTGAAATGTGGAAATTTTATGTTTCCTTTATGCATGTTTTATGTGATATGATTATGTTATGGTTCTTGGGCATTATTATGAAGACGGGTGGTTCCGTGATAAACTAAGGGCGGGTGAGCCCGTTATAGCTCTCCAATGGATTGGGTAACGCGAAGGAGTGAAACGTTATGGTTTCTCCGAAGAGATTTTAGGGAATATACTGTGATGGGTATTCCAAACGTAACCAAGAGGGTTACTCCCTACGTAAGAATGTTATGAATGCCCCAAGTTACCTTTATGTCTTATGATTTATATGATTTATTCATGATTTTATGAGGTATGTTAAAGTGACTATGTTTTATGGGTAAAGTATGATTTCATTCTTATGTATATATATGAACTCATGTTTCCTTTCCATGTTTTTTTATAACCCATACTGAGTTTTTATGCTCATCCCATGTTTTTGAAATGTTTTTCACAGGTCAAGGGAAAGGTACATGATAAGATGATAGAGTCAAGGATGTGTCAAGAAATAATCCATGTTTTATTTTAAATGTGTTTCCATTGATGGGAATGAAGAATACTATTTTTATGTTACCACTTTGTTTATATGTGGAATGTAATGCATGTTTTATGATCTAATTCTCTAAAACTCTAAACCCGAAAAGATCCTCAATGTGTAATCTTGTAATAACTCAAGATTAAGTAAGGTTTAAGGCTGGGTCCTTATAGTTGGTATCAGAGGTCGGTTTAGATAACTTTAGGACATAGAATTCTATTAAATGATTATCCAAAAATATTTTTTTCGAAATGATATTGCATTTAAAGATTACCATGTTGCTTCATCTAAGACATGTTTGTTCTGAATGGTTTTCCGCAGAGGAAACAGGGAAGCAGTGCTAGGAAAGCATACAGAAGGAAATAACCTTCCGAATCAGCATCCAGAAATGGTCGGAATTGGAACTGAACAGTTTGTTGCAGTAATGGCGCAGTTGACTCAAGCGATAAATGGCGGTGGTATCCATACACGAGATAATCCAGACCAACCGCAGAGGAACATGTCAGTGGTGGAACATTTAATGAGGCAACATCCATCATCATTCAGAGGATCATCTGACCCTGTGCTAGCTGAAGGGTGGATTAAAGCACTGGAGAAGATTTTTGATGTCATGGGGTGTTCAGACAATCAAAAGGTTAGTCTTGCTATTTACCGTTTGGAGGGAGAAGCAGATCAGTGGTGGTCTATGGTTAAAAATATCAGGGACGCCGATGAGATTGATGCTCATGACTGGGATGAATTCAAAGGTATGTTTCTTGAGAATTATTTTCCTAAGGCTGTTCGACTTAGGATGGAAAATCAATTCTTGGAATTGAGGCAGGAGGATGATTCAGTGGCTGCTTATGGAAAAAAGTTCACTCGATTGGCAAAGTATCCTCCAAACTTCATATGAGATCTTGATAGTAAAATAAACCGTTTTTACTCAGGGTTAAATCCAAACTATCGAAGGGCTTTAGCTTATCGTGAGTTCAAAAGTTATGAAAAACTTGTTCGATGTGCCGAGAAGGTAGAAATGGAGTTTGTCGATGATCATGTGTTCAATGACAAACAACAGAATAAGAGGTCTAGTTGGCAGGAAAAGGGGAAGAATTAATCAAAGAAGCAAGGAGGTAAGAAAACCAAATATCCATCCTGTGATAAGTGTGGTAAAATGTATCCTGGAGATTGTTTATCCAAGTCTGGTAAGTGCTTTAGGTGTGGTAAGTATGGTCATATTGCTCGTAACTGTAAGGAAGATGATCAAGCAGGAAATGAAAAGCCAACGGTAAGATGTTTTAAGTGTAATGAAATGGGTCATTATGCAAACGAGTGTCCAACGAAGAACTCAACTGGGGGAATGCAGCCAGACTACAAGAAAAATGGGGTGGTAAAATCTTTTGCAACAACTTCAGCAGATGTTGGGCCATCGAATGAAGTGGTATCAGCTCCAGCGAGCCCAGTATTTTTCGAAGATTGACTTGAGGTCGGGGTACCATCAGTTGAAAGTAAAAGAAGCAGACGTTCTGAAGACTGCGTTCTGTACTAGATATGGCCATTATGAATTTGTAGTTATGCCTTTTGGGTTAACCAATTCACCTGCTGTATTCATGGACCTTATGAATAAAATTTTCCATGAGTTCATGGATAAGTTTGTGTTTGTGTATTGAGGTTTGGGAAGAGGTTATGTGTGCCATGTGATTCGCAGTTGAAGAGAGAGATGTTATATGAAGCTCATAGTTCTCCATTTTCAGTTCATCCGGGCAGTACTAAGATGTATAGAGATCTGCGGGAGTATTACTGGTGGGATGGAATGAAAAGAGATATTGCTGATTTTACTGTGAAGTGTTTGACATGTCAACGGGTTAAAGAAGAGCGGTAGTTACCGAAAGGGATGCTTCAGCCTTTACCAGTGCCAGAGTGGAAATGGGAGAATATATCCATGGACTTTGTTGTTGGATTACCGAAGACATATCGAGGTAATAATGCAATCTGGGTTATTGTTGATCGCTTGACCAAATATGATCATTTCCTTGAAATACGAGATGCATTCTCTCTTGATCAACTTTCCCGTTTGTATCTTAAAGAGATATTCAGGTTACATGGAGTTCCTCTCTCCATTGTATCGGATTGTGATCCCAGGTTTACTTCTAACTTTTGGAAAGGCCTTCAGAAGTCGTTGGGTACTGAATTAAATTTTAGTACAACTTTTCATCCTCAATCAGATGGGCAGTCATAACGAACAATTCAGACATTGGAGGATATGCTACGAGCTTGTTCTATGGATTATCAGGGAAGTTGGGACCAACATCTTTCTTTGGTTGAGTTTTCATATAATAACAGTTTTCATTCCAGTATACAGATGGCACCATTTCAGGAATTATATGCGAAGCGGTGTCGAACTCCAGCTTTCTGGGATGAAGTGGGTGAAAGGAAGTTGATGGGACCAGAATTGGTAGAAGAGATGGCAGAAAAAGTTCAGCTGATTCAGAAACACATGAGAACAACTCAGAGCAGGCAGAAGAGTTATGCGGATAACCGAAGGAAGGATCTATCTTTCGAGGTAGGTGATCATGTTTTCCTCAAGGTTTCTCCTTGGAAAAGTGTGATGAGATTTGGCAAGAAAGGAAAGCTAAGTCCAAGGTTTGTTAGACCATACAAAATTCTGGAAAGAGTTGCATCAGTTTCATACAGAGTGGCTTTACCTCCGAGTTTATCTCAGGTACACAATGTTTTTCACATTTCGATGTTGAGAAAGTATATGCTAGATCCATCTCATGTTTTGAGTCCAGAGGTAGTTCAGCTGGAAGAGAACCTATCTTATGAGGAACAACCGGTCCAGATTCTTGACCACAGGGAGAAAGTGTTATGGAATAAGTTGATTAAGCAGGTAAAGGTTTTGTGGAAAAACCACATGATTGAAGAGGCAACATGGGAATCTGAAAATGCAATGAGTGATAAGTGCCCCCATTTATTCGATAAGTAAATAAATTACGGGGACACAATTTTCTAAAGGGGGGAAGGATGTAACATCCCAAGTAAGTAATGAATAATAGATATTTTTATCCATGTCCATTAATGATTAAGATAGTGTTTTAGAGGCTTAAAATGAAAATAAATACAATCTTATGCATGGAATAAACTAATATTCTTAAAAGATTGTTTTACTGCCTTTTGATGGCAAACCATTTTTGAAATCTATATTTTGACAATTTTATAAACTATGTTTGTCAAAATAAACTTATCCTTTATGATTGGGACATCAAAATTTACCTTTTGTGAATTTTTGGTATTTTTCTGACAATATTCATTTTTTAATGAATAGTGAAAAATACTGCATTTTACATCAAAACTGCTTTTTAATCTAATTTATTTATATGATTAGATTATGTTTTGAATTGGTTTTGATGTGAAATTAGAATATATTTTTACCATTTTATCCAATGGTGGTCATTGGAATCAATTTCACTTTGAAATTAGACTTAAACTGGTGTCAATCTTTTGATACTTATTGTTTTGTAAAAACACGCTATTTGCTCTGGCAGCGGGAATTAATTATTGAATTAATTAATGTGACTTATATGATTTGAATTTTGTAAAATGGACTTCATTTTTGAATTCGGAATATCAAATATAGCTTAGGGTGAATTTTTGGTAATTTTCTGAAAAACTTCAATTTTTGATGAATAGTGAAACCACTAAGTGGTAATCAAGCAAATTGATTTTCCAGTTAAATGAAAGTTTACCACTAATGTGTATTGAATTTTGAAAATCCGACATACATGGTTGTCATTAAGAAGTAAAATGTGGTTCAAGGAGATTAAAATAATTTTTTGGTGAATAGTAACTTATTAAGTTCTTAATCGCGATTAGTGGTAATTAGGGTAGTTTAAGGTCTAAATAAGGCTTTAATAATATGAAATGACCTAGACACAAGTCCCAACCTCATTGGTTGTGTCATGGCCGACCATGACATGCCATGGGTCAACTTGGGGACCCCATGGATCCACTTTTGTTCGGAAATGACATAAATAACTTTTTATTTAATGTTAAAGTAAAAATGACACAAACAAGAGATGTTTTACGAAAACAATTTTTACATGGGGTTATAAAGATCATATTTTTGATTATAAATAGTCATTGGAAATATAAAAAGATTTCCTACATCATAGTAATTTTTTTATGATTTTTAGACATTAAA
Source organism: Viscum album (assembly GCA_963277665.1). Lineage (NCBI taxonomy): Eukaryota > Viridiplantae > Streptophyta > Magnoliopsida > Santalales > Viscaceae > Viscum > Viscum album. The sequence goes on along the minus strand of OY728126.1, from coordinate 1,275,769,343 downwards.
TAAATTAAATTATTTATGACATAATAATGATGCATCGATGACATCATTATTTGACGATTTAAATAAAATGGAAAGATAATATAAAATCTATGAACTACACATGGCCAAAACCAATTGGATGAGTGGATTTAGAACCCTTATCACCTTATCCACGAATTATTTCAATGTGGGACCTTTTGAAACCGAAACACATTTTCAAATAAAGTAATATTTCTTTACTTTCCAAAAGTGCCCCTCCTCTCCTCTTATAAAAGGCCCCCACCTCTACCTCATTTCACACACTACTCAAGCCTTTGGCTCGGCCAACCCCTGCCCATTTACTCTCTCCACTTCCCTCTCCTAATCCTAGAGGATTCCCTTTGGGCATAATCCTTTCAAAGGAAGCCTTTAGACTCAAATCAAAAGGAGTTACACTTTTAAAGGTAATTCATTCTCCCATGTTCATTTGTTTTATTTTGCTTATCCAACCCCCCCAAACTCTTTTTATTTACTTCTTTTGTAACAACACCAGTATCTTCAATATACTAGGATGTTGTTATAAGATTTATTCGAGCTACACTCTCACACAACTACATCAAATGGTTAAAGAACATACGGTTTCCGTGGATGGTGAAATTCTGCCTCCCGAAACGATGATTGTTCAATACTCATTTAACACCTTCAAAGGTGGCCATTATGATGTCACTATTTTTATATATGATATATAATATGTTTATGTTTTCCTTAAGCTTCTGTTTTTTTCATTTTGGGGATACCTTTGTGGTTTCCATTATGGTTAAACACTATATCTTTATTTTAGGAAGTGCGGACTACCGGCCCCTCAAAGTGATTTGATTCGTTAAATACCATATGTGGGACATATAAAGGATGAAACTATGATATTATATATGATATTATACTGGAATTATAATATATCTTTATATAATTATGATTCCATTATATAAAATATGGAATAGAAATGAAAGTAGCGTTCATGCGTACGTACGGCTTACCGTCTCCATGAACGGTGCATTTCATTTCTTACCTCTAAATGATTATGTAATATTATAAATGCATGTATGTACTAGATAATATGACATATATGATATCTAAATCATGAATACCATTCTGGATATAATGAACCTTTGACCAAATTAACAACATGTAAGTGTAAGAAGTCTATTTTTGACTTAAGAACAAAATACCGACAAAATGAACATTATTAACTTAACTGATTACATGATGTTCATAACATGGTATAAAAGGAATAATGAACTTGAAAAAGATTCATAAGAAAGTAGAGATTAACTCAAGTTTATTATTCAGGATATTAAAGAACGGTCGGGTCATGTCAGATACGAGGTATGGGACTTCGTCTCAATCTCCTTTCATTGAGGCATATTTTATTTTATACGCAACTTTCTTTTATACGGTGTATAAAACCCTTTGACTTTTACGTTTATTCAAAAGGAATATTTTTTATACGAAGCGTTTACTAAATGACAAAAGTGAATGTTTTTGTCGTACGTATGCGGCGACAACGACTTCTCCGCCGTCGTGACCGTTATTTGAGTTTCGGCTTCCTCTACAAGCCATTCCTTCTTTTTAAAAGAAAAATAAATACCATGTTTTACTTTTCTTTTATTTTAGTATTGAAAATGGTTTTCATAATGTTTTTATATCAATGTGTTGTATTGATATCTCATGATTGAAATGTGGAAATTTTATGTTTCCTTTATGCATGTTTTATGTGATATGATTATGTTATGGTTCTTGGGAATTATTATGAAGACGGGTGGTTTCGTGATAAACTAAGGGCGGGTGAGCCCGTTATAGCTCTCCAATGCATTGGGTAACGCGAAGGAGTGAAACGTTAAGGTTTCTCCGAAGAGATTTTAGGGAATATACTGCGATGGGTATTCCAAATGTAACCAAGAGGGTTACTCCCTACGTAAGAATGTTATGAATGCCCCAAGTTACCTTTATGTCTTATGATTTCTATGATTTATTCATGATTTTATGAGGTATGTTAAAGTGCCTATGTTTTATGGGTAAAGTATGATTTCATTCTTATGTATATATATGAACTCATGTTTCCTTTCCATGTTTTTTTATAACCCATACTGAGTTTTTATGCTCATCCCAAGTTTTTGAAATGTTTTTCACAGGTCAAGGGAAAGGTACATGATAAGATGATAGAGTCAAGGATGTGTCAAGAAATAATCCATGTTTTATTTTAAATGTGTTTCCATTGATGGGAATGAAGAATACTATTTTTATGTAACCACTTTGTTTATATGTGGAATGTAATGCATGTTTTATGAACTAATTCTCTAAAACTCTAAACCCGAAAAGATCCTCAATGTGTAATCTTTAAATAACTCAAGATTAAGAAGGTTTAAGGCTGGGGACTTATACCTTTCATCATAACTTGTGGAATGGAAACATAATAAAGAGTGACGTCATAAGCTCATTAAGGTTAAGCACGATAGATATCTACATAACATGAGCATAAGGGTACCAGAACCTGAGAATAACATTTAAAAAACACGCCTTGTGTATTATTGATCATAAATATGAGTCACAACATAATTATTGGTACTACATAATACATTATTTATAAAGGAATCAAATAAAATTATCTATTAGAGGAAAAAATTCATAATACATAGATTTATGGAATTCACATAAGCATAGACAATAAGTTCAATATTGGTAAAGGATCATTTCTAATTTAATAATAGTGGAATGGGTTAACTCAATAAACAATTATAGTAGTCATCGTTCACTCTAAATATTATGATAGTAAATAATATCCATTACCGAACCGGGTTCACTCACCATTCGAATAATGATTATCACTTGAGATATCAACTTATAACCAATGAATTGGAGGTATATAGAGGTACTATCAATCACAAAATGACGATAATAAAAATTTGTTCAACAATATGGTAAAACATTCACCTTATAAATTCTCATGAAAAAATTAAGATACAGAAATATTCAACCATAGAATAACCAATGGACAAGAAATAACATTCATAAAATATTAATCATTTCATCGGAGCATACCCACTGTAAAATGAATAGGATTCATAAAAATTGTAACATAATTAACATAAAACATTTATATAAATAATAATAATTATATACATAGATCAAATCCCCAATAATAATAAGTAACATCAAATTATTCTTTCTATGATGGAAAAATTTTTGAAAGGCAACTTGGAACATTTGTTGAGGAAAATAGCCTTTGATCATTGATAATCAAATTTTAAAACTAAATATTCCAAAAACATTGAAAAATACCATTTCATTGAAATAAAATTTGGAAACATATAAAGGAATATTTGATTCATTTATTGGTTATGATTTTGGAAAATTAATTTCATTTTTTAAATGTCAAAATGAATATTCATTTCACATTGTGAGTGAAAATTCCTAATTACCATATTTGGAAATAAATAGAAGATTCCATTTAATAAATAGTGGGAAAAATTATAAGAAGGGTAAAAATTACATTGAAAATAAATTTGTAATAGTAAAAAAATTCATTAAATTATTTTTAGAAAACATATACATGGATGAAAAATGTTTTATTGACCAAAGTGTGAAATAAAGTCGATTTTTGTTAAAAATATACTTTCAAGTTCTTAAGTATTTATAATGGGGAAAATGAAAGGGAAAAATATGTATTCTCCTGAAATAACAGAAGGAAAATTGAATCATGTGTTTCTTAATAGATATATGATAGTAATTTATCATTATTAACTTTATCATAAACTATCCATTTGAACAATGAGATTTCAACATAAAACTATTATCACATGGGTAATAATTTAATTGTAAGCCCCATGAAATTAAAACATAAAATGAAACCATAAATATCATTAATATAATTAAATAAATTATATAAAATTTCAATGCATCTTTATATTCACCCTATAAAATTGGGTATGTTCATTACATAACATGGGTCCCAAAGAAGAAAACTCTGAGAGAAATATCCCTCACCTTTAGACTTGAATTCCTTCATACACACTCAAACATACAATATAATGAATAAAGGATTATTATAAATATATTTAAAAATTATAATCATATGTATCATACCATATATGATTTACTTATACCATTTTATCACCCATTTATTAACAATTAATTGTTAACATCAATATTGTGGGTAATAACTGATTCGTTTATCATGTATGTTATCATTCTTTATTTTTTTCCTTTTAATTTTTCATAGGTCAATAACATAAATTTTTTTATCTAGATATAAAAAAATAAATATTAATTATATTATGAGTTATATTCATCCATAAATATATATATATATATATATAATAAAATGTATTTAAAATGTTCATACTGCTGGTAGGCCTTACGTACGCATGAGCGTTGTTTATAATTTTTAAATGGATGGAATGAATAAATTTTAAATAATGATTCACCATTCAAAAAAATTATAATATAATATAATATATATATATATATATAATCAATAATTATTCTAATCCATGTAAAATTGAAATGTAAAACACATCACATTGATTCATGAGGTGGTAGTCTTCCTTACACATGAGAAACATTATTGTTTTCCAATGGGTTGGAAGCTAAGAATATGGATGCTATATTATAATTACAGAAGTATATTTATTTAATAAATATTATATATATACTTTAAATCCATAATTATTCCAATTTTTGATATGTAGTGATGGAAACTGATTTATTTGGTTTGTGAGGAGGAAGTCTGCTATACATATGATCGATGGTTTAATTTCTCATTTCATGGAAGAGGAGGTTCATATATATTATTAAATTCACATAATAAAATATTAGAATATGTAACATAATTATGTTTTTATATCATCTTTATTGAGTAATATTTGATGGAGGTGTAAGTATAAACAAATAAAAACACTCGGTTAAAAATGATACCACTTCTTCAGACAACCTCATTAGGTTAGAACCAAAATCTTTCATAAGAGGGTTTCCTAATTAATAAAATGTGTCTAGGAAGTGGTGGTGGAATTAATTAATTTATTTAGGTAGGTATTTGTAGATCTAATAATCATTTTTTGAGTGTTGATAGGGGAGGATAAGAGTGTCTATTTATAAGTGGGTAGGGGACAAACATAGATTGGTTGAAAAGTAAATGGTATGACCTCATTTTACACATACCCAAACGAATAAGAATCGATTATTCTCAAACCATATATTGTAGAACCTATTAATATGAGAATAAAATAGGAATTAGATATTTTTTTAATCATTTTTGAACCATATATCTTTAAGTTAACCACCGTTAGGTTCGTTTTTCTTTAACAATAGTAATTATTTCTACATGTTTGTACTATAAATTATGAAAAAAAAACATAACATGGAATCAAGATATCATATTAATTTTTAGTATTCCAAATATGGAATAGATTATAACTAATTAAATTCACATAATAGGAAATTTTTATTTAAAATTAAACCAATATACATGATGAATAAAAGGTTTTCTGATGAAAAATTCTCTTAATTGAAAAACAATTGTATAAAAATTCCACATGAGATTGATTCCAATAGACTAAATTGGATTTATCATAATATATTTGAACTAATTTTACTTTTAAACCCATTTTAAAATAATTTCAAGGTTTTTAAATTCTTTCAATGAAAACACACTTCTTAATAAATATAATTATCCATCAGTACAAATCAAAAAATCTATGTTTTGGGTAAAATTATCAAAAAATCACTCTAAAATAATATTAACAGGTTGATTTAAAAAATGAGTTTAATTTTATGAAATACATTTTATAATGGGTGAAAAATTTTATTTTATAGTTTTTTCATAAAACAATTATGTGCAAAAATGTATTTTTAAAGCATAAAAAGACTTTTAAAGAACATATGTACTTATACACAACACCAAGTTTATCTTGTGTTTCACAAAACATAATTTTTCTTCGATAACATGTATTACACACAAGCCCAAATCTTACGAGACAACATATACTAATAATATTATTATTTAACATGATATTTATCACCTTGGTACTTGAATGGTGGGAATGAATAATATTAACCCAATTTTGAAAATATAGTTTACCCATGAATATAGAATTAATTATTTTCTATCAAAATAATTTTAAATTAATAGGAAAACCAATTGAATATAAAGAATATGTTTTTATAAAAAACTATTCTTATTCTCCCATAGGCATTTTATATTAATATATTAAATTAGATTCTTTTATTTAATGATATTAATTAGATATATATATATGTTATATTTAATCTAATGCTTTACATTCCACTTACGTGTTTTATATACATGATATAAATATAAATATAATTTTACGTATAAAAAGTTATATTTTTTATAATTCCAATTTTTTCACCTTTTGATCGTGCACGTGTTTTAAAACTAATTTTTGACACTTCAGAAAATTATATTTTTTAAAATAAACTTCATTTTTGAAATTTTAATCTAATAATTAGTTTAGGGTGCGTTTTTGGTATTTTTCTAAAAAGTTTTTGGTTTTTGAAGAATAATGAGAAATACCGAATTTTAATAGAAACTTAACTTTTCATCCAAATAATTTTTTAATTATATTATATTTTAGAGTTGTATTAATATAAAATTAGATAAATTATATATATAATAATAAAATTTAGGCCTTTTGATTCCTTTTCTTAATTTATTTTCAAATATTATCATTTCAAACTCATGAACATTTTCACATTAAAACCCATTTTCTTATCAAGTTTATGGAACTAATTTAAAATTAAAATTTTCCACTTATTAGATTTTAATTGTAAAAAAAGATTCTTAATTTAGAATTGGAATAAATAATAATTTCTATGATGTTCAACTTAATTATTGACAAAAAAATCTTAGTGAAACCTATTAAAATTAATTATTGAGAATAAGGTAAAAACATGTTTACAAAGTAATTAAACATTAAAATTATGGGGCCAAATGACTGATAAAATTTTGTAGAACCATAATATGGCCATATATATAAATTATACCATTTATTATTGAATTTTATTCATTATTTTATCCACATAACAAAGTTATAATGTTAGTGCAATTCTTTCTTTAAAAGATTCACATGTTTTCCACCCACCCTCTCTCTCTCCTCTTATATTCATGCCTCAAAATCTATTTAGATCAAACAAGACCGACCAAAATTAATTCTAATAATATATAATATCATCCTAGAATTCATTGGGAATAAATATAACAAATTATTTCCTTTTTTGAAAACTAAAATGAGATACCCGAATAAGCGGTAATGTCCTCCAACAAGAAACTCTATTTTATTTCAGTATCAACCCCGTAAAATTCTTCTTATATTAAGATTATATAATAAAATATGTATCCAAAATATCCTCGTATATTATTATTTTAATTATACTACCAAAACCCACACACACATCCATTAAATGGGTTACTTAATCAATGTTAGCGTGTACGGTAGACTACTGCCTTGTGAATCAATGGTGTTCGTTGATCTATTACCACCATCCGAGGATGGGAATTGATGTATACATACTGTTTATATATTATATTTATCATATTTATAAAATAATACTATATATTAAGTCATTATATCATTTAAACCCTTTTTACTTTTGATATTGTTGGGGATATGATAATGTCGCTTGTGTGTATGGAGGACTACTACCTCACTAAGTGATGTGAAGTATTTTTTACTAATGTGTTTCATGAAAGGTAATAGGGGTATCCATAATGAATGTATAACATATAGATAAAAAAATAATTTTATTAATTATATAATTATATCTACGTAAATTTAATATATATCATTTTCCTTTTTTATTTTCACACACTGAAAAAGTGATAACGTCGTTAGGGGATGTGTGACATACCACCACCAGAAAGAAATGTGATTATTATTTTCTTCATCACCAAATTACAATAAGGATATATAAAACAATATATATGTATATAATATAATATTTTTAATTTAATAACCATTTTTAATGATAGATTTTACTTACCTTCCTTCCATAATGATCATTTCAAAATGGGAATGTTACTAATGCAGACATATGACTTATCATCTTCATAATTATAAAAATGATCCATTTCTCAGAGCCACATTTCATGATTTGTTTTAGGAGTATGAATTATCAATAAATGTTATTATTATTTCATTATTATTATTATAGATATGTTTAAATAATGAACTCATTGTCCTTAGTCAACCTACCATAGTTAATTTTCACACATAAACAAAATATGGTCAAATCACCTGACTTGGATTTAATTGATTATGTGATTTCATATAAATTTTTTACAAGTGAAATAAAATTAATAATAATGTTTTAAATATTTATCATGTATGTAAAAAATTAACATTGGTGTATTTTTTGGGAAGATAATGAAAATTCAGGATGGATCATACTTAATGTTAGGGTTTTTCTCATCTCACATTTATTTCGAGGAGTTAGATGCAATATTCATGACTTATTTTTTTCTTGGCTTATATAAATCCCATTAATTTAATATATGATAATTATACTTAAATTAATGTTAAATTTAATATCTATTTTATTATCTCTCTTTCAAGGGTTTTACGGTGTCAATGTTAGTAAATCGGTAATGGTTGTTTTTCTCAATTCTCCTTCTCTAAGACTTAAGTCATGTTATGAACCTATATTCTTTTAAGAGGTATATATACATCCAATTAAGAATAATATCATGAATTTATTTATCATCATGTTATTTTCAGGTTCATTTAAATAATACTTTCATGGGTCTTACGATTCAATTTCACCAAAGTGGTTAGAGTCTTTTGTTACAATCTCATCGTTTATCAGAATTTTGTTTGACAACGTCTCTAATGTTAAGGCCTTATAATTATTATGAATTATATAACCCTCTGGTTTTAGATGAAAATTTTAAAAAAACACAAAATTTTCCACTCATTGGTACATAAAATATTTTGCAATGTTTTATTTAAATCAATCAAACTTCATTTCTTTATTTGGTCGGAAATCTATGTTCATTAAAATTAATGATTTATAATTTTTTCAAAATATAATTAAATGGTCTTTTAATATAATTTTCATGAAAAAATATATTAATTATTTTGTTTTAAAAAATGTTTTAAATTATTTCCAAATCTTATTTTATAAATTTTCCAGGTTATTTTCAAAGAAAAACGTTTCAAGAATGATTTATGTTTTAAAAAGTGATTTTCATAATTAAAAGTGTATTATTACTCATGAATGTTTTAAATAATATTTTAATAATAAATTCATTAATCAATTTCAACAAACCATTTTCTTAATTATTCTACACATGGGATTGACTCCATCCTCATTTTGTCTATGGGTGTATTATAATTGTTCGAAACATATTGTAATTAAACTCATTTCTTTCCAAAAGGTTAATCATGTTTCAAAGAGACCGTTATGAAACCAATTGAATTTATGTGGGTTAATAATATTTCAAATGGATAGTTATGAAACCTGTTTAGTTTACATGGGATAATAATGTTTTAAGTAGAGTTTTATGGAACCCGTTTATTTTTTGTTGTTTAAAAAAGTTTCAAAGATATTATTATGGAACCCATTTCCATTCCATAGGTTAACCATTTTTAAAATAGGTTGTTATATAACTATTTCATTTTAAAGGTTTAACCATGTTCCGAAAATATTTATGTGGAATAAATTTCTATTCCATGTGTTAATCATGTTTTAAAAATAATAATGTTTGTTTCAATGAGTTTTGATGAATTCTATATGTGTTTTATTCATTTTTAGTTTTATGGATACTATAAATGATGGGTGTAACCAGATTGCAATGGGTGGCCCGTTATATCTTATATGATTGGGGTTCCCAAATAACTCTCCATTGCGTTTGTTAATGATAATATTGAATGTCGTGCATTTGGTTATTCGAATTAAAAGGGTTTTTCAATGATTTATGATATGATGATCCATGTTACAAAAAATGATTTTAATTGATTGTTTTGAGTTTATAATGTTTCTTATGATCATGACTGATATAACATGTCTCATAATTGTGGATAATGATGACACTTTATTTTACACCTTTTAATATTTTATTATCTAGGTGTTGATGGTTATGAGTTATTTTATGATATTCTCATGTATTCTGATTTATTTAATTTATAACTATATCCATTTATTATTCAAATTGAAGATATTTAATTGTTAATGCTTATGTTTACCCATACTGAGAATTTTAGATCACCCTTGTTATGGATCCTTTTTCTATGGATATAAACAGTGAGATTGAATGAATTATGTCCTGAATGAATTTCATATAGATGATGATGGTTTATTAATGTGACAGGGAAAATTTTGGTTATGTGGGAGAAATTATAATTAAAATTAATGTTAATTGTTTATGGATTTTTCCCATTTCTCTAAAAATAATTAAATAAAAGTTCACAAGGATATAATTGGTCCAATATTTTCCATTTATTTTGCATTGTTCCATAGAAAAAAACTGCAAACTAATCAAAATCCAATTTAGAAATTTACAGGTCGTGGGTTGTTATAGTTTTTATAATAGGTTTGATTAGATAACATAGGATAATAGGATGCTCTCATGTCAGGATTTCATAATATTTATAGATACCACCATAGGTCTATAGGTTTAAAGATTATCATATGTTCAAAGTCTTAGACATTCCTTTTAGGTTGAATTTTATGAAATCTCATAGTGGTTAATGAAATTTTGGGAGATATTTGTTTCGGTTGGAGTATATGTAAACACTAAGATCAATAGAATGTGGTATTTAGGTATGAATTATTTTTCATCATTGAGTAAAAAATTTTACAACCAATATTATATGTGGAAACTTTTTGTATATGACTAGGAGGTGGGGCCTCAACCAGTTACCAAAGGACAAAAAGGGTTTCAAACCTACCACCAGCTGACGTGATGTCCTGGTTAGTTGAAAACCATGTACATATTATGATTAAATTTATTATCAAAAAATATGTTATTTTATTTCAGTAATATGTTTTTATTTATATCGAATGAATATATGATCAAATCTTTATCATCTTTGGGATTCAAACACTGTTAAGAAATTTTTGAATAATTTAATGTATGTCATTTATGGAATGATTTTGTCTGAAATGTGGGTGTAACTATTTAATTTGGAAAATTATTTTATCATATTAAAGATTATTTATTTTAAAATTTCATTTATCATGAGTTAAAAATTTTGGTATTATTTTATTTTTATAGAAAGGAGGAATATATTGTTATATGTTATGTGATTTTTCAGACTTTAATATTTTATTTTAGTGCTTAAAGTGTGAAAAATTCATCTTGAATACTAATCATCTGGAGAAAAATATGAGATTGTGGTATCAGTTGGTTAAATTGTGATTTTTAAATTTTAAATTATGTATAATATATTATGATTCAGTCTATATGGTGAAAGAATCCTTCTATTTATGGAAATTGTCTTAAAATAAATTTTTATCATATTACCATCTTTTCAGGTGACATCAGTGAAATTATACACACTTAATTGGGTATTTTATTGTTTTCATTAAATTCCTCTTTACCAAATACTCTATAAATCTCTATTAGTCTATGGAAATTAGTCTTCCCTTCTAAATCATTCATTTAAATTCCCAACAATGTTCTCCCAATGTGGAATCCTAGTTATGCATATTTTTAGGTGACCCTTCTGTTTCCTAGTTTCCCTTTTTAATTGGTTTTTATTTATTTTATTTTTACCATGTGGGTATCAATAATGGAATTATAAAAAAAATTTCAATCCATTGATAACCAAGTCACGTTTTGAGGTATAAATTCAATTTATAGGGATAGGATGTAACATCTCGAGATTTTATGAAATAACTTCTTTCAAAATAATTTATATTTTTTGGTAACATTACATACAGACAATACATAGTTTATCCTTCTTTTTAATAAACACTATGTTTATATTTCCTTGTAAATAACATAAACTTTCTTTAATAACTTGTGTTACTTGAAAGGTTGAGTCTTACCGGTAAATAATATACTATTAATATTGTTATTTATCACGATAGTTATCACTGATCTATTGGAATTAATGGAATGAATAAGATTAACTAAATTATTAAAATTTAATTTAGTCATTTTTATAGAATGAATTATGTAGTACCAATTAATTATAAATGAAAATAAAACCAATATAATATACAATAAATGTTCCTATAAGAAATATTTTTATGCCCCCTATGGACTTTTATATTAATAAATTTAATTAATACTATAATTGAATGAAATTAATGAAATGTATATATATATATACTCAATATAATATTTAACAATTATCAAATGTGTTTTCTAGATATGATATTAAAATAAATCCAATTTTAGGTATAACATTTGAATTTTTCTTAAGGTATTTTTGTCACCTTTTAACAGAGAACTTGTTATTAAAATAAAATTGATACTTTCAAAAACAATATTTGAAAAAATAAAATATTTTTTATAAAATTTTAATGTCAAAATTAACTTATTGATAACTTTTTTATTTTTCTGAGATGTCTATTTTTAAAATAATAGTTAAAAATAATTAATTTTAATTAAAAACTCACTTTTCTTCTAAATAATTTATAATGTTACATTTTATTTTAAATTGATTCTAAAGTAAAATTATATAAAATATTAATATAGTAATCCAATTTAGGTCCTTTTAATAATTTTTATATTTAATTATTATATAAAAACATTTCCATATTTTGAACATTTTCACTTTAAAAACCCTCTTTCTCATCACGTTTTCAAGATTAGTTTTTAATAATAATTTTCCTATTCAGTGATTTTAATTTAGAAAATTTAATTTAATATTTGGAATAAGAGAAACATAAAACATAAACTTAATTGATTAAATTCATATTTTCATATTATTTATAATATAAATAAATGTAATAATACAATTATAAAATGATATAATGAAGAAAAAAAATTTACCCAAGTATATTATTGAGGAAGATAAATAACAACTATGATAAACCAAACTAAAGGTAAGGGTTTTTCTCATATCACTATTATTTCATTGAGATATATACCATATTCACCACTTTTTTTGTTTAGTGTTGTAAATAAATCCCTTGAATTTATTTTATTAATATTATTCTTCTATTTCAAGGTATATTATATCAATTTTATGGTATCTATTTCGGGGATTTTATAGTTTCACTATTACAATAGAGGTAATGGATTTTTGTTAAAATTTTCCTTATTTGAGACTTTTGGCAAGTTATGCACCTATTTTATTTTATTAGGTGTATAAAAATAACCTTTATGAGTAATATCAAAAATATTTTTATCCTAATGTTATCTAATTTTTCATTTAAATTAATCTTTGATTGTGCTTCTGATTCAATTTTACACAATTGTTAAGAATCTTTTGTTACAATCTCACCAATTATCAGGACTATGTATGAATAAGTCTATGGTGTTCAAATATTGTAATTATCATGACTTATATTATAATTTTTTTATTATTTTTAATTCTATGTAATGATACAATTTTACACTCTTTGGTACATAAAATATTTGTAATGTTTTTTACAAATATCTGACTTCATTTCCCTCTTTGGTCAAAAATTTGTCTTCTATAAAATTTGTTTTCAAAAAATATTTTTAAAATGTATTTAAATGTTATTTTAAGATAATTTTTAAGGGAATGGATTTTAAAATTGTTTTATGTTTTTAATTTGATTAAATTATATCAAAATATTCCCTTATAAAATATCAAGTTTATTTTTTTTTAAAAATGTTATCAAAATGTATTATATTTAAAAAAATAATTTCAAAAATGAGAATTGTATTTTTTTAAAAATATTGTTTTTAATTATAAATTAATTGTATTACCATTCATAAACATCAAAAACGATTTTTGATAATTATCCTACACTGGGGGTGTTTTTAATTGATTTTATCCTCATTCATTCTTGAGATTTAATACTATTATTTCAAAGAGATTGTTATGAAACCCATTTCTTTTCATTGGGTTAATCATGTTTAAAATAGGTTATTATAAAACCTAATAATATTACATGGTTTATAATGTTTCAAAGACTTTTTTATGAAACCTATTTCTTTCCCATTGTTTAATAATGTTTTAATGATATTATTAGAGAACCTATTTCTTCTCCATGGTTTAATCATGATTCAATGATATTGTTATGGAACTAGTTAATTTTCCATGCTTTAAACAAGTTTCAAAGACATTGTTATGGATCCATTTCATTACCATGGGTTAACCGTGTTTGAAATAAGTTTTTATGGAATCCATTTATTATACATTGGTTAGTCATGTTATATAAAGAATAAATGTTTTTTCAATGAGTTATGATCAATTTGATATGAGCTTTGTCCAATGTACCATTCATAAAAAGTATAAAGGATGAGAGAATATAGATAGTTATGGGTTAGCCCATTAAGGGTCATAAAATTGGTATGCCCAAGTTGAGCTTCAATTAATTTGGTAATGATAATATTAAAAGTCAGCTATATGATTATTTTAATTATAAGGGTTTTAAAAGGGTTTCTGAATATTGTGCATCATGTTACCAAATATGATTTTAATTTCATGTTATGGATTTGTAATGTTTTTTATAATCAATATTTATTTCACATGGCTCATTATTTATGATTCTTATGACTCTTTAATTTCATGTGCATTCATATTTGATGATCCAAGTGTTGGTGTTTATGAGTTCTTTTATGATTCACTCCTGCACTCTGATTTTTTAATCATACACTTATACACTTATTATGCTTATTTATGACATTAAATTATTAATACTAACATTAAACCTTACTGATAATTTGATCTCACCCATATTATGTTTCATTTTCCTTAGGTTATAAATAAATAAGGTTAACATATAATGTTGTAAAAGGAATTAAAATGGATGATGATGAGGTTGTTTTATTGTAAAAGAGAAAAGATGGGTTATGTAGGAGGAATGATCATTTAATGACATGCGATTTTTTATGTACGATTTAGTTTTAATTATCAATAACTATAAACCTATAAGGTTCTCTAGTATGCAATTGATACAATTTTTTCTTTTATTATTAATGGTATGAATTTAAAAAATTGTTCATAATTATCGATATCAAATATGGGAAAGTAAAGCCGATTATTTCAATATAGGATCCCATATTGTGGGTCCTGGGATGTCATATCTACTCCAATTAATTGATCAATGTTTTATAACTAGGTTATAATAATCATGTTTAAATAATAATATTGATATTATATTATGGTTAATAAAAACATTGTGTTGTGTGTAATGTAATACCTCTTAGAAAAAATTATTTAAAAAAATGCAGGGTTGTTACATTATCCCTTGAATGAATAGTTAGTTAATCAATTTATTTATTATGTGTGCCAAATTTTATCCTAGAATTAATCATTTGTTGGAATGATCTATTTAATGTGGATGTAACTGGATTTATTGATTAGTTTTCCCTATATTGACCTCTATTTTTTATTGGTAGTTTCTATGAATATTGGAATCTTTTGTGGAAGCATATATGAAATAGATAAATAGTGATCAACATGAAACCATGATATAACCTTAAAAATCATAAAGATGATTCAAATAATCTCACTACTGTTTATTCTTAAAAATAAGTTTGTAATTATAATACAATGAACATTATTTTGTTCCTTTATTATTAAAAATGTATCCATTCACTTTCATTCATTTAAAAATGAAAATGACGTGTATAGAATATAACATTCTACTCGTTCTGGTTATGATAAGAAAATTAGAACTAAGCATAGTTTGTTAAGGGTTAAATATCAATTACTAACTAAAATTGAAAATGAATCCATAATTATTTTTTTCATTGATTCACAAACATTTTAAATAAGATGAATTCAATAGAAGAATCATACGATGAAATTACTTTAGTTGATAGAGTATTAAATGATTTACCGAATAACTGTAATGGAAAAAAGGTAGAAACTAATATATATAACACAATTTTAAAAATAAACCTAATGATCATATTGAGTCGTTTTCAGAATATGATTTATTAAAAGTATATATATTTCCCAAGAAGGTATTTTAAAAAATAAATGAATTTTATTTAAAGAAAATTTTACTACTTACCCATTAGACTATAAGTTGTTGACTAGTGAATGTTATATTGCTGTGCAGTTTTAAATTGTTGGGTATAGAATGAATACTGCTTAATATTTATGTTAAAAAGGATCTTTTTATTTATGATTACAAGGATAAGAATAAATTATTAATGTTATTAATAATGATTGTGAGCGAAAAAATAATAGGTCACATCAATAATAGTTACCGAAGGATAAATAATTACAAGAAAAGGAGGGAGATTTAAAAAATTGGATAAAAGATTATGTTCTGTGATGGATATGTAAAAACCCCTCAACCTAAATAGCCAGGTATGATTCAGAGAGTCCTATTCCTCATGCACACCTCCCCACATATAAAAGTCTTCTGACTAGAAGTGGGGATATGAATTCCATTAGTGGGGATAATATACCCTCAATATCATTTCCTTGTAAAAATAATAACAAATAAATTATATGAACATTGAGTACACCATGATGAATAATATAATGTCAAGTTATACACATTTCAAAAAATTCATAAATATATGGGATCCCAAAAGTGGAAATCCAATCTAACTTATAAGTTAAAATAGAAAATAATTAAATAAAATAGTGGTATACTCAAGAGTATGGCACGGTACCGCTCCAAGCTCCATTCTTCTTAACTCAACCATCTCCCTTGCGACTCCTTCCTTTATCTATATCTTTATACATGAATTGTGCATGTGCAATGAAATTTTCAAATGAGGTTTGGAAAAAAAAACATGTAGGACACTACTAATGTATAATTAAACAAAATTTTACTAGAATAAGAGGTGTATGAAATTGTATTATTGAATTCATGAAAATCATAAAAATAACGTACTAGGAACCTATCTTCTAACCAAACAAACATGAACACTAACAGTACATGCTTCATCTCCATGCTGGAAATATTATCAAGAAGTTTGAACTATTCACGAAATAGTCACAAGGAAAGTAACATGTCAATCTACATCTTCATGGAATCGAGGGGTCATGCTATACGGTATCCAAAACACATAGTTTTTTAGCGCATTCTTTGGTATCCCCAAGACATATAGTTCAGTCTGAGTTCCAAGGCTATCACACTACTAGCCTATATAGGTTTCCACATTCATCATCATAAAATTTCATTAACATTCAACCATAAATGGGTAATCAAACGGTAATGGTAACCTATAACATATTCCAAGAATAACATCAAATTATAGGGTGACATATATAACATGGAAGATCATGATAAGATAATCTAAGCACATCATCAAGGTAAACTAATAATAAAAATACCATAACAAGATATAAACGCCATGTTTGGTAACATGACACCGTGGATTTATTAATTATAACACATCCATGACAATTTGTTGATGTCCCACTATAAATAAAAAGTCCTCCTTCACAATATAGAAGAGTTTAAATAAATATATTCACTAATATCCTTGTAATTAATAAAAACAATCTTCACATTCCTTTTTCCATGTGAACTTAGCCGACCTATGTGTTATCTTGGTTAACATATTATACAGTTGAGAAAAAATTTCAATAAATCACTTATATATTCCCACTAACCAAATAACCATATTTTTGTTTTGATGGTGGTTCTTAGAAATTACTTGATAGCCTTTGTTTTTTGAAGGGTAAATAGATATACCATCCTTGTATATAATATGACCCTGAAAAGAAACCTTTTTATGCGAAAATTCTCAATTTTGTAATTTCCCATATAAATCTCTTTATATCAACACATCAAGAATAATTTATATTTATGTGTCATGATCAAAATAACTCTTATAGTATATAATTATTTTATCAATAAAAACCACCGTAGAATTATCAAGGTATAATTTGAATACACTATTCATCATTATTGTAAACATAGAGAGTGAATTTGTAAATCCAAAAAACATTACTGTAAACTCACAGTGACCATTCAACATATGAGATATTGTGGTTAGAATATCCTGCTTCTTTACATTTCATTAATGGTATCCAAAATAAAGATCAATCATTAAAAATAATTGAGGTTCTTAATGTCGATCAATGAGTTCATAAATAATGGGAAATCGATGCTTTTTATTTATAGTAATTTTATTTATTTCCCTATAATCGATTCAAAATAACAATTTTATGTCCTTTTTCTTCACAAAACGTAAAATAAACACTTCTTGTGGTGAAACACTTGGAAGAGGGAACCATTTATCATGTAATTCAGGTAATGGTATCTTTAACACAGTTAAATACACTAGAGATATCATATAATGTGTCTTAGATATCATATTCACATTGAGGATGATATCAATAGATAATTAAAATTATTTATTTGGGGTAATCTTGGAAATTCACCCGGAAATAATTAAATACAATCTCTCTAACCTGGTGCATATCCAATTCTCAGAAAACCCTTTTACACTAATGATTTAATTCTATCCTTATCCTCAAAAATAATTTCATTAAGATAGGATATTGGGGTTGGTTTGGGATAAGATTCAGGTAATGAAATATCTCTTTAAAAAATAAGTAATTATCTTCATTCCTCTGTAATTATAGCTTCTTTCTCCGTATAATAAATTCTTTCTATGTAATCTTGTAGTGAAATTATAACTAAGATAATATAAAAATCCCTGATATTTATGATGATTATATTTTCCATAAAACAACAACCATATCTATTAATGTTAATTTATTGGAGTATATTATTTTCAATCAACGTACTAGTCGGTATTCTAATGGATAAATTATTCCTTAATTTATCAATGGGTGATCAAAAATTCCTTTCAAAACATATATGACAAAAAGGATAACATAGATCTAAAATGAAACAATGTAGTCAGTAATATTGAATGTATAATAAAATTACATATTATCACACCATTTGGAGAATTGAATTTATCTATTGCTATAGTAATAGCATTACTGTGATCCATAAGCATCTTTGCTGAAATATTTTCATAGCACTTAGATAATTGATTTGAGTAATGCCCTATATCCTTACATTTAATGAAATTTTGTTTAGTTTCTTCCATGTTTCCTTTTATGTCATAATCCCAATGACCTTTCTCTACATATTTGAATCATACACCCAATCCCCAAAAATAGATTCTTTTATGTTTTTCCTATATTTATTACACGTAGGGAACTCCTACCTTCCTTAATTTTGCATCCCAGACACTCTTTACACATGGTGGTTAGATATTCTCTTCTTCTAAGGTTTCCCTGTATAATAAAATTTTTGGGAGAAAATTTTTGTGATATTGATATAACATGTTAATGTTTTCTAATATGTTATGAAATTTTTAGGTACTTGGGATATTCAAATAATATGATTTAAACCATCAAAGAAGAGATGAACATTCATTTTAGGGATATAATGATAATCTTGAACATGTATTTGTAGACTTATAAAAATGGACTCATACTCATTCTCTATCTCCACTTCTTTTAGTCTTAGGTTTAAGAGTTAGATTTCCATATCTGCACGTTTCTCTCAAAGAAAATAATTTTCCATAAAAATTACATTGAATACATTCCATTTCATGCACACAAACAACAGAGCCTTTATAGTTTTTCTAAATTAAGATCACCATAGGACAACATCACCTATTTAATGATATAGAGACATAATGAAATTATCCCTCTCAGATTACTGATAAAAATATTTTCTATAAATACTTAATCAATTATTTGTCATCCCTAATTTTAGAATTTTCCCTAATTTACCTAGACCATTCATAGTTTCTTAAATTGAAATTTTTACAAAATTGTACTAATTATTTATAGAGTAATAACATTGTTTATAGTTTTTGGACCAGTTTTGGATTTTTCTAGAAGGATCTGTTAGCTAAAACAAATTTTATGAGTTACTTATTAATCTACTGACATGACTTATGTAGTATACTATCAAAATTATTCTATAATAATATCTATATTTTTTCTATTGGAAAAATATTTTTTTTTCTATTTATACTCCCCTAATTATAGAACCTGAGGATTATATTAAACCAACCTCTAATTCAAACTATAATTTCTCCAACCTCGACTACCTAATGTTGTGGGTCATTTATTACATGTCAAATAGAGTACAAGATATTACATTCCAAGGATCAAGGTTTATGTAATACCCCGATATTTTAATGCGAATTATTTTTTTATTTTATTTAATTCTTGTGTTGTACGACTAACCATGATAATCTTACGCTACATGAAATATTGGAATAGCTTGAGGTATATGCAACACTATGTTTGACTTGGATTACAAACCATTTCATGCTCTCTTTATAGAATTCATTTAACGCAAGATTGAGTTTTAGTGAATAAATAAATATTATTATGTTACCTTATAACCTAGTCATTATAATGACATTTATGAACATTATTAACTAAATTATGAAAATATTATTAATTTATTGGAGATCAATTAATGATAAATTAAAATAAAACCATTTTTAAATAAAATGAAATGTTTTTCAGAAAAAATATTTAAATGAAAATAAGTGAGTTTATAATATAATAAAATAACTATTGATTAATTTTATTAATGAAATATATATTTAATATATTCAATATATAGTTTAAAATACATATTATATGGTTTCTAGACATTATATGATGACACGTTCAATTTTTCGGATAAAAGAAGTATTTTTTAAGAAAACATAGTTTTTCCACCTTCTGATGGTGCACCAATTTTAAATCCAGTTAGAAACTTTTATATGGTATATTTTGAATAAAAACATTATTACTTCAAATAAGGATATAAAAATTCACTTGGGATATACTTTTGATATTTTTCTGATAACATTCCGGTTTTGATGAATAGAAAAAATATATAAAAATTTAATTGAATACAACTATTTTTAACTAAATAATTTATATTCTTATATTATGTTATTGAATTGTTTTAAAATAATAATATATAATATTTTACCCTTAAATATATTTATTTTTATTGGAATTAATTTTACATTGAATTTAGATGTAAATACATTTCAATCGTTTGCAATGTTTTATATTTTAAAACATGTTTTCTCATTCCCACAACAAGATTAAGATTAAATTAATTACAGAAAATTAAGTGTTTTTAATTCTTAAAAATAAATTTCATATATAGAATCTATAGTTATAAATAATGTAAACATATTTATTTTATTTTTTCACATTTTTTAATGTAACTTCGGTAATTTTTATTAATTCGGTAAAAAGGTAAATAGGGTAATTATGGGTACAAATACTATTATAATGTTACCCTAACAAATTTTATAAAATCATTATATGAATTTGGTTCAACCTAAACCATTATTGGGTCAAAATGGTATCTTTTAGAAGAATATTTGATGGTATTAGGGAAATTAATTTATTTTATTTAATGAAATTGTAAATATGACTTAATCAAATTTTAATAATTGTATCATTTTCAAAATAAGTTTATACTAAACAAAAGTTCAACTACAAAATCTCAATTGAAATAATCTTTTTTATTTATCATGGTAATTTCTTTGTAATTCTTTAAGAAATAAATAATAACCTTAAAGTCTTATACATAGAGGATATATAAATTATTTAATTGATGAAAATTCAATAAAAGTATTTATATTAAAATGATAATAACCATTAAATGACCTAATAAATTGACAAAATATTAATTTTCATGTATATCTCGAATATAATCATCCACGAGTGGATTTTTTGACCATTTTGTGCCCTGTAATTAAAAGATTATGACATTTATAATATTTTATTTAAAATAATGTTTAATTTGTCACATTCTTGTTTTAATACATATAATATTTTCAATGTCGGATTTTACAAAAGATATATTCAACTATAATTATATTTATGAAATCTAGAGGATTTATACTATTCATAGTATTTTGTTTTTTATTTTTATTAAACAAATATGTTTGTTAAATAATTTCACAAAACTAATGAAATAATTGTTTTATTAATTGAAATAACAAATAAATGTTGTTAAAAATATTAAAATAAATGTAATTCAAAATAATTTATATATCTAATAATGTTTCTATATAACCCTGACCCCATAGAGTTAAAATAAACTATTTTTTAGAGGATAACATATTATCATTATATTTCAATAAATCAATACATTGAATAGAGTCATAATTAATAATATATATTATTTATCGAAACAACGTATTATAAAATTATTTGAAAATCATAAAATATTTTTGAAAATATATAATAATTATTCTATAGTGAAAAATATAACAAAGTATTCATTTTTTGTATAATTTAAGTCAAATTAATAAATATTTCACCATTTTAATATTGAAATTTTATTTACCATAGTGAATATTAAAATAGAATAACTAAGGGTTATTTGAAATGATAAGGTTTAAATTGATAGAATCACATGTCTGAAATGTATTGGATTACAAGATTACAAACCTATCTCATATAATATTTTAAAATGTTACATTTTTGAGGTTCTTATATGGGATTTATTTTGTTATAAATTAATATTTTCAGAAATTCCAATGGTACCCCAAACATCAATTATAGAAGATCACATCCTTCCTCATTTAAACACAGCTCATTGAGAAATAAATTTCATCCATCCTCATCCCATTTACCTTATCAATATCCCTATTCAAATAATAATGTGTCGGTATTCTCAAAAAACCTTCTCTAAAGCCTTTAATAGGAGATCTAGTGGGACATCACGAAATAATATGTAGTTCATATACATACAAAGATATCAGACCGAAGGTAAGGTATTATTTTGGCTCACTTTTATTTCTGTGGGAAAAATGACTTATACACTACATATATATTTTGTGTGGTTTTTATTCTTCCCAATAATGTTTTTATAATTATTATTATGAAGGTTCTGATATTTACATATCCATATTTTTTTATTTATTTCATGAGCAATATGATTCAGTGATTATAAATTGGTTATAGATAATTTCACAATATTATTTGTATCCATGATTGTTTATTCATATGTTTTTTTGGTATCTTTATCATCCATATCCATGATTTATAAATAGCCCATATTTTTCAATTCTATTACAATTGTTTAATTTTAATTTCACCCACTGGTAATTTTTTATTAAATTATATGAAAAGAACCATTTTTCATTTTAGATATGAGGTACTTTTTGAGTTTTTTGAAAAATGTACGCGAAAAATGATTAATTTAAAATTATATAGCATGAACATATTTTTATGTTTTTACAATTCTCTATTTCCATGAAACATCCATTATAGTATTTCATGTTTATTTTCAAGGAAATTATTTTATTTTAAAATTGTGTGTATTTTGAGAAAAGAAAATGTTTTTTAAGAAGAAAGGATAATTTTCATTAATAATAAATTTCTAGTGTTCTATCAAAATTAATTTCAATCAAAGATGAAATTTTTTAATAGGTTTATAATTTCAAGTACATTGTCCCTATTATTATTATTGGTTGATTATGTTTATGATCTAATTTTATTCAGGAACTCCATTTCTTTTACATGGATTATATTATAATGGAATGATATTTAAGAGACCCATTTTATTCTTTGGTTTATGCTATTATGAAGTATTTATGTTTTTTAAGTTCAAAAATGAATGATTTCATAATGATATGGATGGGACCTATATCGCCCTCAAATTCATCAGGTAAATATTTATATCTCGTGATATAGTCAAGAATAAAATGGGAAATGATATCGGTTTAGTAAGATTGGGCTGGAATGCGAAATGATCTCAGTTTGGTAATTTAGGGATGGAATGAAAAGTAAACTTGGTTCAGTAATACATGGTGAGAAAAAATAGTGAACTCTGTCCAGTAAGGGAATTTTTCCACTATGATGGTCTTGTAAATGAGTTGCTTCTAATATGTAAATGATTTTCTATATATTTGTGTTTTTCAAAATTCCATTTTTTTCCATTTCTATTTTCTCATGGATTACATTATATTATTATTTATGCCTTATTAACTTCAAAGAATTATTCTATGAATTATGATTTTGATATATTTTATAAACAGAAGGATTTCAAAAAATAATCTTCACGTTTTTCAATTTTTATGATTGTGTTTTGTTGGATATTTTCCTAGTTTAACCTTACTGAGTATCTGAGGTCACCCATTTCAAATGTTTTCATTTTACAAGGATATATATAAAAGTTTTATATATGGAAACTAAAGGGTAAGATAATTATGGGAGATTTTGAAGATTATTCACTAAATTTGAAGAATGTGATTCTTGTTTCTAGTGGAACTAAAATAATATGTTCAATGGGAGTCTATTTGTATATCATATTAATTATTCTAAAAAGGAAATTTAATGTCCATGTAAATCAATCATAGGTCATTATAGATAGTATTAGAGTGAATATTTGGTGTACCTTTGGAAAATAATATGAGAGAACTATAATGATATCTCGAGAAATATTTCTAAGTATATATATAGGGATGAACCTAAGGATAAGACAATGAATTTGTTACAATAATTGAATTTTGGAAATGATTATGGTTAAACGAAGATAAAACCTAAGATGTTTGAGACTGGAAGAAATACCCTTGATTATGTTGTTTTTCAAATATGATTTTTCCACTCACAATTTTCATTTTGGGTTTTAGAAAATGACTCGTAACAGGAGGATTCAAGTTAATGGAGATTATGATGGATAATGGAGTGACCATTCGCACCTGAAACCAAATTAAATGGGAATTGAAAAAAAAACTTCAATATTAATCCTAATCAGAAATCTCATAATATGATCAATAATTTAAACAATGGTGAGTTGCCTTCCCCTCCTAATAAGAGAAATATGGAGTTTCATGATAACAATAGAGGAAATAATGTTCTATTTTACTCTTGTAAATCATGTGGGAGGATTTATCAAGAAGAATATTTAAAAGGAAAAGAAAGATGCTTTAAATAAGGAAAATAATTACTCATATAAAGTAATTTAAAAGGAAAATGTTCAGTTGAATTAATGAAAAATGATAGGGGTATTACAAAGGAATCAGTTAGGGTTAAATGTTTTAAATGTTGAATGTATGAGCATTATAAAAACAGATTCACTAGGGGAATAGATCATGAATAGAATCAGAATGTTCATGTGACTAGTATTAATATTTCATATTATGAAGATATGAAGAATAAAATATGAGATGAAAGAAGTGTTAAGGAATTATATGATGAAGCATGGTCAATGTTTTATAAGATAGTGGAATGATTATATGTTTATCATAAATAATGTTGTATAGTTAATTTTATAGTATTAAAGAATAATGAAACATCTATGGATTGTTACACTGTTGTTTCTCTTTAGGTATTTTAATGTATATGTTGAATGGAATTGGTATCCATGAAATGTGATTATTATTTTTTTTGAAAATCCCATTAAGGAAATGAGAACCCTTAATATGTGCATAATTTTGGGATAAGAAAAATAAATATATGTTTAATACTATTAATGAAATCAGAATGGATATGATGAAATCATGTATTGAGATAAAATTTTGGAGATTTATGGTATATGGAAAGAGTTAATTTTCAAAATCATTCATGTTTTCACTAAAGTTCAATGTAAATTCAAGTTATTACATTGTTTAAATTAAATAAACGATAAGGGCATTTTCATGATTTGAATGTGGCCAGAGAGAGATACCTTATGATATATGGGGGATAAATGTTTAAATAAGTTACTCAACATCTTTCTCATGTTTTGGATTTTTATATTTTAATAGGATTGTAAGGTTACCAATTTTTGGAATTTTGATGTTTAAATTATGATGAATTTTGTTAGAATAAATTAATATCTCACTATAAGTAGACTTCTACATATTTGATAAATTCTGATGGCCTCTTTTTTATGATAAGGATAGATTGAATGACTTATCCATATATTTAGGGATTTCATGATATGCTAATGCTTTAGGAATGAAAAATTCATCTTTATTTCATTGAATAACATGTGAAATGGAAATTATTCAAGGGATGACCAACAGTGATATTGTACCAACATCAAGTATGTATATCTTTTCATGAAAAATATTCCTCATTCCGAAAAAGGTATTGTGATGTTAATGGGTGTCTTATTATGATCATTTTTTATGATAAACATGACCTCGTTCATTCTTCGTTAGAATATGGTTTTCTGATTGTTAATGTTTTCTATATCACCAACTTTTTTATAATTCGGATTATTTACAAATTCTCGTATTCCCAAATCTTCACCTATGTTATCCTACCAAGAGACCTTATTTGGATTTAATTTGGATAAATGTTTTTTAACTATTCAATTTTAAAATAATTTTTTTTTCTTTTTTTACAATGTGGGTTTCTATGAATTAATACAACAAGTATAAATCCTTTAATAAGACAGAAAAATTTTAAGGGTGAAATTTATTTTAAGGAGGGGAGAATGTAACACACGGAGATTTTTATGAGATCAATTTTTAAATTTCATTGATGTCCTATGTTATACTCTACATTAATAAAATCATGTTTTGCATGCATTACTAGATTATCTTGACATATATGCAACACTATTATTGGATTATGTCACACATAATATCAAGTTCGTTTGAATGAATTCATTTCATGCAAGACCGAGTTTAAGGAAACATCTAAATATTAATTTGTTATTTTATAACCTATAAATTATAATTACGATTATGAACTTTTTTTAACTGAATTATGAAAATATTCTTAATTATTTTTGGAGGAATTCAAGATAAATTAAAATAAAACCCTTTTTAAATAAACCTAACTGTTTTTAAAAAAAATATTTAAATGGAAATAAGAGTGTTTATAAAATTAAAAACACTCTTTATGGATTTTATTAATGAAATATAAATTTAATATAGTCAACTTAATGTTTAAAATTCATCTTATATATTTTCTATACAATTTTTTAAGAACACATTCAATTTTGCAGATTTAAGATGTATTTTCCTAGAAAATAAAAATTTCCCAACTTTTAATGGCACACCCCTTTTAAAAATATTTATCTACACTTTTTTATGGTATATTTAAAAAATAAACTTCTTATATTAATTAATCATATAAAATTATACTTTTGATGAATTTTTGATATTTTCTGATAAATTTAATGTTTTGATGAATATTTAAAATATATTAATTTTTATTGAAAACAACTTCTTCATAAAAATAATTTATATGGTTAAATTGTATAATTGAATGATTTGAATGAATAAATAGATAATATATTTACCATTTAATATAATTTACTTCATTGGAATTAATTTAACATTGAATTTATAAGTAAAAACATTTCAGTCTTCTAAAATGTTTTAACTTTTAAAACATGGTTTTGCATTACGAGAATGAGATTCATTTAAAATTAATTACTCCAAATTTTTAATTTTTAATTTTGAAAACTTTATTTTATATTTTTAATCAATAGTTTCAAATTATGTAAATATATTTGTTTTATTTTTATTAATTATGAATAGTAACTTCTGTAGTTTTTATGATTTTTGTAAAAATGTAAATCGAGTAGTTGAGGGTAAATATAATATTATAAAATTACCATAACACTTTAAATAATATCATTGGACAAGTTCTTATCCACCAAAATCATTTTTGGGTCGAAATGGTATCCTTTGGAAGCCACTTTGATGAGATGAGGACATTTAATTTATTTTATTTAAAGTAAAGTCCAATATATCTTACTGAAATATTAATAACAATATAATTTCTAATTTAAGGTTATATAAAAGATAAGATCATTTATAAAATATCATTTTAAATATAAAATCATTTTATTTATCATGGTAATTTATTTGTAATTTTTCAATAAATAAATAATTTTCTTAAAAGTATTATATATTGATGAAGGATAAATTAATCAATTGGTGAAAAATTAGTTAAATTATTTTTACTAAATTATAATTACCATTAAAAGACAAAAAACACATGAAAATCATATATGTTTAGTTTGTATCGACCATAATCATCTTGGAGTGTATTATTAAACAATTTGGAGCCATATGGAAAATATTATGACACTTATAATATTTTATTTAAAGTGATGTTAAAGATGTCACAATCATTTTTTAATACATATAACATTTTTAATGTATTATTTTCCAAAATATATATTCGACTAAAATTATTCTTATGAAATATAAGGGATTTATATTTGTCATAGTATTTTATTTTTAATTTTTAGTCAAAAAATAACTATATCAAATATTTACATAATACTGATGTAGTGATTATTTTATTAATGGGAATAAAAATTTATTGTTATTTAAAAAATTGAAATAAAAATAATCTGGAAAAATTAATATATTAAATGAAATTTATAGATGACTGTGATCCATTTGGAATATACTGAAATATTATTTTATAGGATGACATTTTATATTTATTTTTTTAAAAATCAATAAATTGGATAGTGTCAAAATTGACACAATTGATTGTTTGTCGAAATAATGTATTTTTAAAAATTTGAAAAACCATTAAACATTTTAAAAAGTATTTAATAATTATTATATGATATAATATGTTCAAAATTATATAGTGATGATATAATTGACATCAAATATGTAAATATTTTATGCTTTTAATATTGTAATATTTTTTACCTTAGTTAAAAATAAAATATAATAACTTTGGGTTAATTGAAATGATAAGGTTTAAACTAATATAAAAACATGTCTAATATTTACTAATTGATGACATTACCACCTTATGTCATCTAATATTTAAAATTAATACATATATGAGTTTTTTATTGTATTTTATTTTATTATAAATTAATATATTTGGAAATTTCAAAGGTACCCCTATCCTCAATTATAAAAGGGGCTCTCCTCCCTCATTATTTCACAACACATTGGGCATTAATGTTCATCTAAAGTCTACCCATTAACCTTGTAAACATCATTAATTACATTCTAGAAGTGGTGGTCTTTGAAAAATAACATCTCTAGAGCTTTTACGAGGAGGTGTTGAGGGATCTCACTAAAGAGGAGGAGGATCGGATACATACAGTGTGTATCAGATGCAAGGTAAGGGATTATTTTGTATCACTTTTATTTCTATGGGAAATAAATCTTATACACAACCTATTTTATTAGTGATATTTATACTGCTCATGAATGTTATTATGAATGTAATTTTATTTAAATATACAATTAATTTTATTTATTTTATGATGCATATGATTCGAATGATTATAATTTGGTGAGGCATAATTTCACAGTCTCATTTATATTCCAGATAGTTCATACGTAAGTATTCATTGGGGTATATTTATCATTCATGAATATTTTTCCAAAATTGTTAATATTATTTCAATTCTTTTACATTTTTTTTATTCAATTTTATCCATTTATAAATAATTATTAAAAGGTATGAAAGGAATAATTTGTTTTTTATACAATGTACTTATTTAGTTTTCTGAATGAAATACTAGAAGAATGTTTTATTTTAAATTATTCAGCATGAACAAATTTTTACATTTTCATAGTGCCTTATTTACATGAATATTCAGTTATAATATTATAAAATTATTTTCAAAAAATATATTTTCATTTACAATTGTGTGGAATTTTTAGAAAAGAAAACGTTTTTGAAGAAGAAAGGATATCTTCCTCAAAAATTATTTTCCGGTATTCTATCACAATAAATTTCCTTCTATACTAAAATTTTTTAATAGGGTTATGTTTCAATTATACTATCCATATTATTCTTATTGTATGATTATGTTTATTAGGTAATGTTATTTATGACCTCCATTGGTTTATAATGGATTATGTTATAATTTAATGAGTTTTATGAAACCCATTTTATTCCTTGGTTATGCTATGAATAATGATTTATGTTTTTTGGAAAACATAATAATGATTTCTTTATGAGATGGTGGGGACGTATATCTTCCTCTAATTAACTGGGTAATGATTTATATCTCATGAGGTAGAAAAGAGTAGAACATGAAATGATCTCAGTTCAATAATACAAACTGGAATAACAAGTAAACTGGCTTCAACAATACAAGGTTGGAACAACACGTAAACCCAATTCTGTAGTATAGGGTTGGAATGAAGAGTGAAACCCGTTTTGTAATGGAATTTTTCCACAATAATGGTCTTGGAAATGATACTGGGCTAATCTGGTAATGTTTTTCTATGTGTATGTGTCTTCCACAATTCTTAGATTTAGGTCAATGCAATTTTATCATGGATCACGTTCATTTATAATTTATTCTTTATGAAAGTAAAATATTTATTCCATGACTCAATATTTTTATATATGTCATAAATGGTTTGATTTTCAAAATATATGTTAATGTTTTTTTTATATTTTCTTTGTTTCCCTTATTATTCATCTAAGCTCACCCTTTTCATTTATTTTTCCCCAAGATATAAAGAAAGGTTTTAGGTAGAAAAACTGAAGGGGGAGACCGTTATGGGATATGTGGAATATATTTCACCAAATTAAAATAATGTGATACACATTTCTAAAGGAAATAAACAAATACAGTCATTGGGAATCTTTTTGGGTAATGTATTAAGTATTTTGAAAAAGTAATTTATTTTCCATTCACATAAAGCTTGGGTCATTATAGATTAATATTCCTTAAGAGGCTAGATACATTACATTACAACTTTGCAACATAAAAGTTTAATTATTTATTATTAAATGTTATCCTTGTTCAAACATAGTGTTCCACATCATTACTAAGTTGAATAATGAAAATGTAAATTTGGTGAGCTTAAATACTCAGTAAGGGAAATACATACAATGAAAGATAATAAAGGATAATGGTGTCATATGAAACATCTTGAGTACAATTAAAGCCAAAAATGAAAACATATGTTTAATCTAAGAAATAAGGATAAATTTACAACCACATAGATCAAAAAAATAATCTAAAATATGTAATTTCATAATATCAGACATCATAATCATACCATCGAGTCCTTGTGAAAATAATTTATATTTAAAGGGTATAGAAGCTCCCATTACCCTATATTTTTTGTCCCATGAGAACTACTAGTATAGTAAGGGGATATAAAATTCCAATACCCACCCATAAGAAAATCAAATGAATTAAAGCACATTCCATATTATTAAAGGTGGCATGAGGAATAATGTTTAAGGATGAACAACTTAGAAATGTATGGTACACTTTCCAAATTGAAATTTATCACACATGACCTTCTTGTATTGATTAATAGATTATACATATCATAAATTGTTTCCCTACTGATTAAATAAAAATATAATGTCTATGTGAATTCAGTCAATATATATACGGTATGATTAGGGATTCAACATTTTAAAAAAGTATCCACAACAGATGATTTATAAAAATATATAGCTGATAGGTACATATCATGATTATGAATTTTAAATGTGTTTTGGAAATTATATTTTCAATGCTATGAGACCAAAGACACAAATACTTTATACACCACTATATAAATTCTATTTTTTGGATTATGAATTGTATGATAATTATCCATAGTATATTCCATAGTAGTGTCATATCAAATTAATATTAAGGGCATACTCACCGTGCACTAGGATGATGGGCCAGATATACATGAACAAATATTTTAGCAGTTATAAACCCCTAGATTCATCTGATCCAAAAGCACTTATACTTCAAGTATCTAAATATGCATATATTTTCATATAATATCACACATTTTTTACTTAACCAGTGTATAATATTTTTATTGATACATTGCAGTTTAGGCATAGAAATGACTTATGATTTGGGCATAATGAGGGGGAAAGGAATGCTTACATGGTATAGATTTCATAATAATAGGAAATTACATTAATAAAATAATGGGATAATAACTATTGGACTAAAAAAGTTAAAATAATGGTAATGTAAATAGGAATAGTAAAGAGAGGGAAAATAAACCCTTATATGGCATAGTAATGGATTAAAAAAGTTGTATACTATAAAGGGTTTGGGTATTGTTTCCATGATAATAGTTCAATGTTAATTTAATAAAATGAATACATATTATATAATCATATAAAACGAAAATTTAAAATAGGTTAAAGATAAGGATACTCAAATTGGGAATCAAAATGGATAAATAGAAACTGTCGCCTATCTTGAGTGTCATTGATTGGAACTGGACCCCAGATCTAACAAACATATTCAAGAATGAAGTGAAAAATTGCGACGATATTCCTTGTGAGATAAATGAATTCTTAACAGTGATTTATGTGTGTAATAATTAGAGGATGGTTAAATATTTATAGGTGTGTTTATTGGAATTTCATCAAATAATTTATTAATTATTTTATCATTTCACTTTCCTTCAGTTCCCTACTATACAATTTATTCTCCATTACCTCACTTAATTCCACACAATATATTTTAGTGAATAAAATTGTAAAATATCTCTTCTTTGACTATAATTTGTCACTCTTAGATAAATAGGATGTTTTATATACTATATTTTACCACATACCACCATTTTACCCATATTTTACCATTTTAATAAAAAATCAAAATTTCACATATTGGATAATTTTAAAATTCTAATTATAAATATGAAATATATTTTATCAAATTAATTATCTATTTTCCTATAATTTACCTTTTATGTTGGGTTGATTTTTTTATTGGAAACAAATTATAAGAGAAAACTTCATTTAGAAGTCATAAATAATTTACATTCTTAGACAACTAAAATCCTAGATACATAACCAATAAACAAACCAACATATTCCCTAAGTGTCATGTGTGAAATGGTAGTAGGTTTATGGGGTGGTTTGACCAACATTAGTTTGGTGGTGATAACTTTTAACATGAACTTATCTCATAGATTGTTCTTCTCTAACATAACATATTGGAGTCCTATTTGGGATTGTCTTAGTGAGAACCCTAGTGATTCTACCTCCATCCCAAGCTCTGATTAATGAACGTCACTAGGGATGTTCTAACTGGTTGGATCCATATTTACTCACTTCAAGGATAATTAACATTCATCATTGCAATTAATATACATAAATCATAACTGTACGTTCTTAATCACTATACCACCAATGACCATAATTTGTATCTTCTGTATTTGGTAAAGGTTATAATTATCAATATTAATAGTAAAAAATGGTAATAATTCTCAATTGTCATATCAATCCTTATATATACACACCAACATCCAAATACTTTCATAACATTCATCAAGTTCTAATACCATTTCAATTTTTTTTTGACTTGATGTCAATGTATCATCTATTATTTATATTTTATTATGTATGATCTACCAAAGTAAGAGATTATAGTGTTTAATCACATGGTTACATGATTTATGGTATTATTTTTAGAAACTGTTCTAAATTTAATTACTTAGGCTTTTTGGTGGTATCAATTTGTTTTGTACTATTATGATAAAATAATAATGTGTTCATTTTGGAAAATTCTTATAGTGAATCATTTATTTACTATTTAATAATCACGAATGTTACACCTAGAAACCATAACTCCTTCTCAGTGTCATGGCACATAATTTTCACCCTAATCATTACCACCCACTTATAGGAATGGGTGTTTCTCTTCATCACTCCCTAATAGAAACATTGATTATAAGTCACCCATTAAGAAGCATCACATAATAATTTTCTAATGACCACTCATTTATCACTTCACCAACAACAAGTTGTTCTCCCATCATAGTGCACTAATAGTTAGTCTTCTATCCAATTTTTACCTGGTCTACCAAAAAATATTAGGCCATCAATGAGGAACATGACATCAGTCCTTGATCTTCAAAAGAATTCATCTTCTAATCTGACAATAATCACTACAATCTCCACTATTCCAATGAAGTTTGTTCACTAATCTCTTGAGATAGATGAAAATTATGACTAAGAGAAAAAATAATTACTTTACCTTTTCCAGGATCATAATTCATCTCGAATTCAAGTTTCTATAAGTACTATATCGATTTCCATGACCTCATGTTCATGTCAGGCTCTGTGACAATATATTGAAGCCACTTATGGATAGAATGGATAAAAATCCATTCACCAAAGAGATAGTGTCTCCAAAACATCAAAATGTGAACCAAAACTGCATGCTCTATGTATTTGGTAGGATAGATCCTATCATGGGGCCACAATTGTTGTGACCCATAAGATACCATCTTCTCCCTCTACACCAATATTTCTACAAAACCAATGATTGATGCAACATAGTAAATAATATAACCAATACATCGATCATAAGGTATCAACATAATAGTCATAGTCAACCTCCTCTTCAACTCCATAAATGCTTCTTCACACAAATTCAACCACGGGGACTTCCCTCTGGTCTACTTCAGAATCATCCTGGTTGATGATAAATGAGATAAGTCATGGAT
The DNA here is from genome assembly GCA_963277665.1 of Viscum album. NCBI lineage: Eukaryota > Viridiplantae > Streptophyta > Magnoliopsida > Santalales > Viscaceae > Viscum > Viscum album. The sequence goes on along the minus strand of OY728126.1, from coordinate 1,275,734,884 downwards.
ATAACATCCGTAGTATCCAATAAAAACAAAAGTATCATGATATTTAAAAGTTAATGTGGATATGTATAGGTAGTTTCTACCTTGACATTCACTAGATCCATGGATATATAAATCTCCGACACCACATGCCCAATGAATTTAATCTCATGAATACATAAGTTAAAAATTGATAGATCAGAATAAAGTTGATGCGACTGAAGTGTACTCATGACTATATCAAGATAGTTGGAATGTTGCTCTAGGGTCTGTGAGTATATGAGGATGGTGACAATGAACACCATGATGAACGTGTCTGGGTATGGGTGGGATATTTTTTTATGAAAACCTTGAATACAACAAGCACATTTTTTAGTCCAAACAACATCACCAAATATTCATATAACACATAATTGCTTATAAAATGTTTTTTTGGGTTATCCTTATCACTAACCCATAGATTTTAATATCTTGATTAAAGATAAATCATCGAGAAACATTGGGAACCTCATTACTAATCAAAAATATCATTGATCCTTGGAAAATGATATGTGTTATTCACTATTAAATAGTTCATATTTTATTAATATATGGATATTTGAATACTAACATCTATCTTCCTAGTAAAAAATATAGGATCACACAATGGTTATGTATATATGGAAATAAATACATTTTATTCTATGTCCTCGAGCTGCACTTTGGGATCCATCAAATTGGATGCTTCCATTTGATAAGGGGGTATCTATGTATGACACACACTTGGCATGAGATCTATTAAAAAGATAACTCCCTTATCAGGGGATGTATTATGATGTTTTTTGGAAAGAAATACTAATTTACATACACAATAGAAGTAAAATATGAGTGGTTGGCCACTGATCCTACTAAAAGTGTTAAGTCACCAATAGACATTATTGTTTACATAATGAAATTTGTTCTACACAATTTTCCATAAAAATTATGATGTTATCCTCACTTAGACACCAAATTTCTATTTTGAGTATAAATTAATCCTTATACCGGAATGAGAAGATAGGATTTACATGTGTTGTGAACCAAAAAGTCCTCAACTTGGACCGAAAATTTCATGGTGTGAGTCTCTGTTTCTCATGGTGCATAGTGACACTAACGTTGGGATTAACCCAAACGGTCAAGACCACATACGAAAAGTGACCCTAAACATGGGTGTGGTGGTGAAAGACCAATGGTATAGAGTAGCAGGTTTTTTCAGGTCATTCTCCTTGGTTGTCTTGTATGAACCAACCCTACACCCCAAGATTTTGGCACAGCCCTAGCCCATGCAACCCAAAAGGAGTATCCCTCGGTGTTAATCACTTTATCACTCCAACCATGTGGGACCCAAATTTTTTTCCCACCCCTACCTGAGAAACATATACTGAGAACCTAGACATGGACATGTACGGAGAACCTACTTCTCCTTGATCCCCATATTTTCCCACAAATAGGACTGTGGACATGAGAATCGCTACTTTCCCAAGTAATTCTCCCAGACTATCCTAATCCTTCTAGGTATCCCATGAAAATCTGAAGAAGATCTAATTAAGTGGGGTAGTGGAACCAAATATCATTTAGGGTCTAAAATACATAACACTTGCACAATGAACCCATTACTATATGGATGACGACCACTATTGTGAGGTACACATACCCAAATAGGGACCTGTGTGAGACACTTCCAAGAACACATATGGAGACCCTTGAATCCTTGAGTAAAGACGCACCCAAGTGTTGTTACCTATGTGGTCTATCTCGTGAATTACCATCAACACATGTAGTCCTACATATGTGAAGTAACATCAACTCACATAGGTCTACATGCATGAATCAATCTCATCTCACAAATGCCTACCTACGCAAAGTACTCTCAGGCCATGTGAGTATACCCTTTGCAAGACCCCCTAGATCTCCCAAACACTACCCTATGTTAGACACTTCTTAGGACCTCTTCCAAGCCATTAATGTCATGTTCTCTCGTCCGTCAGCTCAATTTTTGGAGAGGGGCCAAATTGAAACCACTACCAAATCCTCTGGACAATAAAAAAATAGAATTAGGCAGACCAACATGTCTTCTTTTTGGGTAGTCATTCCTTAAATCAATGGTGTCCTACAATTTTCATGATGGATGGGTACGGTACTCAGGGTGCGTGTGAGTATTCATTCCTTCAGTCATGAGGACCCTGACCCAAGGGTCGGTGTCAGGGAACTCTGAGTCTCATTTACTAGGGTTAGTACCTGGTCCATCCCTAGTAATATATAAGACCCAAGGCATCTGGTTCTAGGGAGGTGGGGATCATACATTACTTTCCCTTGGAAAAAATTAGATCCTCCTCCTAGAAGAAATTTTATGGAATCCCTTCTAGGGTAATTCCATAAAATTTCTTGCATGACCCCTCCTTCTTTATCCCTTATTCATTTTCGAATCCCATGGGTCAAAACAGGGAGATGCGTATCTAAAATCCCTAACAAACACCTATTAGGACCATGGTACAATGAGTGAGGGAATGGGGACCATATCCTACTTTTGTTCCCTATAATTTTGGGTGTTTATCTCATCCATTACTAGAAAAAGAAGATTGTGTGGTTACCTAGATCTACTGCTTCCTCTTGTTTCTCACACCAATTATAACACACATGGGTGTAGAGGTTATTGGTTATCATAGCATCCACATCATCCCAACAATAGGGAATCCTCTTCATGAACAAGCCTCTTTATAAGAATAATTCCAAGTGTAAGACCCAACTCAACAAATCATGGGCCTCCTACTGTGTACAAGCCCCAACCATATCACCATACTCATCACTATGGGAATCATTCTCAGGACAATTCCCCATACCAAACCACCAATCACTATGGGAATCATCTTCCTGAGTAATCCCAAACCAAACCTCCAATCACTAAGTTACCCTCTTCGATAATATTCCCCATTATGGGCACCATTCCATGTGTAAGTCAAAACTAAACTAATAATGGCCCTCCTAGTCAGTATAATCCTCATCAATATCACCAAACACATCTCTATGGGAATCCTCCTTGGGAATTATACTGAAACTAAACCTCAAATCCCTATTAAAATTCTCCATAGGAGTAAGCCGAAAACCCAACATCCAGAATATAGGGCATCATTTTTAGGTATAAACCCTAAATTAATCCTCTCAATGGGTCATAATCCCTAGCTGGACAATCTTTAGGGCCTCCATATTCCTGGATTTTCAAGAAAACAATTTATTTGGGTTTTGATTCCTTTCACAAGGATATGCAGTAAACCCATTTAATAAGTTTGTTCGAGATATCAAAATGACTCATGTCTCCCTGCATGATGATATACTCGTGATTTCCCCACCGTGTGGCTAAAAACCATCATCATCGTAATAACAAACAATGAATCTCTAATAACTACATATGAGCATACCTGTAATTAAGATCATTGGATACATACAGATATCTCCATTAATAAAGCACCTTATATACATACAGATTATTCTAAGTTTCATACATGCTTATAAATTGTTGTTAATTCAAGGGTGACCCACCTCATACTTGGGAATTTATGAATGATTCAGAAGAATATATTAAATCTCTAGTAGAATCCCAGAGTATGAAACAATTCCTCTCAAAGGGGTGTGATGATCTCAACCTCGCATCCTCCGAACCAATGTGAGTTCTTCGGCATCATTGGCCAAAATTCATAGTGAGGGCATGCATATGGAATGAAGGTCCCTCTTGGACATAAAACCATTCAGTATTTCTAGTTCCATGAATAAACCATGTTGTAAGTATTCTGAAAGGGACATGGATATCATATTGATGTGATGGTAATTCCACCAATGCCACAAAACACCATTTCAACCCCCACAAGGCATTTGGGGGAGAAACAAAATTAGTGAACTTGATGTGAATCATTAACCAAGTTAATGGTGTAACCCACCAGTCAAGACCCTTTTTCACTCAAAATGGCAGAGTTCCAAACTATATAATCATTCATGCATGTCATTGTTCAAATTATATATTTATTTGATAGAGTTTTCTTGTTTTTTTCAGTTTTCAATATTCCAATCACTTTCTATCATAACTCCATTAAATCCAATGACATTCTTCCAGCATCTTCAAACACATGTTGGGTCGTCATCTTATAAGAGGATTTCTTCACAAACAGAACATCATCAATGTTGGGTCATGAATGCACTATTCTAGGAGTATTGTGAGAATTATATAATCCTAACCATTGAGGATTCCTGACAGAATCTCCATCATTAAAACAACATCAATCATCTAGTCATTGATGGTCGATTGTCCCAGAAGCAACAAGCCGCTATTTCCATTTTCAAATGTTTCACGAGTTTACCCATAAATGAAAAAAAATCCCACTATTATCTTATGCAGTTGGATCAAAAGACCATATATGACGTCATCCCGAAGACATAGAGGTCCTTCTAAATGGGTCATTATTGTAGTCACTACCGTAAATGTTGTGTTGTAGTGAACCACCAATATGATGAGGGTTTTATCCTTAATATTCTAGCACATTTAATCCAGAACCATGCATGAAATATGACCCACAGGTGGAAGAAACTCTACAATATGGATAATGTCCACACCATTGTCCCCTCTGATGAAACCCACCAATAAAATTTGGTGTAAACAATGAGCAGGAACATACAACTGGCCACTCTAATTTAACAAGACAAAATAATCTACTGGAAGCATCCAAGGAAGCTTTACATTCTAATCCAATTGCATGCCATGAATAAGAACAAGCCCTATCTACACCCATAAATCCTTCCTACCATGTTTAAAGACAATCCACAACCAGGTACACACACCTACAAAGATTCATCGAAATCTGTAAAATAGTACCAATGATGAACATGGGTCTGACTCAAACCCCTATTCCCAAACATGAGTTCTGCCAGTATTCACATGCATGAAAAAGAGGATAGGAGTAAGTACATACCCCTTCTCCATATGTAAAATGTTCATATATCCCCATTTTAGAAATTGAAGTCTCCATGAATACCCTTAAAATGGTGAAATGGTATAAAAAATACTATCTCACATCCTACTGACCATCCCAGACATGATAACAATGAAAAAAATATTGACAAAGGGACAGAAACATAGCTATATCCCCAAAAATTGGGTGTATCACTAGCATGTCTCCCCAGAGTAGACACATACCTATGCTCATATCTAGAAGGTTCGTTGAGAAAACTCCCCCATGATATACAGAAAATTGGATCAGGAAAAGACACACATTCATACAAGAGGAAATCATCCCACTCTAATAGAAAATTTGAGGTAGGCACAAACCCCTATCATAATTCTAGAAGCCCTCAAAAAAATTCTGACATCAACACATGATCTATTCTAGTGAGCTCTCTTACCTAAAAACCACTTCCCCTATAAAATAATACCCAATCGCTCAAAATAATTCATCCAAAAAGAAACGTCACAAGAGTTTACTAGAAAATGATTAGTTGATCAGTGATCTAGATATAATTAATACTAGAGTTCATGAATCCCTCATACACATATCTATGCAATCTAAAGATAATATTATCTCATTACCAAATTACATGAGTACTATAAGTATTTCTGAAGGTCCTCCTATATGATTTCAGCATGAAGGATTGCTTCATTTCCATAATCTGATCAGTCTCAAGAGCCTATCTTCCAATAAGAGTCATGTCAACCCTCCATGTATCCATAATATCGAAGATCAATAGGGTCCTCCTCTTACTATAATCTAACATGGTATTTCTCCCCATGATGGAATAAATTATGTAGGTTATCTTCGTAAAAGTGTTTGACATCATCAGGAGGTTCCTCCCTTTGGAAATGTAGCAATGAGAATGACCTCCTACCATGTGGAACATGGGAAAACTAGACCAATCATGTTTTATGAATTTTCATTTAAAAGTGAAATTCCTTCTCAATAAGAATAAAACATAAGGAGAAGTTCATTCTCTAAATCCCTCATGGATCGACTTCCTTCCAATATGATAGTGTAAGTACCTACCGACCTTGTTGTCTATGGTAAAGCATCCCGAAAATGTAGAAATGATTTAGAAAGGGATGAGGAACCTATCAAAAAGATGAATATGGATTGATAAAAGAAAGGATACTATTGGATAAGGATGGCATACCAGTCTTGTTCTAGCCTTTACCCACCCCTCCATACATCATGCAAGTGGTCCTTTCAAAAGATTGGGAGCACGAAATCAACATTCAATGTATGGAAAAATAATCATCACTTAAGAAAAAATTATTACCCTATGATGAGTATCAAGTTCACATCAATTTAATAGTAGTGATGAAATTAAAAAATTACTTGGAGATCTATTGGATGCATGACATTTAATTTGTGAGAAAAAGAAAGGATCCTTTCAATGTTCATGCCTCAAAACATTTAAAAAAATTTGAAACATGATCACCAATTCCCTATATTGTGTTCATATCAGAGGATGGTGTGGACATGGATAATTACATTTCACTGTTCTCCCCAACCAACAATTAACTCCAAAAGTCGTGTCATGCAATGTTATCACATCAGGATAGCATAAAAAAGGGACTCTTTTTAAAACAGATGATATGCTCAACAAAAATCGACCCCGACATATTATCATTGACATTAGGCCAGAAGAGAGTAGGTTGTTGAATTAATTTTACATCAAGCATCTGAAAATATCATGCCAGACTCCCTCTTGGGGAAAGTCAGCCACAACATAGCGTAAATGTCATAAATAGGTCAAAGATAAATGGAAGTGGGTGATGCAATTCCATATCAATTTATTCAACCATCCCTTGTACATTAAAACCAATTAAAATAGAATGGAAACCAAAATAGTAGAACCCACGAAAATTCAAAAATAACCCCATCCTGAAAGGATGGTGTATTTTTTAACAGAAACCTTGAGGTCAAAAAACAGGGCCTGAAATGATGTGAAATTGGAATGGGAACATTACCAACCCTTAAATATGGGTACTTTTTCACAACATCAACCTCTTCCTCATTAGAAATCAGTATTCTCCCGATTAGTGGAAATTTAGAAGAATAAATCCACCTATTTCATCTCATACCATGATCTAAAATCCTCATTACTAACATGAATGATTGAAATGTATAGAGATTCCATTCAAAATATTGTATGTCAAACAGCTCATAGAGAATCAGAAAATGAGAGGGAATGCCTCATAAAGGGTGTAGATAGAGGAAGTCTTTTAATGACATTGATAGAATTTCTGAAATTCATTACATATCTGTGAATTTCATTAAAACTTCCCCTCCAAACCCTATAGAACCTGGGGCCAATTTGGAGGAGGAGTTGGATGATGATGATTGGGTTTAAAATATGGTACACACAAAAAGAATTGATAAAGGTTTGATTACCCAAACGTAGATACATTCACTGAATTTGGTCATTCCTTCGGTCACCCTTCCATTACCTCCCCAAAAGGAATCAAACAAGGAAAAGGGTTAGAGTATGATTTTGGCTCACCTACCTCTAGGATAGGTTTTGACCCTTTTAATTAAGAAACTATTTTCTCACCAAAAGGATGAGGGAAAAATTTGAGAAAACTCAATTCAGAAATACTCCGAGGTAGCCTTCTTACTAGATAAGATCAACAAGAAGATCGTCAATTCGCACCCCCAGCCAGTGTACCTCAGCAATGAAGGTTTTCCACAATGACTAAATTGGATCTAGAACATAAACTCAAAATAGGATATCAACAACTAATAGGCTTGGATACCACAATAGAATGTCAGTAATTCCATCCATTGGATAGACTACCAGAAAATGGACAGACACTTCATTATAGTCTTACCCATATAGGTTACCCGAAGAAGATACTGACAGTTCTTACATAGATGACATTAATGGCCGATACACCTTGTGATGTTCTGGCTGAGCCATACATTCCCTAAGTCCACATGAACACCACTAAATAACTAAGGGATAGATTGGAATCCATGGAGGAATTATGAGTTCTGATAAAACCCATAATGATTCCTTACCCCAAATGGGAATATCTAACACCTCCCCCGCAGAACATTGGGAACCATACATTTATAATTTTTAATGGCTCAAGAAAACCAGAGCATCATTATACACATATTATCTCTGGCTGTGATCCCATGATGAGGTCCCATTAACTATAGAAGGCATAGAAAAATAGGTTCTTCGTGAAATCACTATCAGGGCCATTATTTTTTGTTAGACTTTTTTACGAGCTCGGTCAAATATAGGTTGGGAAGACCTCTTTCATAAGTTTCTCTTCCAGTTCTACTTGATGCTACAAAATAAAAAAGTCCTTGAATTCTCAAAAAAAATATAAGAGACAATTAAATGGTGTAAGATTTTATTTTTTTAGTGGAATGTATTAACATACTCCTTAAAACTATCACTCGCTCAATAAGACTTGTTTAACATCTCTATAGTGAATACTCAAAATTATTTGTGCACAACATTTTTCTCTATGAAATATATACGATGGTTTTGAGACATTTTTGTGATTTATAAAAGGGTGGAAGACTCTATCATAGAGACTAAGGATATTTTTTGAGTAATTCCACTAACTAATGGAAAGTGAATGAGAAAATAATAGGTTTCCATTATTTCACATAAGTAGGCCCCTGTACCCGCTCTCTCTCTCGCCCTCTCCAAAACATGTACTTTATTGTGTGATTCCACCTCCTGAGAATTAGAAACAATTCATCTTTTATTAGGATGATCAAAGTGATTAGAAGAGAATGTAGTTAAGGATATAGGAAACAATTTATATTTTTTTTGAAATGAAAAATTCCCTAAAAACCTCTTCTTTAGGAATGGAGTTGATTGAAACATGAAAAAGTAATGGTTTTTCTGAAGGTGTTTTAAAATACACATTAAGGTGGTTCCATTTTAAATGGTTTTTAAAATTATTGGGCCTGAAAATCCTGAGATACAGAAATGTGTTTCTAGCACAGTACGGTGCGTAAAAGATCAGGAGTGAGCATGAAATATTGGTATTTTCATGCACGATATATGGGAGTTCATATTGTTCCATGCAAAGAATGATTCGAGATCAAAAAATCAAAAAAAAATGTAAAAGGTATGAACTGGGAAAAAGATTAATGATGTATGCAGATGATGAGGCTACATGAAAGAAACAGACATGCTAAAGGTGAAACGATATAGGGTTTGGTTTAATGCATCATAATCCTATACGACGTGCTAGGGTTTTGGACATCAGGGTTAGTGATTTCTATAAATAAGAGGTGACCCCTTCCCCATGTTAGATGCTTGACAAAAAATGAAACCTAGATATATGAATCACAGAAGAATTGTACACAAAGGTACTAGCATGAATTAATTGGATTTGTGTGAAAGACAAGGAAGTTTCATGGAATAAGTGAGGTGTGTGAAAGAAATAAGTGGCATAAAATAGGTTTTCTGTGAACAAATTAAAATCTTGCATGAAAGGCATTAAAGTTTCATTAAAGACACCTAAAAGGGTTCATGGAATATTTGAGTTTTGTAAAATCATTATGTTGTGTGTAAGGTAGTTATTAACAGCTTCTGGGTAAGAAAGAGAATAATTTTTTTAGAGACCGTATATGTGAATGTCTTTCAAGAAGAAAAAAACCAGTGTTATACCTTATTTTTTCAATGAGTGTGAACATGTACTATTATATTTTTTTCAAATTGTTAAATTATTTTTTGGGAATATCCTACTCATTGTATTTCACATAAAAGGATTATCCTATAGTTTATTTTGTGGTATTTGGTTATTTACATACCTTATCAAGGACCTATAAAATCATATATAGTAGTGAACAATGTAATTTCTTATGTTCTTTTGGATGGGTGTTTGGATTGTGATTAGCAAGAAAGAATCACTTTAATTAGAGGTGAAGGTTTTTTAAAAAATAATAGAATGTAAAAGAAAAAGATAAAATGGTTTCACCCCTCACCCTTTTAGAGATACTTGGATCCTAATTGGGATAGTTCAATTGGTATCTGAGGGATAGTTTCCCTTCATTCATTATTTGTGTAATTTTTTTGAAGAGAAGTTTTGATGGGGAATATAAATTGTGTTAATAGTAAAGGTATTATGATATGTGATGTTAAGAAATATCATATTTGGAAGGATATAATTATGCATTATCTTATGTAACGTGGGTTTGATGTTCTAGAAGAAACAACAGATGTATTTCGTCCTAGTGATGACAATGTTCTATGTACACCTATGAATAAGTAGAATCTTTTGAATTATGTAAGAGATAAAAATTCATTAGTCTCATCTATTTCTGAGAGTGCTTATTTAGGAATGAAAGATGTCTCTACAGCTAAAAAATCTGAGATAAGCTTATAAAAATCAATAAAGGAAATATAAAAGTGAATAAAGAAAAACAACAAATCTGGAGGATGAAGTATGAAGACTTGAAGACGGATGAGTATAAATTTATTAGAGAATTATTTACCAGGGTAATTGACTTTGTCAGTAAAATCAAATGTCTTGGTGAAAATTTAGAGGATTCTATAGTTGTTGAAAATAAAAATAGAATTCTTCTCTAAAAGTATGATTCAATAGTTTCATCATTAAAATATAGAGAACCTGAAACATTATCCCTAAATGATTTTAATAGAACTCATATTACTTATGAAATGAGAAGGTTGAAGTCGATGAAGATCAAATAAATATGATAGAGAAATTTCATTCAAGGATGAAAGGAAATATAATTCAAAAAATATATTTATTAAAGATTAATCTTTTGAATTGAATTTTAAAGATGAGGTTTTTAAAAACTTTTATGAAATTTAATCATTTTTTTATAGATTGTGAAAAGAGGTGCAAAAAATATCGTGAGAAACATCCCTTGAAATGTTTTGAATGTGGATTAATTATGCAATTTGAGGATAAATTTACTCAAATAAATAATTAAGAATACAATGATGAACATGAAATAAGTCCAAGAAGATCATCGAAGAAACAAGCTAACAAAGATAAATATTTTTCCAAAGGGGAGGATAAATAGATCTACAAATAAAAAATAAAATGATTTTTTTTCTAAAGATTATGAAGATGATGATAGTGATTCTAAATCAAAAAAATAAATTTGTGATAATGATAGAGAGAAAATATATATTTAAGTAGTCAATAATGAAGATTATGGAAGCCATGATTATAAATAAGAAGATACTCATATTGAACATAATCTGAAAGAAGAGTTGAATGAATGTTTGGGAAAGATACAAAGTCTTAAGAAGAAAAACAGGAAGCTGATAAATGAAAATTACTCATCAAACAATCAATAAGTCTTTCCTGATAAAAAATTCATTTCTTAAAAGAATATTGATTACCTGAATAATTCCCTTGAGAATGAATACAATTTTAATGATCATCTGGAAGTAAATCCGAAGGAAAAAACAAGAATAGTTGTAACTTTTCCAACATAAACTTTCTAAAGATAATGAATGTAATATAAGTTTCAAAAACTCTTTTATAGAAAATAGTAAACGTTTTATTGATAATGAAACTAATAAGGATAAACAAAAGTTATCTTCAAATGTTTAGATGGAATTAAGAATTGGTTCTGAGAAGAATAAATCGAAGAAAGCTATGTATGTGGCCAAAGTTAACAACACTAAAAAATAATAAGTTTATAATAATAATCAATATGAAACAAATTCTAATAATTTTGTTTTAGATATGTTTGGGATGAAATATGAATAGAATAATAAAGTTATTATTGAAAAAGGTAAGGATGATGGTTAACAATTCCACGTTTATAATGTTATTGAGAATCCTGATCACAACTCTAGTATGTATGGAAGCTTTAAAGGAAAATATTCTTGTTATGGATACTGCTGGTGTTTTGGTGGATTCGTACATACTAAAAATATGTGTTTCCTCAAAAAACAACACTACAACTATTCCACAGTTTATTGAGTACAAGGTATGAGGGAAACTCAATCCTCTCCAAAGAAGATGCCATAGAAGGATTTTTAGATTATTTCGGTTATGGTTGGTGTGAAAATAGAGAATACATTCCAATATCTAGAAACTATTTGTTAAAACTTTGATTAACCTAGACATATTAATAAGGATTTTATTGTTCTATTACAAGAGAAAAAAAAATTCATTAACAATTTGCAGAAGCCAGTGGTGAAGAAAGAAAAGGATGAAGAAAAATCTATTGTTGTAAAAAACATCATTGAATGCTATAAAAGGATAAAACCCATGAATTCTTGATAGTTGGTATTACTCTCAAATGATAGGATACATGAAGCTACTGAATAATGTGAAATACTTCAATGAAATAATAGTGATGTTTGGAAATAATGAATCCTTAAGGATCAAAGGAGTTGGATCCGCCATTATTGGGAAAGAAAATTTAAAATCTAGAAAAAAAAAATATATTGATGGGATGAAACAAAATATATTGAGAGTTTGACATCACTGTGATTAGGTTAAACATGTATCTTCATAAAAGGAGGGTTTGATGTGAAAACTGATGTAGATGTAAAAATGTTTACAGGAGGACAACGTACAAAAGGAAACTTGTTCCAAGTTGGTGAACTGAAAAACTCTTATTATTTGTGTATGACAGAATAAAATTAGTTCTAGAATAAAATTTTGGGACACATGTGTCAAAAAACATGATAAATTTATCAATGTGAGACAATTTTTGAGTTATTCCGGATATATCGAGAAGAAGAGATTTTTATTTCACTATTTGTCAAAAATGGAATATTACAAATTCAGTTCATAATAAAGATGACATTAGTTCAAAATGACCCCTAGAACATATGCATTCTGATATATGTGGGCCAATCAGAAAACAATCAAAAAACATATATAAGCACTTCATCACTTTCATTGATGTTTTTACTCATATTACTTGTGTTCTGTAGATGAGACATAAGACATATGCTCTGAAAATGTTTAAGATTTTCTGTAGAAAATAAAAAAAGTAATGTGAGTATTCAGTAAAGAAGTTGAGGGTTGATAATGATAGGGACTATAAGAATGAAGTGTTTAAAATATTTCATAAGTGGCATGAAATTATGAATTAGTTCAATACACCATACATACCTCAACAAAATGGGTTTTCTAAAAGAAATAATAGAATTATTTTAGAAATGGGGGGAACTATGTTTCTTGAACATGGTCTCCCTCATTATTATCGGAGGTAAGCTATGTGTATAGAAGTGTATATTATAAACCAATTTTTTTACTTTCCAAGATAAGATATGACTCCATATAAAATGTTTTATGGAATAATTCCATGTCTGAAACACTTAACATTTTTTGGGAGTTCATGCATTAAAAATAAAAAGGTGGAAGTCTTGAAAAGTTTGAGCGAAGAGGAGACGGTGGATTTTTTCTTGTCGACACATCAGGAGGAATAGAATATAGATGTTTAATAATAAAATAGTAATAATTTTACATTCTTCTATTGTGAAAGTTATTTAAAATTATGAGAATAAAAATAAAATCTCTGCTAATATAGATGTTGAGTAGGACAAGGAATGTTTTGGTAATAATTAATATTATGCTTCCAAAATGGTAATCATTCAGATGAAGATGAGTTAGACACACCTATGTCAAGTTATGATGATGAAATTAAAATATCTCATCATATACAAAGAAGAAAATCAAAGGCGTATAAAATTAATGGTTATCAAAACCAGGGGGTTCAAACAAGAAGAACAACAAATGTTGTTACACATACTTCATTGTATTCAAAAGTGGATCCAAATGAAGTGAATGAATCTTGTGATTATCTATAATGGGATTAGGCTAGGAATTAATACCTTTATCTTAACTAAATTAGTGAAATATGGGAACTCGTTCCCAATCCAGATAACAAAAAATGTATCGACACAAAATGGATTTTCTTGAACAAGCTGGATGGGGAATGAGAAATGATAGGGAAAAAGGACATTTTATTGTGAAAATTTTACTCACAAATTTAATGTGTATATTTTGAAGAAACATTTTCTTTGGTGGCTTGATTGGAAATAGTCAGAATCATTATTTCTGTTACATCACATTGAGGTTAAAAAAATTTCAAATGGACATGAAGTCTGTATTTATGTATGGGAATATTGATGAAGAAGTTTATATTTAACAACCTTGTGGATGTTTTGTTGGGAAACATGAAATTTATGTGTGTATTATGAAAAATTACTTCTATGGGCATAGAAAACTCAAAGGGAATGGTATTCCAAACTGGATACATGCATAAATAAAATGACTTTCAAGAAAGGAAGAGTGGACATTTGTCTTTACATTAAGGAAAGTCATGAGTTTTCCTTCTTCATAATTGTTTATATTGATGAAATTCTCTTTGTTGGAAATTATGAAAGATCTTGTGAAATATTTTCTGAAGAGAGGAGGAAGTTGATTGAGATTTTCTTGTAGGGTAAAATAAAATATTTTCTTGGATAATAACTTTTAACGAAGAAGAAACATATTTTTATTTTTCAAAAAAAATTTGCAAAGGAACTTTTGAAAAAAAATTCATAGGAAATTCAAAAACATCTATCACAATGATTTTAGAGGTAAAAAACATTTATAAAGATGTATAAGGAAAGGAAATCAATTATAAAGTGTTTCTCATATCGATTTGATGTCTTTTATAGCTTACTAAATCAACCCTGACATTTTTTATGATGTTATCTTATGTGAAATATTTTAGAGTTCTCCTAAATAAACATATTTTATTGTTATAAAAAATAATTCTCATATATATCAAAGGAATAAAAAAATTTCTAATCAGGTATGTTAGAATAGAAAATATTGAACTGTTTGGGTTCTCAGATGGAGATTGGGTAGGAAACATTGATTATAAAATATCCACAACATGGGGAGTTTTTATTCTGTGGAAATGTTGTGTTAGTTAGCACACAAAAAATAGAAATCAATAACTAATAGAATTAATGAAGAATAGTATGTTTCTGCCTCGTAAGATGCTACTCAACTAATGTGGATTAAGTCTAAGTTGGAATATTAACTTATTTATATGATATTACATATACTATTGTGGTGTGAAAATCATTGTGCTATCAAAAATACAAGGAATAAGGTAAAACATTCTCATTCAATAAATAAATAAATAATTTACCACAAAATAAAATCATATGTGGAGAATAATGAATTATTGTTGAAGTACATTCCATCATCAGAAATTTTTGCTTAAATTTTTACAAAATTGTCACAAAATGAACCATTTTCTAATTTAAGGTTGAAAATGGGCGTCCAACCTTATTCATATTGAGTTTGAGGTATGTGTTTATATACCCACTCTTATCTTACCTTTGGATAGTTATTCCAAGGGGAAATTTTTTTTTAAATCTATTCTTATGGTTTCATGTCTTGTAGTTGCTTGTGTAAATGGGGAGATTTGGTTAAGCTGTGAATCATTCATGTAAGTGTGTGATCTTTTCTAATAGTTTGTTTCAATAGTTGTAGGGAAGAAAATTGTATTCTATGAATGTTGAATAACTATATAATGCTGTAGGACAATGTATAGGAAGAAGTCTTGGAAGAAATATGTTTATGTTTTTTTAAAATTTTGAGGATGAGATTATTAAGGTATTCCATAGTCACTACTTTTAGACATCATTGAATTTTTTTCAATAAATTTTTTCACACATAATGCGTTATCTTGTATAGGATTTGAATTGTTGATAAATAATCCATTACTTGAGTTTACAAAGTTTAGTGATTTATGAATCTTGGTTGAAAAAAAAAATCCAATTTGGGAGATTTTTAGGACCAAGTTGGATGAAGAAGGAAGTATGAAGATTTTTCTTTTGTTGAATGGTGTCTTTTTTATCCAAGAGGATTAATGAATCCACTTTGTAAAATACATAAATAATCATATGATTCTTTTCTAGTATATATTTCTCAAATATCATATGATTGGATAAATTTTTATGCAATATTTATTAAGAAAAGGGGGAGAAAAGTTTATTTCAATAATATTCAATTTTAATTTGAAATAATGATGTTACTGGAAGATAAGGATGTTTTCATTACATTCCTTTGAAAATCAAAAGATGCTAAATTTTTTTGATCAAATGATATATATCATGATAGTGGAGTCATGATTAATGGAGAATAATGTTTTAGGAATAGTTTTTAGTGAAACATGACAATAGAATGGATGATCTCGAGGTGGTATAAAATAACATATATAAGGTGGATCCATTTTCCAGTGATTTCCAAAATTTTGGGCCTAAAAATCCATAGATGGATAAATTTTTTTTTTGGAAGAGTAAGGTTCAAAATAGATTTAGATTTTATGTGAATGATTTGTTTTGTGTGAAAGATAGAAGGGAGTATTGGAATGTTCCATTCCAAGCAAGATTCAAGATCAGAACATCAAAAAATGGAAAAGGCATGAAGTGTCTGAAATATTGAATATGTGTGTTGATGTTGAGGTTGTGGGAATGAAACATACACATTAAAGGTGATTCAAACTAGGTTTTTTCATGATGTGTTAGAATCTGGTATGGAACATTAGGGTTTTTCACATAGGGGTTAGTGATTCCTGTAAATAACAGGTGAACAACCCCCCCCCCCCCCCCACTTTGAGGAGCTCGAAACATAATGAAATCCATATCTTTGAATCTTAGAAAATCTTTATGAAATGGGGGTTTCACAAAAGAATTGTAGTTGCATAAAATATAAATATTTTTCCCACATAAAGAGAGTTGGATGAAAGAAAAAAGATTCAAACAAGAGGTTTTGGGTGAAAAAAATAAAGTCTTGCATGCAAGGAGATAATGTTCCACTTAAGACACATAAAATGGTTCATGAAAGATTTGATTTCATCTCAAGAATTAAGTTGGGTGCATGTTAGTTCTTACCTACTTATGGGTAGGAAAGAGAATAATTGTTTTGATATAAGATATTTGTGAATGTTTTTTAATAATCCCTGAAACATTATTCTACCCTATTTATTCTAAGAGGGACCACATGCTCTATTGGGATTTTTAAAAATTCTACACGAGTGTAAAAGAATATCCTACTCATTGTATTCCACATAAAAGGATTATTTTCTAGTGGATTGTGTTGTATTGTATTATTTACATACCATACCTAGAACGTAGTAACTCTTATTGAGTAGTGAATCAGGTAAATTCTTCTATTCCAATAGATGTGAGTTTGGATTGTGATCCATAGGGAATAATCACTTTAGTATGATGCGAAGGTTGTATCAAAAATAATGGAACGTAAATAAAAAAGTTATCATTGATTCACCCCCTCATGCTCTTAGTGATAAATGGATCCTGACTGGGAGACTTCAAATTGGTGAAAATAAAGGTTCTAATTATAAGTCCACATCTCTGCTTAGACGCTCCAAAAATTCCTCACACAAGAAATCATGCCATAAATAGTTTCTTTTTCTTTCGAATGTATGAGTATTGACTAATCCCCTAAATCCAAGAAACTTTAATCAACACCAACTTCATAGGAAGAGATGGAAGATCTCAATGATGAGGAAAATAAATAGGAAGATGACATCAAGGATGTCCATATATCATTTGAGAAAGGCTTCTTCTCCACTATTTATGAACTCAAAATAATAACTCTAGGTTGGGATGAAGATATGTGACCGACAATGTTCAGTGTGTCTATGACCTTTGAAGAACATGAGGTATATAATATCATCTTGAAGAAAACTTATAATGTGTTTTACTATAATTTATCTTTGATTCTTGGTCGCGAGCCTAAGGTGGCCACCCATCACATGGGTTTTCCAAAATACTATTTGTGGAATAAACATTCATCCAAGAAAACACCCCTACTAACACCTCCAAAATTGAGGCAGAAGTGGATAATCTATCAACGCCGACATCATCTGAGAGTTAAATCATTGAAAATTTATTTCCAACATCAAGACAATAAAAAAGAATAATAATGGGGATATTAGAGTCTATAACAACTTCAAAGATCTCAACAAGCATTTTTCAGAAGATGACTTCTTGGTAGCAAAAACATCACTCCTAATTGATGAAATATATAGTTATCAATCCATCTTTTTAATGTATGGTTATTCAGGGTACATAAAAAATTAAATAGCCCCAAAATTTGAAGAATCCACCAACTCCAATCCACCATAAGTTGTATTATTCTATTGGGTAATGCCCCTTGACTGGAAGAATTCTGGAACCACATACCAAAATTCTATGCCCCACATCTTCAAATCCTTCCTTGGAAAATTTTTTGAATACTATATTGAAGATCTAGTGGTTATGTCCTAACAGTGTATATACCATCTCGTTCTCATTGAAACCATCTTCCTGAAGCTGTAACAATATAACCTCTAGATGAAACTCTTAAAATCTTATTTTGGGGTAACATAAATAATAGTTTTTTCGATTCATTATAATCCATCATAATTTAGAAGATGAAGCTTAGAAAAAAATCTATCCTTTTCATGTCACCTTCTCAACCCATTAAATAGTTTTGAGGACTTCAAGGATACATGGTATACATCTGGGGCTCTGTATTGAACCATGCAGTAATGTATCTGACCTTCACCAAACGAATAAAAAAGTGGGTCACATATCTGTGGACCAATGAATTTCAAGAATCATTAGAAAATATCCAGAAATACCTCTTCATATCATTGGTATAAATGTCTCATGTTTAGAGAAATAATCTTATTATATATGTGATTGAATTGGAGCAATCATTGTGTTCCTTCATTAGGAAAAATAATGATGATTGAATTTAAAACAACCATTTTTATCTCTGTCAAACTATGTTCTATACTAATAATATTTAATCAAATATCGGGAAAAGGTCTCTAGAATTAATCTTCATTGTTTAGAATTTGATGCACTACCTTCAATACCATCTTTTTTATTTGGTCTCTTGAAATATCCCAATTTAATAAATCTTTTGTCATCCTAGGTTGACAAGATTTAGGGCACAATGGGTGGTTATTCTCTAGAATTTTTATATACAATGTGTTCCATAGAAAGTATTGAAAGGATAGTCCTTGGCATTTTTCTTTGATGAAAATTCGTCTATAGAAAAAACATTGTTAAAATACTGAATATCTATATGAGGATATATTCTATATTCAAGGAGGGGACCAAATGTTAGAAATATATTTTTATGGAGTATCCCGAATCCCAATGGGGAGGATGATGGAAGGTCTTTTTCTTAACGTGGTTTAGTTAGAGATCATTATTATCTGTATAGAAAAATAAGTCTTTCCTTAATCCTTCCCGTTATCAAAAGGATATACTAATAATGATGCAGAATATCAAGCCCTCATTGGAGACCTAGAATTGGAAATCCAAATACCAGTGGACCACTTAGAGGTGAAGGTCATTCAGAGTTGGTAATCAAAGCAATCAAATTGGATTACACCATTAGAAAAAAGGACCTAATCACCCTCCTTGATTATGTCACGGGTTTAATGGAGGAATTCCCCTAAGATCCAACATTGACTCTTGTCTAGTAATCATTGAATTCCCAGGTATATGCATTAGAGAATGCAGATACAACACTAGAAAATCCAAACTAGTGTGAAATGATCATCAATATTTCCTATGACCAAAGAGTCTCACCATTTCTTCAAGTTATAATTGAAGTTATTAGTGAAGTCAATCCAATTGATGAAACATATGGTCCCACCCCTATGTGAATGATACCAATCATGGACTACCATCAAGATGTAGTACCCCCATCAGATAGAATCTAGAAAAAGAGAAAAACTAAAAGTGATCAGTCAACATAACTCTTTATGATGTCCCAAATCACCAGAAAGACCTCTATAAACAATCCATTGAGGGATTCATTCTTAGATGTATTGATGGATAAGAGACTACTACTTTCATTAAGTATGTTCACACCAAAACCTATAGCACCCACCAGTTATGGATCAATCCTTCCCATTTGAAGACTTATATACTACTGGACCATTATGACACAAGATTGCATAGAATTCACCAAGAAGTTTTATTCCTGAAAAGTGCATTCAAACATCATCCATAACCCCCCCCCCCCATTCCTTTATAGATATATGAATACTCCTTACAATTTATTATATGGTTAATGTTTTTTTGGGGCCATACCCTCTAGATACGGCCATAAAGTTCAAATAAATATTCACTGTTATGGATTTCTTCTCCAAATGGGATGAGGTAATTCCCCAAAAAAAATTTAGGGATAAAAGCATTTTTAGATTCATGAAAGCCATCATCAATACCAGATATTTTGTCCGTAATACAATACTGATTCGAGATAACAAAAAATTATATTCCATTGAGGTGGATAATCTATATCTTGATTACAATATCAAACCCATCAATTCATCTCGCTATCATGCAACTGATAATGGAAAGATAGAAACCTTTAAAATGGACCATTAAAAAATACTCCCTAAGATGGTGGATAAAGATAAAAAACATTATCCTAATAATCTCTTTCATTCCTTATGGGATTACCAGACCAAAACTCGTACAGCCACAAGTGTGACCCCGCACTCACTGGTATATGGAATAGAAGTTGTCACAATAATTTATGTCCAATTTCCATCTCTCTATATTGTCATATGAGAATAGTTATCCACTGGTGAGTAATCCACGAAATTACTGTATTAATTGGAGTGACATAATTAGAATCTTTTGAACACCTTGCATCACGTGGTGGTGTATCAAAATCAAATAGCAGAGGCCCTTAACAATAAGTTAGGCTGTTGTTTATTCTTCCGAGAAGAACTAGTATTTGTCCTCTGGTATCTAAGTATACCAAGATAGAAGCCTTAAAATCTGGAACCAATGTTTGAGGGACCTTACTCCATACCCAAGGTCCACTCTAATAGAGCTTATTCCTTAATCTCAATGTGCAAGGAGCTCATCATGACCCCAACCATTGAAAGGTTCCTAAAATATATATTTTTTGTAATTACACAATGCACGTCTCAGCAGCAAGATTTTAAACGGTTGTGTTGGTATATCTAAAATGAACCTAAAATTTATTAAACTAATACTTAGTTGGTGAAATTAAACTACATAGTACCCTATATAGTTCAAGATTTATTATTCTAAACTGGGTAGAATATTGTCATCGTCGTACGTTGTTAAACTACATGGTTCCCATCCTCATTGCATGACATAAAATTGTGAAAAATTAGAATACATGTTTGAGCAGTTCATAACCTTTGGTGCTAGTAACCCTATAACACCTTTATTAAATAACTACATGTTTCTTGATTATTTCTCTAACAAGATACGTAGTGACACCGAGGTCATATACAATTGTCCATATGCAATATTCTTTTCCCGGTCAGGTTGTCTAAGTCCTTACCTTAAGACACTAAACTACATGGTTAACATCCACATTTCATGATGATAAACTACAAGATATTATAATAACTCTATGCGGTTTGATTATCATTCCAACGAGATATGTTGGGATGCCTAAATTTTTTAGACCATGTCCGTTCACAAGAAGAATAAAAAAAATTTCTACCTATGTACTGGTAAGACATGCAAATGGGAATATTTTCAAGAACTATGTGTCACTAAATTATCATTACAATGAGATATATAATGATTTATGGATCATACCTCATGGCTCAAACCCCACAAAATATAAAATCCCCTATCCTTCACTTGTGTTTTCTTTGTGTAATGGAAGATTCCTTTACCACTCCTTGTTTATCACACCGAGAATAGCCCATGTTGGCATAAGAATTTTATTAAATAAGTTCCCTACATAAGTAAGGAATATCAATTTCTATTGACTTTATCATGGTCCAAGCTTAATGAACTTAAAAATAACATTATATTTCATCATCACATGATGATAAACTTAAAATTTTCCTCAAGAAAAATATCTGTCTTGATTCACATTCTAATGATATTTGTAGTGGAATCCACATCATTAATCCTAGAAATAGCTGCAACATAATATGGGAAGTTCTTCGACTCTCTTATATATGAGTCAGATCTAAATAAAGGGATTTAGTATGGTGTATCACCCCTTTTGTGAACAAATATTTTACCCCCCTCCCCTCTTCTCCACACATGAGTTATATCCATATGAGGAATCATTTTCCAAACTATGTGTGTCTTGATTCTCATTTTAACAAAATACGTAGTGATTCTCATTTAATATACTCGGGTCCAGCCACAATATTCCTTCATTTTTCACATCAATTCACCTTTTTCCTAACTTCATGAATTTAAAATGGAAGGATAATGTCATTTTTGAATGAATTTAAATTCCACGGTACCTTAAGAACCATATGTGTCATGATTCTTATTCTAGCAAGATACATAGTCAAAACATTACATCATATCCTAATCCCATACATTGGGTAAAGAAATATCCCCCGCTTCTATATAAAAAAAAGAAATATGGAGGATAATTTAATTTGGGTCCCCTCATTAGGGGGTCCAAAATGGATATAGAGAATTCCCCCTTCTACATATGAGTCAGATCCATGCAAGGAACTCTAAAATTCATGGAAAATATTGGTTCAAATGCTTCCATTATACACAGACAAGTCCCTTAAACATTACATACTCCAAATCTTGGAAACATTAAAATATTCATAATATTTCTATAGCTACCTTCAATAGATCGACTTATACCTAAGGACTCATTTTCCTAACAATTTAGTAACACTCCCTGGTTTTCTATGCATAAAGTCACCCACAAAACAGGTTTTTTCTGCCATAGGATATCACTATTTTAAAATCCATAAACATGCCCCAATTGAATTTTCATAATTTATCCCACAAAATAGGTTTGTCCACAAGTGATAACATATCCATTGGGAGAATATTCTTCTGTCTTTGTGAATATCGAAGTCATAATATTAGAATATATGATCCAAATTTAGTAGGTGGTCATCCCTGAGATACATGACCCATATCCTTTTTCTTGATCTTAGAATGCCTAAGATTAGGGGTTTATAATTTCCCAACTCATGTTTAAAGTATTACAGAATGATTTTGGTCTGGTAGGCCACATACCACTTATCTTTACCATAATGTCGTGATCCTAGTCATATGAACTGAAACCATGGCACTATATTTCCCATTCAGGGGTGATACCGACGTAGAGATCCTATTCCCCCAATTATTTGGTAATTTTGAATTGAAATGAGTATTTTGAATTTAGGTTCTTTGGTTCCCCAATACCGAACATTGTTTCTAGGTAATCTTGAATCTATATTAACTTCCATCGGTAATGAGAAAAAGAATTTCATAATTCCTAAGAACACATTTTTCTGACTATGTTATAACATGACTTATTTGGATTTGATTCAGTATCCCACCTTATTTTAGGGCCTATAATCCAATGGATTCCATAATTTTACTATGAAGTAACTCGACCTAGTTGGTGTGGCCTAAATTCTCCCACAAAGGGGGGTTTCAACTATTGGTAACATTTTCCTCCAAAGAGAGCTCCTCTATAGCCATGATCAGTTTTCCCCATACCATTATCTTGATCCAGAGATATCAAGATTATATCTTAAAATATTCAAATACCTATATATAAAGGTAATGGTGAATTCATGGATATATTACCATGAAACTGAATAATTATTAAATATTCATTCAAATATGAATAACATAAATTATAGACCCCTAGTTCCCTTGTTGTATAACAATAACTTTTTTGTAACATGTTAAACTACACGGTCAATGTCTTGGTCACATGACATTAAACCACCCAATTCTTCAACCCTTTTTGAGAAAGGGTCCTTCCCCTCCTCTCACATAAATCATATAATAAAATGTACCCCCCTTCACCCATTCCAAATTCATGTATGAGAAGTTTTATATTCATGGAAAATTCCAATACATGTACCCTCCATATTCTCAGTCATCATCTCTTGGTAAAACTACCCATCGTAATCTTTAGAAATATGTATCTCTATAAAATCCCTTCATCCAACAATAATAAAATGTAGTAATTCTTAATAAATCCTTTTCATGACTTTGTTGTAACTTGTCACATTTTGATTTTGATATTGTCTAATGCAAAATAGGTTTGTTAACCAGTGGTAACTTCATACATAGGAGAGACCTCATGTATTCCAAAATATCATATTTTATATTTGGAACCACAAAATCAGGGCTAAAAATTCCCCTTGGGGTATTTGAAGAATAATCGAAAATTCTTGGCCAACAAGACTTGTTTGGACCGCTATCCCAAAATGCCTGGTCAAATCTATTATACCAAAAACATTTGTTACTCCAGTAAATCTTGCATGACATTAGACATCCATGAAAAAAAGACATTGTACTCACCAGGTTGAATACCTACAAAGGGAACTCTAGATAAAAGTAGTCTTGCAGCTTGCTAGACTTATTCTCAACATGATTTACGAATGAATCAAGAAATAAAAAAAGAAAATGCACAAAGACCTGTTAGGATAAAACCCATAAAGGATATCCAAAATAAAAACAGTGTCTCGCCAACTAAGTATCCATCATATTGGCCTCAAGAATAAATTAGGTCAATGAAACCAAATACTTAATGTTTGTTTCTTTTTTCATATAACCCTAGGAATAATAAAACTATAATCACTAGGCCCAATTTCTTAGTAAAAAATTTGAGCATCCTTCCATAATTGAGAAACTTATAAAGCTAACTAACTGATGTTGTAATTCATCAAATTTCCCAAAAATTACCTTAGAGTTAGATTCTGTTCGTTCCAAATGAAAATATATATGTTTGGTTTTTTTATGATAATTTAAAATTTATTCCACCCACATTTCTATACAAATCATGAAGGTATCCTCACATAGACACCAAATTTAATGTTTCAGTTGAAATTTAATTTTATACCAGAAGGAGAAGATTGGATTTACTGGGGTCGTGACCCAAAATGTCCTCGACCACAACTAAAAAGTTCATGGTGGGACTCTCAATTTTTTATTGGGGTATATAAATTTAGTGAATGGAATAGATAAAAAGGGCTAAGACCACAACCCAACAATTATCATGATTAGGGGTGTGGGGGCGCATCCCCCAAGGCATGGAGCAACGGGTTCACCCAAGTCATTCTCCCCCATGGTCATGCACACACCAACCATGTGTCCCGAGAGACTAGTATAGGTCTACACCAGATATCTCAGAAGGCACAGCCTAGGGTATATGGAACCAATGCGCACCAACCCTACGCAAACAAAACAAATGACCCTTGTGTGGGACATGAGCACTAGAAACTAATGCCATGTTCATGCATGGACAACCTTTACACCTAGGGTCCAATATTTTCCATTAAATAGAAATGTGGAGATCTTAATTTGTATGTGAAAAAACCCAGATAACTCCATGTTCTCTTCTCTCCTTAGTCATTTTCCATGATAATCCATAACCTTCCAGGTAAGCCTCCAAAACATGAAGAAGAATGAACTATGAGGTAGTAGAACCAATGTCCTTATAGGGTCTAAAATACATAATACCAATGCAAGGAACTCATTTCAAAAATTTTTAATATCACTGCTATGAGGTACCCTTCCCTAAACAGGTAAATGCAGGAGACCCTTTTAGAAACACCAGTGGAAACCCTTGAGGCACTAAGTGAAGAATCTCCCAAGTGTTGTTTGTCCAAGACATATGTCACTTAAAGTAACTTCAACACGCGTAGGCTGTAGCACCCCAAGCTTTTATGATATGTCTCTTTAAAAATATATTTATTTTCATTTATAGCTTAAATTACACACAATAGAAAGATTAAATGAACAATGATATACAGTTAAAAATCATTATTTTAATATTACTGTTATTAACTAGTCATTAAATTGATGGGAATTAATAGTTTTAAAAAAATTATGAAATCTATATGTTATATATTTAATCATGATTTTTTATATTCCTCCACTTTATCTAATAGGAATAAGATAAGAACAAATATAATTTTACTCATAAAATTAATATCTTTCTATAGGTATTTTTTCCCGCCTTTTAATGGGGAACTTATTTTAAAACTAAAATTTTACATTTTTTAAAATTCTAGTTGACAATATAAACTTCATTTTTGAAATTGGAATAAAAAAATTAACATTGGTTGAATTTTTGGTATTTTCTTGAAAAATGTTATTTTTAATGAATAGTGAAAAATACTGCATTTTTATTGAAAACTGACTTTTCATATAAATAATTTATATTGTTATATTATATTTTAAATTAGATTTAAATAAAAATAATATCAATTATATGTCTAATAATAAAATTTACATCATTTGGTTCATTTTTATATTTAATTTTGGTATAAAATCCATTCAAACATTTAAACATTTTCACTTTAAATTCAGATTTTCTCACCCTCTCTACGAGATTAAATTTAAATTAATTTTATCCAATTCTGGGTTTTTATTTTTTAAATATTGATTAAATATTTTTAATCTTATGGTCAAAATTTATAAATATACTCCTTTAATTTTTTGGACAATATGAATAGTAAATTTAGTATTTTTATAACCACGTTAAGGGTAAATCAAGTAATTCTGGGTAAAAATATTATTATTTTATAAATTTACTCTAATAGTGGTAATAATTTTTTTAATGAGTCATTTTAAACAAAAATAAATATTGGGGTCTGTTTCATGGCCTCATGCAGCCACCTATATTACTTTAAGTCCTTTATAGTATTTTATATTAAGAAATGTCAAATATGTCAAACTTTAGTTTTTAATAAGTATTGAATTTTTAATATGTGTTTGTGCAGAACATATCTCCTTTTAAAAATATTTATCTGAAATATAATATGTTTATCTTCATCATGAAAATTTATTTTTAAATTTTAAGAAATAAATGATTACCTTAAAGGGTTACAGAAAAATTATATTGTAATTGTTTAATTGTGGATAATATAATATAAATGATTTTAAAAATATTTAAAAAATAATAATTTTAGATAATTAATAACATCCACAAATTTTCTAGATTACTTTTACATGTTAGTGATATTTTAAATGTATTTTTTAAAATATATCTTTTTTTGGATTTTTTGAAACGTCAATGTAATGAATAGTGTCAAAAGTTTCATTAATTTTTTGTTAAAATAAATTACATTATATTAAATGATATAAAATTTATAAAAAAAATCCTTCAAACTTATAAACATAAATTTAAAAAAATTATCCATTATTTATTTATGGTTTTTTTATAGTAATAATATTGACCATCAAAGAGTAAAAATCCATGTTTTCTCAATAAGAGTGAAAAAAATTAAATAATGGTTAAAGCGAAACGATAAGTGTAATAATATGACATAAACATTTATATAAATTATTTTTTGAGATTATTTTTCACCATTCAAATATTATATTTTAATTAACTCATATTTAATCCATTTGGAATTGATTATTAATTTATATTGATTTAATATATTAAGAGCTTCCAAAAGTGACCCTCACCTCAATTATAAAATGACACATCCTCCCTCACATATTCCCGCCACATTGAGCCATCTAGCTTAACAAAATCCATCCAATTTCTCTTATTGATAGTATTTTACATGTTTTTGACATCCTTGTCTTAAAACAATACTAACCCTATATCCTTTAAGAAGTGATCTAACAGAAGTTATCCAAAGAAGATGTAATTTTTTCTACCAACTCATTCATGTTCATTTCTTCTTCTACATCCTCTTCATGTGTTTTTTCCATTTTAAAGTAATAAATCCAATATTATATATATGTAGAGATGTTTTTATGATTATGTTACAACCATATTCCTCCTTTTATCCATATTATTAAATAAGAATACACCACCCGTGCGTATGTACGACTTACATTGTGTAATTTTTTTTCATCAGCACTTTACTTGGATGGGTATAATGATGAAAATAATGGATATATATTCATATATATTAAATATTATATTATATTGAATATGTAAAAAAAATTATATACCATACACTTTATTAACATTTCACCATTAAGGCAATTATTTAGTCGCTCGTGCGTACGTAAGACCTACCATCTTCACAATTCAATGTGATTCATTTTCAATGTCAACCAGTAAATACTGATTAAAAGAAATTATTTAATGAATAAATATGAAATTCAATACCTTAATATCTTTTTGGAGATTATTTTTCTGTATATTATGCTACAGAACTGAGACTTTCAAGACAAAACAAGCATAGAAAAACATGAAAAGTAACACCCAAAACAGTGAATTGAATAAAATATTATTAATAAATTAATGGAAACAATTTATAAGGGGATAACATATGATAACATAAATATTATTATGATTTTTTTATAATTAAAAAATATATATATAACCACTATGAAATAGTTTTAGACTTTTATGGAATAAATTATATCATTGGTAAAAGTATAATTAACAATCTGATAATATATCGAGACTGTTTCTATTTAAGTCTCTAATGGGGAATATTATTCTTCCACTTTCAGTTTTGTAAAATTATTTTTTAAAATGGTTTTAATATTATCCTATGAATGTTTAAAGACTTTTTACCAATGTTATAAATTTTATAAAAGGGTGGAAAATGAATATTTTTGTTGTTTTCAAAATGAAGTACTCTATGATTTTTCCACAAAAATATGGAAGTAATGTTTTATTTAACATATGTGAAATGAGAGGATTTTTACAAAGGCATTATGGCTTATTGTGTTTAAGATTCTTTACACATTAACAAGGTTGTTTTCCGTGAAAATGTTTTCTTTTATAATTGAATGACTTTTTAACTAATTAATTTCAATGTAAAAGGGGAAATTTATCTCACCATTTTTTTAATAATTTAATTACATTATTTTATCCTATGTAATAATACATTGTTAGATATTGTTCTTAATAAGGGTTGATCTCTATTGATAACATCTACAATATTTTATTGATTGTATTATGATCAGTTTTATTGTGGATATGATATTTTAACATCATTCATCATATTACACTGGATGGTTTATGATTATTTTAATTGATTGGTGGAAAGTTATTAACATTTAATATGATATTATATGTTTATCATGTTTCATCCCTTTCAAATGAGGAATGCATTGGAAACAGTAATGAGAGGCGGGGGGGCCACAATATCCCCTTGTTGCATTGGTTGGTCTCATGATAAAAACTAGTTTAGGTATTGGCTAAGGACCTACCCGTTTATATATGTTGTCTTGGATGAAGCCTTAATGGTATATTTATAATTTCCATCATTATGAATTCCCTCATTATGATATTAGTTATTGATATTCCATGTGATTATTCAATTAGTATAATATCGATGGTTATGTTCAATTATCATGTGATTATTTATATGGAATTATTTGATTATAATTTATTCTTTCCATATTATGCTTTTGACTATGTCTAAATGGATTTTTATTTTTTTATTAACCTTGACTCAATTTTATTATTTTATATTCATGGTATCTTCTGTTTTATGCTTACCTATACTGATCATCTGATCTCACCCCTTTTTATGAATTATTTTTCCAGGAAACCAAGATTCATAATATTATTGACCTGCAAGGATAATCTAGGAGAATAATGTTATTCTTAAAGTAATAATTTTTTTGTATTTTATATTTTCTATTAAAATATATGTTTCAAAAAAGTGTCTTGTTTTTCAAAACATCTAAACTATTTGATCTCTCGGGAAGTGATTCCTTATATAATATCAAATTTTAATAAATAAACAAAAAACTATGGGCTATTGGGGTTTAAGTATTTACACAGTCCTACCTGTAAAAAGAACTCTCATCTCATTCAGCTTTACCTTCGTGAAGTTTTCTAAGGTGTGTAGGAATACCCTACGTGAGACCCCTAGATCGCCCCAACTCTACCCTACATGAGCCACTTCTCAGACTCTCTTCCAAGACATCAATGGTAGTGTGCCTCTTCCTTTCTATCCTTTTTCCGAGAGGGACCAAACTGAAAACTCTACCAAAGCCTCTAGACATGGAACCCCATGGAAAGAGGTACACCATCATGTATCTCATTTTGGTATGTGTTCTTCTGGTCAGAGGAGTCTCATTGTTTTCCCACCAGATGAGTAGGGTCCTCGACGTGCATTTCAATATGAATTTCTTCAGTCATCAGAACCCTAACCATGGGGGAGTTTCATGGAACTCCAAGTATTAGGTATTATGGTTAAGACCATTTCCATCCCTGGTCAACTCTCAGTCCCAAGGCCTCTAGTTCTAGGAGGGTTGTTTGAGGATCACACATGCCTTTCCCTTTTATATATAATGATATCCACCTCCCCGAACCAATTTTAGGGCATCCCTCCAAAATAAATCCACTATCATTTCTTCTAGGAACATTATCAACTCATTAATTAATCCATTTCTATACCCATGGGTCAAAAAGTGGAGACATGTATCTCAAACCCCCCTTCCCTCTCTCCCATTGCTCTAACGGTACAACGAGTGGGGGAATGGTAACTATTGAATTATTTCGTTCCCTATCCCTTTGGTTGTTCATATCATCCATAATTGAACATAGTAGAATGTGTGGTTCTCCAGTTCTACTACTTTTCCTTGTTTCAGACATCGAGAATGACTCACATCGTCTTAGTGTTTGGTGGTAATCATGGAATCCACATGATCCCAACACTATGGAATAATATTCAAGAATCATCTTCATTATGGGCATAATTCCATGTGTAATTTCCAAATCAACAAATCATGGCCCTCCTAAATAGAATATTCCCAAATCTTATCACCATATTCATCACTATGGGCATCCTCCTGCAAAGTAATCCCCAAAAAAATCTCCAATCACTATAAGAATACTCCTCTAGAATAATAAATAAACTAAACCTCCAATCACAAGGGAAAACTCTTCAAGAATAATCCACATTATGGGAATCATTCCAAGTGTAAGTACCAACTCAACCAATCATGGGCCTCCTCTTCAGTATAATCCCTAACCATATCACTATGCTAATTATTATTGGAATCCTCCCTAAGAGTAATCTAAACACCAAACCTACAAAACATATGGGAATCCTCTTCAGAAGTAATCCCAAATAAATACCCTAGTCACTATGGAATAATTTTCCTGAATAATCTAACTAAATTTTCTCAGGGGCCATACTCCCCAACAAGACGAACATGAGGTACTCCATCAGCATGGATCCTCACAACCGAACTATATTGGTTACAATTCCTTTCAAAAGAATACTTATGAATCCCATTTAATGGGTATCATTCCAACATCAAAACAAATACCATCTCCCTTGATGATGATATACTTAACAGCACTTCACTGTGGGTCTGGAAACTAGAATCATCATAATTATGAACAATGAATTAATATTTATTACATAAGAGGATACCATTTATGGAGAACGTCATATAATTATAGATATATCCATTAATAATGAACCTTGGATACATATATAATATTCTTAGTTCTATATATTCTCATAATTTATTTTTAATTAAAGGGTGACCCACATCATAATTAGGAATTAATGAAAGATTAAAAAAAATCTTAAATCTATAAGACAGTCATGGAGTATGCAACAATTCCCCCTAAAAGGGTGTTATGAGCCTGATGTCATATCCTCTCAACCAATGTAAGTTCTTAAGAATCATTTTCCAAAATTCCTAGTGAGTACATACCTTTGGAATGTAGGTCCCTCATGGACATATAACTCCTGTGTGTTTTCAGCTCCCTGAATAAACCCCATTAAAAACCATCCAAAAGGGGAGTGGATATGTGTTTGACATAAAGGTTATTCCACCAATACCAGAAAATGTACTTCCAACCCTGAAATGGAAATAATGAAAGAAACAAAAAGGGTGAACATGACAGGAATCCTTAACCAAGATGATGGTGTCACCCACCTATCAGACCCCTTTTTCTCCCAAAATGAAAGAAGAACAAACATGACTATCAATAATGAATGTGTTAATTCAAATGAAGAGCTACATTGATGGGTTTTTGTAGTTTGTGTTTATCATCTATATTCCCACCACATTATCTCAGAACTCCATTCAATCCAATAGTATCTTTCTAGTTTATGCAATTGCATGTCCATCCTAGCTTTCATGTCGGATCATAGTCTGAGCATAAGATTCCATCAACAACCAAGTATATTCAATTTTGGGTTTTGAATTCATTGATCTAGGATTATAACTAGAACATTACAATATAGACCATGTAGACTGTTCGATAGGCCCTCCAACTCCCAAATCACTACTGATCATCCAGTTAGTGACAATTAGTGGTCTAGAAGCATTCATAACCTATTATTGTATGCAACCATTTCAGGAATTTATCCATATAACACAATAACCAGTACCTCACTTTTAATAGAGAGGTGGATCAAGAGGGCATGGAAAACCACATCCATTTGACACTAGGGTCCTTCCAAAGGTATCCTGTAAGTAGTTGCGGGTAGTAACACCACACGAAAATGAATCCTAAACATGATGAGTGTGCTATCAATGGAATTCTGTCCCAGGTCATTCATACACAATTTTGAATGAAACCCCATAGGGGTAGCAACTAGACAATAGGGAGTAGAGTCACACCTCTCTCCCCTCTATATAAGACCACCAAAAATATTTGTTGGAAAATTCCTAGAAATAACACACTCTCCTTCCCTAATTCAGTAATCTAGCAGAGTCACGTTGAATCATCCAAGGATGCCTACCATTGATATCCAGCATCTCCCTGAAATCAGAAACAAAAACCTATCTGCACCCATAAATCCCTTCATCCATGTTTGGTGGAAAATGGTAAGAAAATGCACACACCTTTCTCAAATCATTAATACTCGAAATAGTTTTTTCTATGAGCATCTAGGTAGATCTACTGAAAAATATTCATGATGTACATGGAGTTACTCAACCCCATATTCTCACATATGAGTAATATTAGTATCCATTGATAGGAAATGGAAGATAGGAGTAGGTACATACCCCTGATCCAGATTCATAATGGGGATATATTTTTTCTCCAGTTGTTGAAGTCTCCAAGAATATCCTGAAAATGGTGAAAGGGAATATGCAAATCCCTACCCACATCCTAAAAACCTGCTAGTACCTCACAACGTAGACAACTGTAGGGATAGTGGGATGAACACAAACCTCCATCCCCAAAAATGATTTTTCTCACCAACATTTCACCCTGTAGTAGACACATAAGTTTTATCCTATCAAGAGGTTCATGGGGAATACTCCCCCTGAATATATTTCCAATTGGACCGAGAACAAACACTTGTTCGAATACGATGAAATAGACCCATTACAATAACCACTATGAGGTAGGCACAAACCCCTTCCAAAATTTTAGAATCCATCCATAATATTCTAGAAACAACTCGGGATCTAGTCAAGAAAACTTCTACACTTGAAAACCACTTCACCTAGAAATTGGACCCATCCTCTCATAAGAAGGAATCCAAATAGAAGCTTCATAAGAGATTACTAAAACTGGAAGATATAATATAAAATCCTTCTCTACTTAATCATGGAGTTCATGAATCCGTCAAATGATTATCTATGGAAGCTCAAGATCCTATTTTCCCATTACTAAATTATGAGGGATGTAATAATAATTACAAAAGTCATCCTCTCACACTTCACAATGAAGGATTTATTCATTTCCATATTCAGATCATTTTCAAGGGCCTATCTCCCAAAGAGAGTAATGATAACCTTCCACATGGTAAGAAAATAAAATATTAATAGGGTGTTCCTTTTTTCTATAATCCATCATTTTAGTTCTGCCCATTATGTCCTACCCTATGAAAGATCTCTCTACAGTATTGTTTCACATCTTCAGGAGGGTCCTACCCTTGGTGATATAGCAATGAGATATCACACCTACCATGAGGCACTATAGATAACAAGTCTTGTCATGTATGATTCTTTATAATTGACTACTCAAATTATTTCCCAATCAGAAGACAACCCATGGTGATAGTCATTTTTCGAACCACCCTTGGATTGCCTGCCTTCCAATAGGACAAAAGACATCACTACCGATTGTTCAGTTTATGATAAAGTATAATGAAATCATCCAATTAGGTTGGAAAATTTTAATGAATCTCTAGAAAAATACCAAGATGAAATACTAAAATTAAGGAAATAGCTAGCTAAATACGATATACCATTCAGGTTTGGGACTTTATCCACCTCTGAATACATAATTATAGATGTCTTTCAGAATACTTTCTATGTGAAATATACCTTAATATATGGAAAAATATTCTTCACATGAGAGAAAACGTATTACCATATGATGAGTATCAAAGTCGCGTCAAAATAATTGAAGGTATTAAATAAAAAATTGACTTGGAAACTCTTATGGATATATGACATCCAGTGTTTGGGAAACTAAAGGAACCCTTCAAATGGAATTCATCAGCATATTAAAAATATTGTGATAGTTGATCATTGATTCCCCATTTGGTATTCATATAAGAGGATGGGGTGGATAGAATGTGTTACATTTCACCACACATTCTAAATAGAAAAGCCCACCGAATGTTGAATTATGCAATGTCATAGAATTATTTCAACTTTAATAAATGAACTCAATTCACAACTGATGATATTATCAACAAAAAAATCCCCACAAAATTCTCAAAGACAATGGTCTAGAAAAGAGTGGGCTATTGAAATACTTTTGCACCAGGTATCTGTAAATATCGATCAAGCATATGGCTATGGGTTAGTCTACTTCTAGATAGAGAAATTTTTGTAAAAGAAAAATGATATTCAGAAGTGGGTGATTTGGGGTCATATCATATGATACACTCATTCCATGATTAAATAAAACTCTTTAAAATTAGAAGGGAACCACGAAAGTATAATCCACAGTCGTTCAAAATCCACCCAACCATGCCAGTTGAAGGTATTTTTTAACACAACATTTGAAATTGACCAACCATGACTAAAAAGTTGTGATTTTTTATTGGGAACATCCTCATCCCTTAGGGATAGGGGCATTTTCACCAGAGTAATCATTTTATTAGTATAAATCATTCTTCTCTTGATTTGGGGATACACCATAAAATGGATCCTCGGATCATACCATCCCTTGATCTTATTTCTTCATTAGGAACACAAATGAATGAACTATATAGAGATTCCATTTGGATTACCATCCACAAAACATCAATCGGAGAATGAGAAATGGAGTGAAAAAGTCCTCATGGAGGTCATATAAAGAGGCAGTCTCATAAAGAAATTGATATAATTATTGTAATTCATTATGAATAACTAAATGTCATTAACACTGAACATGGAGAAGCTAAAGTACATGAGGCTGATTCAGAGGAGTAATTGGAGGAGGAAGGTTCAGTTCAAAATATTGTACACACATATACAGTTGATGGGTTTGGGTGTACCTGAAATGAGAGACTCTCCCTGAATCTAGGCATTCCCTTAAATCACTCTACCATTAAATCCTTAAAAGGAATCCAATAATGAATAGTGTTAGGGTAAGATTGTGCCTCACCTACCTCTTATAGAGGTTAATACCCTTCTAATTGGGAAAAGATTTTATCAATAAGTGGAAGAGGTGAAATAATTTAGGAGACCAAATGCCTATCTAGTCTAAGGAATCATTCTGTATGGATATTTTTAGCAAGAAGATCCTCAAATCACACTCCGAATCTGTGTACCTCAATAAAGAGGGTATACCGTTGTGACTAAACTAGATCTGGAACATCCACTAAACATGGAATAAAAACCATTCTTATGCTTGGATCCCATAGTAGTAGATCGGTAATTCTCTACATTGGGTGCACAAAAATAATAGGGCTAGGAACATCCCAATAAGATTTCCCCTATAAGCTGTCAATGATAGATTCCAATAGTGCCTCCATTTATTTCCCCATTGGTCATTTCACCTTTTCAAGTTCTGGATATGTGAGTAATTTCCTAAGGACTCATGAAAAACATTTAGTTTTTAATGGATCGGTTGGAATCTATTAAGTAACAACATGAACCAATATAACCAGAAGAAGCTTTAACCAAATTTGGTAGATCCAAATCATCTCCCATGGATATTTAAGAACCATACATTTCCAAATATTATGGATGAAGAGACCCATAGAAGCATTTGATGTATTTTATCTCTCAATGTGTTCCCATTATGGGGACCCCTGAATAACATGAGGCAGTGAATCTCGGATTCTTCATACAATCTATACAAGGGCCAGCCTTTTATGGTAAACTAATTTATTTACTCGATCAATTACAGGGTGGGGAGACATCCATCCAAAAATTCTCTTCTAGTTCATCTCAATGATGTAGAAGTCAAAATTACTTAACCTATAAAACTACTTGTAGTGGGAGAA
Source organism: Viscum album (assembly GCA_963277665.1). Classification (NCBI taxonomy): domain Eukaryota; kingdom Viridiplantae; phylum Streptophyta; class Magnoliopsida; order Santalales; family Viscaceae; genus Viscum; species Viscum album. Next base: position 1,275,698,606 of record OY728126.1, on the reverse strand, counting down.
TGAAAGGGTATTAAATTTTATTTATTGATGTAAATGATTTATATACTCCATAAATCTTTAGATACCTTATTAAATATTTTTTTCCATATGTATAGAGAAACTTATTGATGAGTTTTGAATTCCACATATCCCTGTGAAATATACATATTAGTTTTGTGACCTAGTCAGGATTATTAAAAGGGTTGAAGACTCTGTCACTTAGACCAAGGTTATATCTTGATTAATTCAATTATCTCCATGAAAGATAATGGGGAATGAATAGGCTTTCACTATTACAATAATATAGGCCCATTTATCCTCTCTCACTCAAAAACCTACACTGTATCTTCAGGTTCTACCTCTTCAGAATTAGAAACATTTCTCACATAGTTAATTTTATAAAAGGAAAAAGAGGTGAAAATATATTGAGGAGATAGAAAACAAGTTCTATTCATTTGGAAATAACCATGTCTCTGGATAATTCTTCATGAAATTGGAAAACAACTTGATCATGTTTCCATAGCCTAGGAAATATTGAAAGGATGGTGATGAATATCTCATGAACAATTTTCCATATCATCAATTGTTGAGGCCCAACATCAAGGAGTTTTTAATTTCAAAGACATATTATAAAATATGGGCGTCTCCATGCTAGTGAATGTGAGAATACCACCTACTAAATTAAGATGTGTTTTCCCTCTAATCTAGAGGAGGGGAGTGAATGGATGTAATTATATAGTAAGTTTATGTATAAGTTACATAATTATAAGGTCATAAAGATGATCAATCAGACTCATGTTATCCTCCAATAATAGTTGAAATATACATTTGTTCCCTTGACTAATTCCACTACAAAATACCCAACTCCATTGGCACCGTAGTACATAGAAATCCAGTCTTCCAAAAAGTGACATTGTTGGAAGAGTAAGAAGAAAAAATGGGAAGATTTTCTTGTAGAAATCCCATAGTTAGCTCGTTCATTAGCATACTTCATGCATATAATCCCAGAAGCACAGGAATCACAAAAACAAATAGTACAACAAGAGTCAACCTACCATATAGAATCTCCATCAAATGAGGCGTTTATAGTTAGTTCCATTAATTGTTTTCACTTAATGTATCCTTTCTAAGATGGTGACCTTAATTACACCCACAAATATTTTATTTTTGATAGGGAACATGCAGAATGGGCCATCCCAATTGTAGATGTAAAGGTGGAAGAAATTGTTCCTAGAGTCACTACTCTAACTGTGTCCCTGTTCGAACCATCTATACCACCGAAACACATCGTAAATCCCTCCAGTGAAATCATAATGATAAAATAATCCCCCCACTAGATAGGGTTTTTCCTAACAAGATCATCCCTGATTATAGAGTAAATAATATTTCATCTCCTAATCATCCTCGTTATTCTAGAAAACCCGGTCAACCTAATAAATTGATAGAATGAGAACCTTCATCATCAGTTTTAAGGACTAATACATCCATATCAAGTACCTCACCTCCCTAATCACCTAAATAAGAGCATATCCATGATAGGAAACATAGACCATTAGACCAAAAGTATAATGTTTCGAAGAAACTATCCCTATTATCAACTAAGTTGTCAAGACTGGATTCCTTGTGTCTATCAGAAGACATTCAATAAGCACTCATAGAGGCCTTTTAAATCCCATAGTAATTTGAGGTTTAGGTGTAGGACCCCGGGACACCCTGAGAGGGGAGGGGTGAGTCAGGGTGGCAACTTTTTCTTCTTTTAGTTGTGGATCTTGTTCCCACGTTGGTAGGAACTACATAAACCTGTATGATGGATATGATCAGCAATTAAACATTCACATGCAGAGACAGATGACACAGCTATTTTTACTTGGTTCACCACTAAGGGCTACATCCAAGGAGTATACGCCGACTGGTTGCCGGTCGTACCTAAATCCACTATGCTTCACTAGCTGCGGATACAAATGTTCGGGTACAGACACTCTGTCCCAGGCTCACTGCCTTTACAATTGTTTAGGGATAGCTCACTGCGTCCCTCGGGTCACTCCCGTTGACTCCCCCTGGCTCACTGCCGGTGGTGAAGTCTCACTCAGTTTATAGACGTGAAGGTCTTTTCAATGGATAGACATGAAGTTCTGTGTCTCCTGTTCAGCATGAGACTTTGCTTGCATCAGAGTCCTGAGTTGATGCTCTTTTGAAATCAATCTTCTACCTTAGTGCAATACCTGAATGCGCTAAATCTCCTTCTCTTCCTTCAATTCCCAATTCTGACACCTGAGTATATTGTTATATTTCTCTCTCTGTGCAGATCAGATTTTGGTTGCACGATCGTTCTTCTTCTCTTCGCAAAGCAGATTTGAGAGTGCTATGCACCTGTCAAAATGCCTGCGGGACCCCCAAATTTTCCGCGCACCCTTCCCGGGGGCTTGCGCTTAAAATTCAAACCTTGCGCGTAAAAATAACTTTTGTCGCGAAAAGGCTTTTCGCGCTACTCTTCTTTTTCGCGCAAAACTTCCCTTTTTCGCGCAACGCCTTCTTTTTCGCGCAACCCTCTATACCTTAATTTTTCTGCGCGCCGGAGCTCAGGATTTGTCTAAGTGTCGAGCCTCTCCGAATGAGAGGGGATCACCTCATATTTATAGGCGTTTTTTATCCTGCGCGTAAAACCCCCTTCTTGCGCGTAAAACTGTCTCTCAGTTCTGTGAATTACGCGCATCTTCCTTTTAATCTCGCGCAGCACCTTGGTTTTTCGCGCATCTTATTACTTCTCTATTTATCATCATTTAGAACATGAATCCTCTCGTGCACGTAAAACTTCAAACCCACATTTCGCGCACAACCAACTTTACGCGCAGCAGTTTGATTTTCCGCGCACATTGTGCGAACATCTCCGATTTTTCGCGCGCCTCTTGCCTTTGCCGATTTTCAGTATTTCTGATTCGATACGCTGATTGCGTGAAAAATTAACCCAGCTATTCTGCGCACAACATTTTTCGCGCACATTCCCATTTTTCCGCGCACAGCTCTGGTTTTTCGCGCACCCCATGCCTTTACCATTTTTCAACGTTCTGATTCTGAAACACTGTTTGCGTGAAAAACTATTTCGCGCATCCCGCTGTTTTCCGCGCCCAACTTAAGTATTTCGCGCAAGCCTCTAATATTCCGCGCACTACTTCCTCTTTGTGCGCACCTCCTTTTGCAGACAATCCATGTCTTCATTTTCCGATTTTGAGGCCCTGAAATTTGGCAAACACTGGAAAACAGCGCCACCTTGTATCTGCTCTTTTCGTGCCGCCTCCAGATCATCCATTCCTCTGTCGATGTTCTTGAATAAACCATAGGTCGTTGACCACAACTCTTGAACTCGACATGTCACCAGGGAATCTCTTTTGTCAACAAATTTGTATGTCGTTTGTTTGCTTTGTCGACAAGCACGATCACCTCAACAACTCTTCTTCTTGGTGATCTGTATCCTTCAGCAATTCTTTTGCTTTTATCACAAACTCCACCATTGTGATATGTATTTCATGAAGGAACAACTTCAGCATCATCATCTTCTATGACAGCGTGATGTGCATGGCCATTTCATAAGTCAGCACATTGGCACATTGCCTCCTTCATCAACCGTCATAGAAGTCTCTAGCATGGTTCTCACGCAATCATGAGTAATTGCATGGTCGTCATCAAAACCCATTGTTCTCATGCAATAATGAGGAATTGCATGGTCTTCATCAAAGCCCATGGTCTTCATCCAAAAACATCATCCTGCCTTAATCATCATTGGATGGATTACTCCTCACAATATTCATTGTTGTAAACAATGTATCACCTTTGACACATGTTCTTTGAACTTACGAACAGTACAACAATCATCTGAATCACCACTCCTCTACTTCATCGGAGTATTTCATGATCACCTTCATTTTGATCTGTATTGACAACTATTGACAACAAATACAACCTTATACACAGAGTGGTTCCAACAATCTCCCCCTTTGTATTTTGTTGTCAATACCTTAAACATCTTCTGAAATGAACCCGTCAATGTCAAAATGAGAATCTTCTGCATTTCACTTTCTCTCCCCCTTATTGACAAGAAATACAAAGCACATGGTAGGGAGGGTATCAATCCACACTTAAGCAATGTTTCATTAATCATTTCACTCTAAGTCTACTTGAGCAAGGCTCGATGTAGAAAACAAGAGGATTTGATTAAGTCAACAAGGCTGTCCATTATCCACAGATCATGATACCAACATTAGATGATAACTCATGTATCTTGTCTTCAAGGGTTTACCACTTTAATTCCAGGTAGAAGAAGATCAACTATGATAGAGAATAATCAACTTGAAACTCCTGCACTCACTTCAGCAAATAGATCAAAAACATTCAAGTGCAATTGGAAGGATAAGTGACCTCGGGGCACTTCCATTCTCTTTATGTCACTGATCAATTCAGTTACTCCCCCTTAGTAAAATAATATTTGATCTGAGTAACCAAGGGATAGTGATTGAGAAATGACATACCTTCTCCATTGGTGTGTTCTTCAAGAAATTCACAGAATAACTGCTTTTGAGTCCACCTGGAGTTGATATTGATTGAAACAATGATTTTGGAAGCTTCTTCATTTTTCTCTCCCTCAAGGGAAACACTCCTCATCATCTTCATCAAGAGTGATCCTTCATCATCATAATCCTTGAATATCAATTGAAGAATCTACTAAGGATGGAAACTTCTTTATCTTCGCTATCAAGAGTTGACAGCATTCACTACTTCTCAGGTTCTCCCCCTGAGAGTATGCTTCACCTTCAATTCCCTGCATTGTTAGCACAAATACAATACACAAATGATTATGGGAATAAGGTGGATCCTCCTTGCTTCATCAACATGAGCTGTAAGGTTGAGATGCTTTTCTCAACCATGTTCCTCTGTTTACTCCTGTCTTCATGCCTGCTCCTCTGAACATATGTTCTGACATCTGTTGGTGTGGCATGGCTCTCTTCACATTCTCTTCTACTTTGTGTGAGGAATTGTTCTGCTTAGCAGCCAACATGTAAGATAACTTATTACTCCTCTTAATGACTGCTTCTTGCTCTGGTATTAAGGTTAGGCAACCTTTTGCAATATGACCAGATTTATTGCATCTCTCACACAGAACTTCTTTGACATGTGCATTTCTATTTGTTTGCAATCTCTCCTGCACTGTGTCTTCATCACGTGAAAGTTTTCCTTTTCCTTTGTCACCAGCCTTGGCCTTCTCATCTTCAAATTTCCTTATTCTTTTCAAATCTTCTGTCCAGATGACCAATATGTCATGTGGAACTTTTGCAGCTGGTTTAGGTCTTCCACATGGGTTCATCCGAGATTCATCCCACTTAGTGTTTCTTCTAGATGAATGGCCCTTCAATTTCATGGATCTAAAATCCTGGGTCTTCTCAGCTTGCCTACTTGATATCTTCTTGGGGAGCGATGTGTTCCCCATATTCTTCTGATTTCTTCCCAAGGTACTTTCTTCATACTTAGATGGATTGTGTGGTCTTCTGTTCTTATCAGCTCTGGATATCTGTTGACCTTGGCATGCACCATTCTTATGACCACTTCTGTTGCATACATCACAGATGTTATCAAGCATTCCAAATCTGTTTGCTGTAAATAGATGCTTCTGGACCTGTGGATGTTGCTTCTTCTTCTCTGCCTTCCTCCCCTTTGATATAGGCTTTCCCTGTGCTTTTACATGAAAGTGATTATAAAAACAATCCAGTGCACAGTGCCCAAATCTATTGCAGCACCAACATTGGCCCACAAATCTTTTCTTCTTTGTTTCTTCAGTATTAAGTTGTTGGGTCATCTGCTTAATTGTTTGTGCTCTATTTGAGGAAGAAGCTTCCTCCTTTTTCTTCCTATCCAACCTAGTCATGGTGGTAGGTTTATTCTTCTCACCTATCCTCATCCATACTTGTTTAGAGATTTTCTTCCCACCTGCACTGATTGTCGGAGTGTATTTAGAAACATGAGTACAAGATGGTCTAGATGGTACCTTAACTTTCTCAGTTGCCTGTGATAGATCAATGAGCGAAGTCATGATCTTCTTATCACATGTTGGAGGTCTTTTGACAATAGAATCCTCCATTGAGCATTGAGTACCGGCAGTAACTGATTCTTGATGTGGATAATCAAGAGTTGTCATAATCTTCTTGTCACATGTAGGAGGCATTTCAGATTTGGACTCCTCCAACGAACATTGAGTGCAAGCATCGCTCATTTCATTCTTTTGTGAAGTCTCAATATGTGTGTTCTCAATCTTGGTCAATTGAGCTTCCAATTTTTGACCCACAATATTGAGGATGATCTTCTGATCTTCAATCGTGATCATCTTCTCTTCACAATTCTTCTTCAACCTTTGAACCTCATCTTCATGCATCTTAACTTTGTTTTGTAACAAAGAGTCAAGTTCCCTGAATTTAATGGACGTTTCTTCCAGACAAAAATTCTTGACTTCATTGTTCTTCTTCAGCTCAGCTTCAAGTGCATGGATCCGTTCTTCTAGAGTATTGCTGACTTCACCTTTTTCTTCAAGGGCTTTCACCCATTTGGTGAGCTTCATACTTTCCATAATTTTTCCTTCCAGCCCCTTTTCCATATTGTCCGCTTCCCTTTCAAGTCTAGTGATCTCAACCTGCATAGATTGAAATAGGCTACAGAAAATAACAACCCTTTCTTCTGGAATATCATGCAGATATGTTTTGAGTTTTTCTTGAAAGCATGAATTGGGGGTGTCATCCTTTCCTCTGGAAGAATTCTGAGTCACCTGCTCGATACCTTCCATGCCTGATGTTTCTTCATTTTTTGAATGGCATGGAGAACAAGACATTGCATCTTCTTTGGATATAAGGGACTTCTTCAGCTGCTTTTTCACTTTCTTTTTCCTGTTTGTCATGGTCTTGCTAGATGTAGACGTCTGCTTAGAAACTTCATCAAGACTACTCTTCATTGTTGACTTTTGGAAAGAAACTCAAATCCTCTTCTCAATAGAATTACTGGAGAATATCCAACATACATTAACCTTTCGCTCTGATACCACTTGTAGGACCCCGGGACACCCTGAGAGGGGAGGGGTGAGTCAGGGTGGCAACTTTTTCTTCTTTTAGTTGTGGATCTTGTTCCCACGTTGGTAGGAACTACATAAACCTGTATGATGGATATGATCAGCAATTAAACATTCACATGTAGAGACAGATGACACAGCTATTTTTACTTGGTTCACCACTAAGGGCTACATCCAAGGAGTATACGCCGACTGGTTGCCGGTCGTACCTAAATCCACTATGCTTCACTAGCTGCGGATACAAATGTTCGGGTACAGACACTCTGTCCCAGGCTCACTGCCTTTACAATTGTTTAGGGATAGCTCACTGCGTCCCTCGGGTCACTCCCGTTGACTCCCCCTGGCTCACTGCCGGTGGTGAAGTCTCACTCAGTTTATAGACGTGAAGGTCTTTTCAATGGATAGACATGAAGTTCTGTGTCTCCTGTTCAGCATGAGACTTTGCTTGCATCAGAGTCCTGAGTTGATGCTCTTTTGAAATCAATCTTCTACCTTAATGCAATACCTGAATGCGCTAAATCTCCTTCTCTTCCTTCAATTCCCAATTCTGACACCTGAGTATATTGTTATATTTCTCTCTCTGTGCAGATCAGATTTTGGTTGCACGATCGTTCTTCTTCTCTTCGCAAAGCAGATTTGAGAGTGCTATGCACCTGTCAAAATGCCTGCGGGACCCCCAAATTTTCCGCGCACCCTTCCCGGGGGCTTGCGCTTAAAATTCAAACCTTGCGCGTAAAAATAACTTTTGTCGCGAAAAGGCTTTTCGCGCTACTCTTCTTTTTCGCGCAAAACTTCCCTTTTTCGCGCAACGCCTTCTTTTTCGCGCAACCCTCTATACCTTAATTTTTCTGCGCGCCGGAGCTCAGGATTTGTCTAAGTGTCAAGCCTCTCCGAATGATAGGGGATCACCTCATATTTATAGGCGTTTTTGATCCTGCGCGTAAAACCCCCTTCTTGCGCGTAAAACTGTCTCTCAGTTCTGTGAATTACGCGCATCTTCCTTTTAATCTCGCGCAGCACCTTGGTTTTTCGCGCATCTTATTACTTCTCTATTTATCATCATTTAGAACATGAATCCTCTCGTGCACGTAAAACTTCAAACCCACATTTCGCGCACAACCAACTTTACGCGCAACAGTTTGATTTTCCGCGCACATTGTGCGAACATCTCCGATTTTTCGCGCGCCTCTTGCCTTTGCCGATTTTCAGTATTTCTGATTCGATACGCTGATTGCGTGAAAAATTAACCCAGCTATTCTGCGCACAACATTTTTCGCGCACATTCCCATTTTTCCGCGCACAGCTCTGGTTTTTCGCGCACCCCATGCCTTTACCATTTTTCAACGTTCTGATTCTGAAACACTGTTTGCGCGAAAAACTATTTCGCGCATCCCGCTGTTTTCTGCGCCCAACTTAAGTATTTCGCGCAAGCCTCTAATATTCCGCGCACTACTTCCTCTTTGTGCGCACCTCCTTTTGCAGACAATCCATGTCTTCATTTTCCGATTTTGAGGCCCTGAAATTTGGCAAACACTGGAAAACAGCGCCACCTTGTATCTTCTCTTTTCGTGCCGCCTCCAGATCATCCATTCCTCTGTCGATGTTCTTGAATAAACCATAGGTCGTTGACCACAACTCTTGAACTCGACATGTCACCAGGGAATCTCTTTTGTCAACAAATTTGTATGTCGTTTGTTTGCTTTGTCGACAAGCACGATCACCTCAACAACTCTTCTTCTTGGTGATCTGTATCCTTCAGCAATTCTTTTGCTTTTATCACAAACTCCACCATTGTGATATGTATTTCATGAAGGAACAACTTCAGCATCATCATCTTCTATGACAGCGTGATGTGCATGGCCATTTTATAAGTCAGCACATTGGCACATTGCCTCCTTCATCAACCGTCATAGAAGTCTCTAGCATGGTTCTCACGCAATCATGAGTAATTGCATGGTCGTCATCAAAACCCATTGTTCTCATGCAATAATGAGGAATTGAATGGTCTTCATCAAAGCCCATGGTCTTCATCCAAAAACACCATCCTGCCTTAATCATCCTTGGATGGATTACTCCTCACAATATTCATTGTTGTAAACAATGTATCACCTTTGACACATGTTCTTTGAACTTACGAACAGTACAACAATCATCTGAATCACCACTCCTCTACTTCATCGGAGTATTTCATGATCACCTTCATTTTGATCTGTATTGACAACTATTGACAACAAATACAACCTTATACACAGAGTGGTTCCAACATTAGGTTGCTACGGCTATTGTATATCATGCAGAGAATGATGCAACAGAATTCCACATGGTCATCTATTTCGAAAAACGAGATGAGGATGCCATCATAAAGGGTAATTTCTGAACATTATATATATCTTAAAGTATAAATCCCATTGATATATAATTATACTTCCTTGATAAATTATCATGAGTCTACCTAATTTTAATTCAATCACTTTATCCACTAGTTTTCAATGAATCTCATTCCCCCCCTTTACTAGAATGCTAGAGGATTATGAAAAGTATAAGGAAAATCCACTTGTAGAAATCAAACTGTGGACTTAGTTTGGGGATCTTGTGTCTAATTTATAATTCATGGTTGTTAGGTAGGATAAAACCATTAACGTTCTTCTGGGAACACCTTGGATACATCATCATGTGACTATCCACTCGTCATACCCTCAATACATCGAATATTGTATCAATGGAAAAATTGAAACATTATTGGTTTTAAAATCCAAATTCAAATCCTATGATTAATATTACATTGATTTAGTATTCTATAAAAGGTACTGGAACCTTTTCATTGCTAATTATGTCCCACAAATCAATTCCCCAAATGGTCTAAAGATAATTTCATATATCCCTTTCATCCATTTTAGCCCATAGTAAATGCTGCACATCAACCAAATAAAAGAAAACTGTCATAATTATGGAATACATCAAGATAAATTCATGATATCAATCATGAAAAATGAACCCTACAGCATTGGAGAATTTTATTTCTCTCTGAGAAGTAATAAAATCCTGGATGAAACTATTATCTCTTTGAGAAGTTTTGAAATCATGGATGGAAATGTATGTATTCCAACCCATGAGTATAATAAAATATCTATTCCATCTTCTAGGCAGGGAAAAGTCTTCAAGTCAATGGTATTAAAAGAAGATTCTCATTCTCAGTCCCACGTCCCCCCTTCAGAGCTCCAAAAATACCTCACATGAGAAATAGAAATAAAAAAAATTTCCTCGTCTTCCAAATGTATGAATGTTGACTCCTTCACTAAATCCAAGAAACATACATCATCATAAACTTCCCAGGAAGAGGAGGTAGAGGTAAATCATAAGGAAGAGGAAGATGAGGAATACCTCAATGATTCCCCTCTCGCATTTGAGGAAAGGGTCTCCCTCACACATGACGAACTCATATAAATTAATCTGGGTAAGAATAAAGATCCACAACCCACATTCATCAGTGTGGTAATGACCTTATTAGAAAAATAGGTATATAATTCCATCATGAAGAAACACATTGATGTGATTTTTCCATAATTACACTGAGATTCTGAGATTCAATTCCGAGGAGGCCACCTATCACATGGGATTTCCAAAAGACTATTAAGGATACAAACAAAGAGTCAGGCGGACACACCAAAATCACTCTTCAAAAATTTATGATTAATTTGATATTTCAACAATGATGACGGCATAATAGAGGTAAAATATCATAAATTGATATCAAACATTGTCCCTATGGATCAGAATAATGGAAAAATCAGACTTTTGATAGACTTTTCAAATCTCAATCTGCAATGTTTGAAATGGGACTTCCCTGTTCCAATCATTGAACTATTTATTCATGATATGGTAGTTTAGCAGGGCCTCTCATTCATGGATGTATATTTAGTGTTAACTAATTTCTTATGGCTCCAAAATATGAATTTCCAATTCCTTTAGGTCCCCTGGGTAGTATGTTTCTATCGGGTAATTTTTTTAGGCTTGAAGAATGTTGGCGCCACATACCAATTTATAATGCACCGCATCTTTAAATCCATCATAGGGGATTTTTTAAAATTCTATGTTAACAATTTAGTGGTTTATTTTCGAAATAAATATAACTATATCTATTATCTTGAAATTATATTCCATAAGCTTTGATAGCATAACCTGAAGATAAACCCCTTGAAATGTGATTTTAGGGTAACCTCAGGAATGTTTCGTGGCTTCATTTTATTCCATCATTAAATCAAATATGACCATGAGAAAAAAATATCCATATAATTTAACTTCATTTAAACATTAAAGAGTTTAGAGGACTTCAACGAACCATGGAATACATCTAGTGCTTCATAGCCAACATTGCAAGAATGTGTGTACAAGGAACCTATGTGCTCCAACCCTGCGCGGCATGTATGTTTTTCCACCACAGCAAGGGACACTTGAACTGGGTAACTATGCCATAGACCTATGTTGAAATCCTACTTCACCAAGGGTCCCATTATTTTATAAATATAGGATATTGGGGCTCATCATTTGTATGGATAAAAATCCCAATGAACTCAAGAAACTATACTCACAGTAGTTTTTCACCCAAACCCTTGAAAATCATCCAGGTAGACCTCGAAATGTTGAAGAAGAGAAAATTAAGTAGTAGTAAGTAGAACCATAGTCCTTCCACGTCCTAAAATACAATACATGGGTATGAGGACCTCATTCCCCATGGTTTATGAACACTAGAATGAGGTCCCCTTCCCTAACAGGGGACCCATGAGAGACACTTCTGGGAACACCTATAGAAACCCTAGAGGTCTAGAGTAAAGGCTGCCCATGTTTTTTTCCCATGTGGTTCATCACCTAATGTACCTTCAACTTGTGTAGGATTACCTATGTGAAGTACCATCAACATATGACATCCTAACTTCATGAAGAACTCGGATTACATACATTCCTACCTATGGGAAGAACTATCATGTTGTGCAGTAATACCCTACGGGATACCCCCGGGCTCACCCAACCTCTACCCTATGAAAGACACTTCGCTTACCCTCTTACAAGACATTAATGGTAGTGCCTTTCTTCCATTGTCTCATTTTTTGAGAGGAACCAAATTGAAACATCCATTGTAGCCTTGAGACATGGAAAATAATGGAAATAGGTGAAATATAGTGTCACCCATTTTAGTATGAATTCCATCAGTTAGAGGTTTCCTACACATATCCTACATAATGTGTAGGGTCCTCATGGGGCATGTGATTTTTTATTTCTTCGGTTATGAGGATCCCAAGCTTGGGGGAGGTACCAAGGAACTCCTAGTATTGGGTGTTAGGGTTAGAAATATTCCCTTCCATAGTCATCTCTAAGACCCAAGGACTCCAGTTTCTAGTGGGGAGTTTGAGGATCATACATTCCCTTTCATTTGAGAAGGAATGAGATCCTCCTCGAAGAACCAATTTTAGGGCATCACTCATGGAGTAATTCTTGTCCATTCCTATTGGACCTCTCTTAATTCCTTATTTTCTCTTTTTATATACCCATGGTCCAAAAATAGTTGACGGGTATCTCAATTCCCTCTCTTTCTCTCCCATTGGGCCCAGGGTACAACAAGATATGGAATGGGAATTATATCCTTATTTCATTCCCTCTACCATTGGGTGTTGATATCATCCATTAGTAGACAGATCATATTATGTGTATCTATGAATATGTCGCTTATTATTTAATCTTGTAATGATCATGACTTATGTGGGATTAGAGGTTGGTAGTAATCATAGAATCTACATGTACCCAACTCTAGGGTATACTCTTCTGAAATAAGCCCCATTTTGGGAATCTATCCAAGTGTAAGTCCCAATTAAACATGTCATGGGCCTCTTACATAGTATAATCACCAACCATATCACTATACTCATCACATTGGGCATCCTCCTTATGAATAAGCTCAAAACCAAACCACTAATCACTATAGTAATCCTCCTCAAGAGTAAGTCCCACACCAAAACTCCAACCACTAGGGAATACTCTTTAGAAATAATATTCTTTGTGGACATCATTACATTGGTAAGTCCCAACTCAAACAATATTGGGTCTCATATTATGTATAATCCCCAAACATATCACCAGACTCATCACTATGGTTTTCCTTTTCAGGAGTAATCCCTAAACCAAATCTCCAATCACTATAAAAATACTCCTTAGGAGTAAGCCCCAAACACAACATCATGTCTCCAGGGAATCCTTTTCGGTAATAGTCCATAAGGAATTCTCCTCAAAGGGTTGTAATCACCTCCAATAAAAACCATATTTCATCCATAGGCACGGATCCCTACAACTGAACTATGTGGGTTTTGATTGCTATCGCATGTAAATGTAAGAATCCTATTTAAAGGGTTTGATACCGATATAAAAACAACTCTTGTCTCTGTAGATGATTATATACTCTAGATAACCACACCATGTGGCAAAAAAATAGTATCATCATAGAAATGAACAAAAAAACCATATTAGTACATAAGAGGATAAAATTGTTCTAGAACCTCAAATACTTACATATATCTTCATTAATGAACCAAAGATGCATTTAGATGATTTTAACTTCCATAAATTCTAATAACTTATTATTAATTCAAGGATAACCCATATAATAAATGGGAATTAATTAATAATTCACGAGCACATATTAAATCTATAAGACAGTAACACGGTATACAACAATTTCTCTCAAAAAGGTGTTATGATCACAACATCCCATCCTATCAACCAATGTGCATTTTAAATCATTATTGGATGAGCTTCACTTGAAGAACCTGACTGTAGAATGTATATCCCTCATGGACATTTAAACATTGGGTTTTTTCAGTTTCATGAATAAAGATCATTCTAAACAAGCCAAAATAAATGTAGACAATCTTTTAATTTAAAGGTTGTTCTACAAACGCCACAAGATTACATTACATCCCCCATGTGGAATTCAGGTATAAAATAGTCATAATAATCTATAGATATATCATTTCCATGCCAAATCTTCATGGTCATAGTTACCGTTCTCCATTCACCACATAATTCTCCCCCATTGGTGATTTATGTGATAAACATATTCGATTTGAGTTAATGTGATCTCAAAAACTGGTCAACCAGTCCATGCTAAGAATCACATCAAAGCTCATCACCTCTAGAATAATGAATTCAAATAAATTATTATAATTGGAGAAAAAAATTAGAAACCTTATGAATCACTAAATATGGTCCACTTTCATGCACAACTATGAATAAAGAGAAGTTAATTTAGAAGATTTATGGACTGGTAAGTAAATTATAGCAACAAACGTTTCTAAGACAAATCAATGAGAGGAATATTTTTTAATCAAAAAGATTGAAAAAATAAAATTTATTAGGATAAAAACTCTTATAGTAGACAGTCCCTCACCGCCATCTATTAGAGTCTAAAAAATCATTGAAAACATAACATGCCTCAACTATGTGACCATAACCTTGAGTAAAATGATATTTCTAAGTTATAGTTATCTGAGAATGATGTTACAGAACCCTGATATATCATTGGATAAAAGAATGAACATGTTCTTCACCCAGCAAAAACACTACCACAGAGATTGGGAGAACAACTATGGAAGATTCCCTTTCTTTTTGAACATTTAATATGATATTTTAGGATTTTTATATAAATGTTTATAACGTATAACCATCCCATAGTCAAAGGACTATGGAACTCCTCCTAAGGGATATGAAGATGTCATACTCTACTATAACCACATGGAACCACTTTGTTGCACATCTATGATCTTCATCTTCATGCTACCAGAGGTGATGTTCACCACAACCTTAGGTGGTCTACTCGCCTAAGTATTGAAGTGTGGAATAAACAAAACCACTCAAACTTCTTCTAGGACCTTCTTGATATTCATCGTCTTACATAAAACCTTTGGGTATGTCTTAAGTTAAAACCTCCAAATATGTTTTCTAATGTGTGTAAGTATTTTTATCATGAACTTCTATACCTTTTGTGAATTAATTCCATTAAAACACTAAAATTAGAAACCAAGAGTCAATGTCTAATTTTTTACACAAAAACAATATAATTGGGATCATATCACCAAGGATTGATTGGTTTAGTATTCTTAAAGAACACAATACATATGTGATTCCAATTTTATTACATTGGAAAATATATATATATATATATATATATATTACATAGTAATATTAAACATATTGAATCCTTGAACTCATTCAAATATTACATCTTCATAAATTAGTGAAAGGGAAATATAAGGGTGAGTTCAAATGCTCAGTAAGGGTTATGTATAACGGATTATATCTTGGGTAAATAAGTAAAAATCTATATTCCAGGATCAATATCTAAAAATAGTTTTTCAATTAATAACTCGATAATGAATTCAATCTAGAGATGATATCGAAGTAATAATCTCAAATATAAAAATATCTGAATTATCAATGAATGAAGTGCATAACAGTGGATAATATGATCTTGAACATCATGATATGTTACCATAAAGGCATTTTTCTAAGAAAGTGAATGTCTTTGGGTAGGTATACACCAAAAACCCATTTAATATGGCTAGCCAAATTTTTTCCCCTCATACTTGTTGATGCATTGAAGGGCTATGTAATTTTGACCCCCATTTATCACTACATGTCCTATACATAACTCATATAATGAATGGTAAATTTAATTCCTAAACAATTTACCTTATCACAAAATATATATATTGTGTAAATAATATATATTATCTTGTTTTCCCTAGTCAATAAAATAACATTCATAGTAAAACATCATATGTGGATATCGTATAGGGTTTTGGAAATAAGGATAATTGTGAAAAGAATATGTATATGGAAGTGAAATGTAATTTCACGTGAAAGATGATTGTAAGAAAATGAAGGTTTCAATAGAAATTTAATAAACACACAATTAATCAAGATATTATATATTATCATCATCTTATTAAAAAAGTAAATTTTGTTGTAATATATTGCCTTTTAGAGAATAAAATAAAATGCAATAAATTAATCTAAAATAAATTTTCATTAAATAATTATCAGGGAAAACCCATTTATATTCCTATAATAATTTAAATATTATAAATTGGTTATAGTGGTTTAAAAATTCTTTGACACTTTATACACAAAAAATTAACATTTCTTTTGATTTTTTAGAATGAAAAAAAAATTGAACCTTATTAAAATATTATAAATATTACATATAAATATTATAAAAAATTAAATGATAAAATATAATGTACATAATAAATATCTTGAGTATATAAAAAGTAAAATTTTAAAATAATATTTAAAAATATAGACATGCAATAAAAATATACTCGATCAAAAACAAAAATAAGATCAAATTTTCATATTAAAATTTTGTTTCTTTATTAAAACGGAAAATAGAAGAGATGTTTGAAGAAAACATGGAAAACCTTTAAATAAAAATATTAAAATAAATTATATAGATTTTATGAAGGATTTATTATATATTTCATGCAATGAAAATAAAATAAATACATAAAAATGAAATTGTAAAATAAATTCTTACATATTTGGTATTGTTTAAATTATAACCCCAAGAATGAGTAAACATGAATTAAAAATTTAATTACCATGAAAAAATATAGATTAAATTATAATATTCATAATGGGACTTATATAAACCACAAATAATAATATAGGTTCATAATAACAAATATATCTCAATAGAATGGAAAAAGGACAAATTCCATTTATCTCATGATTCAACATAGTTTAATGTGCATTAAAGTAATCTATAACTATTTTAAATTTAATACTAATTTATATCAAAACCATACCCATATTTATTATATCATATATATTCCTCTTATAACATTTTTCACATTTTTCACAATTTATCATTATTATCATTATTTCATGTGTAAACTACTTCATTTTCCCATTCATGTTTATTCATGGATGTTATAGTTATTATTTATTTATCATGGTCATGTAATATAAAGAATCATATTCATGATATAAAAATTATATATATTAATTTTATACTTATTTAGAATCATATGCGAAAACAGAATATGAAAAATGGATCACATCACTTCATGGAGGTGGTTGTCCACCCATACACATGAGAATCACTCTCATTTTTTTATGGGTGGATGGTTAATGAGATAGATGATATATTAACATTATAGAATCATTATTATTTCAAAATTAACATATATATTCATTAGTTAAATCATTATTACTATCCAAGTGAGGTGATGATGGATGAAAAATTACATCAATTTATGAGGCGATAGTCTGTTGTACACATGAGCGACGGTTCTGTTTCCCATTTAATAGAGATAGAGATGGATAAATATTATGAATTAAATATAATAAAAAATTAGTATTTTAGATATTATTTTTTCTTATATTTTAATTTTTATGACATAATTAATGGGTGTGAAAGAATAAAAATGAAATTTTTCTATTAGTATGATTACCTGTTCTTTGAAATAGCCCCTTTAGAACTCTTCATAATGACACTAGGTTTTGTATTTTGGGAATAAAAACAGCTCTAGAACATAGATATGAATGTTATTAAGATATTTTATCATGTTTTGGACTATATTAATGAATCAAGTGGTGTGAATTGGTGAAGGGAGGTTATTCTTTTTTAAGGGCGTGGTGGGTGACAAAAATATAAATTTTCAACATCTTAAAATATTATTAAGTCACTTTAATAGAAAAATATATAATAACTATGTCTATATAGATGTTTAGATATTATTGGGTCAAAATATATTCATCCTAAATAATATAGAACAATTTATGTCCATTTTAAACATTATTACTATAGTTTCACACCCAGGTAATCTTATTTTAACCATAACAGTTAGAATAATTTTTTACCATTTTTATAGTCATAATAAATAAAAATGAAATTTAAATCATTAAAATATTTGAAATTTATTATTGAAAATAAGGAAATAATTTTATCAAATTCTACTCTTATAATTTATAGAAATTAATATTAAAATAATGCTACAAAACACGGTGAAAATGATTTTTCATAAAAATGAATTTATGAAGCTTAAAATTATCTTACATTAACATTATGTCAAGTAGTAATAATGATATTAATATATATCAATATATTAAATTTTAAAAAATATAATATAATTTAAATATTTATTTATTATAATTAATTATGATTAATTAAAATAGGAAACCATTATGAATATAAAAACAATTTTCTGAAAAATATCGCATTTTAGCTCCAAAAAATATTGTATTTATTTCTATAAAATATATAATCAATTCATCATTTGTAATATATATTTTTATAAATTATTATAAATAAATGTGTATTAGTTAAATACTATTTTAAATTATTCACCAAATCTTATTTCTAAGGGAGAATTTCAAAAATTCATTATAGGTATATTTTGACATAGTGAGTTAAAATTAAATATTCATCCTACCGAATAAAAATTATAGATCCTTGAAATATTAAAATTTTCATTATATTATGTTTTAATTAAACAAATTGTTAATTACTATAATTTAATCACAAGTGTCACATTATTCCCTTCTTTAAATAGCCCATCATTAAAGTTTTCTAGGTCATTAAATGAGGTAGTTTAATCAATATAACATCCACAGGTTCCCACATTGATTCCACCATTTAATTATTTCTCTAAATTACATTTTACATTACATTCATCAAATTTTTAACAGTTTTTCTGTAGATTCAATAATCTTGAAAATCAATTCACCAAAAGATAGATCAGGTTTCTATTTTATTAGTATATAGGTGATCACCTTTATCTTGTATAACATATAGTTTCTTAACATTGAGATATGAAACACATTATGTACTTTATAGAGGATTGGTAAAATTTAAAAAAATTATGATTCATTTATAATTACTTCTAGAGTTTCAAAATGTCAAATTATCCATGGGATCAGTTCCCCTATTCTCACAATCCTTATAACACCATTTGAGAAACATCTAGTAAAACATGATCTCCCAGTTGAAATTCAAAACAATGATTTTGGTTACCATAATAACGCATTATCCTTATTTGATCCTCTATAATATGTGTCTAAATGGTATCTAACATATTTGTTATATCCCCAACAGGTTCAGGGCCTACAAGGTTCCATTCACCAAATCCATCCCAACAAGTTAGAGTATGATATCTATTGTCATATAATTCTTCTTAGGAAACTATTTCAATACTTCATATGACACTATTTCAATACTTGAAAAGGGGTTTCATGCCATGTATGTCTTGTGAGTTAGTATTTTATGGAATTTTTCTATGGATATTTCACTAATTCTCTTGAATAACTCTTCCCACTCGACCTACAGGTATTAATTGGTAATTTTGGAGACCTTTGACAGTTATGAATCATTTTATTTATTTATTGATCATAGTTAATGTTGCAGTAAGTTTCTTCAGGTGAGTATTCCCCATGTTTCTTCTTCTCCTTTGATTGTAGAATCCCCCTTGCATTATGATCATAGATCTATTGGATTGTGATATTTATTCATTTTTTTTCTTTCTATGTTCATATTGAGATCTTAATCTAAAGGTAAAATTTGGTGTTGGTTATGGTGCAGAGTAATATTTTATTTGAGGTATGTTGTTATTTTTTATTTGGGACAACCCTTTTTCTAAATTGAGTAGATTTTGTCGTGTGGGGATTGATTATATAGAGTCCATTGTTGTCACTATGTTTTTCCTTTTTTGTGAATCCCATCTAAGGCTTCTGCTACTTGAGATTGAGGTATGTGGTTCTATCTCTATTATATTTTGGATGAACTGAATTACATTAAAATCGACTAATTTTTTTAGAAAATAAATGGATTGATTGAATCATTGTTTTTTGTTTGTGGAAATGGTTTTTATAATAAAATATTATTTTCCACTTGTATTGACAAAAGGAAAAGGTATTTTGAAAACAATGTGAAATGGATTTATGATGTGGATTTAAAAACATGGGTTTTATGAAATGGTTTTGAAAATAAAGCACACATGAAGCCATGGGTACTTAGGTAGATGGTTTGTCTTAGAGTCGTCATCCATGTATTATCATCGGTTCACTAATTGGGTGTTCCTTTATTCATTAAGAACATTTTTATATGGAATTGAAATTCAAATTGAAATTATCAGGGTATTCACTCATGGGGTGTTTCTCATCTCTTTAGGCTTGTAACTATGGAATATATTGTGCACTATTAATTGATTGAGGTACGAGAAGTCTGCTAGCATGACCTAGAGAGATCCTTAGCATGATATGGTATGTGATTTTTTCTTGTACTATTTCATATTGTACTTCCATGGTTCTAATGATGTGATACATTCTTTATGTTGATTTGATATGACATCATTGATATAAATGAAATGCCTTGATATTGTTTTACCTAGCTAATTATAGAAATGTGGGAAAAGGTAAACATAAATCCTTTTTCATGATTTTGATATGAAAACCATAAAATTTTTATCATGATTTGTTTTATTTAATGTTTATAATGTTCATATTATCGTATATAATCTATTTTTAGAACACATGGTTGGGTTCCTATTGAACCTATTTATCTCATGCTCTTTGTTATTAGGAGGTGCATAGAACATTTTATTTATTTTTATATATTGAAAGGAAGCGAACTATAGTGAGGAGGTAAGGTATATGTCATCATTAACTGGGTAGTTGGTGGTGAGACTCTGGGATTTTTCAAATGCTACCACATGGAGTAGTTGGTTTCTGGTTTTAGTTGTCCTTTGATGACTGGACATGTACTTTAGGATGTTGTGACTCACTATCATGGGGATGTATAGTATTTGATGTATTATTTCATTTAGGGAATATATTTATTCCTTTTTCATTTTCTCTATATCATATATATATATATATTACATGTTGTTTATTTTGTCTAGAAGAAATTTTTCCCTCCATTTGTTGGTTGATTCTAGTGTTATAGTCTCTAGGCCCTGAGAATTGGGAATTCCCTATAAGTATGATGAAATTAGGTCTTGTTCTAGTGTAAGAGGTTATTCCAGTTAGTTTATCCATGGTTTGGTATCATAAAAGTTCTATCCTTAGGTGTCCCTATCTTGGGATGTTTTATAGTCTAGAGATAAGATTTTTGAGACTTGAGAGGTAGGTTGCAGTTAGTTCCTAACTATCTCTTTCCATGATGATACTAAAGTTACCATGTGATTTTGGGATTTGTGTCTCATTTTTTGTGTTACTGATCTAAATATCTAATTTTTTCTAATGATTTTATGGTTTGAACTAAGATTACTCTATTTTTTATAATTTATTCTATTTTAGTATGCAATAGAATGCCTCCAAGACATGTTCCATGGGTTCTTTATGAGGTTGTTGTGGATTATCCTAAAGGAGATATTTCTATAGATAATAATACTATCGAGGTTATCTTTTAGAATGTTCATATTATCAACCATAATTTACCACAAGTCCCTAACATAATTGTTTAGGTATATCTAGGAGCTGGAGGAGAAGTGGATTGATCATGAGTGATAATTCATTATAAGACACCATCCATTAATGTTAATAATGTACCTAAATCGTGAAAGGACTAGTTATAAAAGATCGATAAGATATTTGACATCATGAATACACCTAAGAGTATCAAGGTGTAGTTTTTGACATTCTTCCTTTAGGATCCCTCCAAGAGATGGTGGGATTCTAGTGTACAAGAAGATATGCATGTGGAATTGGATTTGAAGGGTTCCAATAACCTATTCTTTTAGAAGTTTTATCCAGTTTCACTAATGATGGTGAATTATATTGAGTTTAACTCTTTGTAGTGGAGAGATAGTTCATTAGAGTCATTCACCAATCGATTTTATGAGATAGTTTTTATTCACTAGAGGTTGTAAAGAATGCCCAGCTCATAGCTTAGAAGTACTAGTAGGGTTTGTGACAGGATATCTGTTCACAGTTATTCATGCTAAATCTTTCAACCTATTAAAACATTCTAGAAAAGGAAATGATGGAAGAGATGAATATGGATAGTATGTTTGGATATTATTTCCCTTATCTTTCTCCTAGTGGAAGTTTCAATGGCATGTAAGGGAAAAAAGGAAGTGGTGGGATCGCAAGAGTTGTGGAAGTGGTTGTCAATGGAAATCCTCCTATTTACATTCAATTACATCAATCAGTGATCCTTTAACATTTAATCAGTGATTAAAGGTCATATAAACCATTCGTTCTTTTATTTCACCTGTGAATATGAGTAATAGTTATGGAAATTATGGCCATGTGTAATTTTTTTTATTCCCTGTCTATGCCTCGACATGGTTAGGGATCTTCATTTTCAAAGTCTACTACAACAAATTATGATTTTTTGTGAATTATAGGGCTCCAAACATAGGCTTTAGTATTTAATAACCATCACATAACAGATGAGTTTCTGGTGGAGGTAGATGCAGTTCCAGCGATAGTGAGAGCTAATATCCTTATTGAATATTCAATAATGATTACATTATTAAATATTGGTTCTCCTAACTCATTTATATCATTTCATTTTAATGAAATGTTTAAACTTCCAAATGAGAACATAATCTTTGTTATTTAGTTAGATACACCTATTGAGAAGATGAAGGATCATGGGTATAAGTATCCTTCTTATTCCCTATTGACTATTAAGGGAGAGTTAGTATGGGATTTAATCATTATCAATCTAGATCAGTATTATGTCATCATTAAGATGGATTGTCTTGTTGCTTCACATGATAAGGTTAATTATTACCATCTGTGTGTCTTAGTTTTTTTAGCTGGTGTGAGATCATGAGCATTACTATGATAGTGGGATCCAAGAAATAGTCATTCGGGACCTACCTACCATGATATTAAGATTTTGTTTTCTATTATATAATTTGAGCTTGCTGATGTTTATTCTCATGTTAACCATCCTATTTTTGTTTTTGAAATTTCTATTGTTATCCAAGAATATTTATGTGGTCTTCCTCTAGAGAGGGTGGTCGATTTTATGATTGACCTAGTTCAAAGTACAAAAAAAATTTCGATACCTTCCAATCATATGGTTCCAATAGTCATAAAAGATATAAATATCTAGTTGGACGATCTAATAGATAATGGTTGTTTCTCTCGAGTGTTTTTCCTTGGGAATTTGTGGTGCTATTTTCCAAGAAGGTAGGATGTTCACTATGACTATGTGTAGACTATTATAAGTTTAATTGAGTAATAGTTAAGAATAATTATCATTGGACTCATGTGGATGATTTGTTTTATCATTTAAAGAGGGAAATGTGGTTTTGAAGATCATTATTTTGTCAGGTTTTCATAAAATCATAGTTTGGAAGTCCGAAATACCGTTGACCGCATTCAAGAGAAGGCATGGACATTATGAATATCTTGTGATAGTGTTTTTTCTATATAATGATCCATAAATTTTTATGATTTTTATGAATCATATATTCCATCAGTATCTTAACACTTTCATGGGTGTTTTGTGGATTCCATATTGGTTTTTTTGAAATCAGGTCATGATCACAACCACCAGTTGAAATTGGTTCAAGAAATCTGGAGGTTTCACTATTTATAGGGATATATTTGGAGATTATTTTTTTGGATCAAAGAAGGGAAATTGGAGGGACACATGATTTTTGAGCAAGGATTTCAAGTGGATCCTAATAATGTAAAGTCTTTTTTTTCTTTGTAAGAGCCATATAATTACTTTTAGTTTTGGATCTTCCATTGTCCTGCTTGATATTATTAGTGTTTTATAAAATATTTCCTAAATATGGTGTCTCATTTGATTATTATAATAAATAAAGGGGTGAAGTTCACATGGGTCAAAAAGTGAATGTTTTCTTTCGATGAGATGAATATAATTCTAACACTGGATCATATTCAGATCTTACTTGATCTCAGTAATGTGTTTATAGTTTCTATAATGCTTCATGTGCTAGTTCGTGTTGTTTTCTTTTGCCTGATGATCTTGTGAAGCCTTAAGACCGTCATCATCTTTTTATTCCTAAGAAAAAATACCACAATTGTTTTTTAGATCTTTTCATGATTATGAATGTTCGTAAATGTTTGTGGAACAATATTTTTGTGGAGAGTTCAATAGTCTTTTCTGACCATGAGTTTCTGAGATACATCTTTTCTCAGAATGTCATGAATCTTAGAAGGTGGCAGATGGTTGAATGCCTTGAAATATTGGAATTTGAAAAATCCTACACCCTGGTGATGGGTAATGTCATTTCTGATTATCTGTGTAGGAATATACCATTACATGATATTCTGGAATCGTAGGAAGAGTTGATGTTATGGGAATCTTCACAAATTCGAATCTGGGTAATTTTGAGGATGTGTTAGGTATAGTTCTGACCAGTGCTCAATTATCATCATATCTACATGATTCAAATATTAATATTTTGCAGTAGAATTAAGTGTTTAAAGGAATTTCAGATACCTTTTATGGTGAGGATACCATCTCTGTTGGGTCTCTCTCTATAGATGGTAGACTCTATTTTGGCGATCAGATTTTCATATGTGTATTTGTGAGGAAGTTAGTTTTGTTTAAATATAATAGTTCTTTTTGGGTCATTCATTCAGGAAATAGTAAGACATATTAGGATATAATATGGGGATTCTTCTCGTCAGGTATGAAGTGTGAAATTACTAATTATGTGTCCTGATGTTACACCTTACAAAAAATAAAGACAAAGCATCTGAAACCTTCTAGTTTTTTTCATCCACATTCAGGGTTATCTTGAAAATGGGATGAGTTGTCCATGTATTTAGTATTTATATTAACACGAACTCCCCAAGGGGGAAATGCATAGACATATGGTCAGATAGAGTGTAACATTTTTATATGGAAGGATATTCTATATTCATGTGTCTTAGATTTTTCTGGATCAAGGGATATATATATATATATATATAGCATCGGTTGAGTTTGATTATAAAAAATCTAACATCCATTTATAAAATAATTTCATTTTAAGGATTTTTTATGGTCTCATGTGTATATCACCTCTTTTTTATGTAGAGGATAGTGAATCGACCTTAGTGGAACTGATTCTTCATCAAGTTACATCAGTGAGGATTCAATATATATTTCAACATCCAGTTACAAATCAAGGTTGATAGTAATCATATTAGAATCAAAGACAACTACTTTAGAGTCTTTCACAAGTGACCAAGTTTTATTGAATTTTTATCCTATGTTGAGTTACCACTATCTTTTAAAATAGGGAAAGATGGATTTCAGATATGTTAGACCATTTTTGGTCACTAAGAAGATTAGGATGGTTGTTTATTACTTTGCATTTCATATACATTTGATAGGTATTCAGGATGTTTTTCAAATATCACTATTAAGAAAACCCATCAAGATCCCTCTCACATCCTATGTTGGGAAGATATTGAATTAGAGAAAAAGGATTCTATAGTGGAGTAGCCAGTGGGGATTGTTGACTCTCATGTGAAAGTCATTCATGGAATGTTGATTTAGTTTTTCAGAGTACTATGGGGACATAGATCTGATTCACATTATACTTGGGAGTGTGAGTCCTTGATGATGGAGTAATGGCTTCACATCTTTTCTAGACATAATTCTTCCACATGATTTCCTGGGGATAGAAAGACTTATGGTGGGGATTTTTTAGAATCCTAATAACCACTTTCAGTTATTTCTCTACTTTCTTGTTTTTTCAATCCTTAATTGGGTATATGTAGAGACTCCTAAGGATTAAGAAAATTTTCAATTGAAAATGGCCTAAATTTCTGGGATGTATGTTTGCTTCAATTAGTGGAGTTCGAGAATTAATGTGTTAAATTAGTTGTTGGATTATCTTTAATTTCATAGGATACCAGAGTTAGTTTGGGTTTTTTAGTAGATACTATATTTTTGTTGTATTTAGGATAAGAAGATTCTATGTAATGTATTTAAGAAGAATGTATTGGTCACCGAGAAGATATCCTGAGCTAAGATCATATTGTGAAATTCGTATACATTGTGCGAAGTTTACATGCCATGTAACTTGTTTTCACTCTAGGTAATGGCTTCCGATAATATTGCATGACCCACTATAAGGCATATATGTTTCACATAACTAATTCTCTTTCCACACTGTGAATTGGTAAAATAATGTTTATAATAAAATGGATATGGTTATTTCAGCATAATAGGGTTTCATGGATTATATAACATAAAAAGGTGTCTCACTCCATCTATGTCTCATGATTTGGGCATTAAGGGTGTCTCACAACTAATATTTCTCTGATTCTCTTTCATCCCTCTCCTCTTTTGGCCTGAATACTTGAATGGGATATTTTGGAGACCTCCGACCATTCTAAATTTTTTCATTCATTGATTGATTATAATTGTATTTGTTATACATATTTTAAGATGAGTATTCCTCTTGTTTCGTCATCGTATTTTATTTTTGTACCCCATTCCACTATTATAATATATCTGTTTCTTTGTGGTGTTGATTATTCTTGTTTAATTCTATATCTATCATGAGATATTTCTCCAAAAGATAACCCTAGTGTTGCTTGTGGTGAATCATTAATGTTTTTTTGAGTTATGATGTAATATACCCCCTCAATTAACCCTTTTTCTTAATTAAATTTATTTTGAGATGTGTGTAGCTTTTTCTAGGTCATCCATTGTTGATGTTATGTTCTTCCATGTTGGGGGGTCCCATTGTAGGAATTTGCGACCAAAGATTGGGTTTGGATGTTTTTATAGACTATATTCGATGAACAACATGTCTATTATTTTGATCAATTTTTTTATAAATGAAATGGAATAATTGATCAATTTATTTCTGTGTGTGAAAAAGGTTCTTGATAAAAGATGTTTTCCCTTTTTTGATAAATGTAAAAGTTCTTCTCTAAATATTGTGAAATGGATTTCTGAAATGGCCTTAAAAACAAGGTTTTGATGAAAT
Source organism: Viscum album (assembly GCA_963277665.1). NCBI lineage: Eukaryota > Viridiplantae > Streptophyta > Magnoliopsida > Santalales > Viscaceae > Viscum > Viscum album. The sequence continues at coordinate 1,275,671,558 of OY728126.1, read as the reverse complement.
GGTTTTTAAAATAAATCACATGTTAATCCTTGGTTACTTAGGTGGAATGTTTAGGTTAGGTAAAATTTCCATGTATTATCAATGGTAAATCAAGGGATGTTCCTTTTTCCCTGGACCCATTTTTCTAGGCAATTGATTTTGGAATTTTTGGGGGATTCACTCATGGAGTGTTTCTATGCCCATTAGCCCTTTTTCTTATGGACATTATTATGAACTTGTCATTGATTATGGTATGAGGACTCTTCTATCTTGACCTTTAGTGGTTCTCGATATGATACAACCCATGACTTTTTCTTGTACTCTTTTATATTGTACTACCATAGTTTTGATTATGTGATACATCCTCTGCGTTGATTTTATATGGAAACATTAATGTTAATGAAATTCATTGAAACTATATTAGCAAAATTATTTTAGAAATTTGGAAAGGGGAAAATTAAATATAATTCCATTCTTTTTATATAAAAAACATAATTTCTTTATCATGCCATGAACTCTTTAAATTTTAGAATGTTTAGATTATTGTAAAGAGATATATTATGGAACACTTGGGTGGGATTATACTAAGCCTATTTATCATAAACAATGGGAACCACTTCAATAGTGTGGAGACCATTTTATTTCTGTCAATGCAGGGAATGGTAAGGAAACTTAGTATGAAGGTGGGATTTCTGTTAACTTTATCATGGTATCTATTGGTGAGATGGTGTGTGTTTTTTTACACTGACACATTGAGTAGTTGGTTTTCAATTATAGTATAAATTTTGTTATTGGAGTAGTACTTTCAGAAGTTTTGGCTAACTATCATTGAGTTATATCAATTTCACTTCCATATTTCAATTATGGAATATATTTAATCCTTTCACTATTTCTCTCTGTTATAAATATATATTCTATGTTGTGGATTCATGTTGAATGATATCATTCCCTCTGGTAATTTTTTGATGTTGGGGTGCTAGTAGCAAGCCCATATGGATCAAGAACACCCTTTCTATATGTGTAAATTCAGATTGGTACCACTTTGAGAGGGTATCTAGGTTGGGTTCATCATAGTTATGTATCAGAGAAGTTATTTCATCAAGGGTCCTTGTCTTGGGTTGTTTGGTAGATTGAAGATAAGATTTTTAAGAAATTACATGTGACACGTGCCTATAGTGGGGTGTGGAAAAAACAATTATTTCCAAATTTAAAATTATGTATTGTGTTTAACAATGGTTTTTATCAATACAAGAATACAATAATCTTGATTATCACTTTAAAATTAGGAAACGAAGTGGTGGTGGTTTTTGAAATGGTTTGAAATTGAAAACAAATCAATTAAAAAAATAAATAAATGAATAGAAATATTAAAATCAATTTGACAATGTGATCGAATATAGTGATATGAATTAGGTGATAAGGATGGGGTTGGTTATCCAATTACAATGTTATCCTAGTAAGAATTAATTAAATCATATTCTACTAAACTAGTTATGGTAAGATCTCAAAATTGCTTCCTCTCACTCCTTTGGTCAATAATGATGGTGAGAGTAAACCATACCAATATCTTAGTTTGGTCTACTCTTATTCTATTTTGAGAAAATATGTATTTAATACCCTCATTTTTTAGGCAATTCTTGATCGGATCATTTTAATACCAAACAATCAAGAATAAGCACTACACCACCCACATGTACTGATGATCGTTGAGTACATCACCACTAATCCATTATCTATTCCATTGTATGCAGACAAGAATTTAGTAGAGGGAGATAATTATATTTTACCAAAGAAATAATAATAATATAATCTAAAATCAAATACCATATCACAAGATAATAAAATCCATTTTTAGAATTGGAAAATAACATTAGAGAAGAGAGAGTGTTTTATTCTAGAGAATGAAAGAACTAAGACATTACAGAAGTAAAAACCTAACCTTCATCAATGACACATAATATTTACCCCACCATGGTAAGGGTAATTGATAATAAGAGGGAAAAATAGTAAATTACACAACTAGAAATAATGGCAATAGTGAAAATGAAGAAAATGAATATTTCATCTAGAATTTGTCCTCTAGATGTTATCCTCTGTTATGTCGACCATAGGATCAAATCATGTTGATGTACCTTATTATAAGATTTGGTGAATGGATTTGGATATCTACCCTCAATTGTTCAAAGAATTTTTTAGCCATGTGAATGATTTATTGCCGACTTACTAGACCTTACTTTTTCTAGTTGTCGAACTAAATTTCACCAATCCCAGTTTGATTGGTTCAAGGGAAGCATTAATGAAATACTATATTAATTAAATTGAATTTTAATCTTAAACATTGATTCTTTTTTTATCCCAACTATAATCATCTCATTTGATGTTTTTTATCCCAATATATTCCTCTTTGAATGATGTAGGATCCATTCTGTCGACAAGAATAACATTTAACAAAGTCAATTTCCTTGGGAATTTTGAAGTTCAAATGGGATCTTATTACCATAGAATAATGTGTATCCCAAGAACAATAAAATCCAAAAAAAGGGATTAAATTTAATTGGATCAAAAATTTATTTTTCATTCCTAGAATATAGAGGTATTATAATTCTACTAAATGTCCAGAATTTACAAATTTCCACACCTAAGCTAAAAACTCACCAAAAGTCATCAAATGTGGAAAATAAACTCAAATTGGTAAATATAGAGGAATTAAATAATTTAAAAATAGATAAATAATTATTAAAAAATTAACTCTGTCAATTCCCCCACAATTATCACTTGGACTCTAGGAAAAGTAAACAACAATATCAAATTAAAGAAAATTTAAAACATATATCCTTTAATTTCAATAATGTAACTCAAAGAAATAAAATATATCATTCCACATCATAAATCATTATTTAAAGTAAAAAATTCATATAATTCAGTATATTTATTACTTAATTTATCCTCTCATGCACACAAAACACTTACCTCACATGAATTTTCTCTCATCACAGAAATTTTAATTTTTCATCAATGACTTTCTCATCAAAACTCATACAAGGGTAAACATAGTTTTGATAAATACCATCATCTACACCCAATGATAGTCAAGAAAATATATTTATCATGAGGAATTTTTAGGGCTGTTTTGTGGATTTTAGTGGTTAGGATATTGATGTAAACAATTCTGAAGCTAAATTAGGAGGGCTTGGATCTTTTTAGAATCAAAATTCTTGGATTCTAATTTTTACATGGGTATAGAATATTCATCACTCCCCTTTGTATAAATTCAGCTCCATAATCATGAATACTCAAGGAATTTGTACACCATTCATTATTTTAGAAAAAAAATTTAATCTTCTCATATATAATGTTTCTTGAAATCTACATATAGGGACAATATATCTTATCATGAATGCTCCAAAAACAACTTTCAAAAGAATGATTTCTTTCAGAAGAGTAACCCCCTATTAAAAATTATATTTTCCACCAAAAGTTGGAAAAAATGATGTATCACAATATAATATAGCTTCCTCAACACTTAAGATTAAATAGATTATTCAACTTCCCCTCCAGACCAAATTGGATAGGGAAAATTTTCTATTAATGTAGCTAACCTAACAAAATGTTCATGTATTCTAAGGTCTATGAGAATTAAATTTTCAAGGTAGGACATTAAAAATAAAATTTGTAGAAAATGGTGAATTTAACCAAATAATTTACTAAATCATTTATAAAAAATGTACCTCAAACCCTCAAGTTTTGACAAAAATAAATCAAATTCTATTTAAATCATGCATAGTTTAGTTCTATTAAGAAGTGAGATGAATGAAACAAAAAATATGAAAAATAGTTTCAGAAGCCTCATGTGATTGTGATTTCAAATATAATGATAGTGATATGGAGAAAGGTATTCAAAAATCAGAATAATTTTCATGAAATTCCCAAAGACCTGAACTTGAAACAAAGTTATTTTTATCATTCATTTAAGCTCAGTTTCCAAGGATAAATTTTTTCACTCGTGGACATGAGATTCAAAAATGGAAATGATAATCATTTCCTCTCAAATTTTTTATAGACACACTCAAATTAAAAATATCACATTTTTTATTTTACAAAATCATGAAATCAAATAATTGGAAATACTAAACTATAATGGTTCCCTCATACACACTTAAATAAGTAATTTTCCATCATGTTTTTAGGTGGATTTAACATGTAATTTTATTTGAAATTAAATAAAAGTAGTAAATAAAGTGTTAATGATATTTACAAAATTACTTATTGGCAGTGAAACATTGAGTTATTCTCCTAAGTTCTACACAAATGAAAACCTACGACCAAGAGTAGAGAATCTTAGGTAATACATTTATTAAAAACATTAACATAGAAATATAGTGACAAAATAAGGATAAATATTGGTTTAGTCCCATAAGTGGGATCTGGTTTTTGATACCTCTAGATGGGATGTTCCAGTTGGTTATACCCAATCTAATGGTTGGTGAAGTTTCTTTGAGATAAACCACAAACACTTCTTATTTCCATTTTCTACTTCTTCCTTTTTCTTGAGGACACCATTGATATATTATTCAGAATCTACCCTGATGAAAATAAGGAACATCTTGTATGATGGTTTTAGGAAGAATAATGAGTCCTTATCTTTCTTGGTCTCCACTTTCACAGCTTCTTCTTCATCCTCAAGCATTTTAGCAATGTATTTTGTATCAAAATAATATAAAAAGACAAAATAAGAGTGTAATTAAATTTGAATAAATTTTTACATGATGAATCAATATAAAATTATTCCCTTTAAAATTAATAATATTTTTTTTCTATTTCCTCATGCAAGTCCACTTTAGTCTCCTCTTGATCTATCTCTAATAAGTGTTGAACATCTTCATGGAGCTCTATATGTTCCTCTCCACGTGCATATGATATTTCTCCCACATCCACCAAGTAAATTGATGTGTGGAATGAATCTAAAATTTTCATACATGTGCAGGTCATACTAAATTTAGATTCATTAAGATCATAAGATAATGAGTTCATGAAAAAATCTTCTCTTTGGGTTTAATTATATTCAATTTCTTCTTTTGTTGAAAGAACATCATGGCGATTAGTAGTAGCAGATTGAGACAAGTAGTTAGGCTCATCCAATTTTTAGATATCTTCAAAATTAAAAACTTATTGAAATTAATGGGATAACTTCTTTATCACCTGGGCCATCTCTTCAAAAATTTCAATTTCATGTCCTCCCTTATTCCAGCAATGAATTTTAAGAATTCATGCTCCCCATTATTTGGTTTCCAAAATTACATCACCTATCTATCAATAATATAAATTCCCTCCTCAATGGACAAGGGTGATATATTAATTGGTTATTTCATTTTGGGTAATTATTCCATGAATTAAAGAAGTGATCATTTGAAAACATCATGGTAAAAAAATTAACTATTTTTTAAGTATCAAATATTTATAATTTGATTTCTGCACTACCTCACGAGAAATGGAACCATGTTTTGACATGTTCCAATCATGGGGAGTGGAAAAACAGTTATGTATTAATTTAAAATGTACTATATTGGTTAACGTTGGTTTTCCATATAAAAGAGCACACAACAATCCTGTTTGTCACATTAATATTATAGAATGAATTGGTTGTTGTTTATGAAATTATTTTATTTAGAAAACAAATAAACAAAACCAAATAATGTAAAAAAATTATTAAAATAAATTTGAAAATTTAAGTGATTGAAAATAGTGATTTGACTTGGGTGATCAGGTTGGGGTTGGTTTGTCAATTTCAATTTTTTCATAGTTCCAATTCATCCAATCCTCTTCCTCTATGACAATTAAAGTGATATTTCACAGTAGATTCCTCTCAATCCCTTGGTAAATGGTGATGGTCAAAGTAACAAATACTAATATCATAGTTTTGTCCAATATTGTTCCTTTGTGTGTAATATATTCATCCAATACCCCAAATTGATTTACGAAACTAACGGTCGGGTCTTGTTAATCCCAAACAATCAAGAATATGCATTACACCTCTCTCATGTATTGATGATCATCGAGTACTTCACCACTATTCCTAGAACTATTCCATAATATATAGATCAGAACATAGTGGGGGAGATAATTACCATTTACCAAAGAATTAATAAAAAATATATAAAATAAAATACTATAACACAAGATAAGAAAACTGTTTTTAGAATTTAAAAACCAACATCGTAGAAGTAAGTGTGTTTTGATTCATTAAAATGAAAGAAATATAACATTAAAAAAGATATCTCCTAACCTTACCCAATCAGTCAAATTTTTTAACCCTTCATGGTAAGGTTAATTGAGAATAATGGGGAAGAAAAATTGATTACAAAACAATAAAGAGAGAATATATGGAAATAGAAGAACATGAAAATTTTATCCTGAATATTTCCTCCCAAATATATCCTCTATTGTTCGCACCATACAGTCGAATCATGCATAGGTAACTTCTTATATCCTATGAGTAATTGTGTTTTCCATCAACCCTCTAAATTTTAAAAAATTTAGAACTATTTTGAATTAGTTATGGTCGAATTACTAGACATGACATTTTCTAGACACCAAACAATATTCCACCAACCCCACATTGACCGGTTCAAATGCAGCCTTAATGAAATACATTCATCATGATATTTAATGTGAAGATACCCACAATGATTTGGATTTCTAACCCAACTTTGATAATATAACATGATGTTTTTTATACTAAACTTTTCCTATTTGATTGAGGTAGGGTCCACTATGCCGACTAGAATAACATATAAATATAGTTGATTTATTTTGGAATTATAGATTTTGATTGGGATATTATTCCAAGAAAATAATTTTTAGACCACAATCATAGAAATCTAAAAAAATGTACTTTAATTTGATCAAAATTGGATGAGTTATGCTCGATATATAGGGGTAATAGAAAACTTCTAATTTTCCAAAACTAACCAATTTTCACACACAAGCTCAAAACTCACCAAAAATCATAAAATACTGAAACTAATCTCAAATATGTTAATGTTTCGTTATTAAATCATTTAAAAACATATGGATAATAATTAAAATATTAACTCTATCAAGAGGTAGGCTTCAATGATTGTCTTTCTAGATCTTACAATGATGAGACTGAAGTTACCCTGGGATGTTGGGATGTGTGTCTCACTTTTTTAGTTCTTGATCATAATCTTAGTTTTTTCTTATGGTTTTTTGGTTTGAAGTATGATTTTTCTTTTTTATGGTTATTTTTTTGGTTTACTATAATATGTCTCTAATATGTCTTCCACGGGTTCCTCGGGAGGCTGAAACATATGTTCCTCAATGGAATATGCCTATATATCAGAATATTGTTGAGGTTATCATGAAATCAGTTCATGTTGTCAAACATAATGTACCACAAGTCTAGAATGTAGTTGTTGTGGTATAGACAGAAGATAGATGATAAGGGGACCAATAATGGGAGTTATTTCACGATAATGCATCTTCCATTAATAGTATGAATGAACCAAAAGATGAATAGGAGTTAATGGAAAAGATTTATTAACTATATAACTTCATGGATACTTCTAAGAGTAAATATGTCATTTGTGCAACATTTAGACATAGGGACCCATCAAGTGATAGTGGTATTCCATGGTAATGGTAGATAGGAATGTGTTCTTCAACTAGAAGGGTTTCAAGACCCAATTCTTTCATGATTTTTATCTTTATTCACTAATCATGGTTATGTATTTTGAGATCATATATTTTCAATAGGGAAAACGTTCAATGTCGGCGTACACCAATCGGTTTTCTAAGCTAGTTCATTTTTCTCTATAGGTAGTAAAGAATGACCAGATGAAGGGATAAAAGAAGCTAAAAATTTTGTGACCAAATGTCAAATCGTAGGTATTTATGATTATTATTTTTACCTATATATAAATATTGTATAGGAAATAATGGACTAGATGAATATGGATACTATGTTTGGATATTCTACCCCATCTCTTCCACCTAGTAGAAGCATCAGTGGTTTAAAATGAAAAAAGAGGAAGTGTTAGGATTATAGGAGTGGTGGTGGTGGTTCTCAGTGAATGGAATCCTATGCACCTTTAATTATGGCTAGTATTGAGTCTCTAAATTTCTATCACTAGTTCTTCTTACGACATAGCTGGTGTCCTTTCCTCCACCTATGAATATGTGAAATAGTTGTTTATGTTATGGTCATCTACAATGTTTTTTCATGCTATGTACACACATAAATGTTGTTAGGGATCATAAGATACAAATTTTATTTTTTTGTAGTAAGTTGCATCAATAATTATAGTTCTCAACCCACATGCCTCAGGGGTGATGCACCATCAGGTGGTAGATGATTTTCTAGTAGTGGTATATACAGGTCCAGTTGTAGTGAGAGTTACCATCTTTATAGCATTCATTATAGTGATTTGTTTATTTGATACATGGTCTTACCACTCATTTATATTTGGCCCTTTTTTGGATATTATTAAACATCACATAGAGATAATTTCCTTTGTTATGGAGATAGAGACACAACTTGGTAATAGTATAGAGTGAGAGTTTTAGTGTCCCTCATGTTCACTATCGATAGTGGATGAAAAGATAGTGTAGGACTTTTTCATTATCGATTTGTATATTTTAAATGTCATCATCAAGATATATATTGGTTTGTTTCACTTCATACTGATGTTTATTGATATCAATTGTGTATCTAATTTCTTACGAATGATAAGAACTTTTAGTTTATTTAGGGATACTGGGATTTATTGTATTGTAGAGAAGGACCATAATGAAAAAAGATTAGGATATTTTTTCTTATTATATCAGTTGATCCTAATGATGTTTTTTCTGATGTCTTCCTTCTTGATATTGTTTGGGACTTTACTAAAGTTTTCCTAGATGATTTATCTAGTATTCCACTAGAGATGGATGTAGATTTAATGATTTACCCAGTGGTAGGTACATAGATTACTTTGATACCTTCTTTTCATTTGTAATATGAAGAGATTAAAGTTCTTAAGATTCAGTTAGATGGCCTAATAGAGAATCTTTTTGTTTAACCTAAAATTTCTAAAACATCTCATGTTTTTCTCCAAATAATAATTCCAAGGGTTTACAAACTCATTGATTAGTTGACAGACCAAAACGTTTTTTGAGCATTGGAATGTAAATCGCAGCATTAGATCACTTTAAAGTGATGTTTTTAGATGTGGTTGGAAAGAAAATAAGTTTATTAGGAATTTTAATGAATTTCTAGAGTGTCGGACCCTGATAACTCTAGTTTTTGAAAGGCTAGTAAGGGAGCACAATTTGTAAGGCACTATGTAGCCCTACAAGAGAATCTTTGAATCCTATTTTAGGTGTGCAGAGGTGACCTGCATGGGTTTCACACGTTTTTTCTAAGCCATACATCTACAACACACACATAGTGCCACAAACGAGTAGTTACACATTTTTAGGCACATTGTTTATCAATATTTTTATCCCAACTATGAATCCCCTTTTAAAAGGGTGTGTGATTTGGGATGTAAGGAAAACATGGTTGGCGTATGGTTAGCCAATCTGTGGGACCAAACCATTCAACTCTTTAATGGTATAGAAAATAATTTTTTACCCACTCCATGTTATTTTATTTCTTCTCCCTCCTTTCTTCCTCATTCATACATAGTAGGGGAACTGTGTGATAGTTCCCTCTTCTTCCTCGACTACTCTTTGAAGCCTCTTCCTCATCTGAACTCTATTTCACTCACTGTTGATATCGTTGTATGTGTCTCAGTAAGAGATTCAATAATTTAGCACTATTATTGTATTTCAATTTAAGATTTTATTATTAGGATATCTCTTTTTCATTATTTTTAGTGTGTCTTCTTATTCTTTCAATTCTTTGGTTTTGGATCGTACAGAAGCATGATATGGAATGACTGTACCATTATAATCATCAGAATGTGGGTATATATTCTTTTCATGAAATTATTCATCATTAATATAGCATTTCAATGGTCCCATGAAACATACATTAGAGTTGTTGCATCTAAATTTTGAAGCACCTTATATGAAATAATTATAATAAGTTGTATTGTGTTTTAGACACCCTTTGAAATGTGTGGAGGTTCTGACATCAATATGAACCACCCCTCAAAGGGTGGGTTCACCTATTTCCTAGAGAATATATCATTATGTGACTTATGTATAGACCACCCATGGGGTATTTTCATTTAAATTATATGAATGAAATGGCCATATTATGTTTTGATTTTTTTTATTGTATTTTATATTTTATATTGTATAAACAAAAAAAGGGAATTAACAGATTTTCTAAATGGAGGATCATGTTCTCTAGTAAGACCACTTATAGGGTGTGTGACTTGATTTTATATTAATTATAATTAAATTTGAATTAAATCAAGAGAAATTATAGGCCATGTGGATTTTTACATTTCATTGTTTTTTTTAAAATTATTCATGTAACATGTCTTGGTTGTTATAATTAAAATTATTTTTTATGTTGATGAGTTAATGATATATATAACCTTTATCTTAAATCAATATGAGGGTGATACAAGGGTATAGATTTAAGGATTCCTTGGAAAGGCTCATCGTGTATTATAATTAAAAATATTATTGAGATGTAAAGATATTGAGAGTGACACTTGGTTTATTTTTGTAGAGTAACTTTTACAGGCTCACTGGGTTAATGTCTTTTTATCCATGATCAATTCTCGTTCCCTAGGGGAGTTACCTTTGTAGGGAATCAGTGGGAAATATGGTTATACCATTCCAAGAATGATACATGGTCCCATATTTCTGATACAAGGAACAATATCAGAGGGTCATGCCTTCCACCATGCTGACAGTGATACTTGGGATTCTAGTTATGGATCTCCTTGGACAAAATCTTTGGGTATTGGGTAATTGTAGAGGTCCTAGTACAATACATGGGATTACTCTTTAAGAATCACCATAGAGAAGCCAAGGATGACATATTCCAATGTTACAGATACTTCTTCATTATGACATATGAATTCAAGTATATAAAGCCTAAGGATGTTCCCATAAAGTTAAATGACATGCTTGGGGATTGGTCCACATTCCATACTAGATTGTTATGGATTTCCAATTCTATGCCTAATGTGTTTATAGGATTTTATGATATCACTTATCTATACCAATTTATAATTATATATGTACTAGTTAAAATTAGTTTAGAGTTACTCTGGCATAGGCTGAAGCAGGTATGGTCGGTCATGTGTCCTTAAGGAACCTGAACCCAAAAAGTTTACATTTATTGATTTAATGAATTTTTCATTATAGAAAAACACAAATATATTTTTATTTACAAATAATATATTTAGAATTACATAAAATTGGTTTTGGCATGCTGATTTTATATCACACCTTGTTTAGGTCTATATTTCACTGGGGTACCCTGAACAAATATCATGTTTGTCAGAACAGTTTCATGGATTCTAATTTCTTTCTATTCTACTTCTTGGATAGGAAAGAGTATATGAGAAAACTAGATTTTGTGTGCCTATGATTCTATTTTATATATCCCTTATTTATTTTATTTATTTCATTCTTTGTTCATTCATTCCATCATCAATGTATATCTGCTTGTATTTTATGTCAGAGTGTGTTCATGCATGGTCATTTATTCATTGATTATTTATTGAAATATATTATTATATTATAATGCCTTTATTTATCCTTTATTGTGAAATAATCATCACTAATATAGAGGGTATTTTCACCCAACTTTTCCACCATTAGACCATCTCAACTAGTCAGTACCCCGGTCATACAAGGAGGCACACTTGAGGCATAGTGGCCAACCAGCTGAGGGAATTGTTTTAGAGTCTCTTGGTTTGGGATTCTACAAGTGGTATCAATGAATTCCTTTAATATTTTGTTTTATTATTTTGGTATGGTAGATATCATAATAGAAAATTTTGGGCACTAGTAAATATATTTTTTTCATGGTCCATAAAACCCATGCATGAGGGAAAGATAAATTTTCTAGGGATATGGACTATTGTTCAGGACACTATTATAACAGTTGATTGTTATTTCACCTTGATTGATTGTCATAATTACACGGATTATATATTTATGGATTATTATTTTACCTCACAAACCTGTATAGAAAGATTCATGGCATGTTACAAGCATCATTCTCTACCCATATATATTAACTTTCCATGCATATTCCATGCCATGTAGACTGCATTATAGTTTTCCAAAAGCTTGATTATTTGTATACCCAACATGGTGATTATTTACCAAGATTATTTGTATACTAGGTTCGGTACTTTATTTTCATGCATATCAATATATTCCAATCTAGAATATTTCATTGCTTCCATAGTAGCTTAACATGATAGTTTTCATTATTATCTTTATTCATTGTTTGTGAAGTCATGAATGTTGTATTCATTATATATGGTTAATTAAAATAAATTTCATTATCAACCTAAATGGCGTGTCAACACATAGATATATGATGGAATTCTATTTAATCAAATCATTATTTTTTGTTTTAGCCATGAACTATAGGATGAATGGGATGAAACATAAATGGTTTCGATTAACTGGGTGAGATGATATCAATTTATAATGTTTATGGGTGATTTATACATTGGGAAATATTGACCCAAAATAATCAAACAATCTCTAAAGAATTACTAGTTTTTTAAATTAAACATGATAATATAGTTGCAAATAATTGGGAACAAATGGTCTAATTTATAAAGTGTATGGGTCTTTATAAATTGGAGAATGGTAACCCATGTAAATAAACTATTATATATAATGAATTTTTTACTCCAAAAAAAGTTAAAAACCTAGTTGAAACTACATGAATAATAATTATAACATATAAATTCAAGTACCTTTATATCGTGGGAATGGTAGTTCATCTAACAGAATCATGATGCATCTACATATGTGCCAAGTTGGAACTCTTATAGAAATAGATGCCTTTATATAGGCTTGTACATTTGTATTTTCGGTATGAGGATCGGTATGGATAAATTACCAAAAGCACAAATCGAACCAAGAAGGTCATTTAGGGTCTGTTTCTTACAAGATAAATTTTACTTAACCTAAGTAGGTTGATTTTGAGATGATATAATTAATGGGATAATCCCAGTAAGGGTGAATTAAATATTTTTTGATATAAAATGTGACGGATTGGATTTGATTGAACATATATCTATGTTGACGAACCCTTGTAGGCCACCTTAATCTTTATATGATTTGATAATTAATCACATGTGGGTATGATTATGTAATGGGGTGGTTATATAAAGCATATGAAATCACATATATTGTGTCAGATATAAACGTATGGTGGAATATTATTGGACCAATCCCTTTAATTAATGAAAACGTTTTAATATGATTTTGAACCTTATTATTATGAGGTTTTAGTTAATACAAAATACCAATTACAAACATAATAACATTTCTCTCTATATTGGGAACTGTAATTTTTTTAACTGAGGTAATTGTGTAAAATTTGAAATCAAATAAATTGTTAAAAATGAATTATAAGATAATTTTCCAGAATTTTTTTGTGTTATCAACTAAATAATGTGCTTAGTACAATTTTTGAAACTGGTACTTGAAATTCCTTATATTCTAGTTGTTCAAATATTTAACAATGATTAAAATTAAAATACCTTAAAATAGAAACTTGGTATACATGTTTATCATTGGAACCATCATCTAAGGGTGTGTATTTATGTTACATTGGATTGGGAATATAGTTGTTACTCATAAGTCCCAATTTAATTATTCATAGGTTGTTGGAACATGAGGATAGATGTTAAGGACTAATGATTTTTTTCAAAATGATATTGTTTTTTGATCGATGCCTTATACTTTACTGTGGGGTTATCCCTATAGAGGGAGTTCCCTTATAAGATTAAATAATTATTAAATTCTTGTGATAAGTGTTTTGAAGGGTGGTGTTGTTCAAGTGCCATTTTTCTTGAATAGGAATCCATAGAATCAAGTGATAACCTGAGTAAATGGGTTATCATTTAGAAATTTAATACTTATAAAAGGTGTGGGAATCATGTAATTCTATAGTTCCATATGTTTGACATGCTTATGGAATTTTCGTACATATCTTAGGTCATGTTACATTATGTCATTTCTATTTTCAATCATATGCTTGGAACTCATAGCATTTGTTTCACGATTATTTTGTCGCAATATTACAAATTATTAAAAATTATATCAATCAAGTTACAATTATTTCATTAGATCTCTTAATATTTGGTATACAAGGTTGTGTTAAACCTTAAATCGTATGGTTTCCTAGAACCATGGATGAAGGTTCATGGGATCCTAAAGGCTATGTTTAAAGGTCATATCTCGAGTAGAGTGACCTGGGTGATGTGATCTCATTGTGAACATTGTAGTTTTGAGATGTAAATCATGAGTTGTGTTGTTCTAGTTGTTTTGGACGATGTTGCATAGAGGATCATGCTCATTGTCATCACTGGTCTGGATTAGTTTTGGATTTTACATCTGACACAGATGACACATGTGGACATGGATTAGTAAGAGTGTCTCTTGTATGACTAGAGGTGAAAATGGCCAAGTGTGCTTGTAGGTGAACATTTTTATCTCTGTTCATGATAGATCTTGGTAAAAGAGTTTTGGAGATGTGGAGAATCATAGTTTGTGGGATATGGAATGTGTTTCGTCATTTGTTTTCCGTTCTCAGAGACTCAATGACTATGAAACTTATAAAATGGGGAGAATCACATCAATCATTAAGAGAATTTACTCCCACGTTAAATGAATTTGATCATAAATAGTTATTTAAAAATTATTAGAATTGTTTTAAATTCTCATAATGTTGATAAAAGTTTGAAATCATAGACATAATAATGAGGGGGAGTCATTAGATACTTAATGGATTAATGATGCATGTTTTCAAGGTGGGTTACAAGGGTGATCTTTCCGAAATAATATTGAGTCCCTTAAGCACGGTCAGCATGGCCTTGATGATGAAAGACCTGTGGGAGTGTGAGTATGGTATGGACCCGGGGGGTACAAAAAGGTACACCCATTGAGTATGGTAATTTGGTACATCCTAGTTGTGATGGTAATAGTTTATATACCCAATGAGAGGGTGGCTGAGTGTGAGCTGGGGATCGATGGATTCCTCTTAGAACTATTGGGAATGATGAAACATATCTACTTTAAATAAAATTTCATTTTCATGGTGAGGTATGTCTTGATATAAAATTGTGCATCATGATACGGTTAACCCATGATGAGATCTGGAAGCTCAGAGTTAGGAGACAACGTGTCAGGTGTTGTCTAAGGCTATTATATCATGTTTTTATAGAAATTTATCTTAGAAGGAGAAAAATTCACCTAGAGAAAAAATATTGGTGTACTATTTATATATAGGTGATAATGACCCCTATATTTACATCCTCTTCAGTACACTCAGAGAGAATTGGTTATACTTCGATCTAATGAAAATATAATTCCCTTTTTATTTTTATAGATTTAATTCGTGGAAGTTAACTCAATGAGTAGCTTTAAATAATCCTTATGGTGTCAATTTCAATATATAAATATAGAAAATGACCCTCTTGAGAGAAGTATCAGGATCATGTGGTATCGATCATTAGATGGTCATTCTGGAAATTGTATTCCATTTGGTAAAATAACATGAAATATTTTGAATAGGGGACATCACTAAAAGTTTGTTATGGGATTTGATGGATGTTCTTGATTTGATCTCAAGATGACTCCAATTAAGGGAATTGATATCTAGCTTTTAGAATGTGTTTTATATCTACATGGACAACTGTTGAGAATAGTAAAAAAGAGGTGGTTTGACTATAGATATTATGAAAGGATATATGTGGTCATTATGTGAAAATTTCATACACATTGTGGGTTTAGCTGGGTCAATCGGAGAAGACCGTTGAGATGGGAGTGGGGGACAAGAGTAGTTCCCTTGACCCTAATAAGTTATACCTTTTGAAAAATCTGTAATAATCATGTTTAGAACACTAAAAACATGCTTAAATAAAAAATTCTGATAGTTTTAGTGTTGTGACTCAGAATTGGTCAATCTAAGGTAGAAACTTTATGTGGAGAGATCCTTAGGCCATTGGTTAAAATAGATGATGATAGTATTATTCCTAGAGTTAGAAGAGCTTGGGTGATATTTTTATGGATTTTTTGTCATTATTTTTGGGTGATGGCTTATGTTTTAGCATTTTAAGAACCGTATTCTTAAAAAAGATATTCACGGTGTGTTAGGCATTTCAAAATGAAAAATTGAAAATAGAATGATAATTTACAACCATTGGAGGTTTTGTGCTGTTTATTTGTTCCACATGGCTTCTTAAGGACATGAAGTTCTATGTTGGGGAGATTTTGACGTCCTGTGTTTTGGAATGGATAATAATTCCAAGGGTTTTTTAACATTTTGATTAGTCGACGATCCAAACCTTGTATTGTGATTCATAATGTAAATATGGGCATTGGATCCCTTAAAAGTGATAATTATTGATATTATTAATGTCCCAATAGGTCTCTTGGGAATTCAAATGAGTTTCAAGAGCATCGGTCCCTATGAACTCAAGTTCGAGAATGGTTCGTAAGGGTGCACGGTTTTTCTAAAACCATGTCTCCCTCTAGGATTAAATGTACACCCTATTAATGGTGTGCAGAGCAGACCCTCCGAAACTGAACATAGTCTTCCAAAATTTTGCAACAATCCCATAAACCTACTACCAATGAACTAGTATCTATATCATGTAAATAAAATTATTTTTTAAATCGTGTAAGAAAACTATACATCCCATTATCAATGGGAGGATTCTTTGGGTAGTAAGGGGAACTTGGTTGGTGAAAGGTTAACCAAATGGTGCAGAAAAACCGTATGGATCAATAATGAGATGGAAAACACCATTTTTTAATATATCTAATTTCCTTTCCTCTCCAACATTTCATTCTTAGTGTTGCACAGTAATGGAATTGTGTGACCGATCACTCTACTTTATCCCCTTGACATCGAATCCACCTCCTCATCTAGAATTATTTTCACTCAACATTGGTCTTGTTGGATGAATCTAGGTATGACATTTAATTCTTTATCTCCTTTATTCATTCATCTTACTATCGATGGTGTTATTCTTAGGTAATATATTTTTCCCTTTTTTCATGGTCTTTCCCAAATCCTTCAATTTATTTCATTTTGGATCGTACCAAAGCCCAATATTAGAGATTCAATAATCATAAGCATGAATTAGGTGGTCTATATAATTTTACCTTAAAGCCACATCATTTATATCGTATAGTTGTTATGAAAAATGAAAACTTTTCGATGTGTCCCTTCGGAATTGTGGAATTCCTAATATTAAATGCTTTTAACATCTTCTATTATGTATGATAACCACTTTTATTTGGTTATAGGTGGTAACCATAATCTAAACCACCCCTCATAGTGGGGGTTCACATAATTCCTAGAGAATTTTTCATTATTTTACTTATATATAGACGACCATTGTGGTGTATTAATTGAAATGATAAAAATGAAATGGTCTTCTTGTGTTTTAAATTTATTTTTTTAGATATTTGATTATTTCTCTTGTATGAGCTATAAAAATGGAATTATGTTATTTGTTAAATGGAAGATCACGTCTTCTAATAAAACAACTGTTAGGGTGTGTGAATTGATTTTATATTAATTATAATGGAATATGAATTAAATCAAGGGAAATTTTAAGAAATGTTGATTAGTTAATGTTATTTATGTTTTTATTTGAATTATCCATATTAAATGTTTTGGTTAATATAATTAAAATTCTTTGATAAGTGGATGAGTTAAAAATTTATATGAACATTCTCTAAAATCATGTCAAGGGAAATACAAGGGTACTAATTTAATGATTCCTTGGATAGACTCATCATGATTTATAATTATAATTATTATTGAGATGTAAATATGATGGGAATGATAGTTGGTTTTTTTAGTATCATACATTGGATGGGATCATGGGGAAAATGACATTTTACCCGTTAGTGATACTGGTTCCCAAGAGGAGATACCTTGGATGTCCTAGGTTAGAAATATGGTTATACAATCCTTGAATGATACATGGTCCCTTGTGTGTGATATGTTGAATGGGATCATAGTGTCATGAATTATACCATATTGAGAGTGATACATGGGATTCTAGTTTTGGTTCTCCTTGGATGGACTCTTATAGTATTGGGTACTTGTAGTTATTCTATTAACATACATGGGATTATTCTTTACAAATATCCTTGGATGGGCCTAATATTCCATATTTTTAAGTTATAGATACTTATTGATTATAACCTATTAATGCAAGTATATAAATCCTTAGGCACATTCGCTAAGTTGAATAACATTATTGCAGATCATACCATGTTCTATGATTTATTGTTATGGATGAAAAATTATATTTCATACACGTTTTGGGATGTTGTAATTTCTATTTATATATAACTATTTAATGTATATTTGAATAGGTTGACATGACTTTATTGGTACTCTGGATAATGCCAAATCTGGAATTTTTGCTGAGGTTTCCCTGAGGAACCTAATCCCAACATGTGTACTTTTATTTATTTACATACATATTCATTATAATATCACAATACATTATTTAAATGTAAATAAATAAGATTACACATTAGACATTGTTGGTGGTGGAATACTGAGTGTATCTCACATCCTATCCTGGATACCATTGTAATGGTGTACCTGAACAGATCTAATTTTTTGCAGGATCATGTTTCTGGATTGTACGTGTTTTTCATTATCATTCATGGATATGATAGGGTATTGGAGTAGAGGAATGAGAATTTCCTCATGATGATATTAGATATTTCCATGGTTTATTATATTTGTTTATTACAGTGGTTATTCGTTCCATAAAAAATTTATACATACTTATATATTATGTCACGGGATGTTAATGAATGAGCATTTATTTATTCATTATTGAATTCATCTTATTATTAAATTCCCCTTCCTCTATTAATTATTGCTTCCACTATATTTATCATTGATGAAAGGGTTGAGTATTCCAAAAATACCACCATTAGACCCTCAATGCTAGTTTAAAGAATCTTGGTGTACAAGGATGAAGGCTTGAGTCCTAGTGTCTAACTGGCTTAGGGGCCGATTTTAGTGTCTCTCAGGTCGGGACACTATAGTTTCCCCTTGAGATTCCCCCTTTGCCTTTTTCTATGAAAGAAGATAGTTCACTCAAGTTTTTTGGGGACTATAAAAAGTTTAACTTGGTAATTGTATTGAATATGTTTTCTTTTCCTCATTTGGATGACTTTATTGATAAATTTAATGGGAAAGGTGTTTTTTATGATTAAGCTTTGATTAGGTTATCATCAGCTAAAATTTTAGAAGTCTAATAAACCAAATAATTATTTTGGGAGTAAGATTGGAAATTATGAATATATTGTGATTCCATTATGTCTAGGGAAGAGCCATTGAATGTTATTTAGATTCTGAGCTTCCTTTTTCTTGTCAGATATCATCAACAATTCATCAAGGATTTATCAATGTTGAAATCACCATTGACTAATATTACTATTAATGGGGAGAAATTCACATGGGTTGAAAAGTGTTAGTCATCATTTGTTGTGCTGAAATGACTCCTAACATCAACACATATTTCAATCTTATATAAGCTTGGTAAGAATTTTATGTATTTTTTATTCTTCTTGTGTTGTTTTGGGTTACATTATTATGAAATATTATCATGTTGTGTCTTGAATATCTCATTATATTTGACCGCATGAGAATAATTACCCCACATAAGTTTTATAACCATTCATGGTTATGCAAGTGCTTAAATTTTATTGGAATTATCTTCTTTGGGAGAGGTTCATTGCCTTTTCTGACCATGATATTCAGAGATACATCTATTCTTATAAAATAAACAATTTAAAATATAGGATTTTTTGAATACCTTCAGATGTTTTACATTGACATCACCTACACCATAGGAAAGGGGAATGTCATTTTTGATGTTGTTATAATGAATATATCATCATATACTTTTCTAGAGATGAAGGAAGAGTTGAATCTTATATGATTCATTGCTCAATACCACCTATATTCTTAAGAGGCTGTTTCCGTTGTCTTTCTAACTAGTGATCTATTATTTTCATATATCCTTGATTCAATTCTATAGATTTATTAGAAGGAAGATGAGTTCATCATAATTTTTGAAACCCTATATGGTGGGGAGACTATTTCAAGTTTTTCTATCTCTTCAGATGAGTAAAGTCCTAAATTTTCCATGTAATTTTTTTAATGGGAATTTTACGAGTCTGCAAAAATTGACGGCGAGTGATTCTGAGGCATAGAGTTCCCAAAATAATGTTCTAAACACTTATTTTGGGTACGTTTAGTAAACCTGCGAGCGGGTTTTTCTAACTTTTGAACCAATGCACTAAATTGAAATCTGAGGGCATTGTTGAACTCATAGTGTCGGTATTCGCTTAAGAAGTCTTTCACCTCGATGGCAGTCGGTTGAGGGTGAATCTTAATTTTTGGGTTTTTGGTGAAAAGAATAAAATAAATAAAGTTTGTATAATTTTATTTTGTTTTGTTTTGAAACTACCATGGGGATGTTTTATAAGTTGGGACAACCTAAATTAACCTCTAACGAGAGGTTATGGTGTTGGGGATCACTCGAGCCTAACCTCCCATGAGAGGTTATGGTGGTGGGGACAACCCAAGGCTTAATCCTCTTGAAGTCCACTCTTAATGAGGGAGAAACCTCTCAAATCCCTCTTTCATGTGGAGGAGCCTCTTGAGCTTCCTCCACATTAATTTTTCCAACGCCATACATAAGTTTTCTACAACATGTGTGTGCGTGTGCCAACATATTTCTTCTTCTTAAGTTAATTTATATTGGAACATATTTCTTTTTCTGGGAAAATGAGAAGGAGAGAACTATTTGGAGAATCGTGGAGAATCCCATCCTCCAACGAAGAACGCACTTGCCAACAAAGAATGCCTTCGACTATGAATAACCAACGAATGAGCCTGATATCAGAGGCATGTGGTGAGTGAGACGAATGTCGATATCTTCTACTTCCTCCATTGTGGGACATCTTCATCTATGACGAATCAATGTATGTACTTACTCCTCACGCCAACGTCAATGAACAATCCATGGTAGGGGTTATAGTTAAATTCATGAATTCTCTCATTTAATTTCTTAAATCTTGGAAAACATGGTGAATGTGGATCGACCAAAATGATTTGATCCACGATTTGTATTAAATTGAAGTGTTTTTCATTCTTGACTCCATTTTTTTGAGTCGCTTGCTACCACTCTAACGCAGAGGGTGTGGTCCAAACAAACATGGCCCGACCCCTCGACTTTTATTCCTTATTGTGTTCTTCGCAATGTAGTGGAATACAATATGACAGATAACGAAGAGAGAGGTCGTCTAAACTAGCTACCGGTGAAGGCACAATGCCCCTCTGTTCGCGGCCTCATCACCCGAACAACTGCTGCCTCCCATGGCCTCACCACCCGAGCCTCAGCCGCCGTCCACGGCTGAGCCGTCGCCGCCGCCGTCCACGGCTGAGCTGCCGCCGCGGCCGTCCACAACCGAGTCGTCTCCCGTGACCTCGCCGCCTGAGATGCCACCACCATCCTTAGTTGATCCATCAACGTGGCCTCGCCACACAAGACATAGTTGTCATCCACGGCCCCTCTGTGCCACCCTCGGCACCCATCGGCAGAGCTGCCCGCGTGGCACCCTCGGGCCGAGCCTCCCTTGTGGTACCCCCGGGCCAAGATGCCCTCATGGAACCCCTCATTCGAACTGCCCTCGCGGAGCCCCGAGTTGAGCCGCCCTCACGGAACCCTCCACGGCCAAGACATCCCAAATCCGAGCTACCCTCGCGGCACCCCCCACCCCCAACAGCCCTTCGCAGCTTGCCAGACCATCCAGCAGGCCCGGCCACTTGACGTGGGCTGGGCGGAACCCAACGGGCCGGGCCGCCTAGCGGGTCGGGCCAGACCTAGTGGGTTGGTCCGGGTCGACCCATAATGGGTCGGCCCAGGCCGGGTCTGACCAGACCCGGACCCACTATGACCCATTTACTCTCTTTTTGCCTTAACTTTGGCACCGAACATCCGTTTGACGAACCTTCAGTGGTGCAGGAATCCTCAGAGTGATATAGTCCATTTGAGTATACCCCACTATAGTTTTTCATTATTATGGGGTACAGTCAGGTTGGATCGAGCACGAATCCAACTGGGCCCCTGGGACTAAAAGGCTAATAAATCACCGACCAGGCGTTCGAATGACATGTTTTCTATTGCGTTGATACCCTTATGAAGTGGCAGACCTTTGAAATAATTCTTCTTCTGAATTTTTGGCAGTTAGAGTATCGGCCAGTAGCTTTTGGAGTGGAACCTCTCAGAGACAAGCGAGCATAGTGAGGAAACCCATTAGCTAGACGTGACGAGAAGAGTGCTCTGAGTGATCTTGTGCGGGTCAGCTCCCAGCAATCCTGTATAGGTCAGCTCCAAGGGTTCCTGTGTGGGTCTTATCCAAGTGATCCTGTGTGGGTCAGCTCCTAGAGATTCGGTGTGGGTCATCTCCAAGCGATCTATTATGGGTCAACTCCTAGTGATCTTGTGTGGGTCAGCACCTATCGATCCCGTGTGGGTCATCTCCTAGAGATCCTATGTGGGTCAGCTCCTAGCGATCATGTTTGACTCAGATCCAAGCGATCCTATGTGGGTCAGCTCCTAGCGATCCTTTTTGGGTCAGCTTCTAGAGATCCTAGGAGGGTCATCTCATAGTGATCTTGTGTTGGTCAACTAAAAGTAATCCTATGCTGGTCTACTTCTAATGATTCTATGAAGGTCAACAGCAGAGCCTCTTAATGGAATAAGAAGATTTAGTATTTATAACTAATAATCTATATTACCATACCTAAATATATACCTGGTTTGAGCTGAGTCAGTAAATCTATGATTTCTTCATGATTGAGATGGATTACTTGAAAACTCAGGTATATGAATGGGTATATAACTTAGTAGGGTTATCTATTGATGTCATACTTTTTGGTTTATCCTTGGTAGATTTTTTGAGAACCTAAGGGTCTCAGGTTCTCTAATGAGTGTCGTTATACTCACCCCTACATGGGCTATGCCCGCACCATGTTGTTTTAGATGCAGATGATGGACAGTTCTGACTGAGGACGAATATACCAGGACTGGACGGTGCTCGAAGGTGGACCATACAGCATGTCAGTTCATAGATGAGACAGGTGGACGTGGATTGCTAAGGAGGCCATCTATACCAACCTTTTAGGTAGCAATCGAGTTGGATGTTCCAGCAGCTTCTTTTCACATATCAGTCATCTTGTACTTTCTAGTTTTCCTTGTACGTTCCACTACGACCCATTTACTCTCTTTTGGCCATAACTTTGGCACCGGACGTCTGATTGATGAACTATCAGTGGAACTTGAATCCTTATAGTGAGACGGTCCCTTTGAGTATACCCCACTAAAGTTTTGGATTATTATGGTGTACGGTCTGTTTGGATCAATCACGAATCCAACCTGGCCCCCATGACTAAAAGGCTAACAACTCACAGACCATTTGTCCGAATGACACGTCGTTTGTTTTATTGAGACCCCTATGATGTGGAGGACCTTTGAGATACTTCTTAGTGGGACTTTATGGAAGTTAGAGTATCGACCAGTAGCTTGTGTAGTGGAACATCCTGGAGACAACCAATCATAGTGTGGGAAACCACCAGCTGTATGGGATGAGAAGAGTCCTCCTAGAGATCTTGTGCAGGTGATCTCCTAGCGATCATGTGTGGGTCAGCTCCTAATGATCCTGTGTGGGTCATCTCCTAGAAATCCTGTGTGGATCAACTCCTAGAGATCCTGTGTGGGTTAGCTCCTAGAGATCCTATGTGGGTCTTCTCCTAGTGATCATGTATAGGTCAAATCCTATCAATCCAGTCTAGGTGAGATCCAAGTGATTGTGTGCAGGTCATATCCTAGCGATCCTGTGTGGGTCAGCTCATGGCGATCATGTTTGGGTCCGCACTTAGAGATCTTGTATGGGTTATCTCTTAGCGATCCTCTGTGGTTCAGCTCTAAGAAATCCTTTGCGGGTTAG
Source organism: Viscum album (assembly GCA_963277665.1). Lineage (NCBI taxonomy): Eukaryota > Viridiplantae > Streptophyta > Magnoliopsida > Santalales > Viscaceae > Viscum > Viscum album. The sequence continues at coordinate 1,275,647,360 of OY728126.1, read as the reverse complement.
CACCTAGAGATTCTATGCAGGTCAGTAGTAAAGCCTCTTAATGGAATAAGATGATTCCGTATTTATATCTAATCATATATACTACTGTACCTAAATATATACCCGGTGTGAGTTGAGTTAGTACCTCTGTGATTTCCTCTGGATTGAGATGGAATACTTGAAAATTCGGGTATATGTATGGGCATATACCTAAGTAGGTTTATTTGTTGATTTCATACCTGTAGTTTATCATTTGTAAATTTTGTGAGACCTTGAGGGTCTCAGGGTCCCTACTGAGTATCTTTATACTCACCCATACATGGGATATGCCCGCACCTTATTTTTTTGGATGCAGATGATGGACATCGCTGACTGGGGACGTGGGTACCAGGACTGGACGGTGCTCAGAGGTGGACCATACGACATGTCGGTTCGCAGAGGAGTCAGGTGGATGTGGAGCGCTGATGAGGCGATCTGTACCAACACTTTAGGTAGGAATCAAGGTGGACGATCTAGGAGATTTTCCCCCCTATCATCCATCTTTTGCTTTCCATTTTTACTTGTACTTTCCAGTTGGGATTTTATTCTAGCCCCTTTTTTTTACCATACACACTCTCTTAACTATTCAGTTTACTTAAGTTCATATCTTGTTTTGTGTTTGGTTGTGTTTTTATAGGTTTTAAAGAAAATTCCTTAATAGTTCTAGTGAATTACACCTTTGGTGTTAGTCGCCAACCCCTGGACAAAGGAAGGGCGCTTGGGGTAGTCATGACATAGGCCCTGAGGGACGGGTCATGAAAAATTAGTATCAGAGGAGGAACCTAGCCTTAAGTGTGATGCACTACATGGGTAGAGTTGTAGGGACCACAACGAGGACGTTTTAATATAAAGGGGGTGATTATGATACCCACAAATGATACAAAGTTAAATGACTAAATTAAATGACTCATGTCAACAAGGTGAACCTTATTTCTCAGGAGCATACCTGGTTTTAACTCCACATTTAAGCATGCTTGAATTGGAGTAGTGATCATGATGGGTGACCTTCTTGGAAGTTTCCCATGGTGTGTGTGTGTGAGGAAAAAGTACACTAGAAAGGAAATGTGTTGGCCTTTGGGTACAATCATTAGTCCAATGACCTATCTAGGCACGTAGTGGGTCCCTGGGTGGAGACAACGTGTCTACGGGGAAACTCGTGGCACCTAGTGGGCTAGGACCTGAAGACCATGTTAATAAGGGGTGGTTGTGCTATAAACGGGACCTAGTTGTCACATTTGGCATCAGAGGAGTTGGTTATACCATAGAATATTGGACTCTGATCTATTATACAGTAATAGTTTTAAGTGTAGTTAGTGTGGTTATCAGTTTAGGGAATCAGGTGTGGGTGTGGCATCCAACGTATCCATACACCAGGACCCTGACTTCTGATTTCAGACTCAGTGCATGAAAACACTGATTGCGTGTGGGTTTTGAAGAGTTTTATGTGTGATCATTTGATTCATCTCACCAGGTATAACTTATTGACCATGGAGCACCTGTTTCCTTTCAGGATGCCTCCACGTAGATAGTCAGTTAGGGTTCTAAGAGTTATATGCACTGATAGCCCACTGAGAAACGAGGCCTTAGTGCATGGCCCTCTTCCAGTACAGGCACCAAAAGAGGCACCAGCGGTACCATTACCCACTGGGCCACCAATGCCACTAACACCAGCAGCAGAGAGTGCACGCCACTTGAGCGCTTTGCATGAGTTCCAGCTCCATAGGCCACCAAGGTTCGGAGTAGAGATGGTCCTACAGGAAATAGAATATTGGCTCGAGGCTGTGGTGAGAGTCTTCCGACTGGTAGGGACACCAGCTGATCTCATGGGGATACTAGCAGCCAGCCTTCTACAGGGAGTAGTGGTCAGATGGTGGAGCTTGATGTTGAAGGCTCGTGATGTGGTGGAACTTCTTTGGGCAGACTTTGAGAGCCTGTTTCAGGTAGAGTTTTTCCTAGTGACTCTTTATGCAGTGTGCATTCAGGAGCTACTTCATCTACAGTAGGTCAGCATGATTGTGGCTCAATACTCGGCGAGGCTCACTGACATCTAACGATACTCCACAAGTATGGTGCGGGACCCATTCTTCATGGCCCAGACCATCGATCAGGGACTCAAGTGGGAGATTAGGGATTCTATTATCTCAATCAGTATCCCGACGCAAGAGGGGGTATTAGATAGATCCCACTTAGTGAAGAGTTTCATTGCTAAGCAGTCACTAGTAGCAAGACCCACCACCAGTATTCATGAAGCGAAGTCTTCTGTAGCGGGCTGTAGACAGATGTAGCAGAGGTCTAAGAGGACCAGACCTACAGGTGGACGATCACATGATTTAGGATCTGTTGTGTGGGGCACCCAAGGCTGAGCCAGTCATACAAGGAGGAAGCAGTGTTAGACATGCGGCGGGCATGGTCACATGGCTCATGACTATCCGACCTGCTATACGGATGATCAGTAGATGGTCGAGTGACTTCCCAGGCAGAGATAGAGTTTTGACTGAGGAGGTCTGTAGGGAGTTGGCAGACGTGGAAGAAGAGATGGTCGTGCAGCTCGTGGTGGGCGAAGATTCAAGATGTTACCACCACCACCACCAGGTGGACCACCCCAACTATAGGTAGTAGGAGGAGATGGATGATCTAAGCACCATTTAGCTGAGGCCTATTATCACGGTGCTCTGGTGATGATTCGAGGTATGATCTGTGTCTACTGCACCATAGCTGCAGTACTTATAGACGCAGGTGCAAGTCATTCTTTTATTTCCACTTCCATCGTTTGGATCTCGGGGATTCGTAGAGAGTCGTTGGCTCGATCTTTACTGCTAGATACTCTTACAAGGGTGGATACGATGATTATGCACTGGTTCCAGTATTGTGAGATTACACTAGGAGATGATAGCTTCGGTAGGGATCTCCTAGTATCAGCGTCGAGGCCTTATGACATCATCTTGGGTATGTATTGTTTATCTCCAGTCCATTCTTAGATAGACTGTATTAGACTTAGAGTGTGGTGTGTCCGCATGGATGGGACCAGTTTTACCTTCACCGGAAATAATGGAGCCTTTGCAGCATAGGATGGACTTACCCAGAGGAGAGTGCAGCCAATAACTCATCAGTTGGCTAGATATACCCTCAGAGCAGTTGATGTGGAGAGTCAGAGTTATCCTGTAGCGGTGGACTAGTACGTGGATGTCTTCTCAGATGATGTTCTGGGTCTCCCACCTCAGAGAGATGTGGACTTTTACATTGACTTGTACCCCGTGATGACACTGATATCTACACCAGCGTATTGGATGGCTCCCGTGGAGCTTCGTGAGCTACGAGTATAGTTGGAGGACTAATAGGGGAAGGGATTCATTCGGCCTAGTGTTTCTCCTTGGGCAGCCGCGATTTTGTTCGCCAAGAAGGTGGATGGGAACTTGGGACTTGGTGTCAACTACTCGCACTTGAACCCAGTGACTTTTAAGAACAAGTACACCCTCCCTATGATTGACGACCTCATTGATTAGCTGAAGGGAGCATGGTGTTTCTTAAAGATAGACATCGGTTCAGGCTATCACCAGCTCAATGTACGAGAAGAGGATGTGAAGAAGATGGATTTCAGATGCAGGTACGACCATTATGAGTTCATGGTTATGCCATTCGGTGTAACCAATGCTCCAATAGTGTTCAAGGGACTCATGAACTGGATCCTTTAGCCATACCATGATTGATTTATAGTATTCTTACTCAAAGACATTATGATCTACTCGACTACGGAGGAGGATCATGTCTATCATTTGCAGCTAGTACTGGACACACTCCGAGATCACCATCTTTATGGTAAGATCTCAAATTGAATGTTTTGGATCTGAGAGGTCCACTTTCTTGGACATGTCATATCAAAGGCTAGAGTTGTGGTGGATTCAACAAATATTGAAGAGGTACTTGCTTGAGAGCCAACCTGGAGTGTGACAGAGGTATGGAGTTTCCTAGGTTTGACCGGATACTACCAGAGATTTATTCAAAATTTCTCTAGATTTGTAGCACCACTATCAGCATTGACGAAGAAGGGGAAACCCTTCGTGTGGTCGGAGAGATTCCAACAGAGTTTTCAGAAGCTGTGGAAAATGATGAATAGTTCCCCCATCTTGAGACTTCCAGAGGAGGGTGTAGGGTACATAGTCTACTATGACGCATCAGAGATAGGGTTCATATGTGTCATGATGCAGGAGATATCATTCATCACTTATGGTTCGCAAAATATGATATAGCATGGGCCTAACTACGCTACCCCTGACCTTGAGTTAGCAGCAGTTGTCTTCGCCTTGAAGATGTGGCGACACTATCTCATGGGTGAATGCTTTACAGTGTACTCTAATCACAAGAGACTCAGGTATATGATCTCTCAGAAGGAATTAAACCTAAGACAACAATGTTTGATTGAGTTCCTCCTATAGTATGACTTAGAGATAGTCTATACCCCTGGGAAGGGGATCATTGTAGAAGATGCACTCAGCCAAAGATCTGGTATACAGCTAATAAGTGAGGAAGCAGAGCAGCAGCCCTCTTTGCAGATATCCTTGGGGCGTCTGGACGGAGTAGCTTCCCTTCAGTCTCTTACATTTACTCCCCCACTTATTCAGCGTGTCAGGGAGGCACAACGTGGGGACACTAGCTACAAGACACGACGTGCTCAAATATCCACAGGGTAGGAACCTGATGGATTTTCTGAAGGTGGGGAGCACATCATCCTCTTCAGAGGATGTACCATGGTACCAGTGTCTCTTCGAGAGGAATTGATGAGGGAGTTCCACACATCTGCTCTAGTGGTACATCCTGGAGTGGTGAAGATGTACTAGGATCTCTGACAATAGCACTGGTGGCTAGGATTGAATAAAGCTGTTGCAGAGTTTATCTTTGGGTGCCTCACTTGACAGCAATTGAAGGAATAGTATCAGGTACAAGGAGGATTTTTCTAGCCTTTATAGGTCCTAGAGTTTATGTGGGATAGGATATCCATGTACTTCGTGATTGGAAATCCATGTACAACCTGGGGACATGACTCGATTTGGGTGATCATCGACCGACATATTATGTCGGCCAACATCCTACCGATCAGAGAGCAGTGTTCAGTAGATAGCATGAGACACCTCTATGTGCAGGTGTTTTTGAGTGTACACAGAGTACACTCGACAATTGTATCTTATTGTGATTCACATTTTACAACCCGGCTATGGAAGGGGTTGTAGGAGGATTTCGAGATGCATCTTTGTTTGAGCACTATCTTCCATCCTCAGATGGATGGCTAGACTGACCAGACCATTCAGACTCTCGAGGACATGTTTCATGCTTGTATCCTCGACTACAGTCATAGCTGGGATGATCATTTTCCTTTGGTGGAGTTTGAATACAACAACAACTATCACTCAACCATTGGGGTGGCACGTTTTGAGGTATTGTACGGGCGACCTTGCAGATCACCTTTGTTCTGAACTAACCTGGGGGAGTCAGCACTCGTGGGACATGAGATCGTATGGGCTACCATAGGGAAAGTTCAGATCATCCAAGAGCGGATGAAGACTGCAGAGAGTAGGTAGAAGTTATATGCTGATAGGATATGGAGACCTCTCGAGTTAGAGGATGGTGACCACAACTTTCTAGGGGTCTCACCTCGATGGGGTTTGTAAATATTTGGTCGAGGCGACAAGTTATCTCCATGGTTTATCATACCTTTCCAGGTCCTCAGTAGAGTTGGCGAGGTGAAAAATCACTTAGCTCTTCCACCTCAGTTGCACCTGCTCCACGACATCTTCCACATATCCTAGTTGAGGAGATATGTAAACAACCCTTCTTACATCATCGACCATAGCAAGCTGTACGTAGATGATGGGGCGGCTTTTACCGAGATTCCAGTTCAGATTGAAGATCAACAGGAGCGGTTCCTTCGTGAGTGGTCAATAACTCTCATGCACATTTGTTGGCAACATGAGAACCTCAAGGAGAACACATGGGAGTGGGAGGCTCAGATGCATGCTCATTAACCCTACTTGTTTTTCTGGTTTTGAGATGTGTCTTACAAGGACGTAAATCCCAAAGGTGGGGAGAATGTAAAGACCCGAAATTTTCATGTAAATATTTTTTAAAAGCGGAATTTTTTGATTCCGTGAAAACTGACGGCGCGTGATTCCGAGGCCCGGAGATCCCGGAATGAATTTCTGAACTTTTTTTGGCACGTTCAGTAAATGTGCGAGCTAGTTTTTCTAACTTTTAAAACGATGCTTGGAATTGAAATCTGGGTGCACCGTTGAACTTGCAGTGCCGGTATTCACTTAATTATACTTTCACCTCGATGATAGTTGGTCAAGGGTGAAAGTTAATTTTTGGGTTTTCCATGAAAATTATAAAATAAAATAAAGTTTGTAACATTTTTTTTTTCATAATCCATGTGGTAGTTTCACAGGTGGGGACCACCTAAATTAACCTCCCATGAGAGGTTATGGTGGTGGGGACCACCCGAGCCTAACCTCCCATTAGAGGTTATAGTGGTGGGGACTATCTGAGGCTTAAACCTCTTGAACTCCCCTTTTAATGAGAGAGAAACCTCTCAAATCCCTCTTTAATTTGGATGAGACTCTTGAGCTTCCTCCACATTAATTGTGCCAATGCCATACATTAATTTTTGCCAACATGTGTGTGTGTGTGTGCTGACATATTTCTTCTTTTTAAGTTAAACTATATTGGCACATATTTCTTTTGGTGGGAAAAGGAGAAGGAGATAACTCTTTGGAGATTCATGGAGAATCCCATCCTCCAACAAAGAAATCACACGCTGGCGAAGAACGCCTTCGACTACGAAGAACAAACGAACGAGCACGAGATTAGAGGCATGTGGTGGGTGCGAAGAACGCCAATATCTTTGACTTCCTCAAACGTGGGACATCTTCATCTACACCGAATCTATGTCCATACATACCCCTCGTGCCAATTTCAATGAACAATCCAAGTTAGGGGTTATTTTTTAAATCATGAATTTTGTCATTTAATTTCCTCATTCATGGGAAGCATGGAGAACGTGGATCAACAAAAATGAGGTGATCCACGATTCATATTAAATTGAAGAGTTAGTTATTCTTGAATATTATTTTTTTTTTTGATCTCCTTGATACCACTCTAACTCGGAGGGTTTAGTCCAAATAAACATGGCCTGACCCCTCTGTCATTCTTCCTTATTGTGTTCTTCACGATGGAAGAAAGTGGCTTACACCACGACGATGAACGAAGAGAGAGGCCATCTAAATCGGCCATTGGTGAAGGCACGGCGCCCCGCCATCCGTAGCCTCACCACCCGAGTTGCCACCCCGACCCGCGATATCGCCAACCGAGCTGCCGCCATCCATGGTTGAGTAGCCTCCTGAGCCGCTTCTACCGTCCGCATCTGTGCCATCATTGAGGCCTCACCACCAGATCCACCACAGCCGTCTACGGCCCCACCGCGCCGCTCGCGGTGCCCCTCGACCGAGCCACCCATGAGGCACCCCCCGGGCCAAGGCTCCCTCATGGAAGCCACCAATCTGAGCCACCATTGCAGCACCCCTTTGTCGACCCGCCCTTACAGAACCCCGGGTCGAGCCGCCCTCGTGGCACCCTTCGCGGCCGAGCCACCCCCCCCCCCCTGTGGCCCTCTGCGACCACTCGCATTTTGTCGAACCATCTAAAAGACCAGGACACCTAGATGGTTGGGCCGGGTCAACCCACACCGGGTCAGCCCGTGCTATATTGGGCTGGTTTGTTCCGACCGGGTCGGATCGGATCGGGACCCACTACGACCCATTTACTCTCTTTTGGCCATAACTTTGGTGCCGGATGTCCGTTTGACGAACCGCTAGTGGAATTGGAATCCTCAGAGTGATACAGTACTTTTGAGTATACGCCACTAATGTTTTGTATTATTATGGGGTATGTTCAGGTTGGATCGACCATGAATCCAATCAGGCCCCCGGGACTAAAAGGCTAACAACTCAAATATCGGGCGTCTGAATGACGCGTCATCTGTTGCGTTGAGACCCATATGATGTGGAGGACCTTTTAGATACTTCTTCATGGAACTTAATGGATGTTAGAGTATAGACCTGTATCTTGTGGAGTGGAAAATTCCAGATATAATCGAGCATAGTGTGGGAAACCAGTAGCTGGGTGTGATGAGAAGAGTGCTCTTAGCGATCCTATGCGGGTGAGCTCCTAGTGATCCTGTGTGTGTCAACTCCTAGCAAACCTTAGTGGGATAGCTCCTAGTGATCCTATGTGGGTCAGCTCATAGTGATTTTATGTGTGTCAGCTTCTAGCAATCCTATGTGGGTCAACTCCTAGAGATCCTCTATGGGTCAACTCCTAGAGATCTTGTGTGGGTCTGCTCCTAGAGATCTTGTGTGGGTCAGCTCCTAGCAATCATGTATGGGTCAGATCCTAGAGATCTTGTGTGGGTGAACTCCTATCGATCCTGTGTGGTTAATCTCCTAGAGATCCTGTGTGGTTCAGCTCCTAGCGATCCTGTGTGGGTCAGCTCCTAGATATCATGTGTGGGTCGGCTCCTAGCGATCCTGTGTGGTTCAACTCCCTGAAATCCTGTGCTGGTCAGCTCCTAGCGATTCTATGCAGGTCATAAGCATATCCTCTTAAAGGAATAAGACGATTCAATATTTATAAATAATAATCTCTACTACCATACCTAAAGATATACCTCGTGTGAGCTGAGTCAGTACCTCTTTGATTTCCTCATGATTGAGATTGATTACTTGAAAACTCAGGTATATGTATGGGTATATACCAATGTAGGGTTATCTGTTGATTTAATACTTTGTGGTTTATCCGTGGAAGATTTTTTCATTCCTTGAGGGTCTCGGGGTCCCTACTGAGTATCGTTATACTCTCCCCTACATGGTCTATTCCCGCACCTTGTTTAGTTGGATGCAGATGATGAACAGCGATGACTGAGGACGAAGGTACCAGGACGGGATGGTGCTCGGAGGGGGACCATACGGTGTGTCGGGTTGCAGAGGAGACAGGTGGATGTAGAGTTCTATTGATTCCATCTGTACCTACACTTCATGTTGGAATCGAGGTGGATGATCCAGCAGCTGCTTTTCACCTATCATTCATCTTATACTTTCTAGTTTTCCTTGTACTTTCTATATGGGCTTGTATTCTAGACCATTTTTCTTACTGTACTCACTCTTTATACTATTCATTTTACTTGAGTTCATATCTTGTTTTGTGCTTGGTTGTGTGTTTATAGGTTATAAAGGAAATGCCTTCCCAGTTCTAGGTAATTATGTCTTTAGTCCTTATCGCCAGCCCCTGGCCTAAGGAAGGAGGGATTGGGGTAGTCATGGCACATGCCCCAGGGGACGGGTTGTGAAAAGATGGAATAATCCATGTTGGATATTTTTTTTCATCCCAACGTCTTTGAGGGGGGATTTTTTTAATTTCAAAGTTCTTCATAGGATTTTCATTCGGGAACTATGAATAGGTTTTATTTCATGAGATGATGATTCTGGTGGTTAGGTATGAAGCATGGCAGTACTTGTTATGGGTCCCACAATTACACAAGCCAACTAATAAAGGAGGAGCTTCTGAGACCTTATGGTTTTTTTAGCTTCTTATGGTGTGAGTTTAGAAATGGGAAAATGGGTCCATGGATTTTTTTATTGGATTTCTGTGGAATCTACATCGGATAAATTTTATTTTGGTAGAGATTGATCAGTTTACAAAGTCATCTCATTTTATTCAGATTAAAAACAACACTAAAGTATAATATGTGGGTATGTTATTTATGTATTAGGTTGTGATGTTTTCTAGGGTTCTATATGATATTCTTTTATAAAGTAATAGTAGGTTAACTTTGAGGTTCTGGAAGAGTCTCTATGTGGAAATTGTGACTCGGGTCAGTTTGAGTACAACTTATCATCCATAGAAAGAAGGTTAGTCAGAGTGTGCTATTCAGATATTAGAGGACATGCTCTCTGGATATGTCTTAGATTTTGGTGGGTCTGGGGATCACCATGTGGGACTGGTTGAATATTATTATAAAAATAGTTATCATCTGTGGATGAAAATGTTTTTTTAAGACCTTGTATAGACAACTATAAAAATTTCTTCATTTTATAATAGAGGTGTTAGAATCCTATTTAGTGGGACCTAATCTTATATAGTAGAATTCAGTGAGGATTCCAGATATACATCGGTTTCGGGTAACAACTCAGCAATTATAGATATTATATGAGGATCAGTAGTGTCATCCTCTATTTCTTTCCAAATGTGATTGGGTTTTCTTGAAACATTCTCAGTGGTTGGGTCATCATAGGCATAGAAAATTATGATAGTTGTCTCTAAAATATGTTGGAACACTTGAGGTCACCGAGTGGCTTGAGAAATTTTCATATTGGTTGGCATTCGTCTTTAGTTGATAGGTTTTCATGACGTTTTCCACATTTCACGGGTTAGGAAATTCCATTATGATCCCTATCATGTTTTGATTTGGGATAATACTGAGTTAAATCCAGATGTTTCTATTGTGGATTAGCTGATGAAGAGTCTTAAGTAAATCTCTTTCCTGGGAATTCGATTACATTTTTTGGAGTGTTGTGAAGACATTGATCATATTCTCATGAGACATGGGAGCATGATTCAATGATGAGGTTGGAGTGGCCTCAACTATTTTCTAAAAAACATTCTTCCACTTCACATCTAGAGGATAGAAAGTCATATGGTGGGGAGTTTTTAACATCCCATTACCCTATTTTAGGTATTTTCCATTATCAATTATCATTTAAATCTATAATTGGGAGAATTTTGGGACACCGAATGATGGATATCATTTTCTCCTAATAATGACCTATATTTAGGGGATGTATTTTTGTCTGAATTAATGTTGTCTAGGTTGAAATGTGTTAAATGATTTATGGTATTATCCCTGATTTTGGTTGATGTAAAAGTTGGTTTTGGTTAAAAAGAAAAAAATAGAATTTTTTCTATCTATAGGAGAAGTAAAGTTCATCTAATGAGTTTACCCATCATGTGATGGTAACCGGATAGGTAATGTGATCATGGTTCAAGGCGTGATCTTCTTATACGTCATGAGAAGTTTACATTCCAGGTAATGTGTTTTCGCACCACGTAATAAGTGAGTAGAAGTTTTCATGAACCAAAATATTTCTTTAATATATCACACTATTAATGTTGTTTACACAACCTGAATTGGTAATATTGGTTTTTTAGTAAAATGGTGATACTTTTTTAGTGTAATTGGTTTTAACTGATTAAATGACATAAATAGGGGTTTCACAACATGTAAGTCTAGAAAGATGGGATTTTAGGTTGATGAAGATATTTTATTTCTCTCATTCACTTATATACCTCTTCCCTCTTAACCAATAGTATCTCAGTGATGTTTTTGAAAACCTTATACCCTTCAAAATAGATTCATTCAGTGATTGTTCATTGTTGCGATTTTTTTTGCATTTCATCAGGTGAGTATTCCTCTTGTTTATTCTTCTTTCATCATGGAAGCCTTATTAAACTATGATTATAGACATATTGATCCATGGTTTTGATTCTTTTTTCATTCTAGAACCATAATGAGACATTTCTCCCAAGGATAACCATAGTGTTGGTTGTGGTGTGACATGTAAATTATTGGAGGTATGTTTTGATCCTCCCTAATTGTTGCCCATTTTACATAACTGAATCTATTATGAGATGTGTGGATTGATTCTAGGGCCTATTTTTTATCATTTTGTTCTTCCTTATTGGAGTATCCTATTACGAGTGTGTATGACCTAAGTCTGAGATAATTGGTTTTGTCTCTATATTATGTTCTATGAACTGAATTTCTTTGGTTTGGATAAATTATTTTAAAAAATAATTGGCTTGATTGATTGATTGAATTGTGTGTGTAGAAATGGATTTTTGATAAAATATGTTTTCCGCCTGTTTTGATAAAGAGAAGTGGTATTTTCAAGAAATTGTGAAATGGATTTTTGAAATGGTTTTAAAAACATTTTTTTGATGAAATGTGTTGTAAAATAAATATCATGGTTAGCGCGTGGTACTTAGGTGGAGTATATTTCGTTGGTCCATCATCTATGTTTTATTAGGGGTTCACTCATGGGTTATTTTTGTGTTCCCTGTTTATTTTTTCTAGGAAATGATGTTGAAATTATCAGGGGATTCTGTAGTTTGGTTTTTCTCAAATCCTTAGAAATCTGTTCTGAGTACATGATTGTGCACTAGTCGTTGATTTTGTTACAAGTTCTATGTTATCCTGGCCTACAGTGATCGTTGGCGTGATGTGGCCTCTTCTTTTGGTTTTTACTATTATATATAGTACTACAATGGTTTTGATGATGGGATACATGCATTGTGTTAATTTGAAATGGAATCTTTGATGAAAATGAAACTATTTGAAACTGTTTTAATTTTCTTATTTTGTAAATGTGGAAAAAGGTAAAATTAAATATTTTTATAGGATTTTTATATAAAAATAGTAAGCTATTTAACATGCCTCATTTTCATTAAATTGTTACATGTTTAGATTATTATATAAATACTTTTTATGGTACACCTTGGTGGGATCTTACTAAGCCAGTTTAGGTCACACGACACCCATTCGGTGGTTCATAGACCTTTTTATGTATTTCAATTTTGGGAAAGGAAAGGTGTTATAATGGGGTAGTGGTATTGTTGTAGGCATTATCTAGGTTGTAGGAAGTGAAATAGTGTGAGAGTTCCCACACAATAACATATATTAGTTAGTTTTCTATTTTAGTTTTCCTTTAATGATTGGGATTGTACTTTTGGATATTTTTGACTGACTATATTAGAGTTTTATCATTTCCACTATCTTCCTTAATTAATGGAATATATTTATTCCTTCTATCGTTTCTTTGTATTATAAATATATTCTCTTTTAATGTTTTAGGTTGGAAAAATTCATTCCCTTTGGTTGTTGTTTGATTCATGGGTCCTAATTTCCATCTCATGGGTTTCAAGAATTCACATTGGGTATGTGTAAATTCTGGTTGGGTACCAATCTGATATGGTGTCTTGGTCCGGTTCATCACAATATTACATCATTTTTTCTACATATAATAGGTGATATATTGATAAAGTCCATATTAATGTCATCCCATTTCTACATAGGAATAGTTAGTGTTTTCATGACTCCTCGTTGATGCTATCTCTTAGGATTCACTTACTAAAAATCAAGCATCATGATACATAATCAGTAATTTCCCGCTATATATTATCTTAATAACAATTCATTAACATTAGTATACATTTTGGTGCTAATAGGGTTTAAATTGAGATTAGATCTATGATAATCCCATATAATAATTCCCTTTTCATCTCATGTATAGATGGAACACATATTATCTTTCAACATTCTCGGAAACCTTTTTCATAATCCAATTCTTCCAATTTCCCATCATTCATGACATTAACTTTCCTTTTCATATTTTCAACACCAAGATAAGATCTTTTTATCTTTTATAATAAATATGTATTGTCAATTTTTTAAAAAAGGAGGGGTATTTTCCCTTCCATAACAATTATTATATCAATATTCACTAAATCCATAGACATCAGATCCCTATCAATCCCAATTTTAGTTATGAATCCTTGATTTTTTCAAATCTATACATATTCTTCTGTAATTTCCATCCATATGAAGTAGTGTATAGATAAATCATAATCTTTGAGTAGCTCAATTCATTATATTTTCTTCAAATTGAGTTCTTTCTATGAAAAAAATATATTTCAGATTCTTAGGATCTATATGTATCTCACATCTTTATCCATAGAGATAATGTCCATGAATTTTCAATGAAACAATTATCGATGATAACTCAAGATCATTGGTTGAATAGTACTATTAATGAGTCTATAACTACGTTGAGTCATTGGAAATAACTTCATCATTCTATATAAGGACACAATCAAGTCCATTTTTCAATGAATTATTATATAAAAAAAATTAAACCTTTTTAATTATAGATTCGATATCATATAATTAACCAATATCCTCTTTAATTATTTAAAAAATTATTCACATTCCATTAACTATATGAACTTATCCCCTTTTCGTGTATTATTGGTTAATGAGTTAGAAAATTCAGGATTTTATTTGAAAAACACTCTCATAAAAACCTTACCAACCTAATGAAAATATGTTCCTCATTTATGTTTATGGGCACATAAAATTATTCAACATCCTTTTTCTCCAATGTATAATCTGATATTCTATATTTAGAGATAATATAGAAAAAAATAATCATTATGAATCCATAATTCAAACTTGATAAATTTACCTTTTAAATATTTTCCCTTATAAGTCTCATGAATGATCTATAAGTAATTATTAGTGTTCTTATTGCCTTCATAGTACACTATGATATCATAAATAAATACCATGAATAAATTATCAATATATTCCATGAATACTATTTTCATTAGATCCATAAAAATATAGTTTTCATTAGTCAATCAAAATGGAATTACTATCAAATCCCAATGTCCTTACCTCATGTAAAATGGTCCCTTAAGAATATATTCTTTATTTACTCATAATTTATAATACCCATAAGAACACCAATCATTGAAAATTATTGATCAACATGAAGTTGATCGAACAAGTCATCAATTTTCAGTAGACTGTAATTATTATATATAGTAACAAAATTTATTTCTCTATAATCAATATGAATCCTTGTGGATCTATATTTATTATTAAAAAAATAATAGGGGGTCCCCAAGTGGAAACACTAGGGTGTATAAATCCCAAATCCCAAAACTCTTGTAGTTGTTTATTAATTTACATTAATTCCACAATTTTCATTATATAAGGAGTCTTTAACACCAGTCTCACATCATTGGTTAAATAAATGATGAACTCAACCTCATTCTCTATTGGATATCTAAGTAATTAATCAAGAAATAAATCAATGTAGTCCTATAAAATAAATACATACTCATTATTAAGATTACCTTTCCCACTAATTGATTGTATCTTCTATTCTTCCCCAAGAATCTAATTTAGAAGTTCTACTTGAGGTGGATCTTGTAATGACATATGTGATGATGTAACCCTTATAAAGAAATGGAATTCCTCATCATCATCACAAATCACAATCTCCTTCTATTGAAAATAACTTTGAAATTATATTTTGAAAGCCTATCTATACCACAAATTCTATCAAAATCAACCATACGTATAATAATAAAAACATAAAATAGCATAGTTTAATGTTTAATAATGGGAATTGATTAAATCTTTCATGTTGAGGTAATATTTCAACATGGAGTCTGGATTTATAACACCATTATTAAAGTTCTTGGGGAATATTTAATTTTCATAGAAAACATGGAATATATAAAAGAGTATGAAGGTATAGAATAAAATAAGTCATTATCTGAATTGAAGCTATGATAAAAGTAATTGGCACCACATTGTGAGAAACTTCCTCCTCAACTTTAGTGATCATGTATGTTGGGCCTTCCCCCTTTGACATATTCAACAATATGTTACCATGACACTAGATAAATTAGTGTGAATAATGAATTATTTATATATAGTTTAATTATTACATACTAGTGGTTTATTTCTTCTCGTTCCATTAATTTTTCGAAGGCCCTTATCTTTACACATATAACAAAATTTCATGCCCTTCAATCATTTAACTTGATTTTTCTTTCCTCAATTTTTACCTGATGTAAATTTTGTCATTCCTTGTTCTTCTTGGATGTGTTACCCTTTTATTGGTTCTTAACCATCCTCTTCTTATGTTTATTTTCATTGACGATATAGGATCATTAAAATTAATTCTCGGTTTTTTTATCAAATAATACTATTCTATATTATGATCAAAATGTTTGACAAACCAACACCCTTCAGAGGCATAGCTAATATTTCATTATAAATTATATATTTAATCCATAACATACTTGGTTAGACTTGTAAAGGTATCTTTATACTCCTAAAATAAATATTATTTTTTTTCTCTAATATGGGAACATTCTCTTAATTTTTATTTGTTGCTCAATATGTAAATAGTTGTTAAAGAATGTCACTTTATATTCCCTCCATTCCATATTTTATATTTTTTTCATCTCTAGTATTTGAAATAAATAACCACCATGTATCATCATCATTGTTAGGAAAATAAACTAAAACCATAATTTTTTCCCTTTCATTGAATACCAAGGCTAAACAAATCTTTTCATAGGATATAATCCATTACTTCGATAAAACTAGAATAGTAGTTCCACTGAAATTTGGGGCCTTATATCGCATGAAACAATCCAATGTAGGTGGGTCATTACATGAAACATCGCATTACTCAATATTTGAAAGATCCTTAGTCCTAAACTTGTTTTTCTACCCTAATATGGTCATGATTTTTTCATCTCCACACCAATTTTATTGGATTTCTTAATAGGGAAATCACTGCATTGGTCATGAGTATTGATACCATTAATGTTTCTAGTCACCATTTATAAATAATGGAATTTACAAAATTATCTAATAGTCCTATGAATTTTGAAAAATAATATATAATTCTAAATCTATTTTAACATGAAAAATGAATTGAAATTTTATAAATGGATACTCTTAGAATCATATACATTGTTTTTTCAAATCATTCATAATGAAAATGTGAGTTAACACAAGAATATCCCCTAGGAGTTTTGAACTATGTTCTACATAATGTCCCATTCACCATGTACTATAATGATGGATGAGATATACTTGACCAACTATTTTCGGGTTATAACCCCTAGATTCATTTTTGTTAAAACCACATTCACTTGTAATATATATATTATGACGTACTGCAAAGAAAAACCACATAAATTCTAACTTACCAATAATTTTATGACATTATACTATGATTAGACATATCCTCAAAGTCTTTCATAGTGTTATGTTCCCAAAAATATGTTTTCCTACATAAAGTTCCAATAGTTTCTACAAAACATTATCTGATACCAAATGCAACAAACCCAACCCTAGAATCCCAGAGTCATTGTCTACATTATTATACTAGAATATGATACAAGGGATCACATCTCCAAGGATAAATAATTTTATTATCCTTGAAAAATAATATATACATTATTCTCATTTTTACATTAGAAATAAAATATAAAATATAAAATATAATAATAGTAATGATTCTACATCCCTGCACTTATTCAAATATTCCATATTAATATACTAGAAAAATTAAAACAAAATAAGGGCCATATAAAATTCTACATAATTTTTATGTATAGTGGACACTGTCATAAGTAAATAAGGTAATATAAATATGGTGGGGAAAATATCTGTAAACACATTCCATTTAATAAATATATTGAGTTCGAAATGAATCCATTGATAATATCAGAAGAATTATTTAATGGATAATAATAACTGAATTATCAAAAAATAAAAAACATAATATATGAAATCATTATCTCCAAAATAATTATATCTTACCACTAGGTCCTTGTTCCAATACTTTTATTTCAATGGGTAGGAGTAGAACAAAATCCAATATAATAATAGTAGTATATTGGTTTCTCTCATGAGACTTATTGATGTATCGAGAGGATATTAAATTCTATACCCCACCCATCACTACATTTATAATATATTAGTCATATATTGAATGATAAATTTTTTTATAAATAATACACCTTATAAATAATATCTCTATTAGGTTATGAATACATAATATCATGATTTTCTAATTTAATTACATAACATTGATACTGAAACATAGTATATAGAAATATTAAATGGTTTATAAAATAATCATATTCATGATAATTATATGGATGTGAAATTTTATTCCTGGTGAAATATCATCGTAAGAAAGGTAGTATTTCAATAGAAATTTAATAACAAAATAATTAATCAAGATATGAGAGATGAAAATCTATTCATTATAAATGTAGATTCTCCATAATAACCTAGTCTTTTGGAGAATAGAATAAAATTGAAGAGAATAATTTAAAATAAATATTCATTAAATTCTTTTCATGCTAAAAAAATTGAAATTTTTTTAGAATAATATAAATTTCATAAAGTTGTTATAGTTGTTGGATAATCCCTTAAAGCCGTATATATTAAAAATAAATATTTAAGTTAACTTTTTATAATGATAATTGAAAATGATCCTTTCCAAAAAAAATAGAAATATTCCATTAAAACGTATTAAAAGGTTAATGATAACATAAATTGTCCTTAATTAATCATTTTAATATATAAAAATTCATTTTCCAAAAAATTGGAAATATAGAGACATAGTAGAAAAATATAATTGATCAAAAAGAGAAATACGTGACATTTTTATTTTAAAAAATTATTTTCTTGATTCAAGTAAAAATAGTGTAAAGTTGGAAAAAATGTAAAATCATTTAATATCTTGTTTATAATAAATTATATGGGATTTATTATTCACACCTCTTTAGTATCTATTTAATTTAAACCCATTTAATAATTAAAATTTTATTGAAAATTTAATTTCCATGATTAAATATATAATATTATTAAATTCATAAAAGAAGAATTATAAACACCACATAAAATAAAATGGTTTCATAATTCAAAATATATCTCATTTGAGTGGAAATTGATATTAAATCTCATACGTCACACTCCCACTTAGTTGAACATGCATTAAAATAATGTGTAATAGTTTAAAAGAAGTTATTAAATTGAAGAAAAATAATATTCATATTTTAATATCATATATGATCCAGTTATAATTTCTTATCATATGTTTGTATACAATTTTTCATTATTATAATTGTTTTCTGAGTTAACTACTTGGTTTTCACATGCGTGTTTTGTCATGGAAGTTATGGTTATTGTTTTATAATCATGGTTATATAAAATCCTAAATTTTAATAATTATATAATAATTATACATAATCTTTATATACATATTTTTAATCTTCTATGAAAGAAGGAAATGGAAAATTAATCACATCACTTCATGGATGTGGTAGTCCATATGTATGCACGGTCGAGGTTATCATTTTTTAATTGCTGGAAGGGTAAAGAGGTAAATAGTAAACTAAATTTAAATATTAATTATTTTTTCATTAGTATAACATATATTAATTAGTTTTATAATTATGACTACCCATGTGAGGTGTTTATGGAAACCAAATTACATCAGTTCTTAAGGTGGTTGTTCATTCTACACACAAGAGATGGTTTTTCCCCATTTGATAGAGAAATAGATGGATAAATATTATTCCATAAAAAAATTAAAAAATTATTATAGGGGATATAATGGTGTTATTATATTGTAATGGTTTTTAATTAAATACATTTTTTATAAGAAGATGAAAAATGAAACTGTTCGGTAAGGATGATTACCCCTTCTTTGAAAAAATACTCTTTAGATCCCCTATTGAGGACACTAGGGTAGGTATTTTGGGTAAACTAAAACCTCTATGGAATGGATGTGTATTTTGGGGTGTTATTCTGTAATGGTTTGGTTGATCTAAATTCCACCATACGTGTGAATAAGTTAGTGGATAATCTTGCCTTTTATAAGTGAGGTTGGTGGTACACATGTAAACATTCTATATTTTAAAATATTAGTTAGTCGCATTTTTTAAAAATGGCACCGAATTGAGTATATTTAGAAGTTGATATAATGTGATGTCCTGAATCAGGCACCACATGCTGGTGCCCTGAGTCAATTGGTCACATGACCTCAGGTGCACATGCCCACATGCCAAAGGCTGCTGATTACCTATAAGTGTATAATATTTATCATGGGGAAATTATACCATCTTTATCCAAGAATAAAATCATCAAAAATAAAAAATGAATAGCCAAATGACGATAAAAAATAACCTTAATAAGACCAAAACAAATATTGACTGGTATCACATGATAATTTGAAAAAATAAAAAACCAATGTTGTAGATATGTTATGACATATATGTGTCATGTGTCAAATGAAAAATTAAAATAAAGACACATTGACACTCTCAAGTGGGTCCCAACACCAATTAAAGTTACCTCATCCATTCTCCATCCCATGTCATCCATATAACATAGAGATCTTGTAATTATCATGAATATAAAACATGAAGTCTATTTAGGAATTGATCATGTTTCCCGAGTAGGGTGTTATAGAAGATAATACCAAGGAGTTCAGGAATTTAAATTAAAAATTTTGAAGAAATGAAACCCGCACATGCGTTTTCCTAGACATGGGTGCACCATTTTCCAAACCATGAACCATAAATATGTTCCTTTCCCTAGGGGTCGCAAGGTTTATCCTATGTTGTGATGGTTTTACAAACCTTGTGCCAACCATAAAAACCACCTCTACTGAAGTCGGCATGGTTTGAGGAGGGAGGTTGGACTGGTTGGCCAAACTGTGTGCTGACCACGAACATCACACTTTTCCTTCCAAAAGCCTCCAATTTCACCCGAATCTTCCCAAAAGTAAAACCCAACCAAGATATAAAAAAACAAGGTAACAAGAGTTCATTTAAAGAATAATGAGACATCTCCAAAAAATTCAGGATCATCCAATCTGACAACCTTATTATAGGTCATTCTCATGCTGTACACCCAAGCATCTCTTAGATACCGAGGTAAAAATATGTGGTAATTGATCCTAAAAATCTCTTTCTCTCTCCTAATTTTTTCCCTAAACATATCCATGTTTCCAAAACACTCTATCTATTATAATTTTCCATCCCCAGAGAACATTCTCACTGTGATCCACAAAATGAATCACATGATCCTTAAAGGATGCATTGGTCTCAAGATCTATATCATCAACATTGATCACAAAAGAAGGATTGGGGTGACACCTCCAAATATATGACATATGAAAAATTTTGTGCATATTACTATACCTCTATGGAAGGACAATCAATATTCCAATAGCTTATTCACTCAACAATATCAAAAATTACCTACAAACCTGAGCACCATCTTTCCCTATCTTTGAATACTATAGTGATACAATCTAGGTGAAACCCGAAGGAATACATGATCACCCATTGTAAACTCAAGGGGTATATGACATAAATTAGAATACAGCTTCTATATACTCTAAGTTGTAACTTTATGTACTGAATCAGCTGAACCTGCTTTGACATCTCCCTCATGTGAATCGATATCAATAATTTTGAATCACCTACCTCCATCCAACCTATAGGTGATCTTCATGGACTTCAACAAAATGACTCATATGGTTCCATCTAAATAGGTTCTATATAACTATTTTTATAAGATAACTCAATGAGTGATAATTGATTCTACGAAGACCAACCAAAGACTAGTACAAGGGCTCATATCATATCCTCTAATACCTATATAGTACATTCTGACTACCCATCTATCCGTGGGTGGAGATATATAATCAGAAATACTAGAAAACCATGTGCCTTCTGCAATACCTACCCAAAGCATGATGTAAAACATGATTCATGGTCTAAAACTATGCTATTTAGAAACCCTTGGGGACATAATATCTCCCATATGTAAAATTCCCCCAACTGGTCCACTGATAAAGTCTCCCAAATATAAAAAATGTTATAATTTCTTTAGTCGGTCAATAATTACCCATATAACATCATTCTTCTAATGCATCTTCAAATGATCTGCCATGAATTCTATGGTATCATCTTCCCAAATACATTTTATAATGGGAAATTATTGTTGTCACACATCAGGTAATTTATTATTGGACTTCTTCTTTTTATAGGTGTATCATCATTCATGAACCATACAATGTTTTTTTCAATGCCTCACCACCAATATTTTCAAATTTATGTCATGGTATAATTTTTTCAAACATATATTTACCTCCAACATTGAGGTATAAAACTCATGAATCATCTCCTATTGTATACACATAGGCACAAAAACATGGTTCCAAACATAGATGATCCCATCCTCATCTATAGTATAATTGAAAGGTGAGTCCCCACCTTCAAGGCTTTCCCTCAAGTCCAGACACTCTAGATCCTAATATTTAATCTCTCTGATTTTGATTATAAGTATTTAATCAACTTATACTCATATTAGGTACATCTTATCTCGGCCCTCTCGAACTATAATATGCATCTTATCCAAAAAGGTCATCATTGCCACTCAGAAATAGACTCTTTTACTGACTGAGTCTATGTCTTCCTACTCAACAATCAGCAATGTTGTATCCCTTATTTGGTGTATATTTCATCTAAAAATAAAAATTATTTTTATACTAATCCTACCTCCTCTATAGGAGATTCGATTCCCTCTATAAATAAATATTCTTTAATCTATTTTTTTTGGTATACACAATAAAATTTATTTCCCAACAGTAAATACGACCAAAACTTCAAAGAATAAACAATTACTGCTAACTCAAGATTGTGTATAGGGTGATTCAATTCATGAGGAATCAAATATCCTGACCCATATGACACATCATGATCTCCTCTCGTCAACATTAATCCATGTATGGTCCCATATTCATCACAAAACATGGTATACTCCTCCCCTGGCTCATGTAGGATCATGATGTAATGACCCGTGTTTTGAGCCAAGGTGAAATTCCGATGGAATTTGAATTTTAAAAATTTTGGGATGGACCATTTTTTAAAAAAATATTCATAATTAAGTATTGAGATATATAATGTTTTAACGTGTTTAATTTGACTTAGGTAAAGTAATGAGAGGTTTCTCTAGGGATCCGGTGATTTTTGGGAGCGTCAGAATCCTAATAATCAAACTGAAGGAAGACTGATAAGGGTGCATGATTTGTGTTAAATTGTGATACCTCTAGTAAAAAATTGTATGGCTCTACATGTGAGAAAATGTTCCCCATATGAACTACACATGATTTCCCTAAACTATTTTCCAATCCCGCATGGTTAGTTCCACTCAAGCAGTACCCTCACACTATTCATTGCATGGTTGGTTCATTTTTAGGATAACTATGTTGGAAAAAACCATGCGATGTGGGTTTCCTATTTAGTGGGAGCCACATGGATGGCACAAAATATGTAAAAACCAATCGGCTAAACTATGTGACCCAATATTGTGGGATTAATGGCCAAATTTCCTTTAATGAGGTAAAATTTAATTTCTCCCTTTTGTTCTTAACCCTCAATAAATGTGATCTTCTTCCTCCAGGATCATTTTATAATTTGAGTTGGAAGACTTTTCCTTTTACCAACATATCACTTGTAGACAAGGAGTATGGATTATCATGGGTACATTTCTTGTACTCCAGCTTTTTGAAACCGAGGATACCCAAAAATTATTGTCAGACATGTAGGTGATGCTAAAGGGTGAAGATTCTAGTGGACCGGTTCAAGGTAACACATTGTTTTTTTCTAAGGAAAAACTATTTAAATGGTCAGGTTATGGTTTGAAAAAGGAACATCATTGGACTTCTAGTATAGAAATTGGTGTACGTTCTTGTGATAAATGATAAATTCCTTGGGATAATGCATTTTTTGGTTGAAATAATATTCCATTCTATGATAAGTATGTTGGAAACTCTGGAACAATGTTGATTGAATTTGTATCACTCTTTTTTTATGAGTATAGTATAAATAATTCATTTTAAAAAACTTTTTCAAGTTCAGGAAGGTATGGGGTATGTGTTGGAAGTGCCTTTTGATAAATTTTGCATGACTAATATTAGTTAGATCAATCAGGATTCAAAGTTTTCATTCCAATGAGTCATCTTTTATAACCTAAAATTTAATCAGGTTCATCTAGTTAAATAAAACACACCAAGAGCATCATTATAACACGTATTCAGTTGTATTGTAAGGAAATTCAAATGGTGAAGTTACTATGGTTCAGAATTGGTTCTTTTTGTTGTAAAATCATGTGGTGGGGTTAACCTTCATCTACACGTTTAAATTTCCAATGAAGTGATCATGTATCGTGTTGGATGGACATGGGTAAGCTTTTTCTCAATGCTTCAGGTCAAAAATTGAGCATTGGAATGGGTTTTTATATCTAAAGTGTCATGTGCGTAAGAATTAGTTGGAGGTTCATTGGGGATATTGAAACGCAATGTGACCATTGAAATGAGAATTCATGACCCAGTTAGATCTGGTGAATTTGGTGTAATTGCCAATTTTTTCATTGGGGTGAGAAGTTCTAAGGTAATGAGGTTGTAACAACTCAATTTTTTCCAAGGTAAAATTCCATTGGAATTTGAATTATGGCATTTTGTGGATGGTGTGTTTGGTTAACTGAGCATCCGAATGAATTAAAAAGAGGTTGAAAGCTTAAAAAGTATTTTCTAGTCTTGGGTAAAGTCTTGAGAGGTTCCTAAGGTGATTTTTTAAGTCTCGAGAGCATCAAATCTAAAAAATCATACTGAGGGAAGGATGATAGGGGATCATGATTTGTCTAAAATTGTGCAACCTCCAACAAAAAAGCATGTGGTAGTAGAAAGGGTTAAGAAGTACCCTACATTTTCTCTGCATAGTTTCCCCAAAATGTGCACCTAGCCTGCACAATTAGTGTCAAATAGGTAGTATCGTTACACTATTCATCGCACAGTTGGTGCACTGTTAGGATAACTATGTGGTAAAACCACGTGAGGTTTGTTTCCTAATATGTGGGAGCCACACAGTTAGAGCACAGTTTGTAAAAACATTGACTAAAAACAGTGCGAACTAGTTTTGAGGGTAAAGAAGAAAAAAAAATCATTAATGATGTTAAATTAATTTTTCTCTTTTATTCTTCTCCCTCCATCAGCATGACCCCCCCCCCCCCCATGTGTTGTACGTTCTTCCTCCTTCGTATATTATGATTTTCTAGGTCGCCTATATATGTGTTCTGAATTGAATGCAGCTGGTATCTATGGATTCACATCACTAATCTTTTTAAGCTGAATTACCATGTAGGGTACTTTTTTTAAATTTCATCTTAGATTTTAATTGAAATGTGATATTTTAATGTGATGTTTAATTCTTAAAATTAATTACTTGATAAAACAAGTCTTGTTTTTACAATTAAACACCTCAAATGGGATACACTATCTTCAAAATTACATGGTAATGACTAGTTATTTAAAACATTCATTGCATAATTCTGAGATGTTTCCCTATGATTTGATGTCATTGTTTGATAGAAGGAGTGTTTAGTAGACGACCTCTTCAGTTGTTCTTAAATAGAGTTTCCCCCCTTTAATATTAATGTGTAACAAATGAAATCACATTATATGTGATTGGTCGTCTGATAAATTTAATGACTTCGCCCACTCATATCTAAATGGAGTGTATAATTAATTTTATTATATTTTTCATGATGTTTTCTCTCCTTTTCTACATTAAATGGTTTAATTCAAATTATAATTTAAGTGGTTTGTATTGCTGCACCTCTTTTTTCATTTAAATAAGAATGACTCAAGTGAATTGAATTAAATGTTTAAAAGAAAGGAAAAGTAAAAGGGACGTAAGGCCACACAAATCTTTTCATGATTAGTATATGATATTTTATAATGTGATGTCAGTAGTGATAACTGGGATTAAAAAATGTAAATCATGAAACATAATTCCTCATGGATTTTGTCATTATTATATCAATTATGCCTCAATATAGGTATTTGAATGATGGTAGGGGTTCTGTTATGCATGGTGGTATCACGCTACCATATATTGTGTGTTGAGCATGAAATCCCACACCAGTGATACTATGTGGATGGTGGGCATGACGCAGAACATCCCTTGTGAGTGTTTACATGAAGGCGCACTGTCCTTTGTTTGAGTGTTGATAGCATGGCACACTCATCATCCCGAGTGATGATAAAAACATATCCCACTATTTATGGGATGTAGGGTCTAATTTCTTGAACTTATAAGCTCATTAGACTAGTTAAGGATATCTAAGTTATGTTTGGGTCTTTCCATCACCTAGTATTCTAGGTATATGGCCACTTGCATCTTCACAAAATTGGTTCATATAGGTGGATGAAATATATCACTATAATATGAATAAATATAATTACTATACACATATGGTTACCGGTCATATCAGAATTCCAGCCATGAGCTGAAGAGGGTAGAGTTAACCAGGTGTCCTATTAAAATTTAAAGTGGCTGGTATTTGTTTATTTATTTTATAATTCTTATTTCGTTTCTTCTTATACATTTACATTATGATGATTTATAATCATGGTTTTTATGTTGATATAGACACCATGGGTGGTAACCTATTGGAATTTATATATCACAACCTTCTCAGGTTTCAATTAAACCGAGGTACTCGAGTAGATCTCATGTTCATAAAAACATGATGTTTTTCCTGTGCAATTTTTCCTGTACCTTGGAGTAATGGACAGAAGAATGGGCAGGAGATCAGGATTCACACGGATATTTCCCTCAAGGATTTTATTTCGTTTCTTTATAATTGTATTGTATTGTAACATGATTCATTCAATATTAAAACTATTTTATATTTGTATCATTATTATATATACATGAATTCATCTGTTGTATGTTGGAATTTTTCATTTAGATTCCGTTAATATTATTTTTCTACTGCTCTGTATTTTCGGTCATTTATTACTTCTTTTGTTTTTTCCTACACTTAATTTCCTGACTTTTTATTGTGAAACATGGATATGAGGGTATAGTATCCCTACTATAACCTCTTTAGATTCTCACTACTACTTGGTAGCTTCTAGCCTATGGGGAGGCGCGCTTGTGGCCTTGTGACCCTCCACTCTTCATACAACTGTAGTGGTCGTTCAAGCTAAGATGTTACAAAGAGTTATTAGAATGAATTTCATTTCCTTTGTCTTATTGTCTATGGTTGTTATATAGGAGACTAAGAATGTGTCAGTGCTTGGTAAATACTCATGACTTGGACAGATCACCCCACTCATAAGGAAAATTCAATGTGGCCATGGTTGATATTGATGATCGTGTTGTTTGATATTATTGTTGACTATGATTTCTCCTTGATTTTTCTCCTGCTTATACACTTATTAGATTTGTGGTATTTTTCCCTTTTCCAAGATTTAAAGGATGTAGCATTACATACATCACCATAGGCACATAGATATTCATATTCTATTCATATTCCAAGCCATGTAGTTTCATTTGTAGACTTCTTGCGGATTGTGATTTTGTGCATGTTATATTCCATGTTAGGTATATTAGAGATATGCTCAGTTTTTTCCCCGTAAATGTATTTCTTTAGCATGAATTTTTATATAAACTAATTTCTTGATTTATTTATCATGTTATTATGCTACTATGATAATATTTATATACCATACTTTCTATTTTAGTTAGTATGTTTCTCTATGTTACAACTTTTGATAACTTTACTAGTTTTTTTGTTGATATGTAATTTGTTTCATCAAATGAGTTTGTTTGTTGGGACTAAATAGGAACTAGTTTCCTTATGTATAGTTTATGGGCACCACATAATTGATAAAAGGTAATATGTGTATTACAAGAATTTTTTGAGCTTATATATACATCTAAATAACATTGTTTAAAATGTAAAAGGATAATAAGCTTCAAATTTTAAAGTGAATTGATTTTGATTAATGAGAGATTAATTCCAATTTTTAAAGTGTATGAGAACATTATAGGTTGGGGTGATGGGAACCTATGTAATCAACCAAGTATAGATGACCATGATTTATTTTAAAATGGTTATAAATGAAAATTTTGTTTAATTATTATTTGAAATGAACAAGTTAAATTCTTAAATGAACAACTAGACCAATGTAGGTCAGTTGAGGCATGTTTCTTATGATATAACCATTTAAGGGTGTTTACGAATTTAATAATTAAGCAATTTCTATTGGGTTATAATCCGAAGAACCTTGGTGGGTTTAATGGGACCCTTATAGGTCTCCTTATTGAATAAAAATAAATCTATTTGACAAATATCCTAATTATGAATGGATTTCAATAAATTTTAATTTTTTATAATAGAAGTTTAATAGGTCATGTGTCTTTTGCATTGATGTGTTAGTTAAATCAAGTACAAGGTACTTTTTTTATTATTGGTACATGATGTTCTATTAAAAATATTTTAAATATTTAAAGATTGAATGTGAATCAATTTAATTATAGAAAGGGAAATCTAAAGTGTTGTACTAAGTTTAAACCGTCATGTAAAGGTAGTTTAAAATTATTTTTTAGTTTCCTTGGAATGGAATCCTGAGCATTTTCTATATGCATCTTTTTCTTTTTAGTTATGGTGTAAGTGATAGCAATAGGACCTCAAGAGATTTGTAGGCATGACCTCATTTTGTGTAGATGATTTTTTTGTTCATTAAGGGGATATATGTTGTAGGTAGCATCCTTAGAGATCAAATTCCTTAATAAATCCTTTGATTTTTATGATGTATGGTACCAACTTGGTTTTTTGTGCCAATTATCACCCTAAGGTAGAAAGCTTCGCATCAATTTTTATAAAGAGTTTTGTGTAGAAGGAACTCAATCATAAATGAGTATATAAAAATGTTTGGCCTTGGTTGAATTCCCTAGAGGTTTTCATATTTGGAATAATGTCTTTTAATTCTCATCATAGAGACATAGATATCATTGGTTGTGTGTGACTTTTAAATAAATTGTTGATCGAGGATGGATTATGGTGGTAATGCATTGGTTATTATGAGAGGACTCGAGTGGTAATGGATTTTTATTGGTTAATGATAATGCATTGGCAAGTGAATCTGAGATTCTGTCAAGTGAATTTGATCCGTTCGGGATCGACTAATATCATTGGTTATCATATATATCCTCTTATTGTACATTGCCTTAGTAAGGATCATGTACCCTATCATGAAGTCATCCTTGATACACTAAGAGAGTTTCTATCTTGCACCATGATAAATTTTGAAATATTTATGGATGGCTTTGGGTGTTTTACCTGAGTTTCATGTTGGATGTGTGGTTTTTATCAACTCATGAATTTTCTGTAGTATTTCTTGGGTACCCGTTTTAGAATTCCTGGGATAATATCTTGGACACCTGCTATTTTCTTCTAAAATCTCTCCCAGGAGTATTCCACTCTGTGCTCAAATGATGTTATGAAGTGGAATTCTTGTCCTTGTACCAACATCTCAGATGTAAACATGGAGTATAGACTAGCGTGGGCAAGTTCCTTGGACTCTTTCTTGTTGAAATTGAGGTTACACAGGACATGTTTTCATGCTCGGAGGTGATGCTAATGGGTGGTGATTCTAGTGTACTGAGACTTGGTCACACCCTTTTTTATGAAAAATAATTACTTTTTGAATGGCTAGGTAATGGTTTTACCAAGGAAAATCCTCAGAAGTCAATTATGGTGTTCGGTGTATGTTCCCATGATAAATGATTAATTCTTTGAGAGAAGGCATTGTTTTTTTGTTGAAATACTTCAGCCTTCTAACCTGAGTATTTTGGAAATGGTCAACTGAGGTGGGATGACTTTTTATCCCTCTTGTTTGATGTATACAGTATAAATAAACTATTTTAAATTATGTTTCCAGGTTAATATAGGTACAGAGTAAAGGTCAGCATTATCTTATGAGATAGCTTATGTGACATGTTTCTGGTAGGTCAATCAAGATTCAACAATTTCTTTTTGATGAGGTCCCTGTTATGACCAAAACTGTAATCATGTTCACATAGTTAAGAAAACACACCAAGAGTATCATTATAATTATTAGAGTCATGTCTTGTTATACAATTCTGATGATGGAGGTACCGTGGTTTGGAATTGTTCCCTTTTATTATAAAAGAATATAGTGGGAGCACCATCAGCCATATGATTAAAAAAACAGTGACATGATTGTTTCTATGGTTTTACATCCTTGGGTAATATTCATTTTGATACTTTAGGTTGGAAAATGAGCGTTGTCTCTCATTTTTACGGCTTTAGAAACATGTGATTAAGAATTTTTTGGAGGTGCCTTATGTGTTTGGAAATGCAACGTGACCGTTGAAATGAGACTACATGACCCATGTAGATAATGTCATGTTTTCATTATTCCTGAAGGATTATCAGGGGTGATAATTTCTATGGTGAGGAGGTTTTAATGAGTCGTGTTTTAAGACAAGGTAAAATTTAAGGTAATTTGAATTTTGGAATTTAGTGAGGGCCATTTTGTAAACTGGGCTTCAGAATGAAAATCAAAAGGATGGAATTTTTAAAATGTAGTTTCCAGACATGGATAAATACATAATAGGTTCCTCAGGTGCTCTGTCAAGTCTTAAGAGTATTGTACTACAAAACTCAAACCAGAGGAGGACTAATAGGGGCACATAGTTTGTCAAAAATTGTGAAACCTACATCAAAAAACCATCTGGTTACAGAAAGTGAAAAGATGTACCATGAATGGTCTATGAATTGTTTCCCCAAATTATTCGACTACCCTCCACAAATCGTTTTCACATAAGAAGTAACTCAAAAAATTTCATCACACAGTTTGAGCACTGTTAGGATAACCATGTGAGCCAAAAAATATGAGGTGGTTTCGTTGTGTAGTGGGAGCCACATGGTTGGCACAAGGTTTTGAAAAACCATGCGTCCAAACCATGAAAACTAGTTTTTAGGATGATGTGAAAAAAATTCCCCTAATGAGGTAAAATTTTTATCTCCATTTTCTTATTCTCCCTCCAACTGCGGGAACCTCCTCTTGTGCATTGTTCATTATTAATCTTTTGTTTGATATGATTTAATAAAACTCTTTTATCGATTATCTGAATCGAACATCATCAGTCTATATGGATCCATATCAGAAATATCTAGATTACTTTTTAATATTTCTAGATTTATTTTCCTTTTTATTGAGTTATTTTTGTGAGCTCTCATTTTCCCTATTTATAAGATGGGTGTCTGCTTCGTCGAAATCTTCCAAACCAGACCGGATAAGTACATTATATTGGATGAGTAAATAATCCTATGTATAGGGTAGGTGGTCTATTGATTTTCCCAAAATATTCATTGATTTATTAATTGTACCATTGTGCCACAAAATATCCTTTACCGTGTGTTTCCTTAAAATTGATATCTTCATTTTAATTTGGTATAAACACCTTGTATTACTCTCATTTAGTCTTGTTGTGTAAATAGATAATGTTAACCCTGATCTCAGACACACATTAGGTGTTTTGGATTATATTTCCCTATTTTATTTAGATGATTAAAATTCCTAGAATTCCTTATAAGATTTCAAATAGGAAATTAAATGAAATAGCCTTCATAGGGTGTTTCCTAGATGATAATGGAACCTCTTTATTTCCATGGAAAAAATTTATAAATTGAATAGCCATGTTGCGTAGTTTTTCTAAAATGAGTCTTAAATATGTATTGAGTTATGATATTTGAATGTGATGTCTAATTCTTCCAATGAATAGATTGATAAAAAAATTCATTTTTTTATAATAAAACCCCTCTAAGGGGGTGCACTATCTTCAAAATTACAATGTAATGACCAGTTAATTAAAAAATTCTTGGATTAATGCTTTTGGGTTCCTCTATTAGTTGATGTCATTATTTGATATAAGTCATGTTTAGTACATGGCATATTATGTGGTTCTTAAATGGAGTTTTCCATCATTGATATAAATAAATAACGAACCAAAGAACCTTCTAAGGGTGGAGGCGCGCTTGAGGCCACGTGACACACCAGTTCAGCTTCTAGTTTAGTACTCAATCGAGACGGAATGTTACATAAGATCAGTGTTGTAGTCAATCACCACTTCAACTCCCATAAATCATTATCACTTGCACCAGACCTATCAAACATAATTCCCTTCTTGTTCAATAAGTAAAGATGTGTTTCCAAGAAGAAAATGTCTTGGATGAACTTTTCGTAATATAACACTAATCCCATAAATCTATAGATATCAGAAATTTCTTAGGATTCCTCCCACGAAACAACATTCTCCGCCTTCTCTAGGTCCACTAACACACCTTCCCTCAAGATTATGTGACCCATGAAGTGTACCCTATCTATCCAAAAGTGAAGAATATATAGTTTAGAATATAGTGGATCCCTTCATAGTGTACTCAGGATGATGTCAATATGTTGTTCATGATCATCATGAGTCTTCAAGTAAACCAATATGTCATCCAAAAATACAACCACAAACTGATCTTGGTATGGGTGTACGATTCATTTCCTCAAGACCATAAACATAGTTGGTGTGTTTTTTGGGATAAAAAATATTATGATAAACTCATATACACCATACAAGATTCTGAAAGTAGTTTGTGGTATATCCAAAAGTGTAACTCTCAATTTATGATACCATTATCTCAATTAAATCATAAAGAAAACACAATATACTATCAACTAGTCAAAGATAATGTCAATATGTAGAAGTGGATATTGGTAATTCACTATCATTCTGTTCAGCATTAGACAATCAACACATAAATGAAACATCACATTTTTTATTTAAACAAACAAAATAATTGAGCCCAAGGATATGTAATCGGTTAAAGGTATCCCTTATCCATAAACTCTTCTAGTTTATTATTGATCTCTTGAAGCTCTAATAGTTCCTTTTTATATAGTGGAATAGAAACTGGATCAACTCTAGTCCTAAGATCAATAATAATATCAACATATCTCTTAGGTGGAAGCCTTGATAAGTCCTCCGGAAACACGTCCTAGAACAAGTCCACTATGGGTGGAAATACATCCTAATTTACACCCCCATCATTCAAAAAAATACTTTAAACTAGGGTGTTGAGATCCCATAATTGCTGATGAACTAGACCAGCATGACCTTCCGAGATATCCCACTCTCCATGGTAAACATAGCTGCAACCTTCAGGAGACACAATTGTTACCCTCCTATAGTAAAAATTAGTGCATGCACAGTATGATTCCAACTACTCCATACCCAAAAGAAATTCAAAGTATAACATGTCAAGTGTGTAAAGATCCCACATAAAGTGATACTCTTCAAAATAGAGAGAATACCTTTTACATAAAATAGATTCCTCTCAACCATACACCCAATGGTGTATTGAACATCATAACCCCACTTACAAACTCCACTGCTAGACTCAACCCATCTAAAAGTTGAAAAGTATAAAATAATGAGAGACTATTGTATCAAATAAGGCACTAGAATGCATAGAATATACAAAAAATAGTACCTCTGTCTACTAACAGCCCAACCTATCTATCAATATGGGTATGTTGAACTACATTAAACGGTCACTCCCTTATTCCCTATGTTTCATTCTGATTTCCCTAAGTTTCAACACACATCCGCTATAGGTTGTATTTCTCCTATGTACCCCATCCACTTCCTCGACTTACCCGACTAGTAAAACTACGACTTCTAGACTGATATGGGGTATATAACCCACTCCATATGTTTTGAATCTGCCTAGATCCACTATCACTACCCATAGGTCAGGGGTTTATGTAACCCCTCTACAAGTAACCCATCAAGCCACAAGCTCAACACTCCACTGGTGGACAGGGACATATGGTATTAATGTGTCCCAACCAACCACACTAGTGATAATATATCTACTTACTAATTATGGTAACTGATCCCTCTCCTTGGAAACTTTTCTTTCTATATCCCTAGTTTAAATTCTCAATGTGATGCTTTGGAATCTCGAAAGATAAACCTCTTGATCATATAGAATAAATCACTATCATCCAGAAGAAGATTCCTTGTAGTTCCAATAATAAATGGGATACTAATTCACAACATTAGAAAAATAATTTAACCTAAATAAATTTACATGGGACATATTCTCACAATTAATCCCATCCTAATATTTTTCAACGTAGTGGCCTCATCTCCCGCCAATATTAGAACAAACTGCTACAAATTAGTAAATAAACTAGAATAGTCTATCATTGACATAATACCCTAGGCCAATCTCATAATCGTAGCTGATCTATAATTCTTGATCATATCAAAATGAAATTTCACCATGAAATTCTCTAGAATTTTCCTCCACTCCATGTTCTCCAATTTTCCTTCCCAAGTATAAATGCTGACCATTGATTTATTTGACCACAAAAAATATTTTCATCTAGTTTAATTCTATTCTCATAAATTGTCTCTTTGTGTTCAAGGATCATCTGGAAAGACTCAATTTAGAACTCCTCTACCTCTTGCCCACCCTATCGGGTGAATGTCAGAGGGTGTTTTAACTAGAACTCCTGGGTCCTGTCAAACATTTTTTTCACAACCTACCCTGAGTCACATTCCATAAACTGCATAAAGCATGAGAAGCTCACATAGAAATTCTCTATGTCACCCCCACCCAATACTATGGGAGCCACATATTGTTCTCCTAGATAATGACTCGCTAAATAAATCATGAGGGGGTGAATTGAGTTCTTAATATTTTCTTGAAAATTATATCACCCTATTCAATTTATTCATGTTAAATTCTTTTCATGATAGTATATGTAGTGTAAATATGAAGGAATTCCGATAGTAAATTGAACATTCAATTTTATAGTGGTTCGGGGAACAAGAATCCCCTAGTACACTCCACCAACACTCATCACCACGAGTTTGATGAGTTTCACTATAACATCCCTTTTAACATGGGATTCTAGCTAAGTACAAGAAGATGTCACTTGATGAAATGTTATATGTGATATCAATTGGTATCTACCTATAAAATACATTTCTATAGATTAAACACACTCA
The DNA here is from genome assembly GCA_963277665.1 of Viscum album. Lineage (NCBI taxonomy): Eukaryota > Viridiplantae > Streptophyta > Magnoliopsida > Santalales > Viscaceae > Viscum > Viscum album. The sequence continues at coordinate 1,275,612,677 of OY728126.1, read as the reverse complement.
TATAGTATGTAAAACATGATAAATAAATTCAAACTTTTATAAGAATGTATGGAACATATAGTTGCAACAAGCACAATGTAGTTGATGACGATTCATCCTCTGAGAATGATAGAATCAAAGGTGTATATTGGGATAATCTATAGTGGAACAGATATGACAGATAAGAATAGAACAAATGTTTAATTTCCCCTATGTAAAAGTCTCCAATGTCTTTCTATTTTTAGAATTTAATCGATTGTTATTCCCCCTTCTTCTTGTTGAGACCAACTGCTCCTTTTATATCTTGATTGAAATTGAGCGTGAGAAACTTATAAAGGTCAAGAGAGATTTTACATTAACCCTTTTATGACATTATATAAATGATATATATCCAAACATTCCAAATATAGAAATTTATTTTTTATGCAGTGATGGTAAAGATCTTCTTATTCTTGGGATAACACTGTTCATGGAATGTTTTGTTCAGACTTGTCATTCCTTAAATGGATAATCATCTTATTATTTGATTTAATGGTATAATTGACTTATTGAGATATTATCAATGTAATCCTAACATTATTCAATACCATATCTTCTCAAGATACGGACTAGAAGCCTTCTTTGTAAGATAACTTCTATAAGATAAAGTTGATCTTTATCATAAGATAAGATATCTTCAGTGCATCATAATATAATTCTCCATTGAAAGATAACTTGTTCATTAGGTATAACATGAAGAAAATTATTTTCAGAATATTAAGATATATTATAATCTCATTCTTAATATACCATCTCTCTTGAGAGACATAGTTGAACTTTGTATGATAAATTCTTATGTGGCACTTTTTGATTTTGATCAAATAAATATATTCTTTAATTGTCATAAGATAAAAAGATTTCACATCATAATATAAACACTAGGACACACAATTTATCATAAACATAATCTGAAACACTTGAGAAGAAATAATAATAATAAAATTATGGATTTTGTGGGTCATAAAAACACATAATATGAAAACATGTTGGAAAAACACACTATTTCCAACAATCTCCCACTTTTGATGAAAAAACGAAAGAAAGGGAAAATAGAAATTCCACACACTAAACATTAAAATTTCATAAATAAAAAAGTTTTCAATTCATTTTATCCTTTTCCTTTCCATCACCCAACAACATTCTTTTACTTCTTACCTTTTTTAAAATATGAGTGATTTTAAATTTTTGTATTTTCTTATTTTCATTTCCTTCTCCAACATTATGCAGTATATAAAAGAAGTAGAATAAGGAATATAGTTTATATTGAACAAAAATAGTAGTAATTAATTAATGTTATTGATAAACATGAATTTTTCTTATATAGAAGTCATAATAAAACATTAAAATAGTTTTTTCACAAGGTAATGATAGATAAATGTAGTGAAAAGAAACCATCAAACAATAGTTTTTGATATCTATAAAAAATATAAGAGCATAATAAAATTAAACATGCTAGAATGAACAAAAAAGGCATTAAATCATTGAGATCATTCAAAAAAATATGTAATTTTACAATGTTAAGGAATTAAGATCATTTCAAAGATATTTCAAAGTAAAAATATTAAAATGATTGAATTCGATAAAAGTGGTATAATTAAAATGTTATTAAGTGTACCCATCCATTGGGAAACCTTTACATGAACTAAAGGAGAGTGTATCAACTGCATTTTTGAAATGAATTTCTTCGTGGAATATTTTTGAAGGATAATGGATGATCAAGTGGTAACAAGGATGAGGGAAGAGGAGCATCAGTTTTCATTCCAGCAACATCACCCAATGTCTGTGGGGTTGCTCCAAGACCAGCAAAATCTTCATGAGAAAACTGTACTAGGGTAGATCAGATGTTGACAGAATCATTTTTTTTCCTTGCCAAATACATGTTATCTGAATGAGAAATGGTTTATTTAGAGAGTGATTTGGTTATGGATAAAGTTACATACTTGAAAACCCCATTATTTTCCATTTTATAAACCTCTTAAGGATCATAGAATTACTTTTTTTAGTGAGAGGTGGATAGGTGACGATCAACAATATTTGGTCTAGAGAGTCAAATTCCATAAATTTGAAAAGGTACATATAAAAAGGAAATAATTATTTTCAAAATAAAATTTTTCAGAAGTCTAGAAGACTCTTAAATCTGTTCCACACACGATGAGAAAAATTCCCAACAAATTTCAATAATTCTCCCTTCTTTTCACAATTTGAGATCAAATTTCTCCTTACATCAAACTGATTGTCTATCATCCCAATGACAGAAATGGGTTCTTTTTATTTTGAAGGAACATGTGTATATAAGGATTCCTTAAAGTAATCAGCCTCTATTTCATCATCATTAGAGAATTGTGGCTTAAAAAAATTAAAAACTACTTGATTCAATTATTCGTCTTTTGTTTCTATAACTTCAATGTTGTTTTCTAATGAGATAGTTATTATTTGTTGTCATGTGACGATGAAACTAAGATTCTTATTCACTTGAATATAACTTTCTTCCACTTCAGGTAGCTTTTGTTTTATCATAGATACAATATCCCTCATTGACTTAAAAATTGATTGAATTATCTCCATCGAAGGAACTAGTATACATCTAATTTCATCTGCAAATCCTTTCTAAAGTTCTTGAAACATTTCCCTTGATAAAATTTAACACTATAGAGATCTAATATCTGTAGGCATTGTATTGAAAACTTTTCATATTTCCATTATCTTCAAATGAAAATCATAACCATACATAGATCCAATGGAGGGTTTTTTAAACAATATTATATGAAATATTGAACAAAAACATTCACATATTGAATATCAGATTTTGATGCCATCTGATCTCGAAGAAATTTTACTTTTTAATTATATTCAATGACTTTAGTTTTTAGAGATTCAAATTTATAAAAAACTATGAGTATCTCTACTAAGGTATTTCATAAGTACATTTATCAAATTCAAGTAAATATTTTTTTATATATTCATGAATAATAGGGAAAACCTTTCCTGGAGGACATCAGTGTTTTCCTGTAGAACTAATTAGTTCCGTCAACTTCATGTACTTTATCTACATAACATGATTCTTTTCATTCTTTCCAAAAAAAAATCTTTTTTAATCGATTCATTCCATCTCATGAGAATGTGTTTTTACTAGAAAAAAATACATCCTAGTTATCATATAAATTGTATTTTCTTGACTGGATGAAAATATTTCAATGATTGCTGAGACTATCCTTTCTTTCTAAACATGGATAGGTCGATAGGCTGGAGTAGGAGGGGTGCACTTTTGATAACCAGTTTTTTATCAGACATAATGAAAATACTAGATCCTCTTCACCTTAGTACCAGAGTTTCTTCATCCTCATGAATTTTTATAGTCTCGATGTTATGAGATGATTCTTATTCCATTACTAGTAATTAATTAAAATGAGAATGCTCCCTCTGAGTCAAAGTATGGTAGGCTCCAAAAATCAAGGAAAATGCAGCAATTTTATTTTAAAAAAGTCTCAATGTAAATCAATTTTCCTTTATACACTCACATTAAATTTCGACAACCCATTTCAAGGATTTTTGTTTTTATCATCCAAGAAAACACTAATATTCCAAAAAACCAGGGGTAAGATTCATCTAATGGGATAAAAATAGAGAGACTTGTACTGAACATGAGACAGATATCACAGAATATATCATGCCATATTCACAAGAATTTCTAACATAATAAATAAATCAATGTGATATCTTGAAAAAAGAATCTTTTCAAACAAACCATTTCATTTTTCTATCCCAAGATGAATGAATATGGCAATAACTTTTCTTTTAGGCACCAAATTCTGTACTTATTCTTAATAATAACAGGTTCATACAATAATTCCATGATTTCCAGAGGGGTCACTCCATCTTTGATAGATAAATAGGAGATGAATAATTTACATCCTTTTTTAGGTATTTTTGGTGCTTTATCTAACTTTACTCTAGTTATAGATACACTTTTATGGATAAAAATTACATTAACCAAGACATCATTATCACAGAAATGAAAAATAGTTTATTCATAAAACAAATGAAATTCATTCTTGATGAAAAAAAGGTTATCACATCATCGAAAACATATTCCCAACCTGGATGATTTATTACTTTCTTCAGAAATATTTTCTCCTTTTCCAGACATTAAAAATCAATAGCTCTTCTATTTAGAACATTCCTTGGGATCCTTTTTCATTACATTCTAATGGATGGGGCACCATCAATTATTTTAATTTTCACCATTTGAAAAGTATTTGTTGGTTTTGAGAGTTTAATGTATAGGGTAATGAATTTTTGTGAAAGGATAATTAAGGTTAAAATATTTTCAAGATGGTCCGCACATATATTTGAAACATATTTTTTTCTGTTCCCAATAATTGAGTTGTCATGTAGTGATGTAGTAAGTAATTACTACTAAGATTTGTGGCATAGCCTATTGAATAAGACCATTACTCAAAATAGAATCACAAAAACACATTTAAATAAATCTAATAACATGGTAACTGTATTTCTTGAGATGTTGATATCCCTTGTGTTATCACATTTTATTGGAACATAGTTAAAATTAAATCTAAAATCCATTACGGTGTGTTTCCTCTTCATAGCATGTGTATAAAAAGGTCTCATGAAAATATTTTCAGCTTCATTAGATGATAAAGATAAAGTGTGTTGCTTGTTACTTGACCATGGCACGAGAGATTTACCAAAATATGAATGGTTCTTGAGGTTCTTTTCTTACCCTTTCAATAACATAAAAAAAACATCATCCATGTATCATTTTAAATTAAATTCAAGGGTCTATTAAAAAATAATTTAATGATACAAAGTCGCTTTTAGATATATTAAATTTCTTTTCACAACATTAAAATGAAATTATTTTGGAATAGATTAAAATCTTGCACAAAGTAATGATGAAAACATAATGTATGGTCTACTAAGAGTGAGGTACAACAAACATCAAATAAATCCTCTATATCACTTCTTGTAAACTAGTCTACCAATTTTATTTGAGTTAAGTTTGATATTGGATGTCATAAGAGTTGAGTATGGCTTAATTTTTTCAAATACAAACATATTTAGTAAATCACGTATGTGTTTTCATTGATTTAAAATGTTTCCAAAATCTTTTTGATAAAATTGAAATCCACGAAAATTGTTTTCTCACCAATCAAACTCATTTGAAATTATTTTTCCAAATGTTTTAAAAATTCATTTCCCAATTTTTGGTTTTTTTATCTGAATTTAACATCATTTATGTATATTTGTAGTGGAAACATATCGGAGAAATAATTTTTATTAAATAATATAGTATATTCTATTCCACCAATAATATCATCTGATAAAACAAAGGAACATAATCTTCCATACCATTCCATTGGATATTACTTAAGACCATATAGTGATTTGGTAAGTTTAAACCCATGATTTTGATAATGAGGACCCTCATAACCGTGAGGTTGTTCTATAATAACGTTCTTCAAAAAACCCATTTAGAATGGAATATTTAACTTCCATATAATATAATTTAAAATTCATATACGATTCATATTCATGAAGGACCCTAATGGCTTATAATCTAGCTATGGGAGAAAATATTTCTTCATAATCTATTTCTTATTCTTGATTATATTCTTTGGAAACAAATGTATATTTCTTTCTATTTATTATACCATGATCATCATTTTTTATTCTAAAAATATATTTTATTCCAATTATAGGATAGTTTTAGAGTCTTTTAACCATTTCTCATAATTTATTTATTTTTAATTGATTTATCACTTATTTCTTTTTAAAGAACTATCTTTTGGTAGATAAGGATTTTTTTAAAGATTTAGGTGCCAATTGGGATAGGAAAGTGGAAATTTCTATATGATTTCCTACTTTTCTTCTAGTTCATACTCCTTCATCTATATTTTCAATAAATTATTATAATGGGTGTTCATTAAGGTTTTTATGTATTCTAAGTAACAAAATTTTCAATTCAGTAGTGCCTTACCATATTCAATTTTGTTTAAAAAACCATATTCCAAATCATCGTCATTATTATCATTAAATAGAGGTTTAGTTATCATATTTTTGACATAATCAGTTTAATCATTAATTTGAATCATTTTTTATCAAAAAGATCACATTATTCAAAAATCACATAAGATTATTCTCTAACAATCCCTAAACTTTTATTGAAAACTCTATAATAATTAGAATTTTTATACTAACTTATAAAGATACCTTCATTATCCTTTAGATCAAACTTTCCATGATTATCCATGGTGTTCAAGACATAAACCTTTCATCCAAATACATTCATGTATCCAACCTTCAGATTTCCTTTCCTCCACAACTCATAGGGTTTTTTCATTAAAATAAGCCTTATTATAATTATGTTCATGATACTACACAATGTGTTGACAGTTTTGGCCAAGAAATGAGTGGGAATGTTATATTCTCTTAACATAGTCCTGGAAATTTAATTCAATGTCATATTATTTATTTTGAGAACACCATTTGGTTGATGTGTTATGAGAGAAGAGAACATAATTTAAATTCCTTGTTTACTGTAAGAAGATTTAAAGTAATTATTATAAAATTCACCTCCATGGTTACTTCTCAATGAAAAAAATTTGAAACCCTTTTTATTTGGAAAAAGTTTACAAAAATAAATTAAAACGAAACATTCTTCGATTTTTAGACATAAAAATTATACCCTTGTAAACATTGAAAAATCAGAAACTAGCATATAAAAAATTACTTACCTGCAAGACTTGTAGTTCTAGTAGGTCTGAACATAAGTATAATCTTCTTTAATTTGATTGAAATGTTACTTGAGTTTGTTCCCCATTTGGAAAGCATCACATAGCTTCTTTCTGTCCAATTAAAGATTGGGAAATTAAGAAATAAATTGTATTTTAGACAACTTTTTCAATGAATGAACATTATAATGTCCAATCCTTCTATGTCAAATCGATGATTCCTCAATTTCAGTATATAAATTTTTTACATTATGTCTACAAAAAGAATTAAGATCTACTATGTAAGAATTGTCTTTTCTGGGCTCTGTAAACTGCATAAATTTATATTTAAAAAAAATTTAGGTATTTTTAGAAGTATCAATAGAATAACCATCGTCGCAAAGTTTAGAGATACATATCAGGTCATTTTTTAACCCTTCAACATAACATACTGTATTACTGAGAATTGACTAAGGATTTCCAATTGATCAAATTACAACTATCTTTCCTTTTTAATTATCTCTAAATGTTACAAAATTTCGATCTAGTTTGTATAGAGAGTGAAATTCGGTGTAATATACAATCATATGCTTTGAAAATACACTATCAATATATCATTTTTAACTACTAATTATATGTCTAGTTCACAATAATGGAAAATCAAAAAATATAGTTATTTGGTAACCAAATTATTTTTTGTCAAAAAATTTTGTCTATAAAAGATTTAGGTATCCAAAATTGCTTTTTTCCCTAAAACGCATTAGTTTTTTTTAGAAAAATTAAAGGAAAATTATTTTTGATTCCAAAAAATTGAGGATTTTTCAAATCAAAAATATTTTAAGACGTGTTTTATTTCAATGTAATGAAAACTAGTAACGTAGGGAAGGTGTTTATTTCTTAATAATGAAAAAAATGGGATTTTATATATTTTAGGCCTTTCACCCTAGCTTCTAGTTACGAGTTTTTCTTTTCAAAGTGAATTTTGACCAAGATTATTTATTAAATAATCATTCCCTTTATTAAAGAAACTTCCATCATCTTTGAGATTTTAAACCTCCTTCCAAAGGATCTCAATTATTTATATTTTTTCTGTATTTGAGGTAGTTTATTTTTTCAGAAAACTATTTATTTCTAAAATCTGATTTTTCATTTTTTCTTCTTCACCAATAATTGTGTTATAAAAATTTCAAAGGTATTTTTTTTATATTTAAATATTTCATTCTGCATTTCCAACATAGTGTAGTACTTATTTCCGATGCTTTCGCTGGGGTGCGCGAATCTGTCTGTTTGAGGATGGTGATGTTGTTTGATGCCCCGTATTCCCACTTTCCAAAGGCGGGTGGAATGTTTTCCATGTTCAGGGATGTTTTCTACATGATCAAAAAGGGATGATGGGATGTCAGTTCTTCTTTCTCCAGATTCCTCCTAAGAACTCATCACCTAGACTGGTTCTCCCGTACGGACATAATACATTGTTCGTGAAACTATTCCAAATGCCATATCTGTATGGACAGTTTTCAATATCACTAATTCTTTTGGGACATTCCAAGGGGTCCAGTCAGGGCAATAACCATCGTTCGTGGGAGTAGTCGCATTGGACATCACTAGTGTGCCTGGACGCTGGAACACTGGCGCACCTGGATTTCTTCCCGTTATTATAGGGCTTTTCAAGTTTCCATAAGCTTGAGGTATCCCACATCGAACTCAAGTAATTATATATCATATGCATGTATCTTGTGTTTTCCTCAGTTTCATAGGTTTAGCACAGGGTAAGCCACAGGTTTAACATCTAGCGAAGATAGATCAGACTGATCGGATCACCAACTAGAGTGGACCAGATGGGTGTAACCCCGGGAGGAAACACTGATGCTAGGAGGTGAATTGGCATGATCTCACTAGGTTGGGGAAACTCTGGTAAGAATCAGTATGGATGATGGATGGTTAAATGAAGTGGATGGTGAATGATATGGAGTTGACTTGAGGGCGATGGTGATGATGGGATTGAACCTCGAAGAGACCTCCTATATATTCTTGTGGCAGGGAATCAAAGTTAGTATATTTCGTGAAGCAATTGGACACTTAAGAAGATGACCCATATAGATGGGTCCAGAAGGAAGTGGAATCTCTAGATTGGTGCATGAAATTCGGGTGTGTGCAATGGACAGTGACCTGATGGCATGCTCGGACGTACACATGATTAGCGCCCTGAGGGTTGGTCTGACGCCACTGGGAAGGACCAGCGATATGGGTCCCAACAGAAGGGACCACAGTGGCTTACCACTGGGCTCAGAGTGATAGTGTCTTACTGTTGACATGGACTCACAATGGAATACCGTTGGATGTGGTCACAACGGCATACCACTGTAGGGGTTCGCAATGGATTATCGTTGGATGGGGTTGCAATGGCTTACCACTGGATGGTGGTCGCAACGACTTACATCTGGATGGGGTCACAACGGCTTTCCACTGGACGGTGGATTCAGTTTAATGTCATTCAGGATGAAAAGGGGGCATGAATTTTAATGTCATGCGGGATGAAGGTGGTCTGACGTGAAGATGTTCGGACTAATGGATGTTGGGATTGAACCTCAGAAATGATTCCTACGTAAGTTTTCTTAAAAAGGATCAAAGTTCACATAGTTCGGACTAGTTTTTGGGGAACTGACATGAAGGGATTTGGGATCTATGGATGGTGGACTTGAACCTCTATGAGGATTCCTACGTACATTTCCATGGAAAGGATCAATGTCCACATAGTTCGGGATGGTGTTTCTGTAACCGATGTGAAGGGAGTCGAGACTGATGGATGGTGGGCATGAAACTCAGGGTGGCTTCCTATATACCTTGCCTCGAAAAGGATCAAATTCCATGTAGTTCGGGCTAGTGGGGACCGACGTGAGGATGGTCTGGACCGATAGGCGTTGGGCATGAACCTCATGGAGGAATCCTATGTACCTTTCCTTTGAGGATAAAAGTCCACGTAGATTGGGATGGTGCTAGGGGATCACACTCCAGGCTGCCCAGAAATAATTTAATTGTCGACGATTACTCTAAGACCATGTGAATCATGATTTGTGTCAGAAACTAGAGAAAAAAATTCCTGATGATCACATTGTGGATGGTGCGTCTGCGAGAATTGGAATGGGGGATTACACGTGGTTAGCAGTCCAAAAAGGAAATAGGGGCTTACACGCGGTTTGTATCACAGAGAGAAAGATATTGGGACTTTCTCCTAGGTGGAGGAACGGTGGCAGCAAAGCCGAGAGGGAGAGGGATTTGGCACATAAGAGAGCATGGTTTCAGTGCCCATCCCCCCTAGTCTTTTTCCAGGAAGAAGATAAGAGGAGTTGGGATGCTACCTATCATAAGAATGGGTAGTGGCTTACACAAAGGAGGTTTCCCTTTCCATGTGAACGAACACCGTCCTAATAAAGAGGTTCTCATTCCATTTGAGTAATTATCTCTCTCTCATGGAGACTAGTGGGAATAGATATTGTCCGAGAGGGGGCACCCCATGTGTGAGGCACGAGGTGAGGCCACAGATTACCGTCATGTGCTGAGGACGATGGTGCTAGGCATCTTAACGTCCTACAGCACAGACGAGGGGGGTTCACTCCAAAACCCTAGGACTTTCATTATGGATACCTCCCACCCCTTGGGGAAGGGTAGGCATCAGCAATGCCATGGTGAAGGTGTTTTATTAATTGATCCATTGAGGGGTCCACGTTAGTGTGTCTATGAAAAGAAGAAATAGTTGTTAGTGTGCCAAAGAAAAAAATGACATGATGAGAAGCAATGAAATGTGAAGTACCTCCCAAGGGACATTGAAATTTCTTCGTTCAAACCTGATGGGTCGCTCAGGAAAATGAGTTTCAGAGAAAAGGTGTTCATAGGATGAAGACTTGTGAAGCTCTGGTGCTCAATGAAGTGGAGGGGCTTTGTGAATAGATGTGCTTTGAAAAGTGAAGTGACCTAGCCTAGGAATACGACATAGGTGTATATAGAAGTCTCTTCATGAAGTGGGAAGTCATTCACGGAGCAATGCCTCTCGAAGCAAGGGTGCCCGGTGAAGCATAATATTTCTAACCAACGTTCCTCGTGAAGCATAGTGACCCTGCCTTAGCATGTGGGTCACATGTACATAAAGGGTACTTCATGAATAACAAGTGCTCCATGAATACCCGAGCCACTTTGGGGATCTCCATCCTTAACGGAGGCCCGTGGGATATACTATGAGAATCCCTCTTTAAATAGGGGTAGAATTCATGCAAAGGGGAAAGAACTTCGCGATGAAAAAGTACCTTGAAAATATCATGGTTCGTAGAGGAAAGTTGCTTCTCAATGTGGGATCTTAGAAGGTGAAAGATCATAGGATATTTCCTTTTAGATCTAGGGGATCCATGTATTTATAGGCAAGAGGCACCGAGAAGCAAAGCTTTCTCAGCGCGAAGATGAAGCTTTCTCCATGGTGGATTCACGAATGTCAAAGGGGGTCACGGAGCATCCTGCCTCATTTTTCCGTGAAGGGTTCGTGAACTTCAAATAGGTTCAAAGAGAATCCATCCTCTTTGATCTTCGGTAGGTTCATGAACATCAAATCGGTTCGTGGAGCACCTCACCTCTTTGCTCCATGGCGGGTTCCTAAAGGGGAAGCTTTGCACCAGCCGTGGGGACACAGGGGGTTCGAAAAGATGTCTTCGCGAGGCACACCCTAATTCTTTCCCATTTTTATTTCTTTTCCCTAATTTTGGTGTCAACAAATTCCCCCCTCGGACTTTGAGATGAGGATAAACTGAGGGTCAAAGTTAGAGGATCAACCGCCAAAATTCCACAATCAATCATGAATGTGAATCATGAAGGGGGATTGTGAGGTAGAGCGGTACATGCGGGATGAAGCATCATGAAGCTCACCTTGGATTGGATGTGCTGTGAAGCACTAGGGGTCCTTACTTATAAATAAGGGAGCTAACCATTCTTTTTTCCTTTCTCTTTTCTAGATTTTTGTCTTGTAGTGCTCTTGATTCACAATGATCCACGTACTACGTGATTTATTTCTAAAAATCGGGCATTCTACTTCACAGCGCATAGTGAGCCTTTAACTTCACAGCAGAGCACTTTGCGATTTTCATTTGAAGGCTGCGGCTGGGCTCCACGAATAGTCTTCGAGAATGGTCTCCACGATCATTATCCACAAAAGAGATTCACGATCCAAAACCAAAGAATTCCCAAACATAAAACTAAATAGCTCAGCAGGAGGCTTCTAGGGGGTCCTTGCATATTCTACCCAAAGGGTGGAGATGGTGAATATCTTGGGTCTAGGGGAGTTGATATGGAGCCACTCTAACCACAATTCCCTGGAGGAGTTGTTGTCAAAAATCTAGAGGAACTATCAGCTATGTAAGAGGTTTCCGTTGTATGGATTTGGGCTGAGGGATGTTTTATTCACCCTTGGAGAAAGTAGGGACGAGCTATCTTACTAGTTCATGAGCACTTCATGCCTGCGCTAATGGTTCAAGGTGTCTCAAGGACATCCTGCGGTGGCGGGTTTCCAGGACTGTGATGCTCGTACCAGCTGAGGGGGAGGCAGTGGATGCGGATCCAGAAACAGCAGCAGGCCCAGTAGTCCAAGAATAACAGAGTTATATAGAGGGGAGGACACTAAGAGTATTCCATAGAATGTCCACTTAGGCTATGGGGAAGCAGTTGCAATAGATAGAAATGCCAAAGAATGATTCCTTCTAGGAGGGTTGGGACATCTCAGATGTCAATAGTAAATTCCTCGACCCGTCCGAGATGTGGAAACACATGAAACATCTCAGGGTGGACTTGCTGGGAATTGTCCTGGCCAGGCCTAGCTTTGTAGTATACCAGAAGCAGCCGGAGTGATACCGGAATGATTTGGAGGATGTGGTCCAGTCCTAGGGTTCCCTGCATCCAATGAATGACTAGGTGAAGGTGTTGTTGGATAGAATGACCCCTCCACAGTTATCAGCTACCAAACTGAGAGAGAAAATCCCTCTTTCGAAAGAATTGGACGAGTCCTTCTGGGGGGATGAGTCTGGTAGAGGGAGCCCATTGGAGGAGGGCAGACTCAGTGATCAAGTCTCGTATCACATGGAATTTACTGAGGCCCATGAGAAAACATCCTAATCCCCATCCTTAGGGTCTGTTTCTAGGTCATTTTTAATTCTTCACTAATATTTGAACTATGGAGGGGGACCTCATACAATGAACCCACTCTCACCTTGCAGTAGATGAAAATGAAGGGCCTTCATGATCGATACCCACTACTATGGTGATTAGTGCACCTGGAAGCATTAGGGCACCCGATATGCCCCCCTGGAGTTTTCAGACTTCCCTATAATATATGTAGGGCCACGTATCGGGATCCCCACAGCAACAGATCAGGTACGAGACCGAGAGTTCGACCAATGTAAGTCTCCTTCACAAAATTCATGGCCTCCACTAATTGACCAGGCTAACGACATTTGTGCGCCTCTTGGTATGAACAGTTCCTGAAATGGTGTGGGCCCCTTTGGTGAGGTTGGATAGGACTTTCGGTGGTACCTTTCCAAAGGGAATACCGGTGATCATGGAGGTAAAGATCCAAACTGACCAAGTGGAGGAGTGCCCGGTCAATGGTGGGACCATTAGCGGTGCTGATCCTGATATCATTGTGGTGGGATCCGATGATGAGAATCGATCGGACTGCCCATGCCCCACCATACCTAATCAAAAAATAGATGTGGACCCTTCTGATGAGAACCTGGGGGTGTTCCCCATATATGATCCTGCCAACCACGCTGACTGGGACAAGACGGCCAATGATGAAGAGAATATAAAAATAGTTTGTCACCGATCGTGGAAGATGATCATGAGCTTCATTGATGAAACCCCCCAAGTTCGATGGATCGATGAGATGGATATACATTGTTCACTGTTGTGTGAACTATGTGTTGGGGGAGTGGATGCCCAACGTCCCCACATGCTTGTCCAAGATCTTATGGCGGAGAAGATTTAGGAGTATGACCATGGACTTAGTGTGGGCTGGCAGTTAAGGAAAGTGGTGAACATCAAGAGGCTCAGATAGGATGAAAATGAGGTTCACCAGCTGCTGGTCTGAGCAGATGAGCACTTAGCCTCCCTCAATGTGAAATTGGAGCTAATATCATGATTGAAGGCCCAACTGGCAGAGGAAAAAGAGCACATGATGCTAGCCTTTGCAGAAATGATAAGCATCCAGACCAACATAGAGTGGGCCTAGGTTTTAGCAGATGAATTGTTCCCCATCGATGTAGAGGAAGAGCAGGAGATTAATAGGAAACCTCAAATCCTGGACCCCACAAGCCAGAGGGTGGTAGAGATGCAATGATCTTTTGACATGGTTAACCCATCAATGGGAGGGATCAACCCTCAGGTACAATAATGATTACAAACCATCGAGCGTACTTTCAAGTTTTGATTGTTTTATTCCAGATGCATGCATGAGTTATGTTATTTTAATCGGTTTATGGAATTCTAGTCATATTCGTGGAGCATCCAATGATCAATCCCTAAGCTCATGTGGGTCAGGCCCGGTGTGAGAAATAAGGGATGACCACTTTATTATTCCACCAATATGTAAGAGCACAAACCATTCTTTGGGCATCCATGGGTTTTGGACAACCAATTTGGATTTCTAAAAAGAAAGGGAGAGTCCCAAATGGAGGATGAGGACCTCAAAACAGTCGAATCATCGCTTCACCAGTGTGTAATAGTGCATGAGCGGGTAATTCTAGGGGCATTGGAATTAATCTGAACATAAGGAAGTGGAATGTGAGAATCAGGATACCCAATATTTAGAACACCGTAGGATGGCGTGACAATGAAGAATAATTTTTTACCATGTTTGAAATAGAGTATCCCTATTTTGTTATCCTAAAATGGGGATAACATATGAGTGTTGACCACTGGCCTTGTTCGAAACACGGGGCCTAACTTGAAATGTCATCCATTTTTCTTCCAGAATGTTGTCCTAGGACAATTGGCGAGTCATAGGAAAAGTATCCATACTGTTATGGGGTATCCTTAGATGTGAAATAGGACGAGGGACCGATTAAAGGGCACGCAAAGCATGGATTTGGAGTGAAGGGTTGTTTGAAATGAGTCCAACACTCTTGAAATTATGCCTCCATGATAAATTAACATTAGGTGGGATTATCCATCTGATCATGGATCAAAAATACTTCCGAGAAGGACCTCTTTGGGAAGGGATCTGGTGCATCCCATGATTAACATGGGGCATCCTGAACTTGTTCCGGGTATAATGAAAGTATAGTGTCATGATTCGAGGACCTATGGACTCATGTAGTTTAAATTCATACGATAGGAAAATGCACATAGTTCAATTTTAATACATCATGGACCACAATTGGGGATGAGGGGCCAGAAGGGTTAATGACTCTGAGGCTGGGCCCAAAGAGAAATGCCCGGGTGTCTCTACGTATCCCATAAGGATGAGAAACAAGAAAAATGTAGTTCTTAAAGCACGGTTTTGTTAGAGACCGATGCTGGTAGGGAGAATATTTTTTTGAGAGGTAGTTGACACATCCCATGATTGACATAGGGCATCCTGAACTTGTTCTTGGTATAACCGTAGTTTAGTGTCATGCGCTGAGGACATATGGATTCGTGCAGTTTAACATCATAAGATAGGATGAATAGTAAAAGGGAAGATCCCAGGAAGGGAGTATTTGTTGTAGTAGCTTTAAAACCGATGTGAATAAAGACATAAGGATTTGGAACCACACCATGTATCCCTATAGAATTTTCTTTTGGTCAAGCGAACAAAAGTGAAAGTTAGGCTAGGCTCGAGGCAAAGTGCTCGGACGTTCCAATGTACCTCATAAGGATGAAAATCAATCCATACATAGTTCTAAGAGTGCAGTTTAATGTCATGTAGGATGATGAAAGGAATGTGTGGCATGGCTGCGCTAGTACACATCCCGCCAGAACTCCTAAGACCATATGAGTCGCGCGCGATGTGGGAAACAAGGATTAGTGATGGGACATTCCTAGCACATGATGGTACATGTTAGGGGGTATGGGATTCTAGGTGAATGATATCCCAATGATGATGGACCACCTATATAACGCACCTAGATGTGCGAAGGAGTAAATTTGAGTGTGTTGGAATTCCACTTCAATATAAGAAAATGGATATATGTGAATCATGATGCTTGAGATCTGGACCACAATGATGGTGGCCTAACGATAGGGGATAAATGTTGACCATTTTTGACACACAATATCTTTTTCACGTTATCCAAGAATGGGGATAGACAAATGAGGTTTCACCGCTAACCATGTTAGAAACACAGGACCCATCACAAATTTCATCTATTGTCTTCAGGGAAGTTGGCCCAAGATGGAAGGTAAGCCAGTAAGGCATGAGACCAGGTCGTAAAGGGGGTCCCTTCTGACGTGGAAAAGGATTAAGATACAAATAACAGTCTTGCGAAGCATGGAAATGGAATGAGGGAATGTCCCTGTGAAAATTACATACTTCGTGCTATTTTCCACAGTTCATATAAGTACAAGAATAAGACGTATCAGATAGTGGGAGTTGAGTCCCTTTCTAAGGACAAGGGTCATGGGGCTGCACGCTTACAACCTAATAGTTGTAGGATGGTCCATTAAGGGGGGAATTGATTTAATGGACTGTTATTAGGGTGGTGAAGTAGCCAAACATGACACATAGTTCCCATAGAGATATCTTAGTTTAGGGTCATAGAACTCAGACTAGGTTGGGAAAAGACAATGGAGGAACATTGTGTAACTGTTGCAAACCTGACGTGGATGAGGACCCAAGAGGTACGCACCACACCACATTCTCTCAATAGTGTTCGGGCCTATTGGATAAAGAGAGAGGGAATGATTTTAGATTCTTGGGGATGGTCCTAGAGACAATGTTCATGGGAATTCCTACGTATATCATAAGGATGAGAATCAATCCATTCGTAGTTCGGGGAAATGTTGTTCGGTTTAACAACTTGTGGTAAGGACGTAGAGTGATCTTATTTTAAGTTCATAGAACTCAGACCAGATATGGTAGTAAACATGGGAGGCACATGGTGAGGTAATTATGAAACCTATATTGAATGAGGACTTAGATTCCAGATAACTATGTGTTCCTTGTTGAGGTTAGAGGTCAAGGGACTGACAACGAATGTTAGAATGGGCCTGAAGAAAAGTGCAAGGGAATTCCTACATATCTCATGAGAATTAGAATCAAGATGTATGTAGTTATAGAAATCACACGGAAGATACCAGTTCTAGAGATAATAAGGTGGTGTAGGTTTGGACCTTGCACCAAAAGAAGTGGAATTTGATAGATCTTATTTGTCCTTTAAAATGAATTAGTGTTATTTTTTGTGAAGCGATAGTCCTAGGATAGAAATTATAGGCATCCCCAAAAGAATCAATCTGCATGGAGGAATTGAAAAATTGTATATTGTGTCACCAATACCAAAAATGATGTTTCCTTGAATGAGGACACAGTGACGCGGTTCTATTTTTTATCATCCATCCAGGATGAAAATTTTACAATTTAGCATCATGTGATGGGACCAAATATGAATTTTAACATCATGAAATCTAGACACAACAGTTTAATTTCATGGGGGACTAGGAAGCATAGTTTAAATTCATATGGATCAAACATACCCAGGAGATATGAGTTTCAAGAGGGAATGTGCACTTCGTGATAATCCGTACCTGACGTGAGTGAGGATGAGGTTCACATCACATCATGCGTGACTCTAAGGAAGAAACCTCGGGCCAAGGGGACAGAAAAGGATAGGGGATATAGGATAGGAGAAGGTTTCTCTCAGTTCAGATAGACCCAAAGACGATACGTTCGAGTGTTTCTACGTACCCAATGAGGATCAGAATCTAGGCCCATGTTGTTCTTGAAGGTTCCTTTAAACGTCGTGAAGGAAAACATCCAGTTTAATGTCATATGGGATAAGAAGTTGAAGGGACTAACTCCTTGAATGGAGAGTATGTGATGCAATAATTGAAAACCCGATGTGAACAAAAGCATAAGCCCACACATTCCACATCACGCAGTCCTATAACAGTTGGGGCCTAGAAGGAAGAACAGAAGAGATAAATTAGTAGAACTCGAGATGGACCCAAAAACTAGATGTCTAGGCGTCCCTACGTATCCCATGGTAATGGGAAATAATACTTATGTAGTTCTAAAAGATATCATAGTTTAAGGTCTTAGAGCACAGACCATGGAGAGGTGGAATCCTTCCTAGAAGGTGAAAACCTCAATCCAATTCCAAAGCCCATGTGAGTCAAACTCAGTGTAGATCATGAGGGTGGAAGATGTTTTTACAATACCTGGAACTTACGCCAAAGGGAAGTTAGTACAGAGCCCCAAATAATGCTTTATCGCGGCTTTGTCCTCCTAATGTGAAAATTCACACTGAGGGATAGTTCCAGGAGTGTCGAAATTCCATTTGGACATGATGGGGTGGAAAATAATGTGAATTATGTAACCAAAATTCAAGACCTGAAGGGGTGGGCATGACGATGGAGGAAAATTGTTTACTATGTTCAAAACACGACATCCATATCGTTTGGCCTGAAATGGGAACAAAAAATGAGCATCGACCGCTGACCATATTCGCATCATAGGACTTGTATCGATTTTTTGTCTGAAACCCTCGGGACATTGGCCCGTAATGGTAGGAGAGCCCTTATGCCTAACATCTGTGCCATTTGGGGGTCCCTTCGGATGTGAACAATAATGGAATTCCAAATTAAGGGGATCACGGAGCCTAAAAAATGTGTTAAAGAAAGTCCATGTAGAATCTTACACATGAGGTTCTAGATCAGAGTACTCATGGGCCAATTGGTGAATCACCGAAGAGGGCCGAGGGACCTCACTTATGGGAAGCAGACTTAAAGTGATTAGAGTAGGGAAAGGGAGAGAAGACTGCTCAACAGAGAGAGTTATGCGGTGTGGTTTTTATAAACCCAACGTGAATGGGGACAAAATCCCATACCACACCGTATACCCCACCACTGGAAGAATGTGGGCCAAGGATACAAAATGATAGGGAGTTTTCTATGATATGGGGTTAGAACCAAAGACAAAATGTATGGGTGTTTCTACGTTTCCCATAAGGATGATAATCAAGACATACATAGTTTGGGGGGTTCCAGGCAGTTTAACGTCGTTGTGGTAAGGATGAAGATAAGAGAAAGGTATCTCATCCAGGGATTTGTATGACATAGCGTGTAAACCAATGTGAATAAGGAAATAATCCCACACTACATTGTACAACCTCAAGTGAAAACCTAGGCTAGGGGCCCGAAAAGGCCAAGGGGCCTGAGGCTGGGCCATAGACAGAATGTCATGGATAGATTGTAGTTTGACTTCTTACAGTGGGGGAGAAAGTGATCTATTTTTATGGCCACAAAGTTTGGATCGTATATTCCTAGTTTAATTTCATATGCGTGGGACAGAGGGGCTGAATCATCGCGTTAATGGAAGACCACAAAATGGAAACTATGGTAGAGGTAAAGTGTTGACTAGATTTTCATCATAGTATCCACACTTGTGTGACCATAATTCGAGGAAAAAAATTGATCATTGACCATTTTCCATACTTTCAACATAGGAAATTTATCAATATTTCACTCTTAATCTTCTAGGACATTACCCATAATGGTAGGAGGTCCCTTGTGTCGAGCATCCATGCCATTCGGGGGGCCTTTTAGATATAAATTTTCATCAAAACCAAATGATGGATCTCGCGAAGCGTGACAGGTCATGTGCTCACCGGACGGATGATAAATGAAGGGAGGGATGTCTCAAGGGGATATGTGTAGCAAGGAAAAATATCCCGAAGTGAATGAGGATGTGAGTCCATACCGCACCACACAATCTGAAATGAGAACTTGGACGAGGGGGCCAAAGGGGTCGAAGGAGTCGAAGGCTAGGCATCCCATTCAACTGTAGCCATATGACCTCTCACGTGGGAATTTCCTTCATAGATCTTATGCCCATGTGAGCAATGCTTGGTGTGGTAAACAAGGAGTAGGACTAGGCTCTCCGCATTACAAAAGGGTTCGACTACTGTAATTACACTCCCGCTCGAAGTAGACTACGATTTGGAGAGACATCGGGGAAGAATGAACCACTACACTCCATGTTTGGGACATATGGGGGTGGTGACAATAAAAAAAGTATAGTTGTTGATCAGATTTGATACACAACATCTATATCGTGTAACCTGAAATTGGAATAATAAATGTTTGTCGATCGCTGACCATATTTACAATGTCGGACTCGAATCCATTTTTTGTCTAAAACCTTTGAGGTTGTTGTCCGGAAATGATAAGAGAGAGCTTAGGAAAAGTATCCTTATCATTTAGGGGGACATTGGATGTGAATGATAAAGGGAACTATAGTGATGGGGAGTATGGTGCATAAATGATCCCGTTCAATTTCAAATAGAGTTAGATAACAGAAGAGATATAGATCATCATGGGAGAGGGATACAGGGTAAATTCATGATGAACTTGACATGAATGAGGATAAAAGCTTGTACTATTGCACGTGTTTCATCCCAATGAGAGGTCCCAGAGTTTGGGGTTGGACCTAGGGATGAAATGTCTTGACAGACCTACATATCCTATAAGGATGGTAATCAAGCCACATATTATTCTAGAAGGGCCACGCAGTTTAACGTCATGCAGTAAGGACGTGGGAGGATTAGAAGAACGAAGGCAGGAACATGGTTCAATCATCATAACCCTGACAGGAGTGGGGCCAGAGAATCCTATATGACTCCAAGTATAATCCACCAAAAAAACTATGCCCAAGAGGGTATAGTCAAAGTGGAAACTAGGGATAGACTTATGAAAAGGCATCTAGATATTCCTACATATCCCAAAAGTATGGAAATCAATCCATATGTTGTTCTTGGGATTCATTTTAACGTCTTACAGGACGACCCACAGTTTAATGTCATGCAGGACATTTAACTTTTTATGTTCATGTAGGATCAGACCGTTCAAGGTCATGCAAGATCGTAATGCAGTTTAGGGTCATGTGGGACCATATAGTTTAAGTTCATGAAGGACTATAATGTAGTTTAGGGTCATGCAGGACCATACAGTTTAAGGTCATGTAGGACTGTAATGCAGTTTAGGGTCATTCAGGACCGTACTATTTAAGGTCAAGTAGAACCATAGTGCAGTTTATAGTCATGTGGGACTGTTCAGTTTAAGGTCATGCAGGACCATAATGTAGTTTAGGGTTTTTTGGGAGCATTGGTGACTCAAGAAATGCATTTCCTGAAGAACTTTGGCATTTTTGGGAGGATTTATATGCTCACCATTCATTTTAACCAGTAAGTATGTGCCATTGGAGTAAAACTTGTGAATGATGTAATGTCCTTTCCATTTGGGTTCGAACTTGGGTGGTTTCCTACCAGGTATCATTAGTGCCCTCATGGCCAATTCCATGTCGCCTTGCAAGAAGGAGTGTAGGCGAACATTCTTGTTGAAAGCTCTAGATATCTTGTTCCGATGCCTTTCCAGATTGTGCAGGGCATGGAACTTATTCTCTTCTAGTGCATCCAACTCATCTAGATGGATTTTGGCTACTTTATCTAGCTCTTTCTAATCAGAGATAGTTGTGTGCAATGCGGAAAATTGAATATCTATGGTCAAGATAGCCTTTTTCCCATACACTAGGGAATCTGGGTCACCTGGGTGGAATTACGAGTCATCGTCCAATAAGCCTAGAGGTCATTGGGGAGATTTTCTGACCAAATCTTCTTATTCTGGCCAACCATTTTGTGAAAAATGTTAGAGAGGGTTTTTTTGAATGCCTTGATCTGTCCTTTTTCTTGTGCTTGATAGAAGGAGGTATGGTTAGAATAGATGTTGTACTTAGCTTATAGTTTCTTCACATCAGCTGCATGAAAGTTTGTGCTGTTATCGGTGAGGATGGCATGAGGGACTCTGAATCGGTAAATGATGTTGGAGCTCACAAAGTCAACGAGTGAACAGGTCTTGACCTGCTTGAGTGGAACTGCCTTTTCCCACTTGGAGATGAAATCTATAGCAGTTAGGATATATCTTCACTGGCGAGCTTTCGTCGATGGATATGGTCCCACGAGATTAAGTCCCCATACCACAAATGGCCAAGATTACTTGGTGGAGTGTAGAGGCTCTGGCAGCCGATGCATGAAGTTAACATGAATCTGGAACACATGGTACCTTTTGGAAAACTAAATGCAGTCATGGGCCATGGAGGGCCGAAAGTACCCCAGTCTCTAAATCTGGTGAGATAGTTTTGGCCCAGTCTGATGAGCCCCGTAGGAACCATCTTGAACCTCTTTCATGATTTAGTAAATATATACTCCTTGAATGAAATGGAGAACCCCATAAAACCCACACTTATTGAAGATTTTTTCATATCTCGGACCATCCTAGAGGGTAAACTATAATGTGAAGCGTTGGATATGCTCATGCTCGGCCTGAACTCTTGGTAGATTACTGTTCTAGATATACTCAACGAATGAGGTTCTCCAGTTAAGAGTCACTTCAATCAATGCATCCAGGGGACCTGGGGGTCTTGACGTAGAGGATCCTATGTTAAGTTGTCTTTCATGAAGGTCGTCTTCATCATCTATGGTGACAAGATAAAGGACTCGCCAATGTTCCATGTGGATAATCAGATCATCCTTCTCAAGCTCTACAAGTGATGTAGCCAGGAAATTCAGGTCATCAACTTGACCATTCTGTGATCGAGGGACATGGGTATCTTTTGGATGTGATGGGAACTATGCCATTAGCTGGAGAGTGTGTACCAACAATGGTACGAGCTATTGATTTCTGAAGACGTAGTCACCATTGATCAACTTGATGACTACTTTAGATTCCCCTTTAACATGAAAATGGGTCACATCAATCTAGAGGTCCAACTCGAGGTCGGTGATGATAGTCTGATAATCTTCATTATTGTTGGTGCAACCTTCTAACAATAAGAATGAGTATGGAAGGAGTCTTGTGTCGGGGTAATGAAGACAATACCGAATCCAACACTGTTGAGCCGGGGGGTCATTTAGCCTTCTGTCGGTGGGTCTTTGGGAAGAACCATCAAAGTGAATTTTCCAAAATGGGATGGCTTGGTCTACTGAGATGATTTCCTCATTAGGAAAAGAAAGGTCGAGAGGGTAGTCTGCAGGAGATGGATGGGAATAAAGGAATCCTACCAACACTTTCCCCTTAATCTCTTTCTACGTTACAAACCTGATAACGATCTACTAGAGGATTACCACCCACCGAGCTAGTCGGCATGTCATTATGGGATGGTTCAGTATGTACTACAGGGGATTTACCCGAGACTCTAGATGTACCTTATGATGTCGGATGTAATGTCCCAATTTCTATGCTACGAATTCAATCACAATGTAGCTCTTCTCAATAAGGGAGTATCTATTCTTCGTATCAAGTAGCATGTGGTTGAGGTAGTAGTGGCTATTCTTCATCTCCACATTATTCTTCTGGGCAAGAAGGACACCGATAGATCACTCTAGGGAGGTCATATAATGGACCACTAGATTTTTATATATGGGTGGAATTAAGACTGGACGCTAGAGCAGATACTACTTGATCTCCACAAAAGCAGTCTGACACTATTTTTCCAACTCATAGATGGTTCCTTTCTTCATGAGCCAAGAAAAAGGCTTACACTTGCGGACCAAATTCATGATGAATCAGCCTATGTAGGTCAAGTGGGCTCAGAATCCCCAAAGATTATGAATATTTCTTGAAGGATACATCTGGATAATGGAATTGATCTTCTTTGGGTCTATTTCAATGCCCTTGTATCTAACAACAAAGCCAGGAAACTATCCAGAGGTGACATCGAGGTCACACTTCAATGGGATCATGTTAAGGTGAAGGGAACGAATGAAGATGAACACTTTCTCATGGTCTTTGAGATGGTCATGATGCTGGTTATATTTGACCACCTGATCATCCACATAGCATTCCACCAACATTCCAAGGATCAACTAAAATATGCAAGGTATAGCCCGCTGGTAGTTGGCACTGGTATTCGTTAGACCAAAATGCATGACATGGTAAAAAAAGTACCTTTCGGTACCCTGATGTCTGTGAACTCCTCATACTCATGGAACATTTAGATATGGTTAAACCTGGGGTACCCATCCATGAAGGAGAGGGCATGGAACCCAGTTGTAGTGTCAACCAAAAATTATGTAACATGAAGGGGAAAATCATCCTTCAACTAGTGATAGTTGAGATCCCGGATGTCGATGCAGACTCTGATATGTCCGTTCTTCTTCCTTACTGGCACAATTTTGGCCATCAATTTAGTGTACTGGACCTCCTTAATGAAATTGGCTCTGACGAGGTTATCGAATTCTTCCTCAACTAGGGCACCATGAGAAGGGTGCATCTTTTTGGGAGGCTGCTTGAACCAGCAATGATTTTCTAGGAGACCGTGATGGTGGATGGCTACCTGAGGATCTAGTCCTGTAATCTCATCATAAATCCAGGAGAATATATCATAGTGTTTTTTCAAGAAGTCGATGTACTGTGGTTTCTCCTCGAGGGGCATTTTTTCACTGATCAATGTGGGTTTTGGGTCGGCCTCGCTACCAAGGATCACTTGTTCCAACTCATCAACCATAGCGGAGAGGCCCTCTTCAAAGGTAAGGGATCATCATCTAAATCCTATTATTCACTTATAGAGGGGGAATCCTCCGTGGGAGGAGTCACTTCTGTGTCGATATCTCCCAATTGGAGGCTAGTACCAACCTGAGCGGTAGTATACACTGCATCGGGAAACTCATATGTTTCCATGATAATAGCGATGAAGGCTATTGATCCAATCTCATCTGGTCTTTAGCCCAAGGGGCCATGATTGATGATATAGAAGTAATAGTGGCACTTTGGATTGATCAGGTTAATTCTGTCCGAGAAAAACATTCAAGTATGACATATTTTCATTTCCATGGGGAGGACATCCCGATATATTATCAAAGTAGGAGGCTCGGGGATCACCTGATCCTGATTTGTATAGGGGTACGAGGTGATCTTCCGGTGTCTCTTAGGCCTAAGAATGTGTTCCCCCTAGTTTCAGAAACAATGAAGCATTGTCCCATGTTTGGGGTCATAGCCTCCAATCTGTGGATTAGAAAGATGTAGGCGTCATCTAGATCTATCCATGGGTTGGTCGCAGTCATGGCATTCTCAACCTAGTTAGCTTGAATCTGGTTGTCTTTTATCATATATTAGTTAGCATCTAGATAGAGGTATTCACAAGAGGAAAATGGAGGCATGCCACCTTGAAGCATGCCCACTCAACCATTAAAGGAGTACTTGAGGCACTGGTGATATGATGATGGAACTTCCACATTTAGGTGGAGCAATGGGATACCAATAAATGCATTGTAGGCGGTGTCCTGGGAGACAACCATAAATTCGGTGCTGGTAAGTAGGTCACTGAACTAAGTCTTCAATAGGATCATGGAAACCAGTGTCTCTTCCATCATGTCATACCCTTGGATTATTATGTCAGAGCGACTCATATCATCTTCAGACAATCCCATTTTTTGCAGTTTCTGAGTCGCAATTAGGTTGATTCCAGAGCCCGTGTCGACAATACAGTGGAGAAACACTACACCATTGAACTGGATGGTGATGTATAGTGGGAACATGTTCACATGTATGGTAAAGCCTTCATGTTTTCAAGA
This sequence comes from Viscum album, assembly GCA_963277665.1. Lineage (NCBI taxonomy): Eukaryota > Viridiplantae > Streptophyta > Magnoliopsida > Santalales > Viscaceae > Viscum > Viscum album. The sequence continues at coordinate 1,275,587,134 of OY728126.1, read as the reverse complement.
GAATGAGATGATGGCCTAACATTCAACTTTCTCGACTGCCTCAGCATGGAAGGCTTCTGCGGCTGCTACCTCCATCTCAAACTGGAGGGGGCTTCTTAAATCCTTAGCAAGGGCCACAAGCATATATGACGATAGGAGAAGGGCCTCCAGGATGGATAGATTTGATGGAATGTTGGATATATGCATGAGGACATCATATTTTCATGCCATACATGAACATATACTTATAGAAGGTCTCTCTATAACAGGAGGTATGGTGGGCCCAGTCGACTTGACTAGTGGCTGATTCGTACTAGGAATATTCCTCTTCTCACTAGTCGAATCCTGTGAAGTGGCTACTGGAAGAGATCCAGATGAATGAGACTAGTCTATATTAGGGTTTGGTTGGTCATGGCATGGTCGAGGTGGCTCTTCCTGATCCAACAATGTGAACGATGGTGAAGGTGGGCCTGGTGTCACCAGATGAGAAGGTTGTGTATAATGAGCAATTCACTGGGCCTGCATCCTAGTTTTGATCGCATGTAGAGCCTGGCTGGAAGTGATGATCATGGCACTCCGATAGCTTATATAGCCACGGCTCTGTTGATTTTGATGATGGTTGGGGACGTTGGGAGGACATGCCTTTCACTCCTCATTATCAGGAATCATGTAGGGGTTTACCATCTCTACTATTTTAACTGAGGTGTACCCTTGACCATCACTCGAAGAGTCTTCCACTATTGGATGGATTTTGGGAGGTATCACCATATCCAGAGGCATGATGTCACTAATATTATATGAAGAAAATGGAATCATTTGGGGACTTTGCTTTCCCTTACGCTGCCAGTGTTTGCTCTTCTGGGAAGAGGAGGGATGAGACAAAGATGCAGAAGTAGAAGCTACTACTTATGAAGGTTCTAGATGATTCAGGAATGCATGGATGACACCATGGGCACTGGTGACTATTTTATGATCCATCCAATCTTCATACTTATGGCAACCATGATTGGAAGCCTAATTCCACTCTCCCTCGTGGTCACTACTATTGTCTGGCCACACAAAGACGTGTGCCACCAGTGCCGGAGCTGGGCCTAAATAGACTATGTTGTTATCTACCTATTCTTGAATCCAGTCTTTGAACACATAGTACTACATGAGAGTGTGCCTAGGGATCCGGTTATAGGGGCAGTAATTATGGATATTAGTGAGGCTTGCCTCTTCTGGCCTTGTGCACTCAGGAAAACGTAAAATCCCCTGCTCCAAGGCACTACATAAGTAACCAGGGACCTGTGCCTCATTGAAGGAGTAGGTCTGGTTTCTCTTATACAGAAAAGGGGGACATAGAGCCTGACCTTGACTAGGGGATGTAGGAGCCTGTCGAGGAGGTTGAGCTTGGTTATCTCACCTAGGCATTGGTGATGCATTGCGTGGGGGAACCTACCGTTTCTAAGGTGGGTGCTGTAGGGTCGGAGGATGCACCTGAGGTGGAGGGCGTATGTGAGGATATGGATGTGGCTCCACTGGAAACAACTATAGTCACCTGGGGGCACTATTTGAGCCAATGCGGTGGGCTAGGCCCTAGAATCACTTCTCTCGGAGATTGTGGGAGGGAACAGATGTGCCTGATTAGCTTTATTTAAGGCTTCCTCTAGGAACTGAGCTATATCAGAGAAGTCTTGAAATCCAATGGGATAGTTCTAGGTGATTAGAGAGGAGAACAATTCTGTCTTGACATTCCTTACGCACATCATCAGCATTTGCTCTTTAGTTATCACCATGTCAAGAGAATTGGTGAGTCTGTTCCACCTGGCGACAAATTTGGCAACACACTCATCAGGCCTCTTCTTGCACTTGAATAGGTTCGTGATACTCATATTCCAAGTGGTGGAATTGAAATTTTTGAAAAATTGCCTATGTAGGTCTTCCCATCCGGCTACTAGTCCGATGGGGAGCTAGTTATACCAGACAAATGCATGCCCTTCCAATGTCTGTATGAAAAATCATATCTTGGCGGCCTCCTACTACTCTAGAGTTCCCAACACAGGGCGACACCTTGTGATAAGGTTGTCCGGGTGCTGTGGAGGGTCCCCTATCCCGTTGAAGGGGGAAAAGGTGGGATTTCTGAAACCTGAGCGTGATGGCATATCATCCACCCACACCGGATAAGGATTTCCATCCGGTGGGAGCCCCACCTGTCGCGTTTCTAATGCCTCGATACAGACAATGAGTGCCTCTATTGGATCATCTTGGTGGGGGATCTTGTCTTGGTAGGGATCCATGAATACGATTCCGTTGGTGGGTTCTTCAACATGATAAGGCGGCACAGCAGCTCATGGAGCAGCTGGTGGAACGATCTGTGGGGCATCTGGGGGAATCCGAGCTGGGTCCCGAGGATTGTCATGCAATTCATAAGGATTGGGCATTACATACTGCACATTCATGCCATGTGTTTCAACCTCAACCCTGTCTGTGTGGGAAGGGTGGTTAGGGTAACCTGGAGGCAATTCTCCAACGGGATTTTGTTCCTACCCCTACAACCCTGGCCTAGGATCACTGTAGTCTGGTCGACGATCTGCAGTGTGTTCATCCAGGAGGTTGTCGACCATATTTTTTTACTTTGCAAGCTGGTGACGCAATTTGACATTTTTAGGGTCTTCTTTCGTCTTCTTCACTGATCCAAATGGTTCAGAGGGTTTGGTGGCTCCGAGGTGTTTTTTTCCTTTGTTGGAATTATGGATAAGGACCAGTGCTTGGTTGGGAATTAGGGAAGACCCAATAGATTCCACTATTGACGAGAAATCCTCCCAGATGGATCCAAGAAGTGTGAAACCCCCTCGGGGGGTAGGTCCTCTCCAAGAATATCTAGCTCGTTCTCAGCCTCCAGTAGGTTTTCCATGTTAACCATGACCCTACTAAGAGGTATATCATTTATGTCACCTATAAAATCGGGTTGATGCCCGATATGACTGAAGAGGATGGTAGCATAATTCCCCGATCCACAAATCTGTATGTGGGGAGAAGAATCTTTGATAATCATACGGAGTACCTAGAAGCTCTGAATTCACCATTGCTAGAGGGGCTTACGATGACCTGGTGACTCAGGGAGCTAGGACACTGGGAGTGCGGCCAAATCAACCAGGAAGAATTTTTTTCCAATGTCATCAAAATTCTCTTGTCTCATAGGGTAAGACACTCACTGATTACGAAGATGGAAATGAGTTGTCTAGAGGGTTTGAGGAAAACACTCAACTTCCTCTTAGGTGAGGTATTCAGGCACACAAAAATTCAGTGCTACAACTGGTCAAAACCTCCCAGGGATGTGGTCTGTTGTGAAGATATTCTATATGCATCTGGGCTCGGATTCAAGGTCTTTCCCTTTATTGCCCCAGTCTTCAACCGGACGCGGCAGGGGAACAGGTAGCGGTACCGAAGTAGACTGCTAGGATGATAGGTTGGCCGATGGAGAATATGTAAAGAGAGCTGACAAACCACCGAATCTCAGGCTATCTTCATAAGATTGAAGTGACTTAGACATGACATCGCAGTACGATGGGCTGACTACCTCAGTTTCCAGTGTAGGGACTACAACTGCTGGTGGTGGACCACGCTGCTGCATGTCCACCATTGGTCCCCTGAATATATCTCTATGATCTCTAGTCATGGTAGAGAGTGCTTCTAGTGAGGATGGTGGTGATTTCACGACTGTAACCTATGGATTTACAAAGTTTCCATCCTCTTGAATATACCTATGGAGGGACGTGTGAATCCGATGGACCTCACATTCCAGAAGTATGAGGATAATGCACCTTGTTCCTACCCCTGGCCTGTGACATGGAGGATCTCAGTGAGGGATACATTCCTGAGTCCTATTATGCTTCAAAATCTGAGAAGAAAACCATTTTGATCTCATTCTGAATCTTCTCAATGTTTTTTATGGAGGTGATGACCCTCCCTCTTTCCCTGCGATGGTTCTTCCGTACATGGTAGATTTCCAGCACGAGGAGGACCTTCGGCCATGCTGGTGCTGGGGTGGAGAGGATTCCCACCTGAGTAAAGTGGGGTGCGCAGAGAACTGTGAAAAATATCAAAGGGGACATAGGGATGATCTATGTGGGAAGTGCTAGAGCGGGTAGGACCTCCGCCCGAGCTGATAGGAGCAATAGAAGTACCTCCATGCTTTTCCACTAGAAACATCAGTACAAGGAAGGTCCTCGTACATGTTGAGCTGAACACGAGTTGGACATCTGTGTTGGGTGCTGGTGAAGTGAATCCGGCCTTCACCCCATTGATTACTTAGGTGAGGAGGACCTTTGACTGCTTTTGTGAGGACATGGGGAGTCCCCCCATGCTAAATATTGACCATGTGTGAGAAGTCCCCACCCCGGTGGTATTTTTCTGGAGGAATGACTCCATACCCGATATATTGATAATGGGAGAGGTTTCCATGTTGAGTGTCACCATCGTGGGGAGGTACCTCATTCAGAATAATGGTAGGGTGAGTCATACCACCATGCATATCATGGAAGTGGTGAAAATCCGCTTTCTCTATTATGGTGGTATAGGGAGGGCCTCTGTACTGGCGGCAACATCTACCAGCACTAGCAGACGAGAGAGTCGACCCAACCAGTCCGTGGGGAGGTTGGGGCCCCGATCTGGGCCGGGTGTCCTCCTCATCCTATGTCTGATTCTTTAGTAAGGTCAACCGGACTAGGGCCAATGGTGCAGGTTCACGGCTTACCAGTTCCTCGACTGCTGGGACTGGATGGTGGTGATGGCAAGGCCTAGTGGGAGCCCTCCTTAGGGGCCCTTGAAACAGGATCCCAACCGGGTACACCCAAACATCCCCTTCCTAGTCGGTGTAGGGGAGAGAGTCATCAAGGAGCTCAAGGGAGAGACTCCCAAAATGACTGTATGTTGGAGTGGGGAGTATTGGTTTCCTACGCATCCCTATGGGGTGGTGGTGTTGATGAGGCACAGACGCCTATAGATCATGTCAGGTCATATCCTGATTCGATATAATCCCCTCTTCATACCGGCATATGAGGTCATTGATCACCCTACAATGAATGAATTCAGATGGGGAGACGAGTCATGGGTCCCCAACATTTATAGATGTGGGTATTTTCTCAAAAGTGGAGGATCCACACAAGACAACCTCATTGGAATTTCCCCTACCCTTGCGTTAGAGGACGTGTAGGGATCGAGTTCTTGCATCATCTTGGTTCATGAAAAACAGAGAGATTGACCCATTAGTGCTTAAAGGAAAGGAATCGATGACATGTTCCCAAACAACATTCCTTCTTACATGTCTTGTAATATGGATCCACTCTGACAACATTGCATACTGAGATGTCCAGCATTTCGACTGCCCCAACTTCTAGTGAGTTTCACGCGAGGCCCACTACCTTCTTAGCGGGACACAGCACCAAACAACTAGATCCAAAGACATGCTAATCCACTGATGTCTCGAACGCTACTAATCTTCACATTGAGGAGAATAACTTCATATTGGGTTCACCATTTCTCTTTTTGATGCTTTCTCCGGGGCGCGTACATCCATATATTCGATGATGGGGACGCTGTTTGTTTCCCCACATTCCCACATTCCAAAGGTGGGAGGAATCCATTCATTTTTCTGGTACTTTTTCTTCTTAATCGAACCGGTATGATGGTATGTTGGTTATTTCTTCCATGGATTCCTCTTCGGATCTCTTCACCTAGTCTGTGTCTCCCTTATAGACTTAAGACATTGTTCGTGAAACTCTTCCCAGTGCCACATCTTCATTGACACTAGTTCATTACAATGCTTCTATCAGATCATTCCAAGGGGTCCGGTCAGGGAAGTATCCTCTTGTCGAGGTAGTAGTCATGTTGGACATCGCTAGCATATCTGGACGCTGGAACACCGGCATGTCTGGGTTTCTTCCCCTTATTATAGGGCTTCTCTAGGGTGCAGAATCCCATAGTATACCACGTAGAATGCATGGAATTATATTCCATAGGCTTGTATATGAGGTTTTCCTCAGATTCCTATGTTTTACGTAGGGTATTCCTTGGGTTTAACATCTAGAAGAGAAGTATTGGACTGATCGAAACACTGACTAGAGTAAACCTGATGGGTGTGACCCATAGTGGAAACACTAATGGTAGGAGGTGAATTAGAATCATATCATTGAGATGTGGTGGCCTTGGTAAGAATTAGGATAGATGATGGATCATTAAATTAATTGGATGGTGAATGATATGGAGTCAACTTGAGGGCGATGGTGATATTGGGCTTGAGCCTCGAAAAGACCTCCTATGTATCCCTCTAGAAGGGAATCAAAGTCCGTGTAGTTCGTTAAGTTATGGGACAACTATGGAGGAAACCCGTATAGATGGGACCTAAATGTAGTGGATCCTCTAGGTTGGTGAAAGAAATTGGGGTGCATGTGAAGGATAGTGACCTGATGGCATGCTGGGAATTACACGTGATTAGCGGCTCGAGGGTTGGCCAGACGCCACTGGGAACAACATGCGATATGGGTCCCAATAGAAGGGACAACAGCGGCTTACCACCGGGCTCAGATTGGATGTGGATTATCATTGACATGGACTCACAACAGATTACTGTTGGATGGGGTCACAATGGTTTACCACTGGATGGGGTCGCAACGGATTACCATTGGATGGGGTCACAAAGGCTGACTGCTAGATGATGGTCACAACATATTACCATTGGATGGGGTCACAACAGCTTACTGCTGGATGGTGGATGCAGTTTAACATCATGTAGGATGAAAAGGGGGCATGAAGTTTAATGTCATGCAGGACAAGGGTGGTCTGACGTGTAGATGGTCGGGACCGATGGATGGTGGGATAGAACATCAGAGAGTCTTCCAACGTACCTTGACTTGGAAAGGATCAATGTCCCCATAGTTTGGCCTGGTGTTTGAGGAACTGATGTGAAGGGAGTCGGGACTGATGGATTGTGTGTTTGAACCTCAAGGAGGATTCCTAGATACCTTGTCTTTTCATGTATCAATGTCCACATAGCTCGGGCTGGTGTCTGGGGAACTGACGTGAAGGGAGTTCGGACCGATGGATGGTGGGCATGATCCTCAGGGATGATTCCTACGTACCATACCATGGCAAGCATCAAAGTCCATGTAGTTATTGCTGGTGGTAACCGAAATGAAGATGGACGAAACTGATAGGAATTTGGATTGAACCTCAGAGAGACTTCCAACGTACCTTTCCATGGCAAGGATCAAAGTCCACATAGTTCGAGACGGTTCTTGGGGATCACAATAAAGGCTGCTCAGAGAGGATTTCATAGTCAATGTTTACTCCAAGACAATGTGATTCATACTCGGTGTGGCAAACAAGAGGCAAAAAAGACCTGATTATCACATCACAGAAGGTTCATCCATGGGAACTGGAATCGGGGCTTACACGTGGTTAGCAGCACAAAAAGGAAACAAGGTCTTACACATGGTTCATAGCCCAGGGAGAAGGATATTGGGACTTACTCCACTATGAAGGCCTAGTGGTGACAAATCCCAAAGGGAGGGGGTTTGGCACAAAAGATAGGAGGGTTCCAGTTCCCATCCCCCCTAGTCTTTGGCCAGGAAGAAGATAGGAGAAGCAGGGATGCTTCCATCCACAAGAAAGGCTAGGGGCTTACACCAATGTGGTTCCCATTTCCCCATGGATGAACATTGTCCCAATAAAGAGGATCTCATTCCATTTGAGGAATGATCTCACTCCCGTGGAGACCAGAGGGCATAGAGAATGTCCGAGATGGGGCACCCCATGTGCAAGGCATGGGATGAGGCCACAGTTTAATGTCATGTGCTGAGGATGATGGTTGTTGGTAGATTAACATCCTACATCTTGGACGAGGTGGGTTTACTCCACACCCCTAGGACTTACATAACCGATACCTCCCACCCCTTGGGGAATGGAAGGCTTCAGGAAGGCCATGGTGAAGGGGTGTTATGAAGTGATCCATTCAGGTGTCCCCATTAGTGTGGCTATGCAAAGAATAAATAGTCGTTAGAATGCCTATGCAAAGAATAATGAGGTGAAGCAACGCAATGTGAAGTACATATCTAGGGACATTGATATTGCATCGTGAAAACCTAAGGGGCCACACAGGAAAATGAGTTGCGGAGAAAAGGGGTTCATACGTAGAAGCCTTGTGAAGCTCTGGCGCTCCATGAAGTTAAGGGGCTTCGTGAAGGGATGTGATTTGTGAAGTGAATTGGCATAGCCTAGGCATAGGGAATAGGTGCATATGGAAGGTGCTTCGCAATGTGGGAAGGAATTCGCGTAGCAATGCCTCTCAAAGAAAGGGTTACTAGTGAAGTGTAATATTGCAAAGAAATGTGCCTCATGAAGCATTGTGACCCTGCCTTAGCATGCGGGTCGCATGTTCATGTTGGGTACTTTGTGAAGCACAAGTTCTACGCAAATACTTGAGTCCCTTTGGGGATCCCCTTCCTTCACGGAGGCCTGTTGGATCCCTGAAGGGCATTCATCTTTGAAGAGGCGAGGAATTCCTACAAAGGGGAAGACACTTCGTGATGCAAAACTACTTTGAAAATATCATGGTTTACAGAGTGGAAATTTCTTCATGATGTGGGAGCTTAGAAGTCAAAAGGTCAGAGGATCCATCCTTTGGGATCCAGGGGATCCAGGTATTTATAGGAAAGAGGCAACGCAAAGCAGATCTCGTTCAGCACAAAGACGAAGCTTACTCCACGTTGGGTATGTGAACGTCAAAGGGTTCATGAAGCATCCTACCTCCTTGCTCTACAGAAGGTTTGAAAACATCAAATCAGTTCATGGAGAATCTAACAACTTTGCTTCGTGGCTGGTTTGAGAATGTCAAATCGGTTCGCATAGCATCCCACCTCTTTTCTTCATGGTCGGTTCACGAAGGGGTAGCCCTGCACTGGCCGCGTGGCCATGGGGGCCCTGTGAGCGGTCTTCGCAAGGCATCCACTTATGCTTCCATTTGTTCTTTCTTTTCCCTAATTATGGAATCAATAGTACACATTTAGTTATTTTTATAAAAAATATTCATTTTATAATTCTTGTTCATTCCAAAATGAGTATTAAGAATGTAACACATCCTACAGTCCTATAAGACAAATGTTGGCCTTCTGATTTGTAACTTTAGTATCTAATTCTGTTGACATGCATTCCCTAGAATCATCAAACGCACTTCAGATAGCCTTCGTAGATTTATTAAATTTATTATACTCAGACTTCATAAAGTGTTTTTTTCTTTCTTATTTTAATATTTATGTTTTGGATAGTCCTGAATGATGTGTACCAACTTTTTTTACTCATATCATTTTAACACTTTTGTGATGGAACCATGCTTCCTGTGCTTATTGAAGGATGTTCTGAAACCACAACTCTTATTATCATAATTATTTATCTTTCAAGAAAATTGGGCAAGCTCATCATCAAATTTATATTTTCTTGAATAATATTATTCTTCATATGCTTCATATATTTTTATACTTTTTCTCTTATTATCATCTTTAGAGGTATAAACATTCAAGGTAGAAATTTCCTTCTTGATCATTTTATGTTCTTCACTTCCAGTTTCCATTCTAAATTTGTAAATCAGGAGACTCCCATTGAAATATTTTTTCTTGAAATTTTTTACATCAATAGATTCTCTAATATAATCTAAGATTCCACTCAACTTAGGTGGTAATACTTTGGGAATATTCAATTCATGTTCATTTTAACTGATATTTAATCCTAGGGTATCAATATTGTTCACAATCATAGTGAGTCTTCCATTTAATTGAGTAATGATATGTTCGTAGACCATTTTAATGTATCAAACATAAGTATAGTTATATCATATCTAAGGGTTTTCACACTGTTAGTTCCTTCACATGAAACTACTGTAGTTTTCCACATTTCTTGTATTTTTGACATTTAGAGACTATGTTAGACTCATCTGGTCTTAACCCGCAGATGATAACATTCATAGCTTTGGGGTTCAAATCATAAATTTATTCACTTATTGAATCCCTTGTTTCATTTCATAACTTAGGAATTTCATAGCTCTTTAGGGATTAAAGTTAAGACTTTCTGTCCAAGAGTTTTTATATATATGATAATATGAGATTTATAGCAATCATAGTTCTCACCATTGAAGTACAAATCTCTATCCATTGACATATATTCTCGATTATCATCCATAAAACCCATTTGAAGATGGATCTTTTGACTTAAACCCCTGAAAAAGGTGAAATTGAGAATCACGAGCTATGATACCAATTATTATATCAGATTATGGCTGACAGAATAACTCAAGAGGTAGGTTGAATTGGGTTCTTAATATTTTATGGAAAATTTGACCACTCTCTTCGAAGTATGTATGTTTAATTCTTTCATTAAGAGTATATACAGTGGAAATATAAAAAACGAAGAAATGAAATTGAACATGGGGATTTATAGTGGTTTAAGGAATATGGGTCCTCTAGTACAGTCCACTAACACTCCTCTCCCTATGATTGGTGATTTTCACTAAAACAACCCTTCTATCGAGGGATTTTGGATAAGTAAAAGTAGGTGTCACTTAATACAATGTTCCAAGATCATTAAACCATGATATCCTATTACAGGACCTATCCACAGTCTTATCCACACTTTTACACTGACTGAAATCATGATAATGATATAGAATCATTTAGAGGAACAAATGTAGAATACAGTTTCAACCAACATCTGGCTGTAGATGATGATCTGTCCAGAGAGAATGATTTACTCCAAGGTATATCTCACGATGAAATTTATTGAAACTGATAGAAAACATAATCATATAAATAATGTATTATTTCTCCTTTGTATAGGTCTCTAGTGTTTTTCTTATGTTATAATTCTATCGGTGGTTATTCCCACTTCTTCTTGCTGACAAAAACTGATACTTTTATATCTTGTTTAATGTTGACTGAAAGATACCTATAGTGGTCTATAGAGGATTTATAGGGAAATTTATTTGAAAGTATATAAAGGATTTGCATCCAAAATACCAAATATAGAGATTTATTTTTCTGCACTAATGATAGGGATGCTCTCATTGTTTGGATAGTCCTATTTACAGAAAGTTTTGTTTAGACCTATCTTTCCATAAATGGATAATCTCCATTTGATATTATCTAAATGTATGAAGTAAAATATCAATATATTAACAAAGTAATCATGAGGTTCTGCAGTACCAGATAATCACATGATATAGACTAGAAAAATTCTTCTTTATAAGATAACTTCCATAAGATATAGTTTATCTTTCTCGTAAGATATAATATCTTTAATGAACCACAAGATAATTCAACTGCTAAGATAAATTTTTGCTAATATGTAAAATTAAAAAATTTAGAAGAAAATGTCCTTTTATAATCTAATTATGACAAGAACATATTTCTTGAGAATCATTGTTGAACTTTGTAAGATAAAGTCTTATGTGGAACATTCTGATTCTGAGTAACTAATGTTATTCTTTAATTCTCATAAGATAAAATTCTTTCATATCGTAAGATAAAAACATGGAAACATTTAGTGGGATAAATATATTTTGACACACTTTAGATAGAATTGTTAGAATAAAATTAGGTATTTTTTGAGTCAAAAAAACACATAACATGAAGAAATTTTGGAAAAACTTACTCTTTCCAACATAGGTTCCACCACTCAAGGTCCATTTCCATCCTTATCATCATATCATCATACCTACAAGTTTTATAAAAGATGAATATATCTAAAATTAGAAACACATGTATTAGGAAACAAAAAAAAAATTACATTTATGTAACATGGATTGACATAAATCCCTAACAATTCACCCCACATACCCTCCCACATAGTGAAAACTAAGGCATCGTAACTACCCTTAACCATTCCTTATCAAGATCATTACCAACATAGAGTAAAAAGAATTTATATCATAAGTATTATTATTAGTCACATATTTATCCAATTAAATTTTTCTATATTTTGAATCATTTTACCAATTTATATGTATCATTATGAACCTTTTTTATTTAAATTACACATGTAAGGAAAAGCACTTTCATTTTAATAACTCACTTGAGAACCTATTTTTTCATTCATGCCTAAAATGATGCATTTCATGGTAAATCATGAGTTATTATAATTATTCATGTATACAAAACTCAAATTACATACCAAGAAATGAAGAAAAATACTATAAAACAATAATAACACACAACAATTACATCACCCATGGAGAAATAACATCTAACCATAACAACAAACATTAGAAATAATTATCCCATCAAGGGTACTTAGATTTTCCCCCACACATGGGTATTTTACTCTAATTAATGAGATCTGGACTAGGGCTCAAATAATCTTGGTCACCTTTATATCGTTCCCATATAGTAATAAAAAATAAAATAAAATAAAACTCCCTTTGATACCACATTGTGACGTCCCGGCCCTCGTGACACATGTTGGTTACCCGAATCGGTTGGTCACATTACTAGAAGATGACCTCTTCATAAGCCATAGGATTATAACTAGTAGTGAAGGTATAATATTTATCAATGGTGAAAATATAACCTCTTTATTAATGTTTTAAAATAGTGTAAAAAAAAATTCAATAACAAAATGATGATAAACAATGACCAGAATAATACCAAAACCAATACAGACCAGTATCACATGATAAACCAAAACCAGAAAAAATAACTAAATACAATGTTGTTGATATTTCATGCCATATATGTGTCATGTTTCAAATTATAATCCAAAATAAACATAAACTGGCTATCTCATATGGGTCCCAAAACCAATTATGGTTCCCTCATCCATGCTTCATCCCAACTCATCCATCTAATTTACGACTCTTTCCCTTATCTCATCTTGCAAACATCAAGTCTATTTGGGTAATGATCATTAAACATTAGTAGGGTGTGACTAGGGATTAATAAGAGGAGATTCAACAATTTAAAATGAAAATTTTGAAGAAATAAAATCCTTTCACATGGTTTCATGGGTAGGGGTTCATATTTTTCCAAACTGTACACCTTAAATGTGCACCTTACCCTAGGGGTAATATGGTTTCTCTTAATTGGTGCAATGTTTGACTAACTAGGTTCCAACCATGAAAATCCCTTATTTTTTAGTTTTAACTATTTGGTGTGGGAGGCCACATGGTTTGGCCAAACCATATTCCAAGCATGCACAACCATCTTATCCATGAAAAATTCTCTAATTTCACCTGAAACACCCCAAATTAAAAATCAACGAATATTTACGAAAATAAGGGTAAAATATTTCTTATAAATGAGAATCATACATCTCCATAAAATTTTAGGATCATAAAAATAATATAGGTTCTAAATGTCTTCATTAAATAGAATTTTTGAAAGTTTTATGTCCATTTTAAACTTTATGACTATTATTTAACAACTTGTAAACTAATGTTAACCTTAACCATTGTAAAAAAAATTTACCATTATTATTATTAATAATAATAACAAATAGAAGAGGACCAATTAAAAAATCATGAAATGATTATTTCTAGTATAGAAACAATTTTATCAAATTCCATTCCAATAATATTAAGAAATTTATTTTAAAATAAAGCCACAAGACATGTTGAAAACTTGTCTTTCATAAAATTGCATTTTTGAATAATAAGATGAACTTATACAAAATCTATGATTAATAATCATAATTATATGAAATTTAATTCATATAGTTATATATATATAATATATAACTATCATTTTAATAATTCATTAGTATAGATTATTTTAATTAATTAAAATAAAGAAACATTAAGGAATCAAGAACTATTTTCTAGAAAATAACCTTTTTAGCTACAAATGATATAATTTTTATTAATATCATATTAATAAAAAAAATTAGTATAAATAAAATTATTATTTGTTAAAACTATATTTTTAATTACTCATAAGATCTTATTTCTAAGAGAATATTTTAAAAAAATTCATTCTAGGATTATTTTCCCATCATGAGTTCAAAATTGATATCAAACCCATAAAATAATAATTTTCATTCCATGAATTATTAAAATGTCAATTTTATTTTTTTTCAATAATGTAAAATGACCACTTACTATAATTTATTATTAGATGTCATATTTCTTGAAATGATAGAAGCAAAGCATAGAAACCTGGTTAAATGATCAGAGTGTGAATATTGACCATTTTTTCATGAAACGTAAAATTTATTATGTTTCTAAATATTATTTACAGCATTTATATGACACTTGGTCATCTTTTAATGAGATTAGTAGGTTTAAAGTGTGTATCTTTAACAAAATGGTCAAAAAAGAGGGGTTGTTTTTTAATACAGTTTTAAAAAAGAAAATAACTTAATTTAATGATTTAAATTGTTGAAAAAAAGAAGTTCTTGCAAAATATATGATATGTATGTGATCATTTATAAGTTATTATTCCACTATAAATGTTTCTTTTCTTAATTGATTATTAATTTCTGGTGTAATCCTTTAGATGAGAGTGAACTGAGATATTGGGTACCCCCAATCCTCTAAAGTGATGGACATATGACTAAACCATGACATAATAATCATGTTGTGGATTTATAGCCTACTAGAAATCGTGAATAATTTTCAAGGAACATAGAAATAAAAAATTATTGGGAAAGAAGTGGATTTTTTTGTAGTCCAATCGGAACAACACAATTCTCACACTTAATATTACACAATGGTCAGTTATAAAATTAAATTTTTCTCAATTAAAGGCAAAAAAATAATTTTTTATAAATACAAAATTAAAATTAAAATCCAAATATACACCAAAATAATTGAGAAGTATGTACAAAAACTACCAATTCACAAGTTTTTCTCCCATGCATTGATCACCCACTATTTAGCCTGACATCGAGTAGAGGAGGAAGATCATGTGGAACTATGACTTCTTCCTTGATCTCTCTATAATGATAGGATCCTCCATAACTTATTAGATAATGATATAAAAACATTGGTTCTCTAAAATGTCAGATCTCTTCTTTATATTCAGTCTTCTAAATGAGGTTCCCAAGGTTCTCTTTTATTGAAAAAGTGGAACGTGGTTTTGTTAACCAAAATTTTGATATTCCACTAAGACCATCGTTTTGGGTGGGTAGAAAACCTTATCTCACATTGGAAAAAATTAAAAAGTTATTGACCCACCACTTGGATATATCCATGTCAATTTTTGGGTCCATTTAATGTTCAAAATGGTAGATATTTCTAAAATACATAACCAATCATTTGACTATGAGAATATTCTATTTCTTGGACAGATCTATTTTTTTGGGCTCCTTTATGGATTACTTGGGATTGGTTATCTCAAGAAGAGTTTTCTACTAATGAATACTAAATCATACTAAAAAATTTCATCCCAATGGGATTCATGATTTATCTATAGTGTCAATTTGAGTCAACATGTTTTCTGGGAATCAATGATAGTTTGTACCATTTTCCTTCGACATAATCTTTTTCCATCCAATTCACCCCCTCCAAAAATTTAATTATTAAGACAAGTAAAATTGAACTTTTAGATGCTGGTAATAATTAACTAATTGAATCAAGTGTGATGTTATATTTTTATATGTAAT
Organism: Viscum album; assembly: GCA_963277665.1. Taxonomy (NCBI): domain Eukaryota; kingdom Viridiplantae; phylum Streptophyta; class Magnoliopsida; order Santalales; family Viscaceae; genus Viscum; species Viscum album. The sequence goes on along the minus strand of OY728126.1, from coordinate 1,275,571,531 downwards.
TTTCAATACAAAACATGTTTAAAAAAGTGATGTAAGGAGGAAATAAAATAGTGAATCGTGCTCTAATCATAGATACTGTTATGGACCCCTAATGTAGCTCCATGAACTCTTATGATTAGTCTATATTAATAATAAATTGAATGAACTCCTTAAAGAGAATACCCATAAAATTCTCTTATGTGAGACCCTTAAATATGCTATCATATCCCATCATGCCCCATCACTTCTTATTGAGTCCTTGTACCATGAACACTGAAAATTTAACATTACTATTCTAGGGTGTATCTATAAGGTGATAGAAACCATTGATTATTTATATCTAGTCCTCTATATCCCACATACATCTAGTTGCTTAAAAGGCTAGTGGATGCTAGAGTTTGAAGTCTATGGTGTAGTCAACCATGGTCCTCGGATCCCCTACTTCTGGGGAATGAACAAGTGTAAGGACTCTCGAGTAAGGTGTTATGACTCCCACCACACTTAGAGTTGGTATGATGGAGTTATCTTATATAGCCTCTTGTACCGAAGGAAGTGGAGTAGAAGCATACCCCCTACAATTATCATCCCATCCTACATCAGGAGGTGGCCCCAATAGTCTTATTTGATGTGGAATATTCTGAAATGTGAAGGAAGAAATAGAAATACCAAAATTTGTTTACATAAATCTATATCAACCAATAAGTTCACACAAGGTTCTGTAATTAGCCTAGTCATAACCCAAGGTATATCCCTCGAAACACTAACCAAGGTTTCAATCCATGCATGTTAGTGAGTGTGACCTATATATATGTAAATATACATAACATAATAGCATGCCCAGGTTAAACTAATTAATGACAGTAGATATATCATATTAGCAAGTCCAATAGATAAATCACAAAATCAAATATACAAGTCTATCAAAAATATTTATGTCAAAACAAATAATTAAATTAAAAAAATATTATAGTGAACACAATAAGTATATATATGGAAATTGATTCTATACGACAAATCATGATGCATGAATTCACCCGAATACCATTAAATTGTGAGAGAAATACCATTAAAGGTAACTCATAGGTTTGTTACACTTGAGTTGTCCATGCACTTGGAAACTACCCTAATTGAGTCCCACATAACCTATATCCATTCTATAACGTCTTATCTTACTCAAAAGAAAATAATAAAAACATTTATTTGATACCATTTGTTACATCCCAACCTGAACATTTGGGTCTAAATACGATATTGACAGGACCTAATGCACTCTTCCCCATATACCAGAAGTTTTCAACTAGAAAATAGAGACTGAACACCATTAGTGGGGAGAATATTTCAACAGTTTCATGTCAATGAACAATAAATAATGAATAAATAGAGAAACTCAGAGTGTACAAGGAGGAAGAATATAATGTCAGATGGAACACATGTCATATAAATCAAAAAAAATATGGTCACCCAAATTGTCAAGACAAATAAGAGTATAAACCATATAGAAAATAAATATATAAAACCAACAAATAATCTATAGTACATCCCAATACTACTCCCCAGTATATTCTTCTTAGCTCAACCAGCTTCCATGGGTCCCTTAAACTTACCATCATTTCTATATTTGAGGTTTGCACATTCATTGAAAATATTATAAAGGGTTTCGGTAAAAAATATCAGTAGGATTCCAACAATGTATCTTTAACAAAATGTGCACACATAGATCACGTGTATTCTAAGAAAATTATAAACGTGTAACAAAACATTACAATGACATATAAACCACCCAATTTATAACCATTCCACTATAACCCCCAGTCATACCTTTTTCTACTATAGGATGGAAGAATGTTTATGATGTAATACATATCCAAGAACTATCCACAAGGATGGTGGCATGTCACTAGAAATACTCAAGGCATCAGGTGGTCATGATACCTTGTATCCACAAGGAATCATGTCCTCGAACATACATTGATGTTCTCAAGGAATCAAATATCATTATTTCTGTAAGGTTTTCATGATCAAACCCTATGATAGGGTTCACTGTTTCCATCATCATTCATCATGTGCACTCTCTCTCTAATACTTAATCATTCTATGATGGTTACCTTTCATTAAAACCAGAACAATTACCAATGTAACGGTAACACACATAAAAAATCAAAGAATAATAATAAAACCCTAGAACATCAAAATAAGAATATCGTAAAAACCATTCAACAACATGTGATCAACATCATGTGTGGTAAGATGGTTCTGGAGGAGTAATCATTAAAAAAATTATTATATATTGGTATCACATAAATTTATGAACCCACAAGAAATAAATATAAATATAGAAAAAATATATTCAAACACATCATGTACCAAGAAAACTAGTGTATACAAAGGCTTCAAAAGGTAAGGAACATAAAACCTCAATGTTATTGACAAGGAAGTATAAATTTCAACATGGATTAAAGACCAAATATGTTGTATACCTATAATGAATGACCTTAATGATAAATGGATTCCAAATTTCGGTTCTGTTTATCATGAAAGAGATTTTGAATGGATACTCAAGAATATTTAGAGTCTAGAATTATATTCTATAATGACAATCCTTATGGTGACACTCAATATAACCAATTATGAGGTATATAAAAGGATGGGGTTACAAATTCTGTGAATTCGTAGTTTATTTGAGAAAAATTCATGAATTACTTACAATTCTATAAGGGAGCCTCATGTTTAGCTGACGAGCATTGGTCTGTCATCAATCCATCAAGGAAAAAGATAATAAAGGGGATATTTAAGAAGTAGAAGGTATATTGATGATCATTCTAAAGAAACATACATATAAATGTCCACAATTCATGATAATTATATCATTTTTCTAGGGGGTTTGAATGGAACATTGAATTCTCCACCAATGTACCAAGGAATCTTCAAAATACTAGGGATATATCAAAAATTCACCATCCTGAAGAGTCTTTCCAATATATTTCATGAAAAAATACATGTTGGACATTTTTTTACAATAGATCTTGATCTGATCAAGAAACATTTTAAATGTACTACATGCATCACTGAACTATGAATAAATTGATAATTCATCAGCATATAATCTTATAAACCACATTTCCATTATAGATACACGTTCGTCTACAAAAATAGAAGAAATAAAATTTTAGATCTTAATAAAAGTCAATGATTAATCATTGTTATAGAATTACAATAAATGAGAGCCAAGGGGAGATTAATGGAAGGGTAATTTCATAAAAATAAAAATATCATACAAAAAAGATGGTGAAGACATTAGAGTTATAAATAGGATTCTAATTCAAGTGTTTTATCTAATTATGGAATAGATTTGGTGAATATTTGCAAAATTTCATCATCATATCAAGGAAGAGAATATAATTGTTCTTATACTTCTAAATCTGACTCTCAACCACCCATTGATGAATTGCATAATGATATTGATAGGCTTAATCATAAAATAAACTAGATTATTAGAATATATAAAAATAATAATGATAAATATAAGGAAGTTCTTACTTAAAAAATCAAAATCAATATGATTTATATATAAATAATGTGAATAGTGTTGAATTAAAATATGATTTATAGACTTCTCAAGTAGATTTAAATTTTTATCTCACTGAACAAAAAACTGGTCATTATTAGAATGAAAAATAAAGAAAGAAAAAAGAAAGAAACATCGATTTTATGTTTATGAACAATGAGACTAATGAAATGAAATTGAATAGTGTTCTATAAGAGATGAGAAAACATAAAAGTGAAAATTGAATGTTTAAGAAATGTTTTATGCAGATTGCTTCAATGAAGTGAAAATTATGATAAAATGGTAAGGACAAGTAAATTTAATGATCTAAGAATGGAATTTTCTATGTATTTTTTTACTTATTATGTATAGGACTTACATTTTGAAAAGTTATAAAGTAAAAAACATTAATTTCTCCATGATTAATATGTCACATGAAGGATGATTATGAAAATAAATGTTTCCTAAGATTTTCAAAATCCCTTGGACATATTGAGGCCATTATTTATAAATATATATATTATATAAAATATATAAATAAGTGTTTTAATTAAATTGGGGTTCCCAAAAATTCATATACTAATCAAATAGGACCCCAATTTTCATGGTATAAAAACATTCATAAATATTTTGCAGTTTAAAAATATTAGTGGAATCATTAAAAATGATATATGGTATAAAAATAATGTATGATCATGACAAATTACTAATGATATATCAAATTTTCTATCTTTAAATGGATGTGAGAGTGGTAATCTTGTTTTGGATAATAATTATAGTGGAAAATTAAATGGTTTTGGTGAAGTTAAAATATAGAATTCAATATTTATTAAAACCCCATATTTACAAAAGTATTGAAAAAAATTTTAAGAAACGTGATGATGGATTGTTTATTTAATTTAAAAATCATAAATGTATTGTTTTAAGGAATAATTTTCCTTTTTTTATTCAAAAACAAAGGACAATAATTAATAAATAAATTTTATTGAATTGAATGATAAAAATGTTCTATAATTTAATGAAATACAATAAAATTGGAGTAAATATTGTTTCATATATTATTAGGGCATGTTAATTTTTGGTTCCTACAAATTATTTCCAAGAACTGATATGTTCTATACTAACCTAAAAATAAAAGGTCATAGTCTATCTTTCTGACTCATGTTGGAAAGGTAAACATCACAAAATCACTTTAAAATCTATTTAAAAATTTACAATTGTAAGGAATTTCAAACTTATTCATTTATATATTTTTATCCTTATTAAGACATGATATTTATGTTTTGTTTATTGTTTCTGATTTTATAATATTTACATTTTTTTATTTATTATCTCATAAATCAAGAAATTTTTATAAATTTATTAATTAATGATAAGGTTTTAAAATGAAAATTGATTCTTAATAATATTAATTATAATTGATGCAGGTGGAGAGTTCAAAAATTTGGAATTAAATCTTCTTTTATGAAAAATAACAATCTCATTAATTCTCGGTTCTTATAACACAACAATAAATGGTTTTGTGTATATGAAAAATAGAACACTTTATGAAATAACCTGAACCAAGTAAAATTAATATAATTCACCAAAATTCTATTAGTATTAATATTTGAATTCTACTTTTAATATCTAAATTATGTTTATTATAAAACCTATAATGAAAAAACAATTTAATAACTTTATAAGGGATGGAAACTTAAAATTGGATATTTTATAGCCATTTGTTATAATGTTTTAATTCTTAATTCTAAGGATACATTTGATAAATTTGATTCAAAATCTAATAAAGTTACATTTTTTGGATTTTTTTTTGTAATTATGGATTATATGGTTTACAATATTATAACCATAGTAGTTGAAGAAATGTTTCATATTATGTTTGATGAATGTTATTCAAAAGAGAAGAATAGAGATTTAGATAAAATTGTTGGTGATTTTAGAGACATTATTTATTAAGAGGTTTAGATCAGTGGAAATGATGCACCTATTGAGGTGGATTGGGGACATTAACCTTCTCAACCTACTCATAGAAGTTGGAAAACACATTAATATCATCCTATATACAATATAATATAAAATGTTGAATCAAATGTTTAAACAAGTAAATATTCAATAAAATTTTGTGCATATCATTTTTTTAATTCTAATTTTTTTCCAAACAATGTTTCTGAATATTTAAATGATTATAATTAGTTCATGGAAAAGCAGGATGATTTAAATAAATATATTAGAAATAATGCATGGACTCTAGTTTATCAACTTAATGAGTCTCGTATTATTGGAACTAAAAATAAAATTAGATTCAATATTGATGAATATAGTCAAATCATAAAAAACTATATTAATTAAAAAATAATATTACAAAGAGGAAGGTATTGTTTTTTAAAATTATTTTTCACCTATGTATAAGATAGAAGCTATTTGAATATTATTATATTTTTCACATTTTTAGAATTCACAGTATTTTAAATGTGTATCAAAAATTAATTTAAGAATGGTTATCTTTCTTAAGATATTAAAATAAGTCAACTATAGAATCCTGACCCCATTATCCTAGAGTCAGTTTCTTGTTTATTATATTTACATATTATACAATTAATTACCTCCTGAAGGACTGAATAATATATTTGTATTGGTAAACAAGATATATAAATGAAATTCAAATTTCATTTTAATATATAAAATAAAATAAAAATCTTTAGGAATTCAATTATCACCCTTATCATATCCTTTCATATAAATAACAAAATACATCTTAGTATCTTGGGGAAAAAACATAAGATAGGTGTGAGCACACAAGATCTTTAATGGTAACCGTACCATAGAAATTGTGGATAAATATGGCCTAATAAATATGGTAAATTAAATAACTAAAACACAATCAATTTAATCAATAAATAGATCATAAATTAGAATGAATAAAATATGGTCAAATAATTCCATATAAATCATCACATGAACATGAGACATGACCATGAATATTATAACTAATCGAATAATCACATGGAATATCAATAACCAAATTCATAATGTTGGAATGAAAAATTATAGACATCTAAATCATACTATTGTGTATTGTACAAAGAAATATAATAATTTTGAGTATTGTTCCGATAAATATATATAAATGGGTAATTCATTGGCTAAAAATATATCTAGTTTGTTTCATGATACCTTCTTAAACATCATGTGGTTATAGTAGGCCCCTCTAGTCACTAAATAAGTCTAACACATTCCTCATGTAAAAGTGGTGAAACATAATCAACATAAAAATTTGTATTGAATCTAGCATATAAAATTTAAATATTCTCCCTCAAAAATAAGCACAATCATAAACCATCAAAAGTAAAATGACTGGAATAAACATAGTATATCCCGTGTCAAACTGAACAAAAATCATTCAGTGAAATAGTAAGGCTGGTATATTTTGATTATATCCCTATTAAAGTATAAGAATCATCTAATAATTTTTTCTTGCATGAAAAATTATTTTCAAATATCACTGGGAAAATTTCTTGAGGAAAATAACCTTTCATTGAAAATCATCCTTTTTTATTGTTAAACTATAAAATTCATAAAATATTATCAAAATTATTTTCTGTGAAAATAAAAAACAAAAAATAATAATTTCTATAATATTAAGAAAAACATTTCTTCAAAAATAACCTTATAAAAATTCAATGTTAGATTCAATGAAATGATTTTCATGATGGATGGTAATTCTATACATGTCGTATAATTTAAAATGAACATTATTTTTACATTGTAAACATGTTATAAAAGTGAATCATATAGAAAAAATTAGAATATTCATTTCAAACAATTTTTTAATTCAGAACTGGGTAAAAAAATTATGAAATTATTTGGATATTTCACATGTATTTTTTAAAAAAAACTATACAACATTGTTTTGGATGAAAAAATAATTTCGACTGAAGATGGAAATAAATATGGATTATGTTTTTAAAAATATTAATAATTACAAGTACCAAAGAGAGTAAAATGGTAATATTATTAAAATTAATTCATTAATTACCATATTTTAATATAATATATTTATTTTAATATAAAACTATGAAATAATTCCTCCAAGGGATACTTAAATAAAAACAATTCAAAATTATGATGATGTTGTGAAATAAACCCTTACCACATTGGTAACTTTTGGGTAATAAGCCCCTTTGATGAAATAACATTAAATGAAACATTAAATACTAGTAAGATAAATTAATTCATGATATAACATAAAAAAGTTTATTATGTAAATCCAACTAAAGAAATAAGCGATGAATATGGCGTATGTCTCACGGAAGTAAAAGTGAGATGAGAAACTCATACCTCACACTTCCTTTTATTAGAATGCACATTAACCTACATTATAGTGGTTTAAAAAATATTATTGATATATTCCAGAACATATTATTATTAATAATATCCCATATTATACGTTTATAACATCTTTTCATGTATTCTCTAATATTCTTTTATTATTCTTGTTATTTCTGGTGTTAATGGTATTATTATCTCAAGTTTGTTTTTTCATGAAAGATATTTTTCTTCCACAAATTATATAGTTTCATGAAATATATAACAATAATAATGACATAATTATAATATTTATACATAAAATATAATTTTAAAACTTATCATGAAATATTTTTATGAAAAATGAACTATGTTACAATCATAGAGACGGTACATAAAACATATGCAAGTGTAAGGTTTCCATTTTTCAATGATCATTATGGAAAGAATTAAGGTAATATTTAATCTTTATATAATGATAATAATATTATATATACCATATTATTTAATAAAATGTACTTTTATATATAATCTATTTGGTGTGGTGATGAAAGATAGTCACATTACTTCGTGAATGCGGTAGACCACACATACACGAACGATGTTATCCTTTTTAGTCTAAAAAATAAAATGATATATTACCTTTTTAGAGTAATAAATATGTAATGGATATCATAATTATTTCATTTATATTACATATATTAGTTAAAAATTATCTTATTATCATCCTTTTAAAGTTTTAGGGAAAAATGAATCACATCACTTTGTGACGCGGTAGCCCACCGTGCACACGAGCGACGTTGTCTATCTCATATGGAATAAAAAGTAAAAAAGGTATATATAAAATTCGGAAAATATATGAATAATTATATTTCCAATATAATATATATATATATATACATTATATACATCATCATAAAAAACTGTGTGTGGTGGTAATTGAAAAACGAATTACATCGATTCGCAAGGTAGTAGTATGTTGTACACACAAATGATGATTTAATAAATCAATTAATGTAATTGGGGTTGGTTTTTGATCATTAAATTATTATAAAAAATATATAATTATGTTTAATATACTCATATTATTATATAATCATAGTTTAATACGAATTTTATTATGTGGTAGAATAAATAAAATAAAAACACTTCTTGAATAACGTTGTCTCTTCTTTCGGGTAACCTCCTCATGTTTCCACTAAATCCTTCCAGAGATGAATATACACAAAAAATATTTATTATATTATATGGGGAGGGAATTTTTAAATTTATTAGGTAATGTATATGCTGAACCAAAAGGGTGTGACTATGTGAAGAAGAGTGGAGAGGGTGGCCTTTTATAAGTGTGGTCAGTGGCACACTTGTAATTATTGGATTGAAAAAGGCGTACCCATGTTTTTCACATCGCAAAAGGGTCCAAAATGGTTTATAATCGTGAATTATAAATTATAGGGTCAAAATATAAGCATAAAATATATTTTATAAATGTTTATAGACCAATTTAACCCCTATATTATTAGTTTAACCTCGAGTAAATTCGTTTTTACCTAAACGCGGTAATTAATTTTTACTATTATCACTATTAATTTTTGTTAAAAATTATGTCAAAATTATTATAAAAAATAAATTATTATCATTATATATATGGAATCTAATTTTCCAAATTCTATTAACATAATTAGAAAAAATTTAATTTAAAATTAATCCCATAGACATGATGAGAATGTGAGTTTCCAAATAAAAAATGTTAAAAAGCATACAATGATTTTATATCAAAATTAAATATGAAAATCCTTACAATAACCTAAATTGGATATATATATATATAACTAATTTTTTATTTAAAAAATATAAAAATATAATTTATCTTTGTAGATAATTGAAATTAAAATAATGTTTTCAATTACAATTTAGTATTTTTTAATATTAATTCAAAGATAAAAAATTTCATATAAATCCCAAAATTTCAACCTAAGATAATTTATGTATTATTATTTAAACATAATTTATTTTTTAAAATATATTTTATAAATTTTCCATAAAAAAGTTAAATTATGAGGGAAAAGCGTAACTAAATTGTCTATTAGAAAAAAATTAGTTATTCATAAAACATTTTATTTTATTTTAAATGGTTCTTATTTTATTTATAATCAACTGATAACCATAATTTTCAAAATTTAGATAGTATTGTTCATAGATACCAATTTAGTGGCTAAGTTATAATGGTATACTATATAATGGTTCATTTTGACTCGGGGTTATGTATTTTGTTTGCTATTGAAGACATTAGATTTATTTAAAAATAATTTTTTTGTAAATTCTCTGGTGTTATCTATGATTATAGTTTTGGTGTTTCATGTTATACATTCAACTGAAAAAAAATGTTCTAATTTTAAAATATTAGGGTTTTTCATTCCCCTGTCCTTAAATAAATTACATCCTTATTATTTAAACATTATCCCAGAAATCAAGTTTTTGACATTTGGGAATATTATTATTGAAAAACTCACATCATAAAAGTGTTAAAAAATCATCTTAAAAGGAGGGAAAATAAGTACTAATGTCATCTGTAATAACACTTGATTAGGTTTCTCAAAAGGGGAACATAATGGTAAAATTAAAACATAGACATGGAATAAAAGTGGCAATAATTGTATTGATTGATAGAGGTCATTGATCATAAGAATGTGAATGATAAATGTAATGTTAAGGAAATCTAAACAATAAGTATGTCATTATTTAAATGTCCATCTGATTCATTAGATATAAAGGTAATAGGATATATATTTTTTTAAATATACTTTTTCAAAATTTGAGGATTTATTTTATTATATAATTGTTTCTTCTGGAAATGGAGATGACCATGTTTGTTTAAGTTTCAACCATTCCAATCAGTTTCTAACAGGTCTATTTGTAAAACCAGAAACATCCAATGATTATATATCCATTTGGACCAACTTTCCAAAGGTAGGTTCTCATTAGTTGTGGACCGATGAGGCTTAAGAATTTTCATTGGTCGAGAGGATGGGAGGTCAGACTCATCACACCTTTTTGGGGGGAATTATTGTCTACTCCGAGAATCTTATATAGATTTGAGTTATGTTCGTGAATCCTTATTAATTTACCAAGTATGAAAATGAGCATTCTTTTAGGTCTTACAATCAATGATTGATATTTATGAGAATTGTATAATCATTTATATGTTTTTTAGGTTCTTCATAGATAGATAATCTTCCGTATTTATTAGGGATTCTTAGTCAATGGTATCCTCACACACATTATATAGAAATCACATGGTCATTATGATAACTATACTGGTTTTAAATCCACTCAGTGGGGGCACTTGAAGTTTATTGTCATTCATCAAGAGAAGGATTATTTCAATGTTGGGATCGTACCCGCATATGGGCTACCAATATATCCTTGTTAGAAAAGGAATCAGAACCTACATAGTTCGAGTGATGAAGTATGAGGTTTATGCATGATTAATGGATCAAAGAGAGATTTCATAATTACTTTTACAATCTAAGCTCACGTGAGTCATGCTCGGTGTGAGAAGCTAGAATTATTAGTAAAACATGATGATTCTTCCATGAAAGATTCAATCCTAAGAAATTATGTGGGGCTTATGTATGTATGACTGCCCATGATAGATGAGGATCGGGATGTACTTCATTGAAGAAGCCCGAGAACAGGGTCCATAATGGTATATTTTCTTTATGGATATTCGGATACTTAACTTAGGGGTTACACCTGAGAAGGATGCCCAAATTAGAGGGGACTTATGACTGGGTTTTATTCTTGAAAAGGAATACCCAATCAAAGGAAATTAAGATTGGGGCTTACTCTTGTGGAGGATGCCAAAGTTAAAGGGATTTGTAATTTAGGTCTTACTTCTGAGAAGGAGGCCTAGGTTAAGGGAAATTATGACTAGGGATTACTCCTGAAAAGGAGTCCCAGGTTAAGGTAATTTAAGACTTGGGGCATACTCCTGAGAAGGAGGCCCATTAATAGGGAACTTGGGGCTTACTCTTAAAGAGGATGACTAAGAATAGCGAACTTGGGGATTACTCCTAAGAAGGATTCCCATGAATAAGGATCTTGGGGCTTACTCCTAAGGAGGATACCCATGAATAGGGAACTTGGGGCTAACTCCTAAGGAGGATACCCAGATTAAAGATCTTCTCATATTAAAGGATGGGGTTGAATGAAGGAAATCTCTATCCTTTGTGACATAAAGTTATGTAAATCATGAGGTTTTGAGAGATTTTCCACATAATTCCTTTCAGATAAGGAATCCAACAATAGAACCAAGCCATAAATGACATTAAATAGGATTTTAAAGGATAAATCATGAAGAGGAGAGATGAAATTGAGGAAAGGAAACGAATTGGATGGAGGCACGCAAGTACTATTCTGGAGCGCAAGTCCTGGTTGCACAAGTATACTTGCACGACATGAGTTAACTTGGGTGACGAAGAACCTGTAGGGTAATACTTGTGTGAGACATGGCTCAAGCCCCTAGTATTATCCCTAGATTCTTCCAGAAGTGCGGCACGTAAGTTTTTGTGAGAGGACTAGGCAGCACGTAGGTCTCATCACTTCCCTTAAGGGTTGGATACTTAGGCACGCAAGTATTGATGAGTTCTAATACTTAGTCCTGATTCTTCCTCTTTATAACATCAATTATAGGTAAATAATTACCTTAGAAGTGTTTAAATACTTCAGATATAGACTTGGGTGACCAAATCTTGAATCTGAGTTTTTGATTTTTCGCCCTCGAAATGGGGGGCCAACAGGGGGTATTTATAGGCCACCTTAGGTTCGGGCGAAATTTCACTTATGGTGCGCAAGTGACTTGTGCACCCAAGGCTAGACCATAGGTATACTTGCGCACCTTAATGACTTTTCAATATTTGGTGAATCTTCCCTCTTCATTGCTCGAGGTATTCCATTTAGTCAATATTTGGAGTATGTGACAGAACAGAGCATCAACAAAAGTCCCCCCTTAGAGTTGGATACAAAAAAGGAAAGAGGATTTGACTCTGAGGTAATGGAGAAACCCAAGGATTTTGGTTATTTTCAGTTTAAAGTCATGCATGTCGGTCATAAAAAGGATAATGTTTAAGGTCAAATAGCTTTGACAAAATGGATTAAAATATTCTCAATTCCTTGATAATATATCTGAAAACATATTACCACATTCATGTATGGGGGAAAACATGTAAAATATGACTTAAGAAATTTTGAATCTGAGGAATGATATGATAAAGAAGAAAAAGGGCTAAAAGGAATTAGAAGAAGTATTTCCTAAGACTGAAGTTACCATTATTTAAAAAACCCTTTAGGGGGTTGAATTATACAGGGCCACTTAAAGGGAATTGGCTTCATAGTCAAATAATAGCATCTTTTGGATGGGAGGTCCGTTATGTAGACTACTTATGCAAGGCCAGTTAGGGGTACGTGCTGTATAGTCAGGAAAAAGAACTCTCAGAAATTTTAGTTTTCTATTTCTAAAATCCAGTGAATGTTTATGGAGATTCTAATTTTCCAAAGCATAGAGTCTGCTGTATAGAGAGAGTTACTTGAATATGAAGATGATATTTTCAATCAAGATTTTCAAAGAATTGGATGAATGTCACTCCGGCGAAGGTCTGATCCAAACATAGGGAAGGGAAATATAAACCATATACTTAAATACTTTTAGATCACGAAAAACAGTATGGGACAAATATGTTAAGGATGGCTTTTTCTACGGATCCCTACATCTTGTTGTTAAGACAAAAAAGGACAAAAAAAGTTTTTCTCCCGAGAATGAAGCTACCACTATTTGAAAAACCTATTATGGGGTTGAATTATGCGGGGCCACATAAGCTAATTGGCTGCATAGTCAAATAATAGTATCTTTTGGCTTAATGGTCCGTTGTGTAGACTACTTATGCAAGGCCACCTAGAGGAACATGCTACATAGTCAGGAAAAAGAATTCTCGGGTATCAGACATTTTTTTGACAAGAAGTCAAGAAAAGGGTTATGGAGGTCTGGAAGTATTTATGTTTGGGAGTATGAAACATCAAAAGGGGAATTTTCCAATGTATTAAAGAGATACATAGACCAATGATAACCATAATCATGTTTTGGATGGGTCCGGAATTGAGATGTTAGACTTTACTACGTATCCCATAATGATGGGAATAAAGCCATATGTAGTTCATGAAATACAGTTTAATGTTATGTGGGATAAGAGTGTTGGAGATCTTAGTTTAGGGTCATAGAGTTAGGACCATAATGAGGAATACACATTATTTATTTGTTATAAACTTGATGTGAATGAAGACCAGGGTTTTCATACCACATTCATGTTTTCACAAGAAGACTTTTCAGCCAAGGGACTGAAAGTGGAATTTGGGGTTAGGCCCAAAGACTTGTGGATGGATTTGAGGGATGCTTGAATGTTCCTACATATCCTATAAGGATGGGAATCAAGCCATACGTTGTTTATGAAATACACTCTATACATATTTGGTCCGTACAAGTGAAGGGTGAAAGGGGAATTTTGTGAAATGATGGTTTGACCCAAGATTAAAGGTTAGGGAATTTCCATGTATGGACGTAGTCCTTGGAATAAGACATGGTTGGAGACCACTGTCAATAATGATTCTATGTCAGGTGCGGGTGTCAAAGAATGATGTAGTTTATTTTCATATATGAAAAAAGTACGAATAGTTTAGGGTCATATGCATGGACCGGTGCTACATAGTTTAGCGTCATGTAGCTAAGACGTATTGCTATGCAGTTTAATGTATTTCATTGAGGAAAATGGAGGACTGTATAGTTTTACTTCATATAGCAGAGATGATGGTGAACCAATGTGAAGATATTGGTTTTGGGGGTGGCTTCACGAATCAACATCATATCATATGGAGGTGAACTGATGTGAAGATATTGGTTTTGGGCTTGAACTTCATGTAGTTTCCTACGTACCCAGCCTAGAAGGCAAGGATAAAAGTCCGCGTGGTTTGATTGAAGAATGAATTGGTGATCGAGTTGTACTTGAGGAAAATGACCTAAATGTGGTATTGGGACTTACGCATGGTTAGTAGCCCAGAGAGACTGTTATAGTTGAAGTTTACTCTAAGGTCATGTGAGTCATACTCGGTTTGAGAAAGAAGAGGTAGAAACAACCGTAATAGTGCATAGTTTAATGTCATGTGGGACATATAAGGGACTGGACACAGTTTAATGTCATGTTGGACAATGAAGGGACAGTGCAGTTTAAAGTATTGCAGCAAAGACTTTGGGGACTATGCAGTTTAAAGTGGTGTAGTAAGGACTAGTGCTATATAGTTTAGCATCATGTTGCTAGGACGTATGGCTATGTACTTTAATGTCTTGTAATGAGGAAAATGGAGGGGACTATGTATTTTAATTTCATGTTGTAAGGACAAAAGAGGGGCTGTATAGTTTAATGTCATATAGCATGAAGGATGGTGTATTTGTTTTACACAAAATACTTCTTCATAAATATGGCATCGGTTGGAGTCGTGATGAGTTCTCCACCATTGAGATTAAAGAATAAGATCCATTGGAGTAGACATTATGTATTTAGTAAGGTCCTTCCCACTTTGACTCAAGTTTTGGCATAAGGATCCATTAAATGAATCTTGTCAACATAACCAATGATCAAATCTTCATCTGATGAAGACTCTTCCTAATGAACCATTTCAGGTTGTGCCATTTGCTGGGGTGGTGCCCATGCTTTTGAAGTAGATAGAATAATATCTTATAGAGTCAAAGACATTAGGCTTTGACACGAGCTCATCTTCTTCTGACTACTCTTCTTTCTTCGAATTATGTCACTTCTTTGAGGATTTTCCTTCTGATAAATGGGGTTTTGTAGTGGAATTCATAGAAAATGACCTAATTGGTTTCTTCAATTTTATTCGTAAAATTTCATGAGTTTGGTTGATCATTTTCTTGACCATCCAATATTCATATTTCTACACATTTTTTTTTGACTTTGTTCCACTCACCTCCTTCCTCTAGATCTGTAGCAGTAACACATGCTACCTGGGCTGAAGAACCTTTCCGTTTTACTTGTCAGGAGTCCATCATATATTTCAGATGGTCTTTGAAGAAAAAACACTATTGAATGGGATGTCCCAACATCTGATGAAATGGGAAATAGTTTGGAAGGTCCTCATATCCATCCTTGTTCGGCCTTTTAGGCCTTGGAAACTGAACCAAATTATTTTCAAGAGCCGGAATGAAGTATCCATGAACATGTTCATTTTAGAAAGAATATGATTTGTTCTTTACCACCTCCATTTTTTTCTTCCTTGATCTCTTTGACCATCTTGATGAGATGGCCTCTGTTGTTTATGCTTAGGAGGTGGATCCCTTCGTTAAGATGAAGGTTTTGAAGTGGAAGAAGGTACAAATGCTTGTTTAAGTGTAATTGTAGCAGTATATTCTCTCCCCATTCTCCTTCCTGGAGCCGATGGAATTACATGAGTTTGATCGTTAGTCTCTATAAATAATCTTCAATTTGTTGATAATTTGAAGTAAGGTCTCGAAACCCTCCTTTTTATTTCACAGGGATAAACGGTGTGTGTAATTCATCATGCAAATTTGCAACATAGATTGGCAAAAACTCTTCTTGAGGGAGTGCTAAGCTTAAGGAATATATTAATCCCTTTGAGCGAGCAATGAAATATGAAACCCTTTCATTTACCTTTTCATAAAATTAGTAAGATCAAAAACTGTATTCTTTGGAAATGTTGAGCTAAATTGAAGAAGGAAGCATTGATAGAGATCGTCCCACCCGGTAATTTACCGGGATTGCAAGCTTGTATACCAGACAAAATCAGGCCATTGTAATGACTATACAAAACACCTAGGATTAAATGCTTCTTTTGTTGAGGGATTCCCATCATTGGATCAAAACAAGAAACAAAATGTGTTAAGTGTTGTTTTGGATCTCTCGAACCATTAAAAAATGGGAATGTGGTTTTTGCAAAATTTTATGGGGGAGGAATTGCATCCACTCATTCTGGGTAATCTCTCTTTTAGGGATAAATTTGTACACGCTTTCCTTCTAGTGCTTCTAACCGATATGTTAATGACTCAATGGTAGTAATTAATTTTTGCGAAACATCTAGTTGATCTTGGACCTGAGCGGGTGCAATAACTGGAGTTTGGATGGTTGTAGCAACTGGTACTGCTACTGATGGTAGCACTACCGGTTGTTGTTGCGCATGACCCAAAGAATTGGACCAATGAGGGTGTACTTGTAATGGATGATATTCTTGATCCATATCAGTAGCTGCAACAAATTACCTTGACTAACTAGCTCTAGCACACTTAGGTGGAAGACTACCTTGAAATAGTTCTGCATTCAACTTCCTTAACTCCTTCATTTATTCCTCTTATTGTGCAAAACATTCCTCTAATGAGAGTGACTGGTCTTCTCCAGAGGTAGGTTGGGACGTAACCTGACTTTTACCCTTTTCCTTGGCATGTTCCTTTTTGGAGTATGGAAGGGCATTGCCCGAAGGAATATATTCCCTTTGGGCAGCCCTCTGGCTTCTAGTACGCACACCTTCGTCATTTTTTTCTATTTGTACAGCCCCTTGAACATGAACTTCTTCATCTGATTCCTATGATTGAGCCTCATTTTCTGGAGGATCAGTAACAACGACATCGATTAACATTATCGATGCATAACGCATCGCATCCCCTCTATCAGCATTTATGTGATACTGTCTACTTCTATGTCCTTTATGATAGATTCCCTTTTTGTGAGTTGATCCCTTAGGAACTTCTTGATGAACCATAATTTGGAGGGAATCTCCTGATAATTCGGCTCTGCGTTCCTCTTGTGGCTTCTTCTTTAATCGAGATAAGACTAAATTTCACTGAGGAAGAGATTGAGGATTTGAAAAAGTCCCCAGAATAGTGGACTGCGCCTGTTCCTGCTTTCCCTACTCAACTCTTTGAATCCCATCTTCTGATCCCAAGGGTTGAGCTAAAAGAGTCCCTAGTCTGGCAGGCTAAGGTGGTTCTTGAGCTTCTACATCTAAGACATTCTTAAAATCTCTCCTGATTTTTCGGACATTAGTCTGAAAATTGGCTGGATGCATTAACCTACATCCACTCAAATCACCTAGCTCAAATGACCATTGGATGATTTCTGACACTTCTGTCACCTGATGATGTGCATGCTCTAAACGAGATGCATGTTCGATATTCTCATTTTCTTGATGCAAGAGTAATTTGAAAACTTGTTATTTATATGCCTGACTTTGGGAAAAACTAGTTGAGGCATGTTCCGAAGCAATCCTTTGATTACACACAAAACCAATTGGTTGTGGCCGGCCATGGGCAATAACATTTAATGAGATAATTTTTGGCAGGATTTTTTTACTGTAGAGTACAGTGAAATACCGTGATTCATGAACACCCCATCCCCTGATATAAATACTAGATGAGGCATTGTTAATTAACTGGCGCAATCTTTTTGGTGCGCCCAGGCATGAATGCTGAAGGGATCTCTGCTACTTTTCAGCATTTGGATATCGGGAAACTGAGAGAGATGGCAAATCAATTTTGAATTGTAACCCTTCTATTATCTTGACATGATTTTCATTTTCATCATAAGATAATATTTTCTATTTCAAGTGACAAATATTTTTCCACATGTTGAGAAGAATATAATGAATACAATTTTCCATCAACATTTTTGGAATATCATACTGAGAGTCAGCCAAAGGCCAATAAATGACTTTTACTTCACCTTTTTCCAGTTGTTTTCTCATATTCATCACTTCCTTCTAATCATTCGATGAAGATTATTCTACCTCATTAGACCAAATCTGGTGCTTCTTTGTTACTTCATCAGATTCAACAAGATTGGTAGAGAATTAATTTATCAAACTAAAAGATGAACAACCTAGGGGTGGTTCAGAGAATGACCTACACCCCAAGATATCTCATGATGGAGAAAGTATTTCACCTTCTAGTGGTAAAGTATCAGACATGACTGGCTTCACATTTGCAAGTGCCTCAACATAAGAGGGCTTTCTCGTTACTGCATTATCCATTGAAGAATTTTCCAGGAAATGCAAATTACTACTGGGGAGAGGACTTTTGCAACTTAATTCATCATCATGTGGAGGACCACCATAGTGGGTTATAGCAAAAGATGAAACCTTTTTCTCCTTGATCTTCTGGACACGTAGAGGGTTATCGTCGCTCTCATCTAAAGATGATACTTCAAGATCGACCGAACTTTCATGAAGGAAGCCTTCATGAGGAAATTTCTTTTGAAGACCTTTGGAATTTCTTTTATTGCTTCTGAAATCTGGAAATGAGAGAGTAGAATCTTGAGTTGCAATAAAATCGTCTGAGTGCATCAAGAAATTCATCATCGAGCAAGGCCTTATGGAAGATTCGCTCTTGATTTCTTGACTATGCTGGACGGGTCTTTTTCTTAGACTCCTTATTACTCACCTTGGAAACGACTTGTTGATGAAAGTGGTTATTTTGAACAGGTGTATGTGCCTACTCAAGAGAAATGGTCAGGTTAGGCTGATTATATCCATTCAAATCGGGTGTATGTGCCTAACATGATTGTCCGTATGACATGGGGGAGTATTCCCCACAACCGTCCTAGACTAGGAAAGAGGTGTGTATCTATTATGGAGTGATGTTTTAATGAGTCACTCCACTGATAGGGATATATTTATGATTCTTTCCCTATGATGCTGTTGAAGTTGTTATAATATTCTGATAGGCATCGAGAATATGGGCAAGGATTTTCTTCTGCTCCTTCACCATTGTCAGAATGTGCTTGGTGACTTTAGCTGCTAGAATGGGAATATACGTCCATTATGTGCTTGGAGTAGGTGTGAATACCTACTCTTTTCCTCCTTTTACTATCAATGAATTCTGACAGTACTCATGTGTGGGGGCAGAGAGTTGAGTCTGCTCCAAATTTGTCGTCGGAGCTTTCCGACTTACTTCTCTGGGTGCTACCAAACGAGATTGTTGGCAGGTGTGATGAACATTGGTAGGTGTATTTACCTACTGGGTATTCTTCATCAAGTATGGTTGAAGAATTTCCTTCAATACTGGAAAATGAGACTGCTGACAGAATTGTTGATTGTAATCAGGTGTATATCCCTACTTATCAGTTGCCACCATATTAAATTGGCGAGCTTCTTTGGGTGCAGTCAGACGAGCCTGCTGAATGGTTGATGAATTAAACATAGGTTTATATGCATGCATATAATACTCCACTGGAATTTCCTAGCGGGATTGGCGAGTTACTTCCAGACGAGTCTGTTGGGCAGTAATATTAGGACAGACGGGTGTATATGTCCTCTCGTTGTTTTCAATCAAGTTGGCTTGATGGACTTCTCCGGAGGGGACAGAATTAAGAACCTACTCCCTGTTTACTGGATTTCTCCTCTGATGGTTCGTCTTGCATGCTCGAGTCTGAGGAACCTGAGCCGAACCCCTAAAGGTGGTACCCTCATCGTGTTGAGGGCACACTACCGCACGATTCTGGTGGTGATTGTTAATGGGAGCCCTTGGAAAGAAGTCATGTCTTCTTGAATTAAGGCCTTGAGTGACCTTATCATTCACCTACCCATAATAAGAGAGGTACTGGTGATTGGATTTCGGGGATAACGACCCGAAACGGTTGGAGAAAGTGGTTGGCACAACCTGCTTCTTGATCACCGTTCGTCGCTGTCCGGACAACCATGGTGAATTGTTAACTTAGAGGGCTTGTAGAGCAACCTACATAGTCAGAATGGTACCATGTTGATAGTATTCCTTAACCAATGAATTTGAGACCCAGTGTTGAAGACGCTGAGTAGGTGATTTCATCCTTAGAGCGGACGAGGATCCTGCAGGAGTAGCGGCCGAGGCATTCACAGGTGTGAACTTTAAAAAGAAAATTTTGTAATGCATAGAGATCTTGTAAAAGAGTTCCTGTTTGATATAACAGAATTAATCAAGATAAGTTCAGCCACTAAATCTTTTGGATGACCACATATGATATTGATTGTTTTGTTGGCCCTCACATTGAGATAAATAGGGGCCTAAAAAATAAGTAATACATCATTTAACATGGTTAAGGATTTATGTCGGATTCACCATTTTTGTTTCTTCTGGAAATGGGGAGGACCTTGTTTGTGTATGGTTCAAATATTACAATTGGTTTCTAATGGGTTTATTTGTAGAACAGGAAACATCAAATGATTCTATATCTATTTGGACCTACCTTCCAAAGGTAGGTGCTCATTAGTTGGGGACCAATGATGCCTAAGAATTTGCATTAGTAGAGAGGATGGGAGGTCAGACTCATCACACCTTTTTTAAGGGAATTATTGTCTACTATGGGACTCTACTATAGATTTAGTTATGTTCGTGAATACTTATTAATTTTAAATGTATGAAAATGAGCTTTCCTTTAGGTCTGACAATCAATGATTGATATGAATGAGATTTAGAGAATCTTTTATATGTATTTGAGGTTCTTCATCGATAGAGAATCATCTGTATTTATTATGGATTCTTAGTCAATGGTATCCTTCAACACATTATATAGAAATATCTTGGTCATTAGGATAACCATACTATTTTTAAATCCACTCAGTGGGGCACTTGAAGTTTATGGTCGTTCAGAAAGATAGGGATTATTACAGAGTTGGGATCGTACCCGCATATGGGCTACCTACGTATCCTTGTTAGAAAAAAAAATCAGACCCCACATAGTTCGAGTGACGAAGTATGAGATTTATGCATGATTAATGTCCCAAAGAGAGATTTCATAATTACTTTTACATTCTATGCTCACGTGAGTCATGCTCGGTGTGAGAAACAAGAGGTATTGGTAAATCCTGATGATTGTGCCACCAAAGATGAAATCATAAGAAATGATGTGGGGCTTATGTATATATGACCACCCAAGATAGATGAGGATCAGGACATACTTTAGGGAAGAAGCCTGGGAACAGGGTCCATAAAGGTATATGTGCTTTATGGATCTTTTTATACTTAACTTAGGGATTACTCTTAAGAAGGATGCCCAAATTAGATGGGACATATAATTGGGTTTTATTCCTTAAAAGTAATCCCAAATTAAAAGAAATTAAGACTGGAGCTTACTTTTAAGGAGGATTCCCAACATAAGGGTATTTTTAATTTAGATCTTACTCCTGAGAAGGAGGCCTAGGATAAGGGAAATTATGACTGGGGCTTACTCCTGAAAAGGAGGCCTAGGTTAAGGGAATTTAAGACTTGGGGCTTACTCCTAAGAAGGAGGCCCATGAATAGGAAGCTTGGGGATTACTCCTAAAGAGGATTCCCATGAATATGGAACTCGGGGCATACTCCTAAGGAGGATTCCCATGAATAGGGAACTTGGGGCATACTCCTAAGATGGATACCCATGAATAGAGAACTTGGGACTTACTCCTAAGGAGGATGCCCAGATTAAAGATCTTCTCATCTTAAAGGATGAGGTTGAATGAAGGAAATATATAACCTTAGTGACATAAAGTTATGTAAATAATGAGGTTTTGAGAGATGTTCCATAGAATTCCTTTCAGATAAGGAATCCAACAATGGAACCATGCCATAAATGGCTTTAAAGAGAATTTTGAAGGCTAAATCTTGAAGAAGAGAGATGATTTTGATTAAAGGAAATGAATTGGAGGGAGGCATGCAAGTACTGTTCTGGTGCACAAGTCCCATTCGTGAAAGTATACTTGCGTGACATGAGTTCACTTGGGTGATGATGAACCGGTAGGGTAATAATTGTGTGAGACTTGGCTCAAAACCTTAGTATTATCCCTAGATGCTTTCAGAAGTGTGGCACACATGTTTCCAAAAAAAGGACAAGGTGGTGCACAAGTGTCATCACTTCCCTTAAGGGTTGGATACTTAGGCACACAAGTATTGATGAGTTCTAATACTTATGACTTATTCTTCCTCTTTAGAGCTTCCATTCTAGGTAAAGAATTGCCTTAGAAGTGTTTGGAAGACATCAGATAAAGACTTGGGAAACCAGAGCTTGAATCAGAGTTTTAAATTTTTTTTTCTCGAAATGGGGGGCCCATAGGGGATATTTATAGGCCACCTGAGGTTTGGGAGAAATTTCAATTAGGGTGCACAAGTGAATTCTACACCTCATATCTTGTGTGCAAGTGACCTGCATGCCCAAGGCTGGTATGCAGGAATACTTGCGTGACTTAATGCCTTTGCAATATTTGGTGAATCTTCCCTCTTCTTTTCTCAAGGTATTCCCTTTAGTCAATCTTTAGACTATGTGACAGAACGGAGCATCCACAATAATATTGTATAGAAATATACTTACTTGATACATTTCTATTTAATAAGAACAATTCCATTCATTGGTTGTGCGTAGATCAATTTCCAATTTATATCTTACTCTAGTAACTAAATATCCAAAAAAATATTTTTTATTCATATAGATCTAAAATTTAATTTTAATGGATCATAATATCTATAATATAATGAAAATTAATTCCTTCAATCATGAATTTTTTTCATGATAAAATGGTTATCATATGTCATCCAATATATTTGAATATCCATATGGTGAAGTAATATGTTAATCATTAAAACATCATATAAGGTTTAACTAAAAACATTTTTAAATGGTTAACCATATTCCCCTTCCAAAATATTAAGATCCAGG
This sequence comes from Viscum album, assembly GCA_963277665.1. NCBI lineage: Eukaryota > Viridiplantae > Streptophyta > Magnoliopsida > Santalales > Viscaceae > Viscum > Viscum album. The sequence goes on along the minus strand of OY728126.1, from coordinate 1,275,547,972 downwards.
AATTTATAAATAAGGTCACTGAATTTCCAAAATGAACTTATCATTAATCAGGTATAAGGAAATTAGTATTATCAAATTTACTATATCTATATTAGTCATTTCTTTATAGTAACATCATTATCTCAACATTAGAAACATATTAAGGGGTTTCTTTGCCTAAATCATGTGTGTTCCCTGAATTTCAACTTTCCATGGAATCATTTTTCTTGGTCATAGTATAGCTTAACATATCCTTTAAAATACATAATGAAAAATTACTCTAGTAAAATCTGTATACGTTTCAGTAATGTCATTAATAAAATAATTTTACAACATATTTCTTGGATCCAAGTAAACAAGAACAGTAGTTATTCCATTTCTTCTATTGTAATAGCATATGTTTTACCATGAACCCTTGCCACCTTTTGAGATATTTTCCCTTAACTCTTCAGGATTTCATTTGAATAGTTCCCTTTCTATTTATAGTATAATAATTTTACATTAGAGAATTAATTATTTCCCTTGAAATCCTGATCACAGTGGCCCTTTTCTCCACATTTGAGGAAAACTCTTTTTCTTTTTCAGAATATTTCACGGTGTTTCGTTACACAAGAATCACATGATCGAAAATCCTTATTTCCCTTCATAACGTTATCTATTTTGTCTCTATTTTCTTCTTTCTCTCTTTGTTCCCTTAAAATCCATAAGATGTGGAGAATTATTTATCAATCTTGATATCATATGATAATATGTACTTGTATTGTGAGAATGTTTTGGATACTATGGACATTTTTTGTATTTTTTCAATACCATCAAAGAAATAGTTAATATTTCTCTTTGGATTATGTCTTTAGTATGAAGAAGGAATTCCAACCCTTGAAAAGTTAGCTTCATACTTAGTAACATTTTTCCTCTTCTTTCTATCATTGAATCAAGAGATGTCTTTCCCTATCTACATGATTCTCATGGGGAGTTTTTTTTAAATAAGTTTTACATGTAATCTTTCCACTCCAAGATTTATATTTCATCCACATCCATGTTTTTTTGAATGAAAGATCACCATTGATCCACATCTTTTAAGATACAATAATCTTCCACGAAAACCTTCTCCCTTTAACTACTTCCTATACTAATAAATATATTCTCTAATAAACATATCCATTAAAAAAATAAAAAAATGATTTTTATTTCCATTGAATAATGAATGTTTCTAAAACATAAAATAGTATAAAATTTTTATACTACGTGGTGGATTCGTAGGATACATCACACGGGAAAAGTTATAACTCAAAACATGAGTTAGCTACAACAATAAGATTATAATCTAATCAATTCTATTTGTAGCAGTAGTTATAGATACAATATATTTTCCAAGATTTAAATCCTTACATGGGGTACGTGTATTGATATGGGTACCATTCCTTATGTTAGGTTCTATTTATAAATAATGGAATTAACTAGATCTGACCATAAAATTATGAAACATAATTTATAACCCTAAAACTAGTGAAACACATAACATAACATGAATATCTCTAGTATATATAATCTCATAATAATAATCCCAGTTTCTGTAGAGATATATTTATTTTTCACCCATTAATAATGGTTTTTTAATAAAATGTGATTTATCCAACAAAATATCCCCTAATAGTATAAAACTAGGTGTTTAGAAAGGCCTATTTTCATTTACCAGGTGATAATCAGGTCATGTGAAATATGCCCATTTTAGAGTTATTACCTCTAGGTACATCTATTCCAGAACCACTAACACTTTTGAGATTCATATATGGAATTATTTTCAAAGAAAGCTCACATAATCACATCTTTAATGAAACATTAAGATGTTCTTACATACTTATCATCAAAGTATATAATAGGGTTATGTTACCAAATATATGTTTTCTGAGATTTAGTTCCCGTGAATTATACTAAAATTCCTCAATGACCATATGTAGCGACCTAAACCTAGTATATTAGAGCTAGTGTATGCTTTATTAAATTAGCATAAGATATACGGAATCATGTCCTAAAAGATTGAATAGTTTAGTATTCTTGGTAAACATGATATATAATTGAAATTAAAATTTCATTTTAAAAAATACCCAAATAATTTTCTTTGATATTTCCATTATTCCCCTTATAGTATCCTTGAATATCAATCACAAAATACTTCCTGGTATCCTATGGAAAATAATACATAAGAAAGGGTGAGATTATATGCTTAGTAAAGGTAATCATAAAATGTAATCTATGAATAAATGTGGAATAATAAATATGGATAGTTAAATAACTGAAACACACATATTTAAATCAATAACATGAGTATAACATCGAAATAATAAAAGATGATTGAATAATTCCATATAAATAATAACCTATTTTTTAAACATTACCATGGATATTCTAATTGATCAAATAATCACATCGAATATTAAAAAAGTAATTCATAATTATGGAATGAATAGTTTTGAACATCTAAAACATATTTCCAAGGATTTTTCCAAGACATATAATACCATTGAGTATTTTTCTAAAAAATATAATTCCATCAAGTCTTTTTCCAATAAATTAAATTAAGGGTTCATGCTTCATCCAAAACCGTATCTAGTTTGTCTCAACAAACCTACCGATGCATGGAGGAACTATAAAAGGAATTTTCAATCGCTTAAAAATTCCAATGCATTACCTGTATGAAACTAATGAAACATCATCCACCAAAAAATTTTACTTAAACTAAAATAATGAATAGAAAAACTCACCCCAATAAATAAAAATAATCATAAAACATCTGATTTAAAATGAATAGAATTAATATAGGACATCCCTAGTCAAACTGATCATCAATCATCTCTAAATATATTAAGGATGGTATCATTAGATTATATCCCCATTAAATCATAAGTAACCTAAAATAACGTCTTCATATATGCAATATTATCTTTAAATATCACTTATAACATTTCTTGAGGAAAATAAATTTTCTCTATAAATATCCGTTTTAATTTAAAACATGAAAATTCATAAAATATTTTCAAAATGCATTTCATTGAAAATCACTTTTAAAAACTAAAAAATTTCATAATATTTAGAAAAAAGTCTTTAATAATAACCTTTTAAACATGACAAGGAATATTAAAATAAATAATGGTCATGAAATTGATTAATTCTATGCAGGAAATATATGTAAAAAGGAACATTCATTTTTTCCCTATAAAAAGGATAAAAAATGCCTCATCCAGAAAATGACAAGAAGATTTATTTCAAAATGTTTTTTTAAGTAAAACCTGGGTAAAAAATTATTTAATAAATAATTTTAAGAATGATAAAACTTTTTTGAAAATATGTTTTGAAAACGTGTTTTTCAAGAAAAATGGTTTTCAATCGAAGAGATAGATAAAGTCATATTATCTTAAAAGAATTTTATAAATAATTATAAGTACCAAATATAGTAAAATGTTAATATTACTTGATATAGTTTATTAATAACAAAATAATAATAAATTATATTTATTTTATGATATAAATATCAAATAATTCCACCAAGGGGTAGTTAAATAGAAATTATCCAAAATAATGATGAGATTGTGAAATAAACACTTATAACATTGGTAACTTTTCTGTTATAAAAAATGGATGAAATAACATTAAATGAAACATTAAATTTTATGAATATAAAAAAATTATGATATATCATGAAAAGGGAAGGTGAGGATTCAAGGAGAGGCTCGGGTCTACGACGTAAGCATCAGGTCCGGTACTTCTTCAGCGACGGAGGGTTTCTTGTTCGCGATGTCAAGGATGAATATGACGTATGAGCCATCTTTGGACAATCCCGAGCTGATCTGTTTGAAATTCCTAAGATCAGATCCGGTGGTGTGGCTATTTCATCTTTGGATCGTGGAATCATTATCGGTGGCGTGATGACAGGCGAGGATTTTTCATTATGGTTCGGTTTCTTTCTGATAGACGTGAGTTTCAGCATTAGAGGCAGTTACGGTGAGGGTTTCACTTTTGGGTGCTGGGATGGTATTGTTTTTTCAGTTGAGGCATTATAGATGTATGTTGATGATCGAATGTATTTTTCTTCCTGTGATTCGATGTTCGTGAATTTTGAAGTTCGTGGTTGGTTCTTGGAATTTCTATTGGTGGTTTTGAGGTCTGAAAGCTATTTGCATGCATCTTTATTACTATTTGAAGTGCTAGTTTGATGGTGTATTTTTATTGGGTTGGTTGTTCTGGATTCATCATGGCTAGTTCTGGAGGTCCTTTCCACTTTTAGACTGCTCTGGCTTCCAGGTTCATTGGTCCTCTCTAGGTCGGTTGGGTGAGATGGTTTCCAAGGAGGTTTTGGGATGTGTCTGTGTGAGCAGTAGAATGTTCCAAGATGCATGGCATGTCGTGGTCTTCTGTTTGCACTTTCTTATTCAAAATTTTAAATTTTGGAGGGTCATGAAGACGAGCTCCATCAAGGGATTTGGTCATGTCTTCCTCTGCTCTTGCTCCAGGATTCTGCCACTCACTCTGAGGTGGATCCGAGTGGTGGCTTCATGGTTCTTTGGGATGTGAGGGAGAGTGACCATCGTTTTATTGTCGTGGATTGTCTCTGTTCGCTCACAGTGATGTTCTTCAATGATTTAAGGCTTTTGATAAGTTTTATGCATGGATCCATGGTGAAAACAGTGGTTTTTAAGTTGTCATGTTCATGGTTTGCAACAACATGATTGGTCTTTGGCGATATTGTGACTTTGAAATGCGAAAGCTTCTAGACAAGCTTCAAGGATCCACTTCAAACAAGGTTCCAGAGTAGGAATCATCAAACAAATCTTAGCGTTTCTAATTTGGAAGAACGAGAGGGTATGTATTTTTCCATCATTATCAGGCTCGTGCAATCTTGCACGGGACAACTTGTTGAGCGGCCATGTGATGGTAGAGGTTTGACATAATGATGTAATCTCTGGGGAGGAGAGTTTCTTGTAGACTTTTTTTGGGATGTCTTTTTTTAATGGTTTTATTGGCTGATGTTGTAAGGGTTCACACGTAGCCTTTAAAAGTGTCATTTGAAAATAGAAAAAAAAAGATTTAGGTTAAAAGTGACACAAGAAACCCTTTACTCACACTTATTTTTGGTTGAACTTACCTTAAAATCATGTATAATGCTTTTAAACATTTTACTAATTTATTATAAACCTATATTAATATTTATAATATCATATATAATCCATTTATAATAACTTATAACTCGTTATGTAATAATATTTCATAATTCTCGATGTTTCAAGTGTTAATTTTCTGGTTTTCTAATGCGTGTTTTGTCCTGAAAAAATTGGTTCTTCAAATATTATATAGTTTAGTTATCCCTAGAAAAAAAATAATTACATAATTTTAATATTTATAAATTAATTATAATTTTAAAAATAATAATGAGAAATGCTTATGAAAAATGAACTATGTCATACTCACGGAGATGGTAGGTTTTAAGTACACATGAGTAACATTTCCATTTTTCAATGATCATTATGGAAATAAGTAAAGTAATATTTAATCAATAAATAATTATCAAAATATCATATATACCATATTAGTTATTTAAATATACTTATATACATCATCCATGTAGTTTAATGTTTGAAAGAGATTCACATCGCTTCATGAAGGCGATAGTCCACGTGTACACGAACAATGTTATCCTTTTTCAGTATAAATAAAATGATATATTATATTTTCAGAATTATAAATATGTCAATATTATCATAATTGTTTCATTTATATCAAATTTATTAATTAAAATTTTCCTTATTACCTTCCATGTAAAAAGTTATTAAAAACGAATCACTTTACATCATGAGGCAGTAGTCCTCTGTATACGCGTGTGCTGATATCGGGTCTCCAAAAAATTTGAAAGTAAAAAAAAGGTGTATATGTAATAATGAATATAAATATATAATTATATTATAAATATCCTATATATAATTTATTTAAATCATTATACCCAACTTTTAGATGTGTTAATGGAAAAATTAATGACATCGGTTCATAATGTGTTCATCTTCCGTACACATGAATGATGATTTTCTAACCAATTTGATAGAAGTGGGGATGGTTGTTGGTAATTACATTAATATAATAACATATAAATATATTTAACATAGTATTGTTATTATATCATAATATTTTATTTATAATTGAATGAGGTGGTGCAGGATATAATATAAAAATGCTCGTTGAATAACATTACATCTTCTTCGGGTAACCTCCTTAGGTTTGAACAGAATCCATACAAGGATGAAATTATGAAACAAATGGCTTCTAGGATAATGGTATGGAATCTGTGAAGTCATTTTGTAAGTTATTGTATGAACCAGAAGGGTGTGAAGGTGATAATAATAGTGTACAGGGGTGGCCTTCCATAAGTGAGGTGAGTGGCTGGCTTGTAATTTTTAGAAAGAAAGTGTTCTCTAGTTATCTTCCTTCCAATAGGGTCCAAAATGAATTATTATTCATTATTATAAGTTATAGAATCAAAATATGGCCATAAAATTTATTTTTTATGTGTGTCAATCTCAATTTAAACCTTATCTTATTAGTATAGCCCCTTGGTAAATCAATTTTACATTAATTGTGCTGATTATTTTTTACTATTTTAACTATTCATTATGGTCAATGATTAACGTTAATTTATTATATAATATAAATTATGATGATTCCAAATATGTAATCCATTGTTTCAAATTATATTCATATAATTGGAAAATTTTAATTTTAAATTAATCTCGCTAGCGTGACGAGATAGTAGGATTTCAAAGATAATATGTTCAAAAGTTTAAAAATATTTTATATAAACATTCAACATGAAAATGATTAAAATGACCCAAATTAGATTAATATTTTTTTAATTGCACTAATTTCACTTTAATCCAAATTAAAAATATATTTTAACATTTTAGATAAAGTAAATGAAAAGGCAGATTCAATTTAAATTTTGTATTTTTATCTATTAATAAAAAAATAAACAATTTTCGAAAAATATGAAACATTCAGCTAAATATAATATTTATATTATTATTTCAAAAATTAATTTTATTTTTTAAAATATATTTTATATATTTTTCAATAATTAGGTTTGAAATATGTTCTCAAGGAGCGACAGAACCATCTTTTAGAAAAAATAATATTTTTTGGAAAACATTTCTTTTTATTTTGAATGAATAATATTATATTTATAATTAATAGATTAGAAAAATTTTCATAATTTATTTATTACTATTAATAACCACCAACATAATGGCCGGGTTAAAATTATATACTATATTATGGTTCATTTTGAATATGGGTTCTGTGTTCTACAAGCTATCGAGGAGATTATATTTATTTAAAAAAGAAATTTTCTTAATGTCTTAGGTGTTATATTTTCATCTAATATTGGTATTCTGTGTGATACATGCAATAAAAACGAATTCTTCTCCTTTTAAAATCTTGGGGTGTTACAACAATAACTTGAATTCTCAAATAAAATGTTTCAAAATCATGTTTTAATGTCATCTAATGATTTTTATGGTTTTAAAAAATCTCTCATAACTTAGTATGAGTAGTTAGTAAATTATCATTTTAAAAATACTTGATTAAGGATAATTTTACCCTACTTTTTTAATAATAAATATTATAATGTAGTTTTTAATTTGATGATTTATGTTTCTGAAATAACATTTTAACGTTCATGTGAATGTCTTTGTAAATAATCTTCATATTTGTTGAAATGGGAATTTATATGAGTTTAATGGGAGAACATATATTCATTATTTTTCTTCAATAATATAAACGATGAAATTGTATTTATCTTAATAAATATTTTTTTTATAAGGTGTTGGTTAAAATATTTTTTCATAGATTTACATAAAAGTTCAAATACTCCTATGATCTTGTCAGGATGAAGTAGTAAAATAAGTGGATGTTAGGATTTTTTGAGTTATGATTGGTATTTTATTATATTTAATTTATTCATTGTATTAGTTTTTTATTTTAGTTTACATGTCTTCAAGATTTAAAAGTACTCCTAAGGAAATAAAATTGAATGATGTTAAAATAGTGATTAAATATTTTAATGGATATTTAAATATTGAATACGAGAAAAACTAGGTATATATATGTAATATGATCCCCCATTCCAAATTATAATGTATTAATATACCCAAATCCCTCAAAATAGAAATGTAAATTTCGTAAGTGGTGACTAATAGGTCCATTACATTTGAGTTGAATGAGGGCATTGATACTTCCTAACCTCAGTCCCATTGAACCTGTCTCATTTCTACCAAGTCTTTTGGTAGTTAAAAATAAAAGAACAAAAAAAATTCTATGAAAATAGTTTGTAATTACCCACCTTGAGCAACATCATGTGAGTAGCATATTCAGATGATCCCATGTGTGCCTCTTCATATTACCTATGTTTTCAACTAGATGTGAGAGTTTGAATTCCATCATTGGGGAGACTATACCCTCAGTTTTGTGTTCTTAAACAATTAATAAAAATAAAATATACAACCTCATAGAACACAAGGTGGATGATATAATTTCAAATGTCACAAATTTTTTAGCATGTTTTGATTCGAAAATTTATTTAGTTTCATCTTTATTTTTATTCTCACAACCACCCTCATTTATGTTTTTAATGAATTTAATTTAATTTAATATTAGGATATTAAATATATGAATGGTTTTTTATTCTAGAAGAATATTCAGTCATTAACACCTAAGAGGATTTTTAATTTCTAAAATAATAAGTATCCTTTATGTGTTTCATATGTAGTTTAATAATATTGTTTATATACTATGTTTTTAGCAGAACATATGGTTTTTTACAGCATTTGGAATAAAAGTACGATTCAAAAACCCAATGTTTGGAAGAAAAACTACTATTGAGGAATATAAATATTGTTCATTGTCCCTACATTGTTAATGAACCATATACTATCAAACATAATTTTGTATTTTATTACTATAGAGAAAAACCCTTTGTTTGACTTGATCAAATGGGATGTTTTGAATTATGAATTATTTATGTGTTTTTACACTAGTTGCAATGGAATTAAATATATATTTATATATATTTAATGACCAATTCGAAGTCACTTATTTAATATATTATATAATTCCTATTTATAAGGGTTGTAATTACTTTCATTGAATATTTTGAATTCAAATAGTAAAAAATTATCATGAGATATTTCTGGAGATTTTTGACATTAAATAATTTGATTGTAATGATAAATAAAAATATGTTAGACTCTTAAAGACACATATATTCTTTTTCTGAAGACACATATGTTCTTCTTCAAAAGACACAAATGTTATTCTTATAAAGACACCAATGTTCTGCTTTTTAATTCACATACATCCTTATTCTGAAGACATAGATGTGCATTAGAAAATAAGAAGGTTTTATTTCCTCAAGAGTTACAATTTGGAGACATACATATTTTAATTCTTATGTGATTGATAGAATGATTGTTTCTCTACTATTTTTCATTATTAATATTTTATTATATTTCAAAAAAAATCAATTATTAGTGATAGATATTGAAGAGATATATATTTGATCACCTACAGGGTATTTTAACTATTTATTTCCAAATAAATCCTATTTAACATTGAAGAATATTTTTATACTACTATGTTTTATAGAGGGTCATATAAAACTATTGGTTTCAACTAAAACTGTGTGAAAATGTTTCTTCAATATCTACATTCTAATATATTATTTGTTTAATATTATTGGTTTCTAATACATAGTCATTGGTGGATTATCAGGTTCACATACTATGTTATGTATATTTTTATTCCTTGTAAAATACTAGAAGGACATGTACAGGCCTTGTTTTAAATTTTCAACACCCTTCACTCAGTTTTTGAAGTCCCCAATAAACGGACTAGTCAGATTAATTCATAAATCTTGTGGAGAGAGCATTAGTGGGGTGAACTATGGTATCATTGTTCCCTTATCCATTAATTAACATTCTGTTATTTTCATTATTTATTTTCCCCTAATTAACCATAATTAAGAGATCGGTAAATGATCACTTAATATCAATTGGGTACTTTAGTTTCTATCAGGGATTTAAATGAACATAATTCAACCCCTCCTCTTATATCTTCATATTTCCCATGCCGGCATAATAATTGGTATTAAATGTTGTGATTGGATACATTATTTATCTTTTTGAAAACATTTTCCTTTATTTATGATAACAACAACTAGCATCAGATGAAAATATTTGTTTGATATTTTTGGAAATCTATAAACATTATGTTGTTTTTATTAGATACCATCAATTGGTATTAGAGCTTTTTATTTAAGTTGTTATATTTATTTTGACTCTAAAGATGTAGATTTCAAGATATAAATGAGGATAATTCTCAATGTATGATCTTAGTGAAGGTATTTCAATAATTTATGCACCTTATTTTAATGGTGATAAATAATGAATATGGAAATCATCCATTATTTTTTAATGGAAAATTATGTAATAAGGTTTTTTTGAATTTAATAAAGCCTTATGAAATTTTTTAATATGGTCAATAAAAATGAAATGATGGTCTAGGGAATGATTATGATATTAATTCAAAAATAATGAATAATATTTTATCTGGATTAGGAACTAATGAATTTAATATATATTCTCATTAAGCTTCTATATATGCATTGTGGCACACAATTTCTGTTTCTTATAAAAGAATATAAATGTTAGATAACTAAAGTAAAATATTAAAAAATGGAAATTTTATACTTTTTGGATGCATGAATATGAGAGAATCACTCAGATGAATATAGAATTGAAATAAGTTGTCAATGATATTTCTACATTAGGAGTATAAATTTAGTAGTCAGATCAAGATTTAAAAGTTCTAAAAGTATTACCCTCGAAGTGGAATGGTATATCTATAAATATTCATCAATCCAAAATATTTAAAGAATTAAAAATAAAATAAATGTTTGGTACCATAATGATGTATGATGTTGAGATGAAAGTTGAAGTTAAAATTAAATTTCTATCAAAAAAGAATATGTTACACATAGAACTGTTGTGGACAAGTTGTCTAATTCATGTTTTTTGTTTTCATGAAAAGAATTATCATATCTTGCAGAATGATTTGCAAAATTGTAAAAAAGGAACATAAGTAAAAAAGGATATAGATATTATAAATATAAGGGGAAAGGTCACACAATGTCTAACTATCCTATTATTAATAATCGAAATAAATATAATTTTAACAGAAAAGGAAATAAATTCATGAAGAAATACTAAATTTATAATTCTTATTCATGTGATGAATCTATTACAACATCTAAAGTTGAGCGTGAAAAAAAATTATAATATTATATCTTGTAGCTCATACTAATGTGGTACACACTTCTAATTCTCAAATTTATGATTCATAAAATTTTTCTTATGATGAACTTGATTAATATAATTTTCAGATTCAAGAATAATTTTAATCTTTAAATAAGTGGCATGGAACACTTAGAAAATCTTATGATATTATTTCTATTTATAAATAATGTCAAATTAACCGATTTCAGATTTTGGATTTCAATGTTCTTGTATTTTGTATAAATTCTTTTACCAACTATTAGAAGAAGTTAATACTTTAAAACAAGCCTCCAACATGATTATTATTTGAGAAAACTATTGAAATTAAATTCTTGGTAAAAATAAATATAATTATAAAAGTAAACTCTGGATTGATGGTAATGGCAAAAAAATAATTTATATAGAAATTATTTTGTACATGGTTCAAAAAACAAGATTATATATACTATTAAGTGTTTTGACTATTGAATAAAAGGAAATTGTGAAAATTAATTCTTTTTTAAAAAACCTAAAATTTTTTATATCATGCATCATTATTATTTTAATTATTTTTCTATCTTTAATTATGGACACTCTACTCAAAACAAATAGATTTGGTTACCTAAGTTGTTAGTTTCTAACACTCTTGGACCGAAATATATATGGGTACCAAAAAGGAACTTGTATATAATATATTTCAGGTGTTCATCATTAGAATTCATATTTATATAATTTAGTGTCTACTTAAAAATCCTTTAAATTTATTTTTAATAAAAATTCATAATGTGGAACTATAAATCTAGTATAACATTTCAATATTCATATTCGATTTAAAATAATTAACAATCTAATATAAGAGGATATAAAGTGTTTATTATATTTATTCTTATGCTCTTAAAAATCTTCTCTCGCTATTATTTTATAACATGTTTTAATATGTTTAAATTTTTATTGCATTATACATACTCTTTAAAAGATTATTTAATTTGGAATTATGATTTGTAACATAATTTATAATTATTTAAATATGTGTAATATTTTTCTCATATATATTTCACTAAAAAACATCCTCTCAATTATGTATAATTTTTGGGGATTGTTTAGTAATTTAATATATTAGTTAAAAATAATATGAATAAAGATTGGTTTATTTAAATAATAAATTCTGTAATTAATTTAATCTTTAATTTTTTTAAAACATTATTTTGTTATTTATTTTTCATATATATTTTAATCATTTATGAAATGTTTTCTTGCAAAATATTTTTCTTACATAAAACTATCATTTAAAAGTTAAAATAAAAATGATTAATCAGTATATCATCTCGAGTATCCAAAATTTCAGCAAAAATCTATTATAATTAAATCCTTCTTCCTACTCATTTGAACCATAAAATATTATTCTCAAACCCTTTTCAAAAAAAATCTTCTTTATTTGAAATTCCAAACTAAAATACTTATTAGGAATCCACCATTATTACTATTAATAAACTTATAACATCAAGCTTAGAGAAAAGACTTTCTCAAATGATAAAGTGAGCTTGTTCTTTTTAGGATCTATTTAGAGAAATGTCGGTTTCCTTAGTTAAAATCTCATTATTAAAATATTGGGGAAATGATATATAAATTTTTTATTTTCAAGATACATAAGTTAAATCTTCTCAAATAGCTAATTAAGGAATAATTTATATAGAGTTTGTGTACATGTTTAATATATTGAATTTGAAATTAATAATTCTTCATGAAGATATTAAAATGTTTATAAAATCATATAAAGAGTCTAAAGAAATGTCATCTTTCAAAAATATTTTTTTATACATGTTAAAGGATGTATCATAATTACAAAAAATATCAATTTCTAAAGAATAATTTAATGATTTTAAAGTGTATATGATTAGTCAAATAGAGACAATTAGATGTGAATATGTAACTAAGTAATATCTTGATTATCTGAAAGATATTTTAGTGAAAATGTTCTCATATTTTTTTATGGTTGAAGGAGGTATAAATGTTCAAAATGGAATGAAATTTTAATCAAGATATCCAGATGTGTTGAGTAAGAAAGTCAAAAGTCTGGATAGTGAAAATGATCCATTTAACCCATCTCAAAATCCCTATTCTTCTTCACCTATGTAGTTTTTCCAAAATAAAAGCTAATTTTAGTTTATAAAATATGAATTTTATTCCTATCTCTTTTTGTTTAAGTATTATTGTTATATTTTTCTTCAAGGCTAAAAACCATTATAAAATATATTAATTTATTTTTTATGTCCAAAAAGTGGGATAAATTTATTAATAATTTTATTAAGAAATTTACAGGGGAAGATATAAATACCAACAAATTTATAGGAATAAATTTGATAAATATATATATGTAAAATAAATATGATAGAAATTTATTTGAAATTTTTTTAGGGAAAATGTTTATTTAAATTTATTACTTCTTATAATAGTAAAATTTTATTTCTGATTTTAGTTTATATAAATATTTATTATGGGTTTTTTGTCATCAAAATTGTTATATTGTTGACCATGTATCGATTCAACAAATTTTTTTAATTTATTTTTTGTTTTGATGTTCACAAACACCATCATTTATGTTCCTAATAAGGTTACAATAAGTTAATTTCAGGATATTAATTACTTGAATAGTTATTTTTATTATTGGATCATATTCAGTGTTAAACCCCTTCGAGGATATTTTATAATCAAAGAATAATTATTCTAGATTTTTTTCGTATGTAATTTGAAAAAACAATACATACCCTACATTTTAAGTGGAACATATGGTTTTCATACACTATATCTAGATTAAAATTATGGATCAGAAAACCTATTTTTGGAAGAAAACCTATATTTTCGGAATAAAAATCTTGTTCCTTATCCCTACTTTTGTAATCTACCATTCATTATCCATCGTACTTCTGGAGTTTATCTCTATACAGAAAAACCCTTCTTTTGACATAGTTAAATATGGATATTTGAATTATGGATTTTACAATGATCTAACTAGAATTTAATGACTTTTTAAATTTTTTTAAAGACCAATTCCAAAAATCATATTCAAAATATTAGATAGTTTCTTTTTCTAAGGTAAGATATGAATTTATTTAAACAATTTTAATGAAAATATTCATGATTTATCATGTTCTATTTTTTAAGCTGTTTGACCTATATGAATTTGACCATCTTGATAAAGACTAAGATTTTCAACTTCTAAAGGTACATATGTATTTCTTCTTAAGACATAGATTTTATTATTCTAAATACATTTATATTCTACTTTTTAATACATAAATATGTGTTTGAAAATAACAATTTTCTATTGCTTCTGGAGCTACAATTTGGATTCATTCATGACTTGATTCTTATCTTGTTGATCAGCTCTCTATTGATGATGTTATAGTTAACTATTAGTCAACTTATACACTTCAAAGAATAACATATTAGAGATGCACTTTAGAGACACATATTTTTTATCATCAACTTGATATTTTATCTATTACAATGTAAAGAAATAATTTTTAAAATTAAAAAATATTTTTTTAGTTGTGTTTTATTGAAAATTATGTACAACAATCATTTTCTACTAAAACATTGTACCATATATGTTTCAAAATCTATATTCTAATATATATATATATTTAAGAGTACTAGAAACTAGTAATCAATAATTTGTAAAGATTCAACTTCTCAAACTAACCTATGAATATTTTGATTCT
The DNA here is from genome assembly GCA_963277665.1 of Viscum album. Classification (NCBI taxonomy): domain Eukaryota; kingdom Viridiplantae; phylum Streptophyta; class Magnoliopsida; order Santalales; family Viscaceae; genus Viscum; species Viscum album. The sequence continues at coordinate 1,275,532,923 of OY728126.1, read as the reverse complement.
TTGTAAAAGAAGTAAAAAGACCTAAAAATAATTTTTGTAAGGATCCAATTCCATTAACTCATTCGTAAAAGTACTCTAGAAGAGTAATTTCTAGTGAAAATCCCTATACTTGTTGATAGTGCTTTGGTGGAGTGGACTATGTGATCTTTATGTCGTGAAACACTATTCATACATATGTTATTTTCTACTATTATTTTCAACTACTTACTCTTCTCTAAGGGAGACAAAATAATAACTTTAATCTCAAGAGGAAAATTTAGTTTATCTCATGTTTTTAAAATAACACTAATAACACCCCCTGGTGCCTTCTTATTTACCATGACGACCCAACAAAAATTTCATAAAACATATAAATTTATGTTCTCCCAAGGTTTTAATAAAAACCAAGGTATAAATGAAATTGGAAAATGAGTAAATAAAACTATCTTATCCACTGTTGTGAATCTTGGTACTAGCCCAATCTCCATCCTCCTCAATACATCTATCTAAAAATGCCCTCTTTCACATTCCTAGATCCCTATTCAATAAGTCTGTATATGCATCGGAATTCACATAATGGTATTACGTACTGAACCCCAATAGAAAACAACCAAGGCATACTCAACTAAATGTGCACATGTATAAAATGTGAATTCTATGGTTATAATAAATATGAATGAAGATATAACAATCATATACCAATAACATATTAATTAAAAATACACCATGATCCCCAGCCATACCTACTTCCTCTCTATGTTATAAGGATGGTCAAGAAGTTAGAAATATCCAAGAATAAGACACAATATTGGAGATCTGTCACTAGGTATCATCAATGCATTGGATGATCATGCTACTCAGTATCCACAAGTAATCATGTTTTGTGATGCTCTTTAATATCCTCAAGGCATCCAATTCAATCTAGGACAAAAGTTTTTCATGGTCATCCCCTGCAAAGGGGTCTATTGTCTCTATTGTCACACATCATGTGCACTCCCACTCTAAGGGTTAATCATACCATGACCATAACTTATCACTAATACTAACAACAGCCTCAAATAAAATGTTAAAAGTCTTAATAAAATATATTATGATAATAAAATCCAAGTACATCATAATAACTATATTTTTAAAACCATAAGAAATTTTGATAAACATCAATCGTGGTATTAAGTTTCTCTAACAATACTCATGGAAACAAGGATCATATGTGGGTATTATATAAATGCATGCACCCACAATAAATCACCATCAATAAAGATAAATAAAAAATCTAACACATCATCAACTAAGGAAATAAGATTATACAGTGTCTTAAAAAGTTAATGATGTTCATACCTCAAGGCCGTTGATGAAGAACATTAAATTTCATTGAGGATCAAGGACTAACCATGTGGTGAACCTATAGATGATGGGATAAAAAATCATGGAATTCCTAAATCATGATTTTTTTTATAACTAAAAATAATATTTATGGATACTCAAGAAGATTTCATGTTAATAATTTTAATCCACAATGATAAACCTTAAGGTTTCTATCAGTAACACAAAATCTAAGGTATATCAAATGATGGGTTGTGAATTCACTAGATCCATTGTAAATTTTAGAATGGATCATTAATTCCATATAATTATTTAATAGATACAAAGTTATATCCATTAATCATCGGTACATCATCAATCAATCAATGTAAAAGATAATCAAGATGAGATTCAAGTAGTAAAATATATCAATAAGATCATTCTAACGAAACATACCCAAAAATTTCCATTGTTATTGATAATTATATCTATGGACAAGGTTTTTTTCATTGGGATGTTGAATACTCTTTCAATATACCATGTATTCATAAATATATTAAGCACATATCATCAGTTCACCATCATGAAGTTCATTTTAAATATGATTCATAAAATATACTTGTTGAACATTTGTTGATGATGGTAAAACATGATTTGATCAAGAAAAAAATTCAAATCACTAGATCCATCACTGATCTATGAAGAAAGGGACAATTCATCATCGAATAATTGTATAAACCTTATATCCATAACAGATCCATGATCATTTATCAAGAAATAATAATAATTTTCCATATATCTAAATAAAACTAAATAATTAAGCATTTTCATATTATTTTAATGAAGGAGATCCAAGGGGAGATTATTGGGTGAAAAAATAATCAAGAGGGGAGCTTTATAAATTTTTATAATATCTTAGATAAAATTAGTATAAAATTCAGTGAAAAGCCATGTGTAATTTAAATTCATAGGGTGAATTTAATGCACCACAAAACTAGTAGCATCGAAGGCCCAGTGTGCCTCAACGGCAAGCTGGTGGAACCACTGAATGGATAATTGGGTCTATTATAGCCAACAGCCTTATTGGAACCCCATGGGGTACTTGGTGGGTTCCATTAAATATCTAATGGTTTATTTCAAAGCACCCCATGGCCAATCCTCATTCCATCATTCAAACCATGAATTCCTAGACCGTTTCCCCTAAAACCCAACATCCTTAACTCAAATATTCGTGATGAAACATAATAGGAAGGGAAAACTTAATAAACATAAAATTTTCATTCAAAAAACAAATGTGAGGTTTTTAAAATTTTAATTATTATTCTTATTCATGTTATGGTTTTATCATGGAAAAGGATTTGGTGAATATTTTTATAATGGATTCATTAAATCAATTTAGAGAATATCTATATACTTCCTTGTATGAATCTTCTTCTCATCCCTCCATTGATGTATTTTATATTGATATTATAGTCATAATTATAATCATAAAAAGATTTTTTAATTATATAAAAAGCATAAATCTAAACATAAAGAGGTTCTTACTTAAAATAAAAATATAACTAAATAATATTTAAATTGTAATGAAGTGAATATTGTGGAATTAAAATATTACTTTGAATCTTATCAAGTTGATTTAAATAAAAACATCGCATGATGAAAATTAAAAAAACAATAAATACAAATTAACATTGATGTTATGTCTAAGAATAACATTGATAAATAATTTAAATTTATTATTTTTCTGAAAGATAATGAAAAACATAAAAGTGAAATTGAATGTTTAAAAATAGATCTATGAAGATTTGATCATGTGAGGGAAAATTATGATAAAAATGATAAAGAAAAATAAATTAAACAAAATTAATAATGATCTTATATATAATTAAAATTTAACTATAATGTAAAACAAATACATTTTAAAATTTTCAAATCAAAATACATCAATTTTATATGTTTCAAATTCCACATAAAGGATCGTTATGAATTTGGGTGTTTCTAAATATTTCATAAATATCTTAGACATAATAAATCCATTTATTTATAAATTTTTATCTTCTATATTATCAGTAAATAAGTGTCTGAATTTATTTTTTGTTCCAAAAAAACATATAATAATTCCATATGACTCAAACTTTCATTGGCAAAAAAAATTTCTTGAATATTTTATTGTTGGAAATGTATATTTGAAGTATTAAAAATGATATATTGTATATGGAAAGTGAATGATAATGAAAAATGACTAGTGATTTATAAAATTTTTATATTTGAATATATTTTATGGTTTAATTTTTCATTTTGTTATAATTCTAATTGAACGGTCAATTATTTTGGGGAAGATGGAATATCAAATTCTATATTTATTTTAAAATTATTATTTGTTGAAGGTTTCAAGAATAATTTTATAATCATTTCTGAACTATGTGTTGATGGAATTATTGTTAAATTTCAAAATGGTATATTTATTGTTTTAAGGATGAATCCATCTTACTATAAAAAGGGAAAAATTTATTTAAATAATTTTATTTAATTAAATGATCAAAATTTTATAAGGTCAGATGAAATTTTGGTGCTTAGAATATTAGGCCATGATAATTTCATGCTTATGCACAACTTTTCCAAGAACAAATAAAATCCCATCCTTTTTAGACATGTATCAATATTGATTATAGGTAATAGTTTTCCTTTTGTTTAGTACATTTTGTTTGGGTTTTACCATGGTGTAAATTTGTTAGAAAATTATGAATTTTGGAAGAAGTTTGTGTAGTGAACGGTTGGCACACGGTTTCCCCGAACTGTGCCATGTTTCCCAAAAAACCATACAAACCTAGATAGAGAAGGATTTAATGATTGACATCCTATTTTTAAAAATATGAACCCTAAAATAGGAAACCACGCACCCCCTAGAAAAGTGACATGGTTAAGGTACAATGTTAGGGTAAACTGTGTTCCCTTGCCTAGAAAACTGTGCACACAGTTTCAATTAGTCCAAAATTTAGATTTCGTATTTATAAACCCCTTATTTTAACACCTATTCAACCCCAACTCTCCCGAGACCAAATTATATCAATTTTGGAGGTTCCCTGATACATTCTAAGCTATCCCTACTTCCGTTCTTGGTGTATCAAAGGGTGGATTGAATATATGTGCTCCACCAGTTAAGAGGATCAAATCATGTGGGGTTTTCTTCTTCTCCCTCGTACCTCATTCATCTTTTATAACGAAGATATCCCCTATCATGTTAGATCTAGATCCATGATTTTACAATATCAATATATAATTGAGGAATCTTGATGTTTCAATCTTGAATTAGGGTTTCAAATCCAAATCTCCTTCTTTGTCGTTATTTTTTTAAAATTGGGGTTTTATATTGGCAAGCATTTGTCGTAATTCTTGAGGATGGTGGTCTATAATTCAAATCAAAAAGTAATTATTTTGATTATTTGTATGAAAATGTATAATTTCTAGAGTTTTTAGAAATTTAATTTCCTAAATAAATTAAGTAATTAAGAAATAATTATATTTGGGGATAATTAATTGTTGAGTTAATTATTAGAAAATTGAATTTTAGATTTTTATAATTAATTATTGAGATAATTGTGTAGATATTGAGTTGTTTGAATTGAGATAATTAGTTTATTTATTAATTATGGAGATATTGAGTTATTTCAATTTAGATAATTAATTTTGGAATTAATTATAGAGATATTCAATTATTTAACTGACATAATTAATTAATTAATTAATTGGGTTTTTGAATTGATTGAGATGAATCAATAAATTGATGAATTATTTGGGATTATTGAATTGATTGAGTTGGAATCATTAATTGATTAATTAATTAATAGAATTATTGTGACTATTTAATTATCGAATAAAATAATGGGATCGATGGGATTAATTAATTAATTAATTAATTAATGTGAGTAATGTGATTATTTAATTGTTGAATTAAATAATGGGACTCATGGGATTAATTAATTGATGAAATAATTAATGCGAGTAATGTGATTATTTATTTATTGACTTAAATAATGGGATTGATGAGATTAATTAAGTTATGAGATTAATTAAATGATGAATTAATTAATGTGAGTAATGTGATTATTTACTTGTTTAATTAAATAATGTATTTGATTGTAATAATTAATTAATGATGTAATTAATGGTAGTAATGTGATTATTTTATTTTTGAATTAAATAATGACATTAATGGGAATAATTTATTTATAAATTAATTAATTGACATAATTTGATTAATTAATAGTGATTTTAATTAATAAAGTTAACATGAACAATTAATTGGTGAATTACTTTAATGGATTGAATGTTATTAATTAATTGGGGAATTTAATAATTGAAATTATTTGGATTAATTAATTGATGAATTAATTAATGTGTATTTCTGTGTTGATGTAATTGAATTAGTTAGATTAATTAATTGGTAAATTAATTAATGGGGATTACTATGTTGACTCAATTGAATGATTTGGAATAATTAATTGTAGAATTAATTAATGGGGATTATTTTGTTAATACAACTGAAAGAGTTAGATTAATTAATTTTTTAATTAATTAATTCGGATTATTTTGTTAATGTAATTGAATGAGTTAAATTAATTAATAGGGGAATTAATTAGTGTCGATTTTTATGTTAATGTGATTTAATGGGTTATATTAATTAATTAGTGAATTAATTAATGGGAATTGTTGAGTTAATGTAATTGAATGAATTGGATTAATTAATTTGTGGATTAATTAATATGGATCGTTTGTATATTTAATTGACAAAATTGGATAATTAAATTATGGAATTAATTATGAGATAATGAGACTGTTAATTTGATTAATTAATTGTCGAATTAATTATGGATTATTGAGCTTGTTAATATTGATTTATTATTTAGTGAATTTTTAAATGGGATAGATTCTTAATTAATTAGGAAATTAAGAAAGTAAATGGAGATAATTAATTAATTATTGAATTAATTAATATTGTTTATGTGATTAGTTAATTATTGAATTTACTAGAGAAATTTATGGGATTAATTAATTATTGAATTACATAATATTATTGATGTGATTAGAAAATTTTTTATTTAATTAGAGTAATTGATGTGCTTAAATATTTGTTGAATTAATTAATATTAAATATGTGATCAGTTAATTATTTAATTAACTAGAGGCATTGATGTTATTAATTAATATTATTTATGTGATTAGTTAATTTTTGAATTAACTAGAGGAAATGATGTGATTAATTAAATTTTGAACTAATTAATGTTATTGATGAGATTATATAATTGTTGAATTAACTAGAGGAATTGATGTGATTAATTAATTTTTGGATTAATTAATGTTATTGATGTGATTATTTAATTTTTTCGTTAGGTAATAGAACTTTTGAGTTTTATAAAATTATTCAGAATGAAATTTATGTGGATATTTAATTATTGAATTAATTTGGGTTTGTTGAATGGTAAAATGGTCATTTGAATGTGAATTAAATAATGGGAACATGGTCACTTCAGTGTGTGAAGTGTGAATGGTAACATGGTCATTCAAGTGTGAATTAATGATTTGGAAAATGGTCATTCTAATGTATGTTGTATTAATTATAACATGGTCATTCTAGTATGAATTAAATAATGGAAACATGGTCAATCTATTTTGTGTAGTACGAGTGGTAACTTGTTCATTCAAGTATGAATTAAAGAATGGAAATAATGAAATTCCGAGATATGACCTCACTTGGGAATATATTATGCTCTCTCATGATCCGATGTAATTATAGAGATATGATATTACATGGAAATAATTCGGGCTCTGGCATGAAACGAAGTAGGTATTGAGATATCATATCACCTGGAAAACATTGTTCTCTAACATGAGTCGAAGTATGTATTGAAGCACATGTGTCCTCCGTAACCTGAGAGATAATGTGGTTACGTAATGGATAAATGGTATTGTGATAAATATTTACATATGAATTGTACTTATTTCTTTATACAATTGGGTACATTGTTTTTGAGTGGATATTTCATTAAAAACCATTGCTTGTGGCCTACTGAGTTGTACTCACACCCTACTCAGTCGTCCTGATCGATACCCAGATAGATTACATGACTGGAGGATAGATTAAGGGAAAAGAAACCATGTTGGATAGACAATTTGGGGGTGGATCATTAATGAGGGAACCAGACGTGGTTCAGGACCTACCTGTGAATATTCAATGCCTTTATTTTTGTATCATTTCATATTATTGGAATGTACTTTAGAATGAAATGTTTTCTACTTTAGTTGGATATATTATTTTTCGATTCTAGTTATCATTAGGTATTTGATTATTTATGGTTATATGTTATTCATATTTTGCCTATTTATTTTTGATTGTGTATTAATTTCAAAAAATCAGGTATAGTATCCCTTTGATCGACTTTTTATACCCTCATTACATGTCCATAGCCTCTGGCATTTGGGGAGGCTCAAATGACGTCATGTGACTGACCATTCCAGTTCACTAGTGTGTAGCACCCAGTTTGGAACGTTACAAAGTGCTATCAGAGCTAATTTTTCTTTTATTTTTTATTTTTTATTACTATTTGATAATGATAGACACTATACTAGGAAATGTTGGGCCTTGGTTATGGGCTCCTATTTGTGAGTAGCAAACCCATGTACGGGAGAGAACCCAAGTGCCCAAGGTGGGATTATTATTATTTCTATATGTTGTTGCAGTTGAATATTTTTTCACCTTGGGTGATGTACTTTCTATGTGATGTGATTATAGATGAAAATTTTTGTTAAGATTTGACTGGTGGTCTATTAAGACCTAATAAATTTGGAAGTATGCATCATTCTAGGCACTCAAGATTATTGTAACATGCATCATTTATAGGAACACATAGGAAAACAAGTTATGGGTATGGTGTTGGACATAAACTGTTGTCACATGTTTGTAAAATTGAATTGAAAAAGGATTCTAATGTGTAAAGGAAAAATATTGAAATATAATGAAATATGAGAATAAATGGGTGTCTAATGAGAAACTTGATAAATGAAAATGATATTTTTCTTGCCTAACTATTACATAGTTATAATATTGTAAAGGTTAGAGATAGTGCCTCACTTTTGACTGTATGGTGAGAAAAACTGGAAAAGACTTATTTTTGTTTTGTGTAAATCCCTATTATTAAATTTTTTAAGGATGTGAAATGATGATCATTTAATCTGTTTATTTGGACCTAGATGTGGGTGGTTTGTGTAGTGATAATGGCCTAGTTTGAGAACTCAGTTGTAGGTAGTGTGACAAATCGTCTAGTTTTTTATTACCGTGCTGAGATTTTTTTTGGGCAGTGAAGCCCGAGACATTCAAAAGATTAAGTTTTTTCCCTAGTGGGAGGTAAATTCAGTTTTAAGAATTTTTATGGTATTCACCAACAAATTCATAGCGTACTTTTAATTATTGATGATCATGTCCCATAGCTTGAAATCATCTGTACTTGCTGTGAAATATCTAGAATTACTCCTAGATACCTGGATACATTTTGGTAAGATATGGATCCTTTAATAGGTTGAACTGATGATGAAATATATGTGGATATTGATGGTGTGAGGTAAGAGATTAATAGTTTATAAATGATAAAACTATAAAGAGGAGGTTTAAGTTCCGTAAGAAAAGGACTGGTGGGCCTTGGAGGTAGTGGATGTACATCTATTCCAGGTCTTTTTTTATGGTAAGAATAATTTACAATGTCGTATTGTGGTATAGAAATTTTTGGGAATACTGAGCTGGGAAACGTGCTAGGTATGTTGTGGAAGTTTAGCTTGAGACTGATTCATCCTTTGAGGAGCACCTGATACATGTGTTATATTGCAGTGAGAAAGTGTTACGGGGAAAGACTGTGACAATAGTTCATGTATTGTGGAAACATGACCATGTTAAAGAGGAAACATGGGAGAGAAAGAGTGGATAAAATGAGGGCTCAGTGACCCAATATTTTTGACACATAATTTTAGAGATACTTGGTAGTACATCTCGAATAATAGATGTTATAAGGTGGATAGATTATAAAACTTAATTCTTTTCTAGTGATATCACAGGCTTGTTTATAGGTACACTTTTTCTTTTTGTTGAGTAAATTTTTTTTGGGTTTTAAATTGGGGTGTGTTTGGAAAAAAAATTAAGAATTATGGGGGAAGTTTGGAGAGTGCACGGTTGGTGCACTGTTTCCCCAGACCATGCACCCTAGCCGAACAAATCAGGAAACCCTGTATAGGGATAGATTTTAGGGTTGGAGCACAGTTTTACAAACTATGTACCATAAAAGGAGACATTATGCACCCCCCAACCCTATAAGAGGTACACAGTTAAGGAAAACTGATATGGGAAACCGTGTTCCCACTCATAACAAACCATGCACACAATTTTACTTAATTCTGAAATTAGATTTTAATTTCTGAAACCCACTTTTTTAAACCATATTCAACCATAACTCACCCCAAATCAAATAATATCAATTTTTAGTTCCCTCGGTCAATTTCTAGTCCCTCTGACCATTTTTCATAGTGAATCGATGGAAGGATTGAACATATTCCCTCTACCGAGAAAGAGGATCAAATCTCGAGTGGTTTCCTTCTTCTATCAAATTTATCGCTCATATTTTAGAGGGAAGATATTTCATTTTTTGATGGATCTAGTTCTCATATTTTTTTTATCTTGATCTATAATTTAGGGAACCTTATTGTTCTATCGTCAATTAGGGTTCTATATCTAGATCTCGTTCTGCGTCATTATTCCACTGAAATTGGGTTTTTTTGTCGGTGAGTGCTCATCACCAGGTAGGTGGTTTATAATTAAAATCCCAAAATATTTATTACAATTACATATATGTGATTATATAATTTCTAGCTTTTTTTAGAGATTTAAATTCCTAAAATAATTAACAAATTTAGAAATTTAGTTAGTTAAAAAAATTTGGGATATTAGGATAATTAATTATTATGTAAATTATCATAGTATTGAATTGTTGATTTTTTATAATTAAACTTTTTTTAAATTAATTATAGATATATTGTGTTTTTTAATTAAGATAATTAATTATTGAATTAATTATAGAGATATTGAGTTTTTTTAATTGAGATAATTAATTATATAATTAATTAAAGAGATATTCATTTGTTGAATTGGGAAAACTAATTAATGAATTAATTGGGGTTATCGAATTGATTGAGATAAAACAATCAATTGATAAATTAATTTGGGTAATTGAATTGATTGGGATAGTATTATTAATAAATAATTAGTTATAGGGATTTCTATGATAGGGGATTTGATTAATTAATTTATGACTTAATTAATGGAAGGAAAGTGATTAATTAATTGTTGAATTAAATAATGTCATTGATGAGATTAATTAATCGGTGAATTAATTACTATGAGTAATGGGATTTTTAATTGTTGAATTATATAATGGGATTAATGGGATTAGTTAATTGATGAGTTAATTAATGTGAGTAAATTGATTATTTAATTAAAGAGTTAAATGTTGGGATTGATGGGGTTAATTGATAGATAAAATAACCAATGTGAGTAATGTTATTTTTTAATGGTTGAATTAACAAATGGGATTGATTAGATTAATTAATTGATTAATTAATTAATGTGATTAAACTGGTTATTAAATTGTTGAATTAAACAATTAGATTGATGAAATTAATTAATTTATGAATGAAATAATTGTAGTAATGTGAAAAATTAATGGTGAAATTAATTAATGGGTTTTATAAGAATAATTAATTATTGAATTTGTTAAAGGGATTGAATGTTATTAATTAATTTTGGAATTAATTAATTGAAAATATTTGGATTAATTAATTGGTAAATTAATTAATTTGTATTTTTGGGCTGACACAATTGACTGAGTTAGATTAATTAACTGGAAAAATAATTAATTGAGATTGATGCGTTAATGTAGTTGAATGTTTTAGATTAATTAATTGATGAATTAATTAATAGAGATTGTTTAATTAATGAAATTTAATTAATTAGAGTAATTCATTAAAAAATTAATTATTGGGGATAATTATGTTAATTCTATTTAATGGTTAAGATTAATTAATTATTGAATTAATTAATGGGGATTGTCTTGTTAATAAAATCGAATGAATTGGATTAATTAATTAGTGAATTATATAATGTTGATTTTTGGGATATTGAATTATGATAATTGGATAATTAATGTGTTTAATTAATTATGAGTTTTTGATATTGTTAATTTTGAAAATTAGTTATTGAATTAATTTTGAGATATTGATCTTTTGTAAATCGATTTATTAATTGGAGAATTAATTAATGGGATAAATATGCTTAATTAATTGGGGAATTAATTAAGTTCATGGGGTTGTTTAATTAATTATTGATATAATTAATATTATTGGTATGGTTAGTTATTTTTTTAATATACTTGAGGTATATATGTGAATAATTAATTGTTTAATTAATTATTAATATTTATGTGATTAGTTAATTATTCAATTGATTAGAGGAATTGATGTTATTAATTAATTTTTGAATAAATTAATATTATTAATGTGATTATTTAATTATTTAACTAACTACAGGAATTGATGTGATTTATTAATTGTGAAATTAATTATTATTATCGATGTGATTAGATAATTGTCTAATTAACTAGAGGTATTGATGTGATTAATTAAATTTTTAATTTATAAAATTTATTGATGTGATTATTTAATTATTTAACTAACTATAGAAATTTATGTGATTAATTAATTGTTTATTTTTTGATGTTATTTATGGGATTAGTTAATTATTAAATTAACTAAAGAAATTGTTGATATTAACTAATTTTTGAATTTGGAAAGCAATTTATGTGGATAATTAATTTTTGAATTAATTATTTGTAGATGAATGTTAACATGGTCATTTGAATGTGAGATAAATTATGGGAGCATGGTAATTATAATGTATGATGTGTGAATGATAGCATGGTCATTCAAGTGTGAATTAAAGAATGGGAACAAGATCACTAAATTTAGTGATATATGAATGGTAACATGGTCATTAATGTATGAATTAATGAATAGGAACATGGTCATTATTTTTTCTATAGTTCGAATGGTAACCTAGTTATTCAAGTATTAATTAAAGAATGTTAATAATGGAATTTCGAGATATGACCTCACATGGGAATACTTCGGGCTCCAGGATGAGTCAAAGCAGGTATTGAGATATGATATTAACTAGAAATACTTTGGGCTCTCGCATGAGACAAAGCATGTATTGAGATATCATATATCATAGAATACTTTGGGCTTTGGAAGGAGTCAAAGAAGGTATTGAGGGATGGGTTTCCTCAGGAACATGGGAGTTCAATTGTTTTAAGTAAACAACATATGATAACATGATAACTATTTAATTATGCATTGTACTTATTTATTTTTAAGTCTATAAGCACTTTTATTTACGGGATATTTTTTTAGACATTGTTAGTGGTTTCTTACAACATTGTACTCACACCCTACTCAGGTTGCTTGATCGATACCCAAATAAATTAAATGATCAAAGGAAATGTTAAGGGAAAAGTCCTCAGGTTGGATAGCTACTTTCGGGATGGAGAATGGATGATAAAATCAAACTAGGTTTGGCACCCACCTGGGAGTCATCCGTGTCTTTATTTTTAGTTTCATTTTAGACACATGATAGGTACTTTAAAATGGCATGTTTTCTGCTTCATTTGAATATTTTATTTTCTTATTTTGATTATCAAGAGATATTAAAATGTTTGTGGTTATATGTTATTCTGTGGTTTTTGTTTCTTCTTCTAGTGTATTACTCTGATTAAAGATAGTACAGTTTCCCCACGATTGACTGATTTGGCCCTCACTGCTATTCAGAAGCCTCTAGAGTACGAGGAGATGCGCTTGAGGTCACCTGACAAACCATATTGTAGGAACGATGTATGGAACCTGCGTTGGGATGTTATGAGACCAATATATTCTGTAGAAACAAAAACCTAAAGAGGATATCACCTATGTTTTCAACTTATGATTGAAATAAAAACATCACAAAAGATATTTAATATCCATCTAATAAGTAATTATTATAAGTAATTATCCACTTAAGCATTTAAATTTTTTTCTATTAAGACATCATAGTTTAGATGTAAAAAAATTGTTTTTAGATATAATATATTGTTTTACAATATTTGTATCTGTTAATTCAATATATTATATATCAAAAACATTGTCTAACTTTATTACTTGATGAAATGAATATAAAAAATTAAAATGTTACATAATTATATATATTAGAAATGACGGAGGTGTGGAGTTCCAAAATTTGAAGTTTACACATTTTATGATGAAAATAAATATTCCCATAATTTCTTAGATCCAATGACAACACAATAAGATGGTCTTATATATATGAAAAAAATAACACATCAATAAATATCCATAACCATGTTATATTAAAATAATTTAACAAAATTCTATTGGTATAGAGCTTTAAATTCTTCTTGTTATATCACAAAAAGGTTTCTTTAAATTTGTATACTGAAAAACTCTTTAAGATCATTGGAAGTGTTGAAAACCATAAATTAGATATTTTATAGACTTTGGTTTTAATGATTTCGTTCTTAATATAAAACGTGACTTGGTTAATTTTTATCCAAAAACTAATAATGGTATATTTTTAGGATATTCAAATGTAATCATGGCTTATAGGTATTATGATAAAATAACATCGTCAGCTAAAGAAACCATTCATCATATATATGATGAGTGTTCTTTAGAAGTGAAGATTTATTATTAAGATCAAATTGCAGAAAATTTTAGAGACATTAGTTCTTGAGATATTGAGATAAGTGGAAGTAATCCACCTCTTTAGGTATTCCATGGACACTTACCTTGTCAAATTGTTCCTAAGAGTTGGAAAACTCATAAATATCATCTTATTGAAGATATAATTTGACATGTTGAATTGGATTATTAAACTATGAAATCTAATATAAAATTTTGTTCTGATCATTTTTTAATTCAAAATTATTTTCAAACAATGTTATTGAATCTTTAAATGATTCAAATTAGATCTTATCCATAAAATTTGAGTTAAATAAATTTATTAGAAATAATTTTTTACACTAGTTAATAAATCTAGAAAGTTATATTTTATTGAAAATAAAAGGAATTTTAGAATCAATATTGATGAATATAGTCAAATTATTAAATATAAATATAGATTATTTACTCCAGAAAATTACCAAGAGGAAGGTACTATTTTTTAAAATTACTTTTCACCTATGGATCATTTATAATCAATTAGAATATTAATATATTATTAAAATTTTCATGGATTTAAATTATTTCAAAAGAATGTAAAAAAGTTTATTTCAAAAGGTATATCTCTATGGAGATGTTTAAAAAAATAAAACCATATTGATTCTTGAATTAAATGTTTCAAAATCATGTTTTAATGACATATAAATATTTATAAGGTTTATAACAAGATCTTCTATCTTGGTATGAGTGGTTATCATATTTTCATTTAAAAAATTCTTGATGATGGAAAAATGTGTCCTTATTTTTTTATTAAAAAATATTATAATGGTATTTTGATTATGAATATTTATGTACATGATATTATTTTTTCTATTCATGTGAATGTTTTTGTAATTAATTTTCATATTTTTTGACCAGTGAATTTTATATGAGTCTAATAGGAGAACATGGATACATACAATATCATTAAATTTTTCATATGTATATTGGTATTTTTCTTAATCAATCAATGTTTTTAAATATTTTTTGGAAAGATTTGATTTAGATTCAAGTAAAAGATAAAACATACTTATGAGTATATCATGTAAACATAATAAGGATTATACATAAAAATAATTTTTTTGTAATATTTAGTGAGTTTCTATTGGTAATTTATTATATTTAATGACATTGTGGCATGATTTTCTTTGTTGAGTTTCCATGTTTGTGATATTTCAATGTAATCCTAAAGAAATTAAATTAATGGATGTTAACGGTATTAGTAAATGTTTTAGAGGATATATAAATATTTTTTTACAGTTATCAACAGGTATGTATATGGAATTTGATCTTACATTTATAATGATGAAATATTAAGAGACCCAAATCCAATGAAATATTAACTATAATCTTCTTAATAGTAACTCAGAGGTCCCTTACACATGACTAGGATAGGAACATGGAATCTCCCCGACCTCAATCTCGTAAAACATATCACATTTCTACCATAAATCAAGTTAGTAAAAAGAAAATAATTTAAATATTTCAGTGATAACATTTTGTAATTATCCAACATGAACAATTGGGTCCAAGCTGTAGATTCAAATTACATCATGTGTGCCTCCCCATTTTCCAAAACGTTTCTAACAGTATCAAGGGTATGAACATCTTCAATGTGGAGACTGTAACCTTAGTTTCATGTTATTCAACAAATAATAATAAATAATAAATAGAAACTCTTATTACACAAGGTGGAAGAATATATTGTCATATGGAACACATGTCATACAACACATTAATATATGGGATCCCAAAGTTTAAATCCAAACCAGAGTATAAATGAAAACATAAAATAAATATATAATAATGTGGTATCCACTAGAGTACATCTTGGTACCCCTCCAATCTTCATGCTCCCCAAATCAACCATCTACCATAGGCCACTAATGCTTTCTTATTTCCTTATACATTAATTCTGCATATGAATTGAAATTCCTATAAAGGGATTGAGTAATTAAACCCAATAAGACACCACTAATTTATATTTTACCAAATGTGCACATTTATAACATGTTTATTCCATGTAAATAATAAATATAAACCAAAATATAACAATCACATAACTTTCACTCCTATTTTAAACAAGCCACATCATGCCCCGACTATACCTGATTTTTTCATATTTAAGAAGGATGTTCAGGAATATTGAAATAACCAAGAAATAGCCACATGGTCGGTGACATGTCACTCAACATCCTCATCGAATATAGTAGGAATGCTACTCGGTATCTACATGGAATTAGGTTATGAAACATTCAATGATATCATCCAAGATTCAAATTTGGTTTAGGTTATATGGTTATAATGCTACTACCTTTTGAAGGGGTCCACCATCATTATCTTTATACATCATGTTCACTCCCCCTCTATGGTTTTATCATACCATGATGTTCAATTGTTTTGAATACCAAGACAAAACTCCAATGGAATGGCAACACACATAAAATGTAGAGAATAAAAATAAATCCTACCATACCATCATAAGATAATTGTATACATGATATGACAATTTTTGTTCAACATTAAACATGGTAATAATAATTTATAGAAATACTCATTAAAAGAAGGATCATATAGGGGTATCATAGAAATTCAAGCACCCACAAGCAACCACCATCAATAAATATTAATAAAAATTCCCACACATCATGAACTAAATAAATATGTGTTTAAAAAGGCCTCAAAAGTTATGGAACTTCCTACCACAAGGTTATTGATAAATAATAGTAAATATCATCAATGATTGAGAACCTAACATGTCTTACACCAAAGGAGAACAAGATCAAACATATATGGATTCAAAACAAGGGCTCTAGTTATCAATAAAGATATTTAGAATGGATAATCAAGATTATTTAAATTCAAGAATGTTGTTCAAGAATTAATTACCATAATGTGTCTATCAATGGAACCAATGACATGGTATTTCTAAGGGAGGGTTAAAAATTCATTAGATCCATTATTGATTTTATAATGGATAATGAGTTCATTGTAATTGTAGAATAGATCCACAGTTATAGAAAATGATCATCATTCCATCATCAATACATCAAATAAAGAGAGAATAAATATGGGATTGAAGAAGGAGAAGGTATCATAATGATTGTTCTGAAGAAACTTACCAAGAAATGTTAATATTTTATTAATAATTAAATCTATGGTAAAGAATGTTTTTATTGGAACATAGAATCCTTAACCAATATACCAAGAATTATTTAATAGATTAAGGATATATGACCAATTCACCATCATGAATAGTTTTGGGAAGAAGAATCAGGAACACATACTCATTGAATGATTATTATTGATGATAGATCATGATTTGATCAAGAAACATTGATAATGATATAGATTAGTAACTAATCTAAAAATAAAGGTATAATTCATCATTTGATCATTTTATAATCCATAGATCTATTATTGATCCATGTTCATCTATCAAGAAGGAATAATCAAATGGAATATTTCAAAAGAAAACTCACTAATTAAGCATTTTCATATTATTCTATTAAATTAGAGAAAATGAGAGATTAATGATGGGACCATGAATAATGATGGTTGATCTCAAATTTAGTATAATACCCTAGGGTTTATATTTAGTATAAATTTAAGTGGAACCCATGTGCAATTAAATGAAATGGGATACATTTAATGTGCCCTATGCAGAGAACATTGTTTACCTGGTGGGCCACACTAGTGTGATAATCACACCACTATCTAGGGTATGCTATATAAAAAAATTATGAAACCTCACAGGAAACCTGGTGGCTTTTATCAGCTAGACAGTGGCTTTTCCAGCCACTCCAAGTCCAATCCTCATAACATTATTCCACCATTCGGTTCTGGGACCCTTTACACTAGAAATGGCCTCATCAAATCACATATAAAAGAAGAAAAAATAGAGGAAAGGATAATTTCATAAAATTAAAAATCTAATACAACCAAAACAAGTGAGGATTTTATAATTTTAAAGAGGATTATGATTCAATTATTTTTTAAAGTTCTAGAATGGATTTGTTGAATCTTTTCATAAAGAATTTATTCAAACATGTAATATAATATGGTTGTACTTCCTCATATGAATATAATTCTCATCCCACTATTGATGAATTATATAAATAGATTGATCATCTTAAATATAAAATTAACAATATTATTGGATTTTATAAAGAAACATAATGGTAAATAAAATTATTCTATTACATAAAATTAAAATATAAAGAAATATTATTTAGATTTTAATGATGTTAATTATTTGGAATTAAAATGCGATTTAGAATCTTCACTTATAGATTTAAATACTGGTATCATTGAACTAAAAACTTCTTGTGATGAAAATTAAATATTAAAGAATTAAAAATAGAGAAATATTGATTACATGTCTTAGAACAATGGGGATGAAGAAAATGAATTTACTAGAGCTCTATTAGAGAATGAAAAACATCAAAGTGAAATTGAGTGTTTTAAAACAGATCTTTGTAGATTTTATCATGATAAAAGTATGATAAAATGGTGAGTAAAAATAAATTAAATGAAACAAATAAATTTATTAGATATGATGATATTTAACCTATGATTTTCTATACTTACATTATTAAAATTTAATATGGAAATACATCAATTGAAACATGTTTTATATGTCATTAAAATGATCATTATGAAAAGGGGTGTTTCCTGATATTTCCAAATTCTCATGTTTAGTGGCCCAAAAATCTAATCCTAGATTCCAAAGGAAAAAATAAAACATTCCTTTTTTACAAATATAATTACCCTAGATTCTAATACATAGATATTACATATTTTATAAAAATATTCATTATGTTAAAAAAATGCATGCCTAATGATCATAATTGTTTAGTGTCATTAGAGACTAGATTCACTATCTTCTTAATTCATGAACGATCTCCAATGTATCCCAAAAATATATTACCTTTATATAATTTTCATAGATATACCATACCTAAAACCTTTATTCATAACCTTGGGAAATGAAACATGAAAAATAGTGACATCATGTGATCTGTAATGGTGAATAATAGAAATATTTCAAAAAACATGAGAATAAGTGTATTGGAACATGAGAGTAACATTTTAAATCCCTACCCTACATATAAAATATCATAATATTAAGTCATGGAATAAATATTGGATGTTTTCAAGACATAAACCATAAAAAAATAAAATAACATGATTTATTAGTGCATAACATTGGAATAATATTTTGATTTTTTGCATACACACAAGTGAAGAAAATAATTTCCATAGTAGTCATGTCTCACATCCAAGGATACCATAATAGAATGGGTTCACTTCTCCAACCATCATAGTAGTCAAGGTTCACTCCCAAATCTATCATAGAAGAAAAATTACCTTAATGAATCATGTTCACTCACTATTACATTCTTTTATATCTCATGAAATACAAATCTTTACCTAATGAATTGGTGGGAGTTATAGGTCCCAGAAATATCATTATGAAAACTATATTTATTTATTATATAAGACCATAAAAAATTCATTATATCATTACACATGGAATTTAATGGGTTTCATTAACATTTCATCATATCATAACCTCTGTAAAAGAGATAAGTTTCATAATCATTTCAATATTTAATCATAGTGTAACTGGTGGATAAAATGAAGCAAGTTTCACACTAATTTTATCATGGTATAACCTGTGGAAGATAAACAGGTCTCATAAACATCTTTTCATCATAAACAGAAACCATTTAAAGAAAAATTAAGAATGGTAACCTAGGATCATAGCCCTGGTAATGAAAAAGTAACAGCAAAGGATATCATCTTAGATGGAAAATTATTTTAAAATATGAATCACTTGGAACCCATCTTGAGAAAGGTAAATTTTCATTGAAATTTATTTTTTAAAACTAAAAAAATTAAAATATTTTCAAAATAAATTTCTTTCAAAATAACATTAAAAATTTATAAACAAATGTTTAAAAATAATTTAAAAAGCTTCCTGGGGAAAATTTCCTTTTCTCTATAACAAAACATTTAAAAAAATAAAAAATTTCCAAAATAATTTTCTTTTAAAATAACCTTGAAATATTATAGATTAATACTTAAAAATATTAAAACTAATTTTTTTTAAAAAAATTCTTTTCCACTTTGAAAAAACCACTTTTGGAAACACTAAACCTTATCAAAATCTGATTCTTCAAAATTAACCTTGAATACATATAATTTAATCTTCAAAAAAATAATTTCAACAAAAGAGGGAAACTCCCCTCATTCCATGCACGTAAAATAAATATTCTTTTCACGTTTTCAATATAATCCCAACATGAATTGTTTGGAAAAGGACAAGAATATTACATTAAAAATATATTACAATTAAAACATGGGTAAAAATTTCCTTAATAAATAATTTTAATAATGTTAAAAACATTTTTTAATTTTTTTTTCAAAAACATGGATTTAGATGGAAAATTGGTTTTAGCCGAAGCGGGAAATAAAAAGGATTTTTCATAAAAATATTATTTTGAACACTTTAATACAAAAAAAAAAGAGTAAAATTAAGGGAAATTATATTATCTATAAATAATCATAGTAGAATAAAATAATTTCATTTCTTAAGATATGGATCGTTATATTTCATCATTGGAAACATAATCATGAGAAATCACAATAAACGGTGAGATTGTAACAAAAATCCCTCACCATTATGGAAACAATCAATCAAAAGAAACATAAATGAATAATGTTAAATGAAACTTATAATATCATAAGAATAAATAAATTAAATATATTATATTGAAACTTGGATGTATATAAACCACATAAAATAATATAGGAGCATAACATAACATATGTCTCAGAGAAGGAAAATTGAGACAAAAATCTATTAATGCTTTGGTAACTTTGGAACCATAAACCACATGAAACATATATCCCCAAATGGATTTATAAATCACCATAATTTTAATTATCATAATCCAAATATATATTAAGGGGAATTTTATACACCACATAAAAGAAATAGGTAGTGAATATAGCATGTGTCTTAGAGAAGAAAAAAGTGAGACTTGGTAACTTTGGAACCATAAACCACATGAAACATATATCCCCAAATGGATTTATAAATCACCATAATTTTAATGATAATAATCCTAATATATATTAAGGGGAATTTTATACATCACATAAAAGAAATAGGTAGTGAATATAGCATGTGTCTTAGAGAAGAATAAAGTGAGACTTGTATTCCTTACACCTTTATTAATATTTTGGATCATAAGACCCAATAAATAATAACATAAAATGAAAATTTTAATATCATTAAAATAATTTTATTCCTGATATAACATGTTAAATTGGAAATATATACATCACACAAAAAAACAAGTAGTGAATTTCCATATCTCTCTGAGAAATTAAACAGAGACTAGAAATCTCTTAACTTATTCCACGAATTCCTTCATACACTTTTGAAACTCTTTTATAATAAATATAATATTAGAATGAATCTATTATATAATAATAATTATATATATATCATATCATATATGATTCACTTATTACAAGTTATTTCCATCTTATTAACCACTCCATGTTAAAGTCGTTTCGGGAAATAAGTGCTTTGTGTTTCATGTCTATTTAGATTGTTTTCTTTTGTACTCTTAAATGGATAATAGTTCCATCATATCAATAATTGTAACCATGATACATATATAATGTATATTAATTATACATTTTTTTGTAAATCAATAAACTTTAGAGATAGAAAATGAAATACACGATTCATGGAGATGGTAGGTTGTTTGTAATCATGAACATTGTTTCCATTTTATCCAAGGGTTGAAAGAAATAATTTTAAATTATATCTTAAAAATAAAATATCATTTTTATATAATATATATATAATTTTTCCATTAAACCATTCCTTATTACATTCTTTTCTAATCATGTGTGAATCACATCACTTTATGATGTAGTTGTCTGTCGTACACATGAACGACATTATCGTATTACCATAGAATTAAAAGTAGAATGGAATGTGTGATATAATTATTCCAAAATAATAATAATATAATAAGTATCATATATAAACAATAATAACATAATTATATTTTACCGCGATAGGTGGTGATGGAAAACTAATAACATCGGTTCACGAGGTAGTAGTCCTCTATATACATGAATGATGATTTCGTGACACATTTCATAGAGGAGGAGAATTATTTTGTATATAACATTAACATGATAGTATATAATTATATGTAGTATAATTATATTATAATATAATAATGTTTTAATAACAATTTAATATGGTTTTGGATGAAGTAAAATTAAACTCTCGGTTAGGGTTGTAATCTATTCTTTGGAAAAACTTCTCTTAGATTACACCAAAAGGATTACTAGGTAGGATTTACGACCCAAATAATGATTCTAACATGGTATTAGGGATTTAAAGAAGTTATTTCATTATGTTTTATCTATAAAATTTCTTTTTAAAGTATGAAGTGGAGAGGATAGGGGGTTTCATTTTATAAGTGAGGTGTGTGGCATACTTGTAATGTTTTAAAAGAAAACGATGTACCAACTTTTTTTCACATTCCTAAAGGATGAAAAATGTGTTCTTATAAAACCTAGAATATAAAACTTCTGAATATTTTCATGTAATTGGTGTTTTAAACGTGTTGGATCACTTTTAAGCCTTATCATTTTAGTCTAACCCCCCCGGTAAACCCTTTTTTAAGTTCACAACGATAAATAATTTGTTTTTATTTTTACATTTCATTATAGTAAATAGTTAATTTTATCATATTAGAATATATAAATTATTCTTATTTTAAATATGTAATCCATTTCACTAAATTCCATTAACATTACTGGAAAATTTTAATTTAAAATTAATCATGCATCCTAGATGAGAATGCGGGTTTTCAAAGAAAAAATGTTCAAAATAATAAAAAAAATTCAATGAAAATTAAATTTGAAAATGATTTTAAGGAAAAAAATAAAATTTATAGATATATAATTGAAAAAATATTTCTTTTAAAACCATATTAAAATAATTAGAATGTTTTTAAAATATTGAAAATAAATAAAAATTCTAAATAAAAATAGGTATTGTTCACAATTCATTTGGAAATTTATCTTCTCAGAAAATTCATTAAACATCACCTTAACATAATTTTAATATAGTGATTTAATAATTGAATTTTAATTATTAAATTTTTTATAAAATTATCATATATTATTTTTAAAATAAGTACAAAAAGGGCGATAGAACTAATTTTAAGAAAAATATAGTTTTAATGTTTAAAATTGGATTTAGTCTTTTATTTTCTTGAAAAAACAAAAGGTAAATGGTAAATATTTGGTTTAATATATAAAAAATATTTAGAATTTTTTATTATTAAGGAAAAAAGAATTTTCAATCACAAAAACAGTCTTTCTAGAAAAATATTTTCTTTTATTTTCAAATAGTATTTATTTTCATTTCTAATAAACTATTCACAAAATTATTCATTTTATTTACATGTGTAAAGTATAAATTTTCATAATATACATTATCTTATTCATACAAAAAAATTTAATGGAATGTGGATAACAATCATATTTAACACAATTATTTTACTAGTTTGTCAGGTTTCATTTAAATGGGGTATTCTGTGTAATTATAACTAAACTAAATGTTATGTGTAATAATAACTAAGCATGGTGTTGCATGAAATTCAATATATTGAAAAGATTTAATTTTTGTGGAAAAAAAATTTCAAAAAATCTCAGGGTGTTTCATCTTGTACATACTAATTCCATTATTTATTAATATTTACAATTTAGATTACCAATAAATAAGTGTTTTAATTAGTTTTGGGTTCCCAAAACTCATATAATAATCACATAAAACTAAAATTTGCATGTTTACAAAAATATTCTTGAGTATTTTATTATTGGAAACATTTATTGGAAGAAAAAAATGATACGAGGAATATGGATAATCAAAAATCATTAAGAATGACGAGTGATAACTTAAAATTTTTATATTTTAATAGATCTTATTGTGGTGATGTTACATTTAGTGATAACTATAATGTAAAATTAAATAGATTTAGTGATGTAGGAATGTCAACTTCTCTATTCATTTCAAAACTATTATTTTTTTAAAATGTTAAGAATAATTTAATAATGATTTCTATACTGTGGGATGATGTAATTTTTTTTAAATTAAAAATTATAAATGTATTGTTTTAAGGATGAATCTATCTAATTATATCCCAAAATAAATACAAATTTTATTATAATTATTTTATTTAATATAATTATCAAAATATTATAAAATTAGATGATGTGTAATAAAATCTAAAATAATTTTGTGGCATAGAGGATAAAGAGATGTTATTTTTTACTTTTCATTAAAAATTTCCATGAACCAGTCTCTTCTAAAGTGACCTAAACATAATGACGACATCAACAATGTTTCTGACACATATTTTAATATTAAACATCAAAAAATATATTTTAAATATATCTATGAAGTAATAATTGTAAATAATATTCAATATATTCATTTAAATCTTGTTTTCCCTATTAATACATGGCTGTTTAAGTGTAAAGAAATTTTTTCTAGTTATTTTAGATAATTTTACATTATTTTCAAGGGTTTATTTCTAATCTCATAAATCGAAAACATTATATATGTTTGTTACTTAAAGAAAATGTTTTAAGAATTAAAACATATAAATAACAATATTAATTATTAGTGACAGAGTTGGAGGGTCCATAAATTGGTCATTTATAATTTTTTTGATGAAAATTAATGTTCTTATAATTTATTAGATCCTATAATAGCACAACAAAATGGATTTATATATATATAAAATATAACACCTCAAGAAATAACCAGAACCATGTTAAATTAATATAATTTTCCAAAATTATATTTGTATAAATATTTAAATTTTTATTTTTATATCTCAAAAAGGTTTATTTAAAAACTTTTATTGAAAAAAACTCTTTTAAAACATCAGAAGGGATGAAAACCCAAAACTGGATTTTTTAGAGTCTTTGTTATAAATATTTCATTATTAATACTAAGGATGATTTGGATAAATTTGATTCAAAATATAATAAATTTTTAATTTTGAAATATTTAAATGTAAGAAAGGCATGTATTTTTTATAATTAGATAACCTTGGTAGTTTAAGAAAACATTTATGGTATGTTTTATGATTGTTAATTAAAAGAGAAGAGTAGTAATTTTTGTCAAATTATCGATGATTTTAAAGACATTATTTCCTAATATGTTGATATTAGTGGATATAATATACCTCTTGAGGCGGATCATGGAAACTCACCTTCTCAACCTATACCCATGATTTGGAAAATTCATAAATAGCATGCTATAAATAGTATCATTAGAAATGTTTAATAGGATTTTCAAATTAGGTAATCTCCTATAAATGTTTCAGCTTATCATTTTTTTTAATTATGATTTTATTCTAAACAATTTTTATTGAATATTTAAATGATTCCAATTTTATATACTCCATTTAAGATGTGTTAAATTAATTAATTATAGATAATTTGTAGACTATAGTTGTTCTAAATAATGGGTCTCATATTACTGGAACACAAAATACTTTTAGAATCAATATTGATGAATAAAATAAAATTATTAAAAAGATATCTATTTTAGTTACTCAAGAATATTCCCCATAGGGGGTTATAGTCTTTTAAAATTATTTTTCCCATTTGGGTAGGTTACTAATTTAGAATAATATTATCTTATGATAATTTTCATGGTTTAAAATTATTTTACAAGAAGGTCAAAAGTGAATTTATAAATGGTTTTATTTTTGAAGAAGTTTAAATTATAAAACCATCTAGATTATAGAATAATAAGTTTCAAAATAATTTTTTAATTTTATTTGAAACATTATATGGTTTAAAACAACCTATCATATCTTTCTATGAGAGGTTATCATATTTTCATTTAAAAAATAAGTGAGAATGAAACATTTATCCTACATTTTTTTATTAAGAAAGATTATACTAGTATTTTGTTTATGATTATTTATATTCATGATATCAATTTTGGATCTTCATGTGAAAATATTTGTAAATGATATTCTGATTTGAGGATTAGTGAATTTGATATGAGTTTAAAGGTAGAACATATATTCATTATTTACCTTAAAAAATGGCAAAGGTATAATGGTATTTTTTTAATAAATAAATGTTTCTTATGGATTTGGAAAAAATATTTTTCATACACTCAAATAAATGTTCAAATAATTCTATGAGTATATATTTTAAACTTGATATGGATGAAGCTAAAAAAATAAGTGGAAGTTATGATTTTTAGGTATGATTGTTATTAAACTATATTTAATGGATTTTTTCATTAATTTAGTTTTTTCGTTTTCATGTTTGAAATATTTAAAACTAATCCTAAGGAAATTAAATTGAAGTATGTTAAAAAAATTATATAATATTCTAAAGGATATTTAAATCTTGGTTTGGAGAACACAATTGTTATATATATAGAATTTTATTTTTTAGTCCTAATCATTATGCATGAATATATCTAGATCCCATGAAATAGTAAAAAATATTTCATTAATGGTAACATAGAGGTTTGTTGCAATAGTTTAGGATGGGTAAATGA
Organism: Viscum album; assembly: GCA_963277665.1. Taxonomy (NCBI): domain Eukaryota; kingdom Viridiplantae; phylum Streptophyta; class Magnoliopsida; order Santalales; family Viscaceae; genus Viscum; species Viscum album. Next base: position 1,275,506,159 of record OY728126.1, on the reverse strand, counting down.
AAACTCTCAAACCCAAGTTGCACACAACCTAAGTCCTTTCTTCCACGACTTAGGTCAGTCAAAAAAAGAATAAAAGCACGTTTCGATATCATTTTATAACTCTACAACCTGAACCACCATGTCTGAGCAGGTGATTCACATGACCTCATGTGCACATTCACATATGTTAGAATTTTTCGACTAGAAGTGATGTTTTTAACACCATTAGTGGGGAGACTATACCCTCAATTTCATGTCCTTAAACTAATAATAATAAATAAAATATAAAAACTTAGAGCACACGTGGAGAATTAATATAATATCTAATGTAACAAATGTCATACAACGCATAAATCTATGAGCTCCTAAAGATTGAATAAAAAACCAGAGTATAAATTCCAAAAAAAAATAAATAAATAAAATTGTTGTATCCTATATAATATATCTTTTTACATGTCCTAGCTCAATTTTTCTCATCTAAACCATATTTGAGGGGACCGTTTCACTTTCTTTTATCCCTATACACAAAGCTAGTATACAAATCTAAATTTCAATAAGGAGTATTATTAAGAAAAACCTAGTAGGACACCACCAATGCTTCCTTAACCAAATGTGCACATGTATAACATGTGTATTTCATGGTAATAATGAATAAAAATACAATATAACAATAATTTATTGATAATTTATTTTCTAACCAAGACACCATGATACATAACCGTATGTGTTAACGCTCTATATTAGAATTATGATCAATAATTGAGAAAGAACTAGGAACTAGCCACAAGTATGGTGCCACGAAAACCAAATTCATAAAGTAATCAAGTGGTTACACTTAATGGTATCTACAAATCATCAAGTTCTTCCTTATTCTCTGATATCATTTATGGATCGATTTTTATCTAGGGTATATGGTTTAATGCTACTATACTATGAAGAGGTCCACAATCTCCATCCTCATCTATCATGTTCACTCTCACACTAAGATTTAATCATGCCATGATGGTGACCTATCACAAATACCAAAAAACCTACACTATAATGGAATACCAAATAATAAAGTAGGGAAAAAAAATAAATTCCTTGAGTGGTATCTTAAGTATATTTTAGAAACCATACACAATAATGTGATCATCCTCAAGTTTTATAAAAAGGTACTTTAGAAATACTCATGGAGATAAGGATTATATATCAGTATCATGAAAATTGATTAACCCACAAGTAATCACCAACATTAAAGAATAAAAATCATTCCAAAACATCATGAACAAATGAAAAAATATTGTACAAGGCCCTAAAATGTTAATTAAATTCCTACCTCAATGTTTTTGAATAAATACTTCAAAATATATTAAGGATCGAAGACCAAACACACCATTCACACATAGAGAACAAGATCACACATAAAGGGATTTCTAAAACATATTCTAGTTATAAATAAATATATTCATAATGTATAATAAATAAGATTTCATGTCATGAATTTGGTTTTAAAATTACACAAGTTAATCTGTTTCCCTATTGCACCAATTACAATATATTCTGAAGGAGGGGTTGCAAATTCACCAGATTTGTTGTCAACTTGACAATAGATCATGATTTACTAATAATTATAAATTTAATACTTGGGTTTAGACAATGATAATTAGTCTATAATCAAGATACTAATGTAAAATACAATCAATATGGGAATAAATAATGATAAGGTATCATGATGAGAGTTTTGAATAAAATTGAAAAATAATTTCCATTGTTTGTTACTTTTTTCTCTAGTTAAAAGGGGTGTCTTTGGAAAAACCAATCCTCCACCAATATAACAAGGATTTATCAAAATATTAAGTATCAACCATCAATTCAATAACCATAATAGTTTAGTCAAGATGATTCATGAACACATACTAATTTAATGTTTTCTTTAATTGTTTGGAATATATCTTAATAAAAATCATAGATTAAATATTGTCATAACATTATAATGAAGGAGATCCAATTGGGGTTTTAAGGGAGAAAAATGAATCGAGAGGGGATATCTCAAATTCATAATAGTCCTTTATGATTCAAGATTTGTTATAACATTTTTTCAAAAACTATGTGGAATTAAAATTAAGGGGTCCATTTAATTTGTAACATCCTGTGTTTTTAAAAGGAAACACTATATTTGATAGTTTACATGAGACGCCACATATATCTTAAGAGAATAATAAAATACAATTATTTAAATGTTGTCATTATAACCTAGTAATTAAAATGGTGGTAATGAATAAAGTTAATTGAATTATTAAAATATGGTTTACACACACACACACACACATATATATATATATATAATTCATTTACCAGTTAATTATATATGAATTTAAACCCCTTTTTGAAATAAAAGTAAATATTTTAATGAAAACCCATTTAAGTGTGAGAAATTGTGTTTTATACCGATAAATAAAAAACAATATTTTGGATTATATTAATTAAATATATATATATAATATTTAATATAATGTTTAAAAATAATCTTATTTTTTTTATACAGGATATAAGAACAAATTCAGTTTTACACATAAAAGAAGTATTTTTCAATAAATATAGTTTTGCCATCTTTTTATGGCCAACTTGTTTTAAATCTAGTTTCTAAAAATTTTAAAAAAAAATTTTGAAAAAATAAATTCCTTGTTTTAAATAGGATTATCAAACTTTACATTGGTTGAATTTTTTTATTTTTCTAATTAGATTCATTTTTTGATGAATAGTGAAAAATATTGTATTTTAACTTAAATTTTTTTTTAATTTATTTGTATTGTTAGATTGTATTATATACTGATTCGAGAGTATAATTATATCAATATTATACTATTTAATACAATTAAGTTCATTGAAAAAATATCACCTTGAATTTGGATATAAAAACTTTTCAATGTTTTGAATATTTTTACTTTAATAACTTATTTTCTCTATCCATCAATAGAGATAATATTAAATTAATTTAAAAAAGCTATCTATTTTTATTTTTGAAAAATGGATTATATATTTGGAATCATAACACCCAATTTTAGTAAATTGTTCTCTTTAATTTTTGTACAAATTATGAATAGTAACTTTAGTAATATTTGTTATTACCCCAATTACGGGTAAATTAGGTAATTAAATGTAAAAGTAACATTATAAATACAATAAATTTAAACTAAAACATGTACTAATTTTATTGGATCAGTTATTATCATCCAAAATTATCCTTCGGTTGATTTTATGAGCTCTTGGATCCACAAGATGACTATAATCCATTTATAATATTCAATTCAAAGAAAAGTAAATGTTGTAATGATCATGTTTTTCAAGAAGTGAATTATATTTAATATCTTGTTATAGGGGATTTGTACTATTATAAATAGTATTTCTAAATATAAAATTTTTATATTCATAATTATATTTTATTTTTATTTTTTTCTGAATAAATAATTAAATTAATGGCTTTCACAATGATGAATTAGTAATAGATTATTTAAAAAAATATAAAATAATTGATACTAAAAATATTAAAATAAATATAATTTTAGAAAATTAATGTCATAAAAAAAATATTATGGACTACTTTGATGTGATATTAATTATTTAAAAGACTTGGTTTGAAGATATGGTGTTTTTCTGATATTTTTAAAATGTCAAGAAATGAATAGTGTCAAAATTTTCATTATTGATATTTTAAAATAAATAATATTATATTCAGTGAAATAAAATTTAAAAAAATTATTAAATTCATCCAATAGATTGGGATAAAGTTTAAAATTTCATCCATGATTCATTTATGGGTCATTTGTTATTTCTTAGTAACTATATTATACCAAAATTTATAAAAACACATGTTGTCATGGTAAGAATTAAAGAGGTTAAATAAGGGTTAATGCTAAAGGATAAGGATTAAAAATAGTCATAACTTATATAATCTTAGTTTAATGAATTTATTTTTAACCATAATCAATATATATTCAAAATAAATATCTTTGGATCTATTTTTTATATATAATTAATTTATATTAATTTAATATTATGAAAAATTCCAAGAGTACCCCTCCCCTCAACTATAAAAGGGCACATCTTTTTATCTTTTCTTCACAATTAAAAACATATTTTTTTTGAAAATAAATCCCCAAAATAATTCCCAGAATCCATTTCCACATTCTATAACTCTTAGTTTAGGAAGAACACAAACCTTAGAGGTGTTATGGTGTTAATCAAAGTAGTTTGGCTAACGAAATGGTATCATTTTTAATAATGTGTTTTAGTTATATTTCTTCTTCCACAAACATAAAATATTATTTCATAATGAATGAATAATAACTATAATATTTTAAATATAATAAGAATTTATTTTGTTAATATCGTCACCTAAATTGATTGCCATTTCCATCAAATGGGAAAATAATTAATCTTTAGTGTGTACCAAAAAATACCACCTGCCAAACCAATATAATTTATTTTCCATCATTTTCGATCATGAAATTTTATAATCATGGAATTAATTTTTATATAAGATATTCATGAGATAATTTTAATTATTAAATAATAATTTATCATTCAAATTCTTACCTTTCCTTGCACATAAAAATGATAATGACGTTTATGCATATGTGATGAATGTCATCTCTAAGAATCAATGTGATTCATTTTTCATCCCCACATCCTATGAATGATATATATAAGTTTTTATAAATTATTAATATGATTTTAATTATATAATAATAATTTTGGAAAGATAACATAATGATTACCTTCGACCCATAATGATAATTGAAAAATGAAAGTGTTACTCATGCGTATGTGCCGCCTAAAATCTCTATGATTGTAACATAGTTCATTTTTTATAACCCTAATTAATGGTTTGATATAAATGAATAATTTTTGAATAAAATTAATTATTATTTCAGGAATATTATTTTTTAGATGATGGAATAATTACCACTTTGACTATAGACATCATTCCAATTTCATTTTGTACCCATGTACCGAATATCGTCAAAATTTCCAATGTGTAATTAAATAATTAAGTAATATTTATAACATTATATTGAGTGATATAAAAGTAAAAATGAACATAAAAATGGTTCTCGATAAGTTAAATAATTAACATAAGTTTATTGTTTCATATGATAAAGAAATTACGTGACCAGTCAGACATAAGGTAAGGTATTTCCTCTCAATTTCCTTTCTTTATAGAAATTCATGATGTTTTGCACAGTTATTCTCTTATGAGGTGTATATATAACCTATTTGACATTTTATATGAATAATTTCTCAATTAAACTAATAATAATTTTTTTAATAATTCAAATATTTAATTTTTTTATTATTTAAGTGTTTCCTAAGTGAAAAGGGTCTTTTATTTGCCAAAAAACTTTTTTTATGGTTTTCTTTAAAGATCTTTTTCTTCCATGCCCATGTTTTTAAAATAATATTTGAAATTTTTTATTCGTTATGTGGTTCTTGGACAATATAAATGATGGTTTAAACCTGATAAAACTCTAATGCATTGGAAAATGATTATATAATTTAGAGGTGGAAGTTTACTGTATGGGTATTCCATTTATAAGGGTTATATAAGGATTATTTGTGATGATATCCCAAGGAACCTAAGTAATTTTTCTATGATTACAAATGAGTTTTTATGGAATGTTTTTAATGGGGTTTCATGTTTTCACCAGAATAATGATTTACTTTATTTATGTATCTTAACGATCTATTTTTCACATTCAATATTTTTAAATTTTGTTCATAGGGTTAAAGGATGAGTAAGGACATGGAAAAATTTTGATGATTGATGGTAAAAATAATTTCTATTTTATTTTGAAAATTATCCTTTGATGAAAAAAATTATTTTTGATTATAATTGTACACTTGTAATGTATGGGTTACCTATATAAGTGTTTTTCCTAATTCCCAAAAAACTCTAAATTGAAAAGAACTTTTTAAAAATAATTTTATTTATAGTTTTAAAATAACTATAATATATAATATCTAATTATGAGTACTTACTACTGGTATCAGATCAGGATTAAGAAAAATTTTGATATTAGGATTTTTTATTAAGAGTTTGGGATATCATTATACGTTTATAATTTTATGTTTTATCAAAATTTTAATTTCTTATAAACCCCTTTTGGGGATTTAAGCTCAGAAATTTTAAAGTGATTAACGGTATTTTTAGAGGCATTTTTTTAAGTAATTATTAGTTATTATATATGAAATGAAAAATGAAATGTCTGAGTTAACCACTGAGGATAAAGAATTTCATGGAAAATTTGATCATTTTATCATATTTTGGAAGTGTTATAAAAATTATATAGTTTTAGAAAAAATATAACCCTCATGATGAGTGAAAACCTGTCACATTTGGAAAGGCTATAAGATTCTAATCCACAACTGTAGGGAGACAATGGTGAATCACCTACCATTGTCCTACTTGAATTATTGGGTTTGTATGAATTTTTTTTAATTAAATGAGTTGATATATTATGAATAATTTGATTTGGGGAACATATGATTTATCAAATAAATATCCTTGGGATTGGGAAATTATTTGGTGTTTAAGTGATTAGTTTTTTTTGGGAATACGTACGTTGTTTTTGAAATCATATAAGATTAAGTTAAATATATTAATATGGGATTATATTTGATGTGTAAATATTGAATTATATATCTGAATAATATATGATTTTATTTTGGAGATACAGTGATTAAAGTTAAATATGGAAATGATTAACCTGTCTTGAAGATTATTTCAAAAAGGAAATTGAATTTTTGATATAAGACATTAAGATTTATTGATGTTATTTGGTGAAAAGTTTTAATATTTAATTTTTAAATCTATGTAATAAAATACGTATGAATTTTGGATTTCAATATCAAAATGTAATATATTTGGGGAATTTTAAGGATAGTTATTTTTTGAATAGACATCATTAAACATTGGGTATTATTACTGAATTTTAGAGATTTAAGTAGTTCTTCATTGTATAATGGTTTATAATTTTTGTTGATTTATCTTATCTTATACTAAAAAACAATATTTTTTTAATGCTTTAATATGGTATTAACAGATATTTTTACTCTTGAATATTTTTTGATCAGGGAATGTTGATTATAACTCTTCAGGTATGAAAAATTCATCTTTAATACTCATCATTTGGGTAAAAAGATTGATTTTTCATTAAATATGATTAATCGATGAAAATCTACTTGATAACAAAGTATATTTCCCCATTTTTCTTGTCCAGGTAGTAAAATAATTCATCAAATATATGAAAAGGGTCCTAAAACAATTATTTTATCTATTTATATTTCATTCTACGAAATCAATGTCCTTTAAAACCATCTTAGATTTATGGTTTTGTGATTATAATATTTCTCATGACCATATTCATAATCACATTCTATAAGAACATGATACCTAGGTTTCTCTTCCATTAACATGTTGTCCCACTTGGAACCCTAGTAAGTGATATCTGAAGTAAACTTTGTACGTAAATTTCATTATTTTAAAGTTGATGTTTCATTAATCCTTTTTTCGACATGGAATTTTATTAAAGGTATTTTGAACAATCAAACCATAGTTACCGATCCCAAATTCAAAATTGCAAAGACAACATTTACAAAATAGTGTAAAATATCACATCTATTATTTTTTAAGGAACCATTATCGTTAAATAGCATACATTATATGCCCCGTTGAGCATAAACGAACAACTAAATATTATTGTTTAAATATTACCATTATAACCTAGCCATAAAAAATAGAAGGAATGAAACATATTAACATAACTATGAAAATATTGTGTAAACATGTATATATAATTATTTTCGAGTTGATTATAAATAAATGTTAAACCATTTTTAAAATTTAAGGAAATGTTTTTTTTGAAAATCAATTTAAATGTGCACTAGTGAGTTTTTACCAATAAATAAACAGATCAGACTTTTTAGATTATATTAATGAAATAAATATATTCAATGAAATTTTAAAAAATAATAACTTTTTACATGATCTATGAACAAATTCAATTTTACACATAAAAAATAATTTTTCAAAAAAGATAGTTGTGTTTCTTTTTGATGTCGAACTTGTTTTAAATTTAGTTTTTGATAATTTCAAAAATAATATTTGAAAAAATAAACATTTTATTTATAATAAATGTATAAAAATTAACATTTGTTGGTTTTTCTATAATTTTTTTGATAAGATCCATTTTTTATGGATAGTGAACAAATAATATATTTTCATTAAAAACTGTGTTATCATCTAATTTATTTATATTTTTAGATTTTATTTAAGACTTATTTACTGTATAATTAGATCAATATTTTATAATTTAATCCAATTAAGTTTATTGGAATAAATTTCTCATTGAATTTGAATGTAAAAACATTTCAATCTTTTGAACGTTTTTACATTAAAAGATCGTTTTCTCGATCAATCAACATGATTAATTTTAAATTTATCTTACCCATTTATGTGTTTTAAATATTGAAAAATGGATTCAAAATTTGGTATCATAATTTATAAATTTATTAAATTGGTTAATTATATTTTTGGACAAAATACGAAAAGTAACTTTAGTAATATTTTTTGTTACCATAGTTAATGGTAAATCGGGAAATTAATTGTAAAAATAATATTATAAATATTAGAAACATATCCTGAAACATCCCATAATTTTATTAGATGGGTGATTTTTTCCAAAACCATCATTAGGAATGTTTTATTTATCTTTGATCCACTTGGATGACTTTATGCCATTTATAGAATTTAATTTAAAGAATAATTAATCTTTTCATACTCTTTTTTTTAAAAAGTGAAATATTATTAATATGGATTTATATAAGGGATATGTTTGAATATAAATATTATTTTGAAAGATATAATTTTTTTATTAATCATTTTGTTTTATTTTTAATTTTTATAAAAAAATAATAATTAAATTAAAGGCTTTTGCAATAATAATGTAGTAATTTTTTAATTAAAGAAAATATCAAATAATTCATATTAAATATAATAAAATAAAACATATATGAAATAATTAATATCATAATTGAATCTTATTGATTATATTTACATGTTAGTTATAATTTAAAATAGTTTTTTTAATATGAGGTTTTTATGATATTTTTAAAAAGTAAAGTAATGATTAGTGTCAAAATTGACAATATTGATATTTTGAAGTAAATATATTTTATTAAATGATATAAATTTACAAAAAATATAAATTCCTCCACATAATTAGGATAATATTTAAAATGTCTTAAATGATTCATTTATGGGTAGTTTTAAATTTTCCAGTAAATATATTAACCCTGAAAGTGTGAAAACACATGTTACTGTAGTAAGAATTAAAGTGGTTAAGAAATGGATAAAACTGAAAGATAAGTATTTAAAAATAGATAAAACTTATCTAGTTTTATTTTAATGAATTTATTTCAACCCATATTATTCATATATTTGAAATAATTTTATTTTTATCCATTTCTAAAATAAATTTAATTTATATTAATTTAATGTTTTGAGAAATTCCAACAGTTCCACTCCCCTCTCCTATAAAAAGAAAAATATTTTTATATTTTATTCACATTTAAAAACCTATTTGGTTGATCTAATATATGTAAAATTCCTTTTCGAAAATCCTTACCCCCATTCTAGTTCTCTTTGATTAGTTAAAACACTCACCCTAAAGGCGTTAATGTTTCAATAAAAAGAGTTTGTCTGATGAAAATATATCATTTTAAATTAAGTGTTTATTTTGTTTATTATTCCACTTCTTTACAATATTATTCCTCCAAGATTAAAAAAATAAATTCAGTGTCCAAAATATATTTTGATGTTATTATGCTGATATAATCACCTAAAATCATGTCCATTTCCATCAAATGCTAAAATAATTAATTGTTCATTTGTATGCCGGATTACCACCTTGTGAATCGATATAATTATTTTCCATCAATCTCAATCAATAATAGTTATAATGATGGTATTAAGGTTTATATATGATATTAATAACATATTTATCTTAATTAAAGAAAAATATATCATTTATAGTCTAACATTTCTATGCACATAAAAAAGATAACATTGTTCATGTGTACCAACAAACTATCACAACCAATAAGTGATGTGATACATTTTTCATCACCACATCACCTGAATGAGATATATATATATATATATGTTTGTGTGTATATTTAAATTATTAATATGATATTAATGATATTATTAAAAAATTTAATTTATAAAATAATACTTACCTTCTTTCTATAATGATTGTTGAAAAATGAAAAGGTTACTCATGCATACGAATGACTTACCGTCTCTATGATTCTAATGTAGTTCAAATTTCATAACCATAATTAATGTTATGATTTAAAAGATTGTATTTTTTTCCTAATTACCAATTTGACTATAAAAATCATAGCAAAATCATTTTATACTTTTATCTAATATCATTAAAAACATCAAAAGTGAACATAAATAATTATGTAATTGTTATAACATGATATTACATGATATAAAAGAAAAAATTACCATAAAAATGGTTCTCATAAAATTAAATAATTAACATGTGTTTATTATTCACGATGAAAAATAACATATGTCACTATTTAGACTCAATTTAAGGGATTTCATCATAATTTCCATTAATTGAGTAAATTTGTAATGTTTTTATATAGTGTATATATAGACTATTTGACATTATATATAAAAAATTTATTTATTCGCAATATATTTAGATTTTTATATTCCATTATTTAATAGTTTGTCTAATTTAATTGCTTCCTAAGTGATAAGGGGATTTCTATTGAAATAATCTTCTATTATGGGTTTCTTTCATACTTCTTTTATTCCATGTCTATGTTTTTAAAATTATATTTGAAAATTAATATTCTTGATGTGCTTCATAGACATTATAAATGATGGGTGAGCCCAGATAGCACACCAGTGAAATGGGTAATGATTATTTACACTAGAGATGGAAGTTAATTGTATTATTATTACAATTATATGGGTTCGGTAAGGGGTAATTTTGATGATGTACCAATGAACCTACATTATTTTCTTATGCTTACTATTGATTGTTTAATGAAATTTTTTTAATTGGTTTTCATGTTTTCATCAGACTAATAATTTACATTCTTTATTTTCCTTACTAATCTTGGTATACTTATCCCAAATTTTTAAAAAAATCACAAGGTTTAAGGAGTAAAGGAAAGGATGAGATCACATGAAAATTTGGATGATTGATAATTGAAATAATCCATGTTCTAATTTAAAATATTTCCTTTTATGAAAAAATTGGTACTAAATATAAGTGTCCACTTGTAATGTATAGATTTACAATGTATTATTTTTTCCTAACTCTCTAAAATTCTAAAATGAAAATATATTTAAAAAAAGAATGTTATTTATTGTTTTAAAATAGCTAGAATATATAATGTTTATGGTTGGGTCCATACATAATGCACCACTATAATAGGAACTCCGGCTACCCAGTTAGCCACAACTATAAGAGGGTGGCGCCACTGGATGGCTGGTAAGGTCTTCTATAACAAATTAACTTACTAGGACCCCACAGGATCGCTGGTTGGTTACATCAGTCAGCCCATGTATATTTTCCAAACACTCCAAGACCAAGCCTCAAATCATCATTACATACATTGGTTCCCGAACCCTTCCCACTAAAAACAGACCTCCTCAACTCCTATATCAGAGATGAAACATTAGTGAAAATGATAATTTCATAATCATAAACATATCATATAACAAAAATAAGTTAGGGTGTTATAATTCTAAATATGATTTTGATTCGATTATTGGATCTAGTATTGGCAATGATTTGATGAATATTTTCATAATGTCTTCATCAAATCAATTAAGAGAATCTGATTGTACTTCATCTTCTGAATCTAATTATCATTCAACCATTAATGAATTGTATAAAGAAATTGATAGGCTTAATCATAAAATAAAAATAATTATTGGACTATATAAAAATAATAAAGGTACTTTTAAATAAGTTATTACATAGAATGAAAGTATAAAGAGATATTAATTATATTTCAATAAATTAAATGTTGTGGAATTATAACTGAATTATAATCATCTCATGTAGGTTTAAATTTTGGTCCCATTAAACTAAAAAAATGATCACCATTAAAGTGATAAATAAAAGAATGAAAAATTAAGAATCATTGATTTTATGTCTATGAACAATGTGGTTGAAAAAATTAAATTAAATAGTGTTCTGTAAGCTAATGAAAAACTATAAAGTAAAACTGAATGTTTGAAAATAGTTCTATGTAGATTTGTTCTAGTAAGGGAAAATTAGGATAAAATTGTTCTGATAAATAAATTAAATTAAATTAATATTGGCCTTGTCTATGATGATCTTTGACCTGTGATATAGAATATTAACACTGTTAAAAGTTAATAATGGAAATACATCAATTTCTATATGTATCATATGTCACACGAAGGATCATTATGGAAATAAGCGCTCCATTAGTTTTCCAAAATCTCTTGGACATACTAAATCCTTTATTTATATATATATATATATCTTCTATATTAACTAAAAAAAAGTGTTTTAATTCCATTTTGGTTCCCAAAAAATTATATACTAATCCCATAGGGCTCAAATTTTTATGGGTATCAAAACAAAATTGAATTTTTTTTTGACAACTTGTATTGGAAGAAAAAAAGGATATATATATATATATATATATGGATAATGAATGATGATGAAAAATGATTAACTATATCTCACAAAAAAATTATATTTTAATAGATTTCATGGTGGTAATGATAAATTTGGTGATAATTCTAATGTAGAATTCAATTTTTTGGTGAATTTGGAATATAAAAATAAATATTTGTTTCAATAGACTTATTTTTTTGAATTTTTATAGAATTATTAAATGATATTTTTTGAACTAAATTTGGGGAAATTTGTGTTAAATTTCAAAATTATAAATGTATTTTTTTAAATATGAGTTTCTCATATTGTATTCCAAAATAAATGATTGTATTTATTATATTAATTTTATGGAATTTGTTGATAAAGAGGTTCTAAAATATGATAAAATTAAATAAAATGAGATGAAATTTGGTGGCATATAAAATTAGGCCCCATTAACTTCTGGCTCCTACAAATGTTTTCCAAGAACCAATCTGTTCTATATTTACATAAACATAAAATGTTCATAACCTACGTTTGGGACTCATGATTGAAAGGTAGTCATCAAAAAATCTCTTTGAAATCTATCTAATAATTAAGTTATTTAAGTATTTTTCAAATTAATCATTTATATATTTTTTAAACTATTACGACATGAATATATAGGTGTAAAGAAGGTTTTTTTAGTTATTTTCAAATTATTTGCATGATTTACATGGTTTTATATCTTATCTCATAAATTAGAATCTTTTTTTGCACTACTACAAGACAAACTTTTAACAGTGTTAGTAATACTATTTATTAGCACAAAATATAAAAACGATGTTAACATCTAACCTTTATTAGTGCAAGAAAAACTTTTTGATACTCGGGTATTTTTTTATCCTTTTTTTAGCGCTAATAAATGCCCCTTTATGAGTGCTTTTATTTAGAACTGATAAATAAGACCTTTATCAGCGCTTTTTTCTATCACTAATATTGGTGCCTTTATCAACACTATTTTATACAATGGATGAGAATAGAAAAAACAATTATACCCATTATTAGTGCTCAAAATACCCTTTCTCAATGCTTCAATAGACTGCCCACACCCACCTCAATCCTCAGTTATCATGACCCCCTTCATTAGTGCTAGATAGCTTCTCACCCAACCATCAATCCTAGATTTGATCCTACGACCTCCATGTTCTAAGTGAACCTCTTTACTAATTACATATATTGTTTTTTTATATATATTGCGATATTTCTATTTATTTATATATATTTTTAATACACATTTATTATTCATTTATATATAATTATTTTTACATACAGTTATAAATTATTTTTTTGTGTGAGTGTTCAAGTGTGTATGATATATATACACTCAAATTAATTCAAATATAATATATATTTATATTTATCTATATATACTAGAATATAAATATAAATTTTTTCAGTTTACCAATACTCACCCATATGTATCTACCAAAATTATAAATATATAAATATATATATATATATATTCTTATAGTTTAACTATAGAATCATTTATATGTTATATTTAATGATAATGATACATTTTTATAAAAACGCATTTATATATGATGTATACACACAATATTGATACACGCAAACCTAAACACATATTTACACACACGAGAACATATTTATAATTCTAAGAGACACACAAATATTTACTTATATGTGTATTTATTTTAATATATTAGAATATACACAAAAATATATATACTTTTATTGACACACACATGATAATGTATGAACATTTTCTTGTATTTATATATATATGTATGTAAATATTAATTCATTTTTATAAGGTTAATAAAGTGGATAATTATTATTTTAAATGAAATTAATAATAAATATTTAATTCCATTTGTTATATATATATATATAAATAACATTTTTATGTAAATATATATTTACAAAATTAATTTATTATAAGTAAATATAAAAAAATATAAATATATTTAATTATAAATAAAAAATTGATAAAATAATAAAATTTCTAACAATAATACCTATATGAATTTAATAAAATTGAATAAATTCACTTATTACTAAAAAGGGACAAGAAGAGTCCCTTAAACGAATATGAAATACAATTGAATATGAAAAAATTTGGGTATCCCAATAAAAAAACTCAATTTTAGAGCTCGTAAAGGTCTATTTTGACCTAATAATTTCAATAATATGGGTTTACCAATGTGACATGGGGTACATATCTTATAATAAACTGATTTTCTATGTGGTATGGCCCAAATAGACACTCTGGTCAACATTTATGGTTATTTTATGTTCAAGTATTGTATTCAACTTATCTTAGACCGTCCATTAATTCCATTAATATTTATGTCATCCATTTATTGTAAAATAATTATTAATTGATAATAATGGGAAAATTACTAATTAATAATATTTTTTGATTATTATACAATCTATTTTCACTAAATATATTATATGTTAAGTGTAAATGGGTATTTAGGATTATCAAAATCTTATTTAAAATATATATATCATAAATATATCTATATAAATAAATTTATATAATTATTTATTTTTTTACTGAAATATATTTTATTAAATATAACATTTTTTAGTGAAAGAAAAAAATCACAGATAAAGGGGGCCTTTATCAATAATAGTTAAAAAATGCTTATAAAGGCCCCCTCTTTATCAGTGTTTTTTACTAGTGCTGATAAAGGACCCCCTTTAATAGCACATTTTTATTTATCTAATAAAGTAACCCATTTATTAGTGATTTTATATTATCCCATAAAAAGTTCCCCCTTTATCAACATTTTTTTTCTCTGAGAATGACCCCCTTTATTAGAAATTTTTCTAGCGCTGAATAAACTCTGTTTTGTGGTATTTATGTTAATTAATAGAAATTTTTAAAAAATTGGAATGGATACATAAAATTATTAATTAGAATTTATGGAAGTGGATAGTTCATAAATATTTAATTTAAACTTTTTATGATGAAAAATAATATTCTTATAATTTCTCAGCCTTATTAACAACACAATAAAATGTTCTTATGGATATAAAAAACAAAACAATTAAAGAAATAACTATAACAATGTCAAATAATTATAATTTAAAAAAATATATTTTTATACCACTTAAAACTCATCTTCTTATATCTCAAATAGGTTTCATTAAATATTTATGTTGAAAAACACTTTAAGAACATTGTAAGGGATGAAAACCTAAAATTGGCTATTTTATAGTATTTGGTTGTAAAGTATTCATTCATAATTATAAGAATTACATGGATAAATTTGATTTAAAATATAATAAAGGTATATTTTTAGGATATTTAAATATAATAAAGGCTTTTATGGTTTACAATAAAATAACCTTGGTAAATAAAGAATCCTTTTCTGTTATGTTTGATGAATGTCCTTTAAAAGATATGAATGCTGATTTGGATCAAATTATAAATGATTTTAGATACTTTAATTCATAATACATTGAGTATAGTGGAAATAATAAAGATATTTTGGGGAATCATGGACCCTTAACTTTTTAAATTTTTCCTATGAGTCAAAAAATCATAAATATCATCATATAGACAATATCATTTGAAATGTTGAATTAGAGGCACAAAATAAGAAATTTTTGACAAAATTTTGAGCTTATAATTTTTTTAATTCTAATTTTGTTCCAAAAAATGTTTATAAATCATTATATTATTCTAACTGTATCTTTTCCATGAAATATGAGTTAAATAAATTTATTAGAATTAATGTGTGGACTCTAGTTGTTCCATATAATGAGTCCCACATAGTTGGAACTAAAAATAATTTTAGAATCCATCATGAGGAATTTATTCAAGTCATTAAAAATAAATATATATTTTTTAATCCATAATATTAGCTAGGGGAATTTAATATTTTTTTTAAAAATTTACTTTGGATAGGTTAGAAGTAATTAGAATATTTTTATCTTATTCAAAATTTCATGGTTTCAAGTTATTTCAAAGGATTTCACAAGTTATTTTCAAAATAGTTATCATTATAAAGAAATTTAAATAAGACACCACCAGTATTATAAAATAAATAGATTCAAAATCATATTTTAATTCCTTCTAAATATTTATGTGGTTCAAAAAAACCTCTCACATCTTGGTATGAGAGGTTATCATATTCTCATTTAAAAAAGACATGTGAAATTACAATTTTATCCTATTTTGTTTATAAAGAAAGATTTCAATGTAATTTTGATTTTTAATATATATGTGGAGGATATTTTTTTAGATGATCATGTGAAGTTATTTGTAAATAATTTTCATATTTGAGGAAAAGAGAATTTGATATGATTTTAATAGGAGAAAATATATACCTTCATTATATTAAATTATGTAAAAGGTAAAATTTAATAATTCTTAATAAATATATGATCTAAATAGATTTTGTAAAAATATTTTTCTTATATTCAAGTATAATTTAAAATACTCCTATGAGTATATCATGTAAACATGATAAAGATGATTTTGGAATAGAAGTGGATGTTAATATTTTTTAAGGTATGATTGGTATTTTATTATAATTAACATCCATTTAGCATGACTTTATGTTTCCAATTTTACTGTTTTCAATATTTCAAAGTAATTCTAAATAAAATTATTTGACAGATATTAAAATGATTATTAAATTTTTTAAGGGATATTTAATGCTTAGTTTGTTTTACCCTAATAGAACATCTTTTTATTTGATTATCTATTCTTCTCTAGTTTTTGATGTATGAAAGAGATATAGAATAAAAAACGTATCAGTCGGTTACTTGAAAAAAATTCAGATTATTAGAGTTTAATGAAATAGAGTTCATTTAATTTATATAATATTGACTATGAATACTGTTTCTATTGTATCTTATTGATCATTACATTTATGGGTCAAGAAAAGTAATTTTTATTTTGGATTTAATTTTGATAATATCCCTATATTTTTTGATAATATCTCAATTTATATTTATAAATAACCTTTTATCACTCTAAATTTTAAAACAATTTTGTTGGATTTAATTTTCGATAAGAAAATGTTCATAAATGAAATATTGATCCAGAATATATTTTTACGGAAAAGCAGGCTAATGATATTTTTTAAAAACAATTGGTTTAAATAAATTTTAGAAAATTAAATTTGATCTTGGTATTATGGAAGTATAATTATTTACTACTTGAAAAGATTTTTGGGGGAGTTTGAATTAAATATCAAATTTACATATATATAATATTTCAATCTTTATTAAAATTTAATTTACAGTTTTTTAAATCATTACTAAATTTAGAAGAGTTTGTTTATTTCATTAAAAGGATACTTTAAATACATAAATTTAGGATGTGTTTTAATATTTTAAAATCAAATTATATATTGATAAATGTGTTTACTTTTTAATCCTTTTGATGATTTTAAAAAATGGATAATTTTTCCCCAATTATACTTCGTTTTTTAATTATCAAAAGGGGGGATATTGAAGTACCACCTTCATAATTCACTTAATCTTATTTTGGTAATTACAAAAAATGTAACTTAGTTATTTATATGTTGATAAATTACAAGATTATAGTTTTATTCCCACTAACATGAGTAATAAAATTTATTTCTAATACTGAACTATTTGTGGATGAAATATAACTTTTGGTATTATTTAATGTTTTTTATTTATGTTTTTTATGTATATCATGAACATGTTTCAAATAAAAAATACAACTTTGGATGAGTTTTGATTAAGAATCATATACCAAAGTTTCATAATTGGAAAATTATAATTTCTCATATCTAAAGATTATTTTTGTAACCAACCTTAGTGTGCTTATTGTGTATATATTTATTATTTGTTTGTTACTATTTTTGTTTATCTCTAATTATACTACTTTATATGTTTTATTTTATAAATACTAAAATCTATTTAAATGTTGGATTAAATGTTTTTTGAGTATAATTAACACATATGAAAAACAAAAATCACACTTCCATAAGAATAGTTACACCTATATTGACACATACAAATGAATAATGACTCATATGAAGAATGAAAAAACACTCAAATGTGAATTATAAATCTCACTAAATAATTACTGACGCTTCCATAAATATATAATGAAACATACATATCATATAGAATGAAGCTTAAATAAAATCAAAATAAAACATATGATCAATAAAATTGTTCTCAAAAAACAAGAAATACACTATGTTTTGGTTAAATAATTGAATATTTATTTGATTCAATATTATGATGGTTATTTTACTTTATTTAATTGTTCAATAATTATATTTTAATTATTTTGATGATATGATAAATAATTTTCCATTAATTCATATAGATATAATTACTATCATATAGTCAAAATCCCTAAATAGTTATTATAAAGAGTTCTGTGTTTCAAATTTTAAATGGATGAAATATAAAGTGTTTGTTTACATGAGTTATGGGAGTATTCAAAGAAAAATTATATTGATTATTATAGAATTTTTACAATTATAGTCATTGTTATAATGATATTTTTTGTACTTATTACGTTAGATTACAGACTATCATTGTGATCCCACATGAGTATGTTTTTCATCTATAATGATGAATACATGTGAATAATTTTATGATAAATCTATATTAAACAACTCTAAATTTTTTCATTGAATTTATATGTTTTCTTATTTAGGTTAATAATCTATGGAATGGTTTATTATATTTAAATGTGTTTTTCATGAAAAAACTCATTAGAGATTTCATTTTATGGGTTTTATTTTTCTCTACATTTGATAGAAGTGAAGTATAGACATAGGTTCATTAGATCCCAACTACTATAAAAAAAATTTCAATATTTATTTCTCATTTTATAATTAATTTATATATTATAAGTAAATAAAATTTAAAAGTATTCAATTCAACCAACTCACGAGCAATTGATCATTAACATATGAGACATAATAGAAAGAATATATCAATACTATTAGTAATAATTAATAAAAATACAATTTATGGAATTCGAAAAATTCATCTTTAAATAAATTAAAGAATCAATCTGTTTTTTTTTTTGTTAAATGATTCTTGATTATATGAGAATTACTAAACCAGATTAAAACAATTAATTGTCATGATATTATACTATGTTTTGATTCATAGAACCATCATGGATCAATAAAACATTCATTACAAATAAAAATGAACCCTTTTTGATTCATTTGAATGAATGAAACCATAAATAGATTAAAAGTGATAATAAGAATCAAAATAAAAGTTTCATTTTGTGTATCAAGTCCTGAATAAAATAATTAAAATCAGGGAAACCACCAAAAAAATTATGTCTTAATCAATGTTCTATATACATACATTGGGAAGGAGTATCATGACTTTTTGAAATGAAAAATAGAATGAGAATTTCAATAGTGATGACGAGCATTATAGAAAAACAAAAAAACTATATGATAATGCACTTCTTATCACTCGAAGAGTATACTATCAAAACAAAATTTAGAAAAGAAACAAAAACCCGTCAATTCGATGAACTAATGTGATGCATATTTCTTAAGGATCTCATAACAAATTTATCATAATAAATTAAAATATATTATAGATAACATAATGTCATTAATCGCTTTTACCGAGGGCTAGTCCAACCTCCATTTTTTCCCTTCCTCCGTGTAAATAATAAATATCACCATCATAGTCTTCTATAGTATGTCATCATCATCCTCTTGGTTCACTTTCTATAAAGTATATTTTAAGGATGAAATATATATTCAATCCAATTCATGTTATAATGAACATAATAACACAAAACATGGACCGCATACTAATAAGAACAATCCTTGGTTTCTTCACTCATGACCTATATTTCTATCATTCAGCATAAACTATAACATTGATGAACAATATAAAATAATACATAGGTCTCTCACTTCCCCTAGCACCATCTCTCTTTCCCTCCCACTATCTCTCTCTCTCTATTAGTTCTATCTTGATGATGAACAAGGCCTAGAATCCCATAAAATTAATATTTTAAGAGAGCTGATGTTTGATAAGAAGTTATTGAGGAATTATAAATTTATATACAATTAATTCAAAGAGAAGGAGTTTATCTTCGGTGACTATTGTGTATAAAGTTTTTAAAAAAGATCATATATAATGCACTAAAACAAAATATTGAACCATTCAAACAAACAAAACTAGGTGAAATCTATAGTTCATCGAGGGTGTAAATATGTCTAATCCAATCTACTCGGTGACAAATAAGATATAAAAAACATTGATATAAGAACCCATATATCATAACATAATGAAAAGTTTGTTTAAATAAATCACATGTAAATGTATGTACTTGCTAAGGGAAATTACACATGTATATTAATTATGTAATATGGTAATAAAACCATCAAAAAAGCCTAAACCTATACAGAAAATTAAAATCCAACATATTATTTCTCAGGCAGAACAGTCTGTATAATAATTAAATAATTTAAAAAATAAAAAATCATAATAACATGTTACTAAATATTTTAAATAATAATATTTATACATTCCATTAAATGTTATGGAAAGAACATATATGATGAATTTAATTTAAATTTTTCTATAATTTTAAATTGAATAATATCCACCTTCTAAAATAATTGAATAACCCATAAATATATGTTATTCTACCGCCTTCACATTGACTCCATAAATGTGTAACAACCTAAAAAATAACTTAATAGTTTAATAAATAGTCCGATTAAAACTATGTATTCAATATTTATTAATATTTTTTAGCGATGATACTAACTCTAATAAATTCAATTTATCTAATTATAAATTCTAAAACTTTTAGAACATAAAAAAATTCTATTTATAATTCATAAAAATAACTGTACCACCATATATCTTAGTCTTCCCTTCAATACCATTCCATCAGGATACTCCAAGAATATTTCATAAACTCCATAAAAACATTAATAAAAAAATTAGTATCCAAACCTGATCAAAGCGAGGACATATGAAATCAAATATATTAATAGATTTAATATCACTCATATATGAAATCCTAAATGAAATAAATAGTATAAAAATAAAATCTTGCATAAAATGAAAATAATTATCACAAAAAATATATAATCATGTCTATAGGTGAACGTACACTAAAAAAAATATAATGAAACACAAACACCCTAACTATGATGAAAATTAGAAGGCATATTGACTATAATTCAAATTCAAAATGAATAAAAATTGTGTATGAGTCTATGAAAATTTTACACTTAAAAAGATAAATCTTATTAGTCTTATTCCATAATATATTCCTCAATAAATTATTTACCACTAAAACTAAATTTCATTATTATTCCAATGTTCTCTTCTTATTCCCATATGAATATAGAAAAAAACTACACACATAGATAATAATTAAATAGACTCTAACATGATTGGTATTTTTGAATAAAATTCAGTTTATAATCTATAGAACCTCTATAATATTACTATAACAGTTCCCATTAGTAGTATATTGTGGTTTTATCATCACCAAACCTCTATCCATGATCTTGATACTCTTCTGTTGTTTTACCATTAAAGTCATCTAAATGTTTTACATTTCCAAAGGAACTAACTCTAATAAGAAAAATGTGGAAAACTAAGAGATTACCCAACACTAATACAATAGAAATATTTGTCATATTCTAATGGAAATAATATTATCATAACTATAATGTCGTTTCCTAATAGTACTATGCCTCTATGAGGAATCATCAAACAAACTCATGTTCTCTCCCCAATCCCTATAGGTTAATGACTAGTACCATGAGCCTGAAGACATTACATTGAAAAATGTTTTAACTTTAAAGGAATAATAAATAAATTTAACAAAAATTACCTTCATAATAAAAATAATACACATATAATTATAATACCATGCCCAATAATGTTATTAAAATATCCTAAATTTTACGTTATGAGTCAAACATAAAACCAAGTCTTCAATTTAAAATGAAATTATTAGAGTACGAAAAATAAAATTTGAAGAGAAATAAATAAAATTATAGGAAACCAGTTTTTCAATACTATAAAAGAATAAAAAACTACCCCATGATGTCTTTCAACAACCTCTTCTAGATAATTTGGCCACTTTTTTTAACTGAAACATCATGCATATAATCTGTATGAAAATAAGTTCTATAAATGCTAGGAGTTAGAGTATATCCTCAATAAAACCCACTAAAACCCAAGATACCCCAAAGATATTAATGAGATATTATATAGACTATGTAACAATTTTATATAATTTAACATAGGCATATTTTTGTTTTAAAATAAATAACAATTTGTTAAATAATAATCCACAATTTTCTCATACCTATTTTGATCGATGTCGATATACCCTACGACTTCAATCATAGAACATGGTATCCAAACACATGGATAATGTCATCTAATATTAAAAGAACATGTTAGGACATGTAACCCCAGTATATCTCAATTTTTTCCCAAACAAATTATAACACCCCACGAATTAAAAATTACTAAGGTCGATAGTGTATGTGATGCACAATATTGAGCCTAAAATAAACCATTAAATATTACTCTTTAAATATGTATATTATAACGTAGAAATTAGATTGGTGGGTATAAATAGTAATAAAAAATTTATTAAAAGTATATGTTTTAAACTTTTATAAAATGAATTTGTTGGTTATAAAATGTTTTTAAATGAAAAAATAATAATGTAAAAGAAATGCTTTCAAAAAAAACTTTCTTTATATACACAAAATGTTTTTATATTAATAAATTAAATTATTCACTCTAGTAAAATTATTTTAATTAAATTTATATGTTAAATATTCAATAAAAATTTATCATTCATCTAATATTTTTTCTAGGTATGGTATAAGAATAAATCTTGTTTTATTCCTAAAAATGTATTCTCCAAAAAATTGGTTTTCCCATGTTTTATGCTCTATTAAAAAAACATTCTCCACATTTTAAAATTTAATTTGAAAAAATGAACTTAATTTATAAAATAAATATGAAAAATTACCATATACTGAATTGTTATGATTAGTTTTGGAAATATTAATTTTTTGATGAACGGTGAAAATCACAATTTTTAATGAAAACTATCTTTTCATTTAAATCATTTAAAAATATCCATTTAATTTTAAAATTTATTTAAATGTAAATTAATATTAATTATACTATAATTTTAACAATTATTTCCATTTTAATCATTTATATATTTAATTTTCATATAAAAACTTTTTATACTTAAGGAAACTTTTTTTTCAAAACTGTTTTTCATTGCATTTGGAGGTTTAATTTTGAATTTAATTCTATAAATTATTTTATTTTAAATTGGTAAAATTGAATTAATATTTTAAATAAGAATAATTAATAATTGGTTTTAAGTGAAACTTAATTTTTTCCACAATGGATAGTTAAAATAGTAAAAAACTATTCTCCCAATTAAAGTTAAAACTGGTTTACCAAGTGGGTTAAACTAAAATGATAAGGGTTAAAATGACCTAAATAATTATTTAAATAATATTTCATGGAAATATGCATAAACTTATCATATTATTATTTAGTTATATTTTTTGTTTGAAAATTTTCTATTAAAATTTCTTCTATAAGAATTTAAGTAAATTAAAAGAAAAAAAGGATCCTTACATTCTTTTAAAATCTATAATACTTTGTGACTTAGATAAAAACAGACCTATGTTCTATCATAAATATTAATTTTAAAGATAAATTATTTTTATTACCATGAATATTTATTTATAATTTTTAGTAATGAAATATTTTTCTTAAAGGCTTACACAACAATGACACATTTTTATTTAATTAAAATAAAAATAAAATAAATAATTATAAAAATAGTAAAATAATAAAAATTGAATGAATAGTTGTGTTTCGTTAGATTATTATATTATTATAAGATTTTAGGATGTTTTTAATAGAATATATTTAAAATAAAACTTTTTTATGATGCTTTAAAGTCAAAATAAATGAATACTGTCAAGATTGACATTAATAATATTTTATAAAATACACTATTTTATTAAATGGTTTAAATTTTCTAAAAAACATTTATTTTTACAATTAAATTATATATGGTAAATAATATCAACCATGGTCCATTAATGTGTCATTTTTCTTTATATAGTATCTTTATTGACCCCAAAAGAGAAAAAACTTTATTTCCGCAGTAATTATCAAAAATGGCTAAAAGGGGTTATAACATACTAAAATGGGTGAAAAAAAAGAGTTAACATTCCCTTTTATTGAAGAGAGGATTTGAGATCAATATAATATTATTTTATAACCTACCCAATTTTTATCCATTTCAATATTAAAGTTAATTTATATTAATTTATGACTTAATAAAATTCCAAGAGTGCACATCCCTTCTTTTATAAATGGTCACATCTTATTCCCTTTAATTGACACTTAAAAGAAATTTGGATTAGAAAATACCTATCACAATTAATTATTTACTTCACTCATCACTTCCTGGAGACCTTTTTTATCATAAAAAAACCTAATAAGAGTATTTGTGTAATCCTTAAGAGGTTGTCTGAAGAATAGTTATAGTTCTCAAAAAAGAAAATTTTAATTACTTATTCTTCCACCTCCTTAAAATATTCTTCCACCATAATGAAATAATCACTAGAGTATATTCCATATAATAATATTATTTTATTTTTATTTCATGACCAATATAAATCTCATATTCCATCGAATAAGAAATGAAATCTTTGTTCATATGTACGGCAGACTACCGCCTCACGAAACGATGTAATTTGTTTTCCATCACCTCCTATTATGGATGGTTATAATTATTTATTTAATTTATAAATAATATATATATATATATATAATACATAATTATGATTATTAAAATATAACATATTATTTACTTTATTAAATTTCCTCTCATTGAAAAAATATAATGTCATTTGTTTGTGTGTATGGACTACTGCCTCCAGAAAGCAATGTGATTCATTATTCATCACCACATCACATGGATAGTAAAAGTAAATATATTAAAGTAATAATATGGTATTTTTTATATTATTATCACTTAAATTAAAAAACAATTCATTTCTTCATTCCATAATTGTTGTTGAAAAATGAAAACATACTCATGCATATGTATGGCCTACCATCTCCATGATTGAAATGAGGTTCATTTTTTGTACCCATATTTCTTGATTTGTTCAATAAGAATATTAATTATATAAAAAAGATAATTATACCATGATTATTATTCTTTATATGAAGGAATAATGAACCATTTAACCATATGCAACCATCTGAATCCATTTTGGATATGTAACCTAAATATCGTCAAAACATCTGAGGTTATTAATTGATTTGGTAATGATATATAACAAGTTAATAAGTGAAATTAAAGGAATAATAAACTTTAAAAGAATTATTAATCATGTAAATAATTAAAAATAGTCTAATATTTAGGATGAAAAGAATGTACATGATGATTCAATCTCAAGTTAAGAGACACTTTGACTAAAAACCTCATTTTAAAGGATTTAAATATTTATTTTCAAAATATTTTCTTTCTATGTAAATTTTCATCTAAATGTTTTATGAAAACTCTTATTTATTATTAAATGTATGAAAAATTTTATTTTTTAACCATATATTACTTTCTTTAAAATCATTTTGAATAGAAGTAATATACTATTTTAATTTATAAGGTGAAAAATAATTTTTATACCACTGTAACCATTATTCCATTTTTGTATTCCATTACCAGATTTCATGTTTTCTTCAAAGAAAACCCCCATTCCCTCTTTCTCCGTATTTTTATTGAATTTTTTTTTAAGAAAATGTTATTCTGGTATACGAAAGGGTTTGTTATATGGGTGTAAAATATTTTTTCAAAGGGTTTAGGATTAAAAGGTGAAAGCATAAATTGTTTTATTCATGATATGCTACTCGAGAATTGTATATTAGAAACATGTGTGACCGAAACATCTAATAATATGGGTTGAGCCCCATTATTGATCATAATAAATAGATGACACAGATATATCTTATACGATGGGCTAGCTCGATATAAATTATACAATTGTTGTTTGTATATGTCACTCTAATGAATTGGTAAATTTTACCTTTATTAATAGGACATAATGAGGGAGTTTATGGGGAGGATTACCCTATGGATTTATTGGTATCTAGTTATTAATGACATAGGTTATACATGTACAGATCTAATATTCATGAAATGGGTTTTTATTTTCATACTATGGGTTTTACGGGTTTTATTTGAGAAAACGTTTTGCGTATTTTTCATGTGGAACTAATTTATTTCATTTTCTAAAAGAACATTGATTTAATAGAAAACATTTCATGGGTTTGATTTTTTTCACAAGATTAACTGTGGGAATGATAAGTGATTTGGTGATTGATTTATTAATGTTATTTCAAAATAAGTTCACTATTTTGGTAATGTTATACAATTAAGTGATATTGAATTTTTTTTAATATTTTATTTTATTTGAGGAATTAATGGTTGAATTATATTTTCGAATCATATATGGTTTTAATGTGGAATTATTGTTTTTTAGGGATATGATTACCATGTCATGGAAATTATATGATTAGAGACTATAAATTTATGAGTATATTAATATATTAGTGAATAATGTGATTGTAGATAAATGTTAAATTTATTTTAGTAGAATATGTGATAAAACTATTCTAAATGTTCATTTTTAAAATTGGTAGGGAATATTTTGATGAATTTAGAGATTAATTATTTATCAAATTATCTAAGTTGAAAATTATATGTTATTATTTTGGATTTAGAGTTTAATATTAAATTTTCTCATATGAAGGTTTATTGTTATGGGATTTTTCATACATTATGTAAATAAACTAAATTTCCATTAATGTCTATATATATAAGTAATATCTTATAATCCTTTTGTTGTTTTCTTGATCTGTTAGAAGTTAATTTTAGTACATAATTAATTAAATATCATCTTGAATACTCATCATTTGGATGAAAGCTGATATTGTAGTTGAAATTGAATAATTAATTAAATTATACTTTTCATGTTATCATTTTCCTATATATTCTTGGTTAATCGAGTAATGGAATTCCTCATATTTTGAAAAAGGTTCCTAAATTAAAAATAATAAACATTTTCGATAAATATATGGTCTTCTATCTCTCTAAAAAAATAACGGTATATCAAAAATGAATCTTCATTCCAAATATATGTTTTTACTTCCCTCCAATGATATCCATGTGTTTAAAACAAATTATGGGTTATTTTATATGAAATTTTTTTTATCTTTCCTTATTTTTTAAATGGTGTTTTATTAACCCTTTTTATTATGTGGGTTTCAAAAAAAGAATTTTCAAATATAAAAACCTTAGTTACCAATTTCAAGTAAAAATTGTGAGGATTATATTTATTAAAGTGTGGGATAATATAACATCAAGGGACTTTAAAAATAATACTTTGTTCAATATAGTATATGACATGCAATATTGAGCCTAAAATGTACCATGAAAAATTAATATGAAAATATTATCATTATTACCTTACTATTAAATTTGAAGGTATGAATGGGAATAACTAAAATACAAAAATTATATGGTTCTCACATATACAAAATAAATTTATTGGTTATAAATTTATTGGAAATGAAATTAAAAAAAACTCTCTCTATGAAAGAAATGAGTTATTATCTAAATAAATTATATTAATAACTATTTAAGATTATTTTTAATGAAATTTATATATTTCTTATTTATTAAAATAATTTATCATTCATCTAATTGGATTTCTTATCGTGATATAAGAATAAATCCAATTTTATGCTTCAAAATTGTATTTTTCTAAAAAGTGGTTTCATCGCAATTTACACACTTATTTCAATATTAATATTTTCAACCTTATAAAAATTTATTTTAGAAAATGGAATTAATTTATACAATTAAAATTTTAAAATTATTTTGGAGTCAATTTTTTATACTTTTCTAAAAAGATTAATTTTTTTATGAATTTTGAAAAATACTGATATTTATTAAAAATTTCAATTTCATTTGATGCATTTAAAAACATAAATTTTTAATTAGTTTCCGAAAATTTAGTTCATTTTAATCAATTTTATGTTTAATTTTTATATAAAATCTTTTTATACATAAGGAATTTTTTGTTCTGTAAAAAACCATATCTTTCGTGTTTATAGGTTTATTTTAAAATTAAATTTTCCACATTTGTTATTTAAATTTGGTAAAATGTATTACATATTTTGTTATAACATAATTAATATTACATAATTAGTTCAATTTAATTTTCTCCCTAATTAATAGTAAAAATTGAAAAAACAAATCTATTTCCAAGGTTGAGGTGAAAACAAGTTTACAGAGGGTTAAACTAAAAAGATAAGGGTTAAAAAAACCTAAATAATTATTTAAATCCTATTATATTAGCATATTATATCACTTATCACAATATTATAGAGATTTATGCTTTTATAGGATAATTTTCAATGAAAATTACCCATATAATAATTTAAGTATAGAAAAAGACAAAAATGGAACATTCCTTTCTTTAAATATAAATAATATTTTATGGAAAAAATAAAAAACAATATGTTTGGTTATAAATATTAATTTTAAATATAAATGGTTGATTTTTATAATTACAATTTTATTCTAATATTTATAAATTAAATAATTACCTTAAATCTTTACACAATGATGATAAAGTGTTTAGTTAATTAAATAAAAAATTTAATAAATAAATTTAAAAATATTTAAAGTAATAAAAATTGAAGGAATTATTGTGTTACTTGAGTTTTTTAGATAATTATTTCATTTTATACTTTTTCAAATTTAATATATTTTAGATCCATTATTTTCATGATTTTCTTAAATCCAAATTAAATGAATGGTGTCAAAATTTGGAATAATGATCTTTTATTATAAATAATGATTAATTAAATGATATAAAATTAAAAACAATATATTTTATTTAGACAAATAAATGGGATATTTTTTTATAATAAAAACCTGGATCTATTCCTGGAACATCACTTTTTATGGAACCATCTTGACCCCTAAAGAGTAAAAACTGTGTTACCATGGTAATTGTCAAAAAATGGTTAAATTGGGTTAAAACAATAAAAGGTTGAAAAATCACCTAACCTTGTAAAATTATTATTTTATAATAGGATTTAAAATCATCCTAATATTATATTATATACTTGTCATTTTGGATGCAATTTATGTTAAAATTAATTTATATTAATTTAATGAATTAATAAATTTCAAGAGTTCCCTTCCACATTTTTATAAATGGGCACCACCTATTCTCTTTTCTACAAACATAAATATAGTTTTTGATCATAAAATCCCTTCCATAATCCATTTATTACATTTATCCTAAAATCCTAGAGACTTTTTTTATATCATAAATCCATCATAAGAAGTATTTTGGTGTAAACCTTAAGAAGTCTAAAGAAGAGATTTAATTCTTAATCAATTTTTTTTATTTATTTCTTCTTCCACCGTCATCATGTTTTCTTAACCATTTATCTATAATAACACCACTATCTTACATATACTATGATTTTTTATGTTTATTTTGTTACCTACATTCATCTCCCCTTCCATCAAATGGGAAATGAAACTGTCATTTGTGTGTGAAGGAGACTACCACCTCGCTAACCAATGTATGTTGTTTTCCATCACCTCTTGTTACATATTTTTATAATGAATTATATAATGTATATATATGATATCCATGTTTCATTTATCATTCTTAAAATTTAATATATCCTTTAATATCATACCTTCCCACTCACTAAAAAATGATAACATCATTTGTGTGTACGTGTGGATTACTGTCTTCATGAAGCGATGTGATTAATTTTTTGTCACCACATCACATGGAAGATATATATATAATTATATTTATATAAATAATATTTTATTTATTATATTATAATGATCCAGAAAAGATAAAATAATTCCTACCATCTTTGTACAATAATAATTCAAAAATGAAAACATTACTCATATGTACATACGTCCTACCATCACCATGATTGTAACGTAGTTCATTTTTCATAACCATATTTAATGAGACGTTTTAAAAGTATAATTAATCTATAAAAATGATAATTATGTCATGATTTTACTTTTGATATTGTGGAATAATGACCACTTTGACCATAGTCAACCAATTGAAGTCATTTTGAATATATAAGATTTACATCATCAAAACATATGAAATGGACCTATTTGATTAAGTAATTATATATAAAATGGTAATTATGGATATAAAAGGAATAATAAACTATAAAAATGTTATTACAAAAGTAAAAATTTTAAAAAATATTATTTAGGAAGGTAAAATACATATGTGAGGAGTCAAACTCATGGTAAGGGACTCTTGACTAAAAACATATTTTAAAATGTTTTAAATATTTATTTTATAAATATTTTTCCTCTAAGTCCATTTTATTATAAAATATTTCAATAAATATCTTATTTATACTTAAATGTATGGTAAATTTAATTTCTAACCATTTTTTACATAATTTAAAATGGCTTTAAATAGAAGGAATCATTTTGGGGTTTTATAAATGAGACTTTCTATTAAAAATATCTCTTTTAATGTTTCCCTAAAAACACTTTTTCTTCCATATCCATAATTTTTAAAATATATTATTAACATATTATATAGATATAAAAGAATTATAATGGTTATTTTGTTTCTATTTTAACTTTTCTAAATGGTTTTAAAAATGAATATTTTTACATATTTTATACGGAATGTTTTTACTTACTCTCAAAAAGGAAAAAAATGAATGTTAAATTTTATCATATAAGGTGACAATGACATTTCCTACATCTGTATTGGTTATTTTTTTTATACTAATTTACAAAATTTCATTTGAAATTCAATGAAAAAACCATCTTTCCCTTTTTATGGGTATTTTGGTAATGAAAATATATTTCTAAAATAAATGCTAATTTTGATATCTGAAAGGGAATTTCATTAGGTTTTAAAATAATTTTTACAATTTTTTAGGATGAAACAGTGTTGAAATATATTTTTTTTATTTATTATATGGTTTATGATCATTATATATGATAAATAGTTGATCCTGAAATATCTTATACAACAAGTTGATCCCTATTATAGCTCATGAAGAATGGTTGAGACCGATATAGAATATATGATTAGTGGGATAGATAGAGTTTATATGATTGGTGTTCCCAAATAATGCTCTAGTGCATTTGGTAATGTTTCTAGTCATTATAGGAAAGATGGTGGGAGTTACATAGGAATATTCTCCTATTGATATAGTTGTGCTCTTTATATTTTCTTCATAGTTTATGAATACAATTATCTAATTTTACTAAAATGGGTTTTTATTTTCATATTTTGTGTTTTAATGGATTTATTTTAGAATAAATCGTGTTCATTTTTCATATAAAATGATACATTTTATTCTCTCAAAGAACATAGACATAATGGTAATCATTTCCTAGGTTTTTATGTTTTCCATTGGACTAACAGATTTCTTCTTTTTATGTCCTTTCCAAAGTTATTTTTTATCATCTGATGTTTTAAATATATTCTTAGGTTTTAATG
Source organism: Viscum album (assembly GCA_963277665.1). Lineage (NCBI taxonomy): Eukaryota > Viridiplantae > Streptophyta > Magnoliopsida > Santalales > Viscaceae > Viscum > Viscum album. Next base: position 1,275,473,848 of record OY728126.1, on the reverse strand, counting down.
ATCTATAAGAAAAAATAATAAGTTAAGTTAAAATTCATGAATATTTTTCATGAATGAAAAATGTGTTCCTGTTTAATATTATTATATATAGGAATATTGATACTAATTAGATGTTTCCAAATTATAAAATTTGGTTTAGTATGTTAGGAATAATTGTCGTTTTTTATAAATGAGAAGAGTTTAAAATAACATGGTTAAGGATATCATATAGTTTATTCCCCTCATAAGATAGTTTAAAATATTTATCTTAATATGCTCACACTAAAAGTTTTGGTTTTAGAAAATGGATGGATACAAATGGAACCAAAGTTACAATGTAAGTTAAGGAAAATATAATGGTAATCTAAATGGGAAACGGAAAGGAATGGTACTTATAGTGAAAAATATTGTGTTTATTCATAACCATATATCATGGGTTATGAATAAAAAACTAAAACCATATGAGTTTCTTATTATATAAAATAAGAGATAAATGAATATCTATGGAAGTTCAAGTGATACAGGTCATAAAGATAAAAATATTCAATAACCTGTGTGTTGAAAATGTGGGAATTAGTTCCAAAAAAATATCTTAAAATAATGTAAATATATTTTATATTTGTGAAATGAGGATATAAAGAAAAAATATTCCAATTAGAATGAATGTGTTCAGTTTATTCCATGAAGTGTAATGAAGTTTTACGAGGGAATTAATTGAATGTTTTAAATATTGGTAGTAGGGAATTATGAAAATCGATGTTCTTGAGAGAAAGATTAAGAAGATGATTATAAATACCACACATATAAATTTTTTTTAATTCCAAATTCCATTATTGATAAAGATGAGGAAACATCAAATGACATATAAATGGTTTGGATTATATCTTTTCTTGTGTTTTCATATTTATGAATCTTAGGAAATGATACATATATATTTATTGTAAGGAATTATTCAGGGATAAGATGGAAAATAATGGTTAATGTATTATGAAGAACATAAAATTAAGTTGTCTATGTATAGGGATTTAAGATTTAAAATTGTGGTTCTATATTTAAAAAATGATTACAAGATTAAAATAATTAATACAATTTTGTGTTTTTATTTGGTTGTGTAACTTGGGGATACATTTATTGACTATTGATAGATGATTGAGGTATTTACAACCCTTACATTAAACATGAGGAAATATTATATGAGTATGGATGAATTTTCATTTTATTGATAAACTTTTATAGGTACTGATGACAATAGGGTTTATATGATCATTTAAATTAAGGTAATTATGGGTTATTACAATTTAGAGAAAACATGTTATATTGTGTAGATAACCATGGGATTGATAATATAATTAGTGATTAATTGATTAATTTTACTTTAGAGTATGTTTAATATTTTGGGAACCATGTATGCATAAGTTAAATGGATATATTTTTATATAATATGAGATTTTATTTTAGAAATAAAAGGTTTAATTATATTCATGAAGAATATATGATTTTAATGTGGATTTATGGTTCTTTATGGAAATGATTATGATATCTTGTAGATTATATTATTAAGGATTATGAATTTTTGGGTATATGAATTTTTGAGTGAAAAATGTGATTGGAAATAAAATATAAAATAATCTCTAAAGAATATTTGATCATTTGATTCAATTTTTTGAGATTCAAACATTAATTTGGTATATTTTGAATAATTTTGAGGTTAGTTATTTTCAAATGATTTTACTTGTAATTAAGATGTTATTGTTGAATCTTTGGAGATTAATGTTGCATTTTTTCATTTGAAGATTTGTTTTTTTGGGAATTATCTTACCTTTTACTAATCATTTTTGTATCGGTTAATTTTTAAAGATTGTAAGAATAATTTCTTATCCTTTTGGAGTTTATGTGATCCATTAGATGTTTGACTAAAAGTTATTTTTTATTTGATTATCAAAACACTTTTAAAAATCAAGTGAGAAACTGAGAGATCCATCAAAACAGTCAAAATAAACAACATAGAAAAAAAACATGTTCCACCTCTCCCCAGCAGCTAAAAAAAGTGAAGGGCCTCCACCAAATCATAAGCACTCAGCATATAGTCTAGTGAAAAGATGCATGGGAACGGAACCGGTGGCCAAGACATACCCTCTCAGTATTCCACTCCAAGTGTCTTGCTAAAGTGACAGCCTCATGCTCTGAACCCCATCTGAATTGGAACCAGGAAACAAGCTGGAAACGAAACACCCAAATTCTTCTCAAAACACATAGATAGATATGAAAAACCAACTTTCAAATGATTTAATTAAAGGGAAACCAGGCATTAGTCAAGAATTCATATGGCAGAATCATTGAAGAAAAAATTATTTCTACCAGAAACCGTATCTCTAAACAACGTCCAGCATATATCAGTTACCTGGATGTGATACCCTTTACTTAACAGGTCTTCAAATGTAGAAGATAGTGTATCCCCAATCTATATATACTCCTCTATGCTGATCAACCCCTTGTAAAACCCACAAACCAGAATTGAATCATGTTTGTCAACCCAAGAATATTATTCCTCATTCAGAGTCACTTCGATGAATCAAACCATCATCTTAGTCGCATCCTCTTCGATGCCATTGAGAAATAGCACCTTCTATTTCACATCATTATCTGAACATAGAATCAGATCCCAGGAAAAATCGATCTGACCATATGGTTTCAATTGATTCATGGCCTCTTTTTTTGTCTTCTCCTTGATTTTCTTTCCTGCTGGCTGATTCTTCAAAGGGGGTGGCAAGGAAGAGTAAACCTTCCTCTACCTACACCTCCTGTTACTCATGTTATCCCTCAGGCTGATTTCCCCAGTAGATTTTTTCTTACTTGTATCAATGTTTTCCTCCTCCCAGTCCCCCAGCTTGTCTTTTGAACTCTTCACTGAACGTGTCTCCATAGGGAGTGGCAAGTATTAGTAGTCCTTTCTCGGTTTTTGGTTTCCCTTCCTGCTACTACCCATCCTCAGACTTGAGAGTCCTTCACCCTGAACCTAAACCTCACCCTCAACTACATTGGTAGCCTGACTAGATCTGTCATCACTCGACTTTAGGACCATCTACCTATCTATGGATAACCCGAGCTGCTTTAGATCATCCAGAACCAGGCCAGCATTATGAAGGCCATCAAAACAGTTTCCCAACTCAATAACAGCAACCTCTTTTCTAGTACTTGGTCTAAAACCCGAAGACTCACCCTCCACTTGTTCATTCAGTGTTGTTGTCAAACATTTACCACTCCTTGAGCACACTGCATATGCATATGAGGCGCCCAGGAGATACTTGTGACTCCCCTCTTCTACCTTTGGAGGCTTAACTCTGCATCGACCCTAGGTACCCCCAGTTCCAGCCCACATTTCCACTTCTGATTGCTTCATCGAGACATCAACAACTTTTTGGTGAACTCCCAACTGATTGTCTTCTCGGGAATGAGCGCCCCTGGACGCGGCCTCCACACCCGCTACCATACTGGTCACAAGAGTCTTGACACTACTTGATGCACCCCCATCACCTTTCTTATCTAAAAATCAGGAGTCGCGCCTACAGGCCGCAGAGGTGTGGCCCATGTATTTAAAAAATGAATAGAAATAAACCCAATATTAATAATCAACCTTCTGTTTACAATGGGACTTCTCAACCACTGTGATCCAAACAAAGTCTGGAGGCACCCTTGAGGCATCAACTTCCACACAAATTCGTGGGTTAACACGATGAAAAATTGAATTGGTTTGGTTATCAGAGCATAAATACCTACCTACTAGGTTTCCAAGCATACTAACTAAAAAGGGATTTGGAAATTGTAAAGGATTTTTGGAGAGACTAACCCATATCTTAATGGAAGGTGAATCATGCTTCATGTGGAAGTCATAGGTCCATCAGTGGAGAAAAAAGCGAGAACTATTGTAGCAGCGAGGGGCGCTAGACCAGGATTTAATCAAGTCCTCTTATGAAGCAAAATGAACCATGATATTCTTTTTGTAGATCAGTCCCACTACTTCCCTATCCTATAAATCCCAAGATCCGAAGAAAAACCTGTCAAATAAATCCACTGAAGGCCTTTGTTGAGAGAATTTAGTGATTAAAGTCAGTTTATAGAGTGACGAAGCTTCGTTGAATTTAACAATCGAAAGCAGAATATTTGGGTGTCCTTCATGTATCTTGGGATCCTTGGGACTCAATAAACATCCTCTTGAATACTCAATGGTTTCTGGAAAGAGGGTAGTTTTGTAGAAGTTTATTTTGGTATTAATCTCTACTTTTCAAGAAATTAATTTTTCTAATTTTAATTACCTATTTGATAAAGTAATTATTCACCATTATGAAAAATATTTTTAAAAAAATGATAACTATTTTTGGTAAATTGATGGTATATTCTATCTCAAAACAATTATAACACTATATTCAAACTAACTTCTTACCAAAACAATTTTTAGTTCCCACCAATGTGATTCTTATGAGGAAACCTATTATTATTTTATTTTTTATAATCTTTTTATTTTCCATGACCATATTTTAAATATGTGAATCTATTAACTATTTTTATGATGTAGGTTTTGAAATTGGAATTTTCAAATATCATACCCCTGCTTATAAATTTAATATTTGAATTATGATGATAAAATTTCTTAATTTGGGGATAATGTAACACCTGTATATTTAAAGAAATAATATTGAATTGGATAGTGTATATGACATGCACAACCGTGCCTAAAATGAATGATGAAGTATTAATTCAAAAAAATATTTTTATAACCAAGCCATTAAATTTATGGTTTTGAATAAGACTAACTAAATTATGAAAAATAAATTGATTGAAAATGGATAAAAAAATTCATTGGTTATCAATTTATTTGAAATGTAAATAAAAAAATTGAATATTAAAAAGAATTATTTTTTGAAAATCATTATTTTTGCATGCAACAAATTTCTATTTAAATAAAATAAATTAATCTCTATTAGTAATGATATTAATGGAATTTATAAATTAATATTTAAATAAAAAAATTATCATTCTTCAAATATGTTTTCTAGGAATGGGATGGAAAAAATCCATTTTTATGATTAAAAATATTATTTTTCAGAAAACGGTTTCATCGTGTTTTACACACTTATTTTAAAACTAGCATTCACTTTTAGAAACAATTTCAGATAAAATGAACAGAATTTCTGAAACAATGTTTTTAAAATTATCTTAGAGTGATTTGTTTTATTTTTTTTAAGAAAAAAAATTATTTTTTTCAAGAATAGTGATAGATACTAATTATTATTGAAAATTTCATTTCAATTTAAAGTTTTTAAAAGGATAAAAAAATTCAAAGGTTTAACAAGTAAAATTTAATTTTATTATATTATTATTATTACAATTTAATTCATTTTAATTTTATTTAGTTTGAATTTTTATATTAAAACTTTTTATACTTAAAGAAACTTGTGTTTGGGAAAAATTGATTTTCATCACCTCTACGAGTTTCATTTTAAATTAAATTATGCCACTACTATTTATTTAATTTGGTAAGATGTATTTCATGTCTTTAATAATCAAAATTAATATTTTGTAATAATTTCAAAAAAAATCATAATTAATAGTAAATAAAGTAAAAATATTTTACCACGGTGGAGGTTAATGTTAGTTTGTCTATGGTTAAACGAAAAATATAAGAGTTAAAATGACCTAAATGCTTAACCAACTTATATTTTATTGCTATATTTATACCATTATCACATTAATATTGAAATTTATTTTTTTATGGTACACATTTCCATAAAAATCACCTATATAACAATTCATGTAAAGAAAAAGACAAAAAATGGAACTTTTGTAGATTTTAATATCTATAATACTTTGTCATGGGGATAAAACCAAAAGAGAAGGGTGAAAACATCAACTAAACTTTTCCAATGATTTATTTATTGGATTATTTAGACTCAAAAGCATATTATATTATATATTATTCAATTTGGATCCATTATAATTTGAAAACTAATTTATATTAATTAAACACTTTATCAAATTCCAATAGTGCCCCTCCCCGCATTTAAAAAAGGGATCCTCATATTCTCTTTTATTACCACATAGATATATTTTTGCATTGAACAATACATTCCCTAATACCTTAATAACATCCATAATCACATCTAAGAGGTATTTGTTTCTCATGAAATCTATCCTATGAAGGTATTTGGTGAAAACCTTAAAGGGTTGTTTGAATAAGAGGTATAGTTCTTAATCAATCCTTTTTTATTTTTTTTCTTCTTCCACCTCATTCAAATATTCTTCAACCATGATGAAATAATAAAACCAGTACATCCCATATTATGATATTCTATCATGTTTATGACATGACCTACATCTATCTCATCATCCATCAATTGGGAAATGAAATTTTAATTCGTGTATAAGGCGGACTACCACCTCGCAAACTGATATAATTAATTTTTCATCACCACATATTATATATGGTTGTAATAATGGTTTTAATATATATATATATATCATATTAATTATTTATATTTTCATACTTGAAGGAAAATATATCATTTAATTTCTTACATTTACACTCACTGAAAAATGATAATGTCTTTCATGTGTATGTGTGGACTACCGCCTCCATGAATCAATGTTATTTATTTTTCATCCCCACATAACATGGGGGATATATATATATATGTACATTTATAGAAATAATATAATATTAAGGATATTAGAATCCTATTTTAATGATAAAATAATACTTTTCTTCCTTCCATAATGATCATTGGAAAATTAAAAAGTTACCTATGTTTACGTAAAACATACTATATCAATAATGGTAACGTAGTTAGTTTTTCATAACCATATTTAAATATTGGTTTTAGAAGAATAATTTTTTTATAAAAATAAAAAAAATTACACAATTATTATTCTACATATAATGTAATAATAACCAATTATCCAATATTCAACCTACCAAAGTTGTTTTGGATATATAAGTTTAATATTCTCTTAATTTCATACATTAACTTAATTTATTAAGTAATTAAATGCAACACGGTAATAAATGAAATAAAATTAATAATAAACATGAAATAGGTTCATAATAAATTAAATAATTTAAAATATTTTGTTATTAATGATGATAAATCATGTACATGATGACTCAAACTCAAGGAAAGGGACTCTTATACTAAATTACTTTTTTTAATGGTTTTAATGATTTATTTTATATATCATATAATTATAAGTCCATATTATTATGAATGTTTGGAGAAACAAATATCATTAAAGGGATCATAATTTTAATTTTTTATCATATTTTACTTTTTTTAAATAGTTTTTATATAGAAGTAATATTTTTATGCTTTTACAAAGGGGAATTTATTTTAAAAAATTATCTTTTAATGTTTCTCTTTCAAATATTTTTTTTATTTCAATATTTTCAAAAATATCTTATTAATGTAATATATGTAGATAAAATATTTATAAAAGACATTTAAAGTATCATTTTACTTTATTTAGAAGTTTTTTAAAAGTAATTCTTTTACATATTTTATAAAGAATGTTTTGACATTCTTTACAAAAGAAAAATTACTGTTTTATTTTAACGTATATGAGGAAAATGAATTTTTATAATAACCTAAAATTTATCTGATTTTTGGAATCCTTTACAAGATTTCATGTTTTCTTTATATAAAACCCTTTATTTAATTTTTTCTCAGTATTTTGGTATTCTAAATTTTTTTAATGAAAAGTGTATTTTGATATCTAAAAGATTTTTTCATATGGTTTTAGAAGAGTTTTTATAGCATTTATGGTTAAAGGGTGAAAAATTAAATTTTTTATTCATTATAATGTAATCAATAATTATATATGAGAAATAGGTGAGCTATACAAATTGTATATTATGGGTTGAGTCCTATTATGGTAAGTGATGGATGGGTTAGCCTGATCAAACTTATACAACAAATGAGCCCAATATAGAATATACGGTGAGTGAAACCAGATAGAACTAAAATACATTAGGTAATGGTCCTTATCTTAATATGAAATAAGGAGGTAATTACCAAGGATGTTTCACCTATGGATTTAATTGTTCTCTATTTATTTATAAGATGGATTATAAATATAATGCTTTGAAATTCATGAAATGGGTTTCTATTTTTTTTTATTGGTTTTAAAGGTTTTATTTTAGAAAAAAGTATATTTTTTCATGTTTAAATAATTTATTTCATTCTCTAAAAGAACATTGAGTTATAGGTAAAAACATGATGGGTTTTCATGTTCATAACTAGACTAAAATGTTTCTTATTTTCATATCCAATACTAAACTTTTGGTGCTCATCCCACATTTTAAAATATTTTTCAATAGGTTTAAGGAAGGGTGATAATAAAAAATAAGTCATGTTAAAATCAATGAGAATATTTCATGGAAACATATTTAATTATTTTTATATTAAAGGAAAATATGATACTGATCATAAGTGTCCACTTTGTAAAATTTGATGTTTTATGTATGAGTTATGATCTAATTCTATAAAACAGTAAACCTAAAGAATATTTAAATTATAGAGAATTAATTCTTGACCTAAAACTCTAGATTATGAAATATAAAAGAAAGATACATTACAATTGGAATGGAATTTTAGTTTAAACAAAATTAGAGGTTAGAAAGTTATTTGATCATCATCTAAAAGTCTACTATGACTATAAAATTTAGTGTTTTGGAAAACAATTGTCCCTATTTTGGGTAAATAAAAAGAGTTAAAGTGAACATGGTTAAGGATATTTTATAATTTTTTTCTCTTCGTAAGATATTTTATTGTGATTTTATTAATATTCTCACACTAAACTATTTGTTTATAATTATTTTCATGGTCTATAAAGAACAAAAGAAACAATATATGTGATGGAAAATTTCGTGGTAATCTGAATGAGAAACCAAATGGAATGGGATATATAGTTAAAACTCATACAGTTATTCTTATCCATCAATCAATAGTTATAATTAATAACCTGAACCTAGGTGAGTTTCCCAATGCATCATATAAGAGAGAAATGGAGATATATGGAAGTTTATGTGACAAATGTCATAAATGAAAAAAATATTCAATGAATAATGTGTTGAGAATGTGGTAATAATCACTAAAAATGTATTAAAAAGAATGGGAATGTGTTTTTTATGTGGTAAAGGATGTTATAATGAAATAATCTTACAAGTAAAAAAGGAAGTCTTTAGTTAATTCTATAAATAGTAATAATGTTATTCATAAGGCATAAATTGAATTTTTTTATTTTTGTGAGTATATGATATATGAAAATCAATATCCTATAGAGAAAGATCAATAATAGGATTATAAAATCAATTCAAATTAATTATTCCAATTCCCAATTCAATTATTATTGAGGTTGAGGAGACTACAAATACCAAATTAATGTTATATATAATATCTTCTCTTATGTTTTGATATTGTTGAATTTTTGTACATGATTCATATTTTTGTTTTTAAGAATGAAATATTATTGAATAAGATGGAAAATAAAGGTTAATGTATAATGAAGAATGCTAAAGGATTAATGTGTCTGCATATAATAATTTACAGGTTTTGATCTAGTAGTAGATTTAAGGATGATCATAATCCTAAAATCATTACAACCCTTTTGATATTTTATATGATAGTAGTACTTTTAGAGACATTTATTGAGTATTGATATATGATTGAGGTATTTGTAACCCTTAGTTTTAATATGAGTAAATTCTATTTGAGTAAGAATACCTTTTCATTTTATGGATAAAAGTTCAAAGGTATTAATAAATTTAAAGGTAAATGTGCTATTTGATGTTGAAATAATTATGGTTTACTAAAATTTGTGGAGTATCTGATATATAATGTAGATAACCATGGGATTGATAAGTAATCTGAGGATTAATTTATTAATTTTATTTCAGAAGAATTTTTCTATTTTTGGAACATTATAAAAAATTTTTAAATGGAAAATATTTGTGGATAATATAGAATTTTATTTGAGGAAATAAAGATTCAATTATATTTTATTATCATATATGGTTTTATTGAGGATTTATGGTTTTTTATGGAAATGATTACCACATATTTTTGATTATATGATTAGGGCTTATTCATTTTTAGTTATATGACTTTATAAGTGACTAATATGATTCATGATAAATATTAAATTAATCTCGGAAGAATATGTGATCAAACCATTCAATTTTTTGGGATTTGAACTTGGTCAAGAATGTTTTGAAGAATTTTTAGGTTAGTTGTTTATCAAATGATGTAAGTTTAGATTTGGATTTTATTGTTGAGAATTTGGAGGTCAATGTTGCCTTTTTTTCAGAGAAAGGTATATTATTTTTGGGAATTATCTGAACTATTATTAATATTTTTGGTTTTTTTAATTTCTAAAGATATGATGAAATAGTTTTTATTCTTTTAAGGTTTATGTGATCTATTAAGAATTAATTATAGTGATTCATGCATTAAATTTTAATCTTGAATACTCATCGTTTGGAGGAAATATGAGATTGTGGTAGAAATTTATTATGTGATGAAATTATACTTTTCATGTATATATTTTCTATTATTTTACTGGTCATTTTTGTAATGGAATTACTAAACTTTAGGAAATGTTCTGGAAATAATAAATTTACTCATTTTTTATAAATATATGGTATCCTCTCTCACTGAAAAATTAAAATGTTATATTTTAAGTGACACTTCATTAAAAATAATTGATTTCAATTCATCCAATGTTATCCTTATATAGAAACCTATTTTCTTTATTTCAAATGACCTTTGTATTTTCTCTTCCATATTTTTAAGAGGATTATTTTTTTACCAATTTATAATATAGGTTTACACTAAAAAAAATTTTAAATATCAAACCCTAGTTTACTAAGTTCAAGTTTTCATTTTTTGGGGCACAATTTTTTAAAGGGGGGATAATGTAACATACTTATAATATAAAAACATAAACTTGGTTTCATATCATATATGACATGCAACACTGATCCAAAAATGTACCATGAAATGTTACTATTTGAATATGATTGTAACAACCTAGCCATTAAATTAGAATGTAAGAATATGATTAACTAAATTATGAGAATTATATGGTTTAAACCATTATAGTATAAATTCATTGGTTATGAATTGAGTGTAAATTAAAATAAAAAACATTCAAAATTAGAAGAAATGATTTCAAAAAAACTCACTTTGTGATCAAAAAAAAATTATGTTAATAAATTAAATTAATAAATATTTTTGAATGATTTTAATAAATTTATATATTAAATATTAAATAAAAAAATTTATCATTCATGTAATAAATTTTTTAGGAATGGTATAAGAATAAATCCAATTTTATATTGAAAACTGTATTTTTCTAAAAAGTGGTTTCACAGCGTTTTATGAAATTATTTTAGAATTAATTTTTTACACTTACAAAAAATTTATTAGATAAAATTAATTTTATTTCTGATAAAAAACTAAAAAATATCTTTTATTGAATTTTTTAGAATTTTCTAAAAAGATTAATTTTTCCATGAATAGTCAAAAATACTAATTTTTATTGAAAATTACATTTTCATTTAAAAAATTAAAAAAGTTACATTTTTTCTAAGATGGTTTTAAGTGAAACATTTTTAAGATTATATTATTGTTAATCTAATATAATTCATTGAAATTATTTTTATGTTAAAATTTGATATAAAAATAGTTTATAGTTAAGGAAACTTTTGATTAGGAAAACGGTTTTCCTCCGGGTTTGCAAGTTTAATTTTAGATTAAATTCTTCCAATTATATTATTTGAATTTTTAAAAATATATTCCATAATTTTAATGATCATGATTAATATTATTTAATAATTTTAAAATATTTTTTGGTCATTATGAAAAATTGAAACTGTAAAAATCAGCCACCACGGTGGAGGTTAAAACAGGTTTACCTGGGGTAAAACTAAAACAATACGGGTTGAAATTTCATAAAGACTGCTATAAATTATTTTTTATATATATTTTTATACCCTTATCAGATTAATCATGATATTTATTTGTTTAATGCTCACATTTCTATGAAAATGACCAACATAATAATTTATCTAAAGAAAAAGACAAAAAATAAACATGTGTTACCTTTAATGTTGAGTCAATGAGGTATCCTTATGACTTTTCAATTCCATTATGTTTTAAAAATCACATACACATTTTTTAAGGAAAATTATTCTTCTCTAAGGATTATTTTCTTTGGGAAATAGTTTCTTTCTCTAAGAAATGTTTTGTACATGTCCTTGGTTTTTAATGTCTTATTAAAAGTCATCTCAAACCCTGTTATTTTTTCTAAGACAAAAATTCATATCCTTATCATAAAACATTAGAATCAAATAGTTTTATTGATATAGAGTCTTTCTATTTTTAGGCTCCGAATTCATTGAAATTGATAATCTTAATTCTATAAAATTATTTCTCCAAATTCCCTAATACACAAACTCTGAAGTATATAAAATTTAGACTTTTAATTCTCTGAAATTCAGACTCCAAATTCTCTGAAAATGAGACTCCTAATACTCTAAAATTCATACTCTGAATTCTCCAAAATTAATACTCCAAATTCATTGAAATTCAAACTCTGAATTCACTGAAATTTAGACTACAAATTCCTCCAAATTCAGACTTCTAATTCCTCAAAATTCATACTCTGAACTCATTGAAAAATAGAATTCAAATATCAATTTTTCTATGAATCTATTTTTTACAACCTTAATAATCCAATTAAAAGTTTTATTTCTAGTTATTTCATTTCCTTAAAGTATTGTTCCAACATTATCAGATCCTATTTTACATAATTTTCTCAAACATAAGATTGGTTTTCTTACATGATACAATTTCTCTTACAAATGTTTATGTTAGAATGAAACTATGTCGTATAATCTATTTCTAACTAACCATTGGTTGAGTGAAACGCTTATAGGTCCCTCTGAATTTCAAGGAAAAAAATGACTGTTGGGGGAGGGAGCCAACCATTGAATTTTTTCTTTAAATATAAGATCATTTTTACAAGATCATTATAGTTCTGTAATACTATATACTACATGTTTTGAAGTGATATCTAGAGAGAGAAATACTCTCGTGTCTTGTGTGAATTATGAACAACTTGGTAAACTGTGAATATATTCTTCATCCTACTATTTGAAATGCTGGTTGTTTCTATGTACAATCGAGTACTTCCAGTAATAGGAAACAAAGGATCTGATTGCCTTAATGTTTGAGGACTTCTAGGCATACCAAGACCGAGGATCTGATTCCCTTAAAGTTTGATGTATTTTGTGGATAGAAATATAGAATCTGATATTCTTATTTAGGTCTTACCTTGGTGTGGGGAATATAGTATTTCCTGAAATTATAAATCAAGGAACCATTATCTAAGGATGTTGGATACCCTTCTCTTTGGGGTAAAATAATTCCTACTTGTTTGTTGTTACAAGTTTAATTTTCAATCTATTTTGTTAAATAAATAAATTATAACTTTATTATACTTTCTTATGCATGTTTAGCTATAATATAAATAATATTCTATAAATTTTAATATATAATATTTATCTAAGTAAAACCTACTCAAGTGTCCTTAAGTTTATCTTGATTAGGTTTATGTTCCTTATAATTAGACATAGGCCCGTTCAATTATCCCTTTATGTGAGAACAAAAGTGCGTTTGTGAATTTATCTTATTTAACTTCATTAAACAAAGATTCATTTAAGGTTAAAAGTGAATGTTTTTAAACATACAATTCACCCACTCTTATATTTGAGAATCTACATATTTTATTTCTATCATTCAATTTCTATCATAGGAAGGTCACGGAAATAAATATACTTATATATACGTTTTTCTTGTTCAAGTTTTTTTGTTCTATTCTTTCTTGCTTAACTTTTCTTTCTCATTTTCTGTTTAAATATTTTTATCTTTGTTTATATATTTTAACTACTAAAAAGTTATGTGGAAAATTATATTTTATTATACAATGGTGGGTATAAATTTTGGTTCTAATGATAACCCTAATCCTACAAGACCACAAATCTTTGATGGTAATTATTATGAGTAAAAGAGATATAGGATGAAGACTTTTGTAATTTAAACTATACTGGAATATTTTTTATGCTCACTAGATATTAAAAAATTCCAGATAAAGAAGTCAGAATATTCACTAACAAGGAAAAACAAGAATATTAATTAAAATTAAAGGTATGCAATACTTTATTATGTTCATATGGCCAGGAATATATAAGTCAAATACCTTCTTGTGAATCTGCTAACTTCATTTGTAAGAAACACGAAGTTACACACTTTTTTACTTCAAAACTGATAGAAACTAGAAGAGATATTGTAAGAGATGAATATCATGGATTCTTTTTTTCTTATGGATAACCTTTTTTTCAAGTTAAACAAAGATTTATGACCATTTTCAATAGTATCCAATTTATGGGATAGAAAGATATTGAAGATGAAGTCCTTTTGGAATAGATAATTGAAATCATTCATAATGAATGGTAATATAAAAGAACAGTTATTGATGAAAATAATAATGTATCAAAAATTAATATTGATGAGTTGTTTGGAAATATTCTTCAATATGAAATGAGAATAAAGATATATGTTGGATAAAAAAATAATATTGTCAATGGAAATCTAGCTTTCACTACTAAATAAAAAAGGCAAGACTCTGGAAAGGGTAACTAGATCCAAACCTAAGAAAGATATTTTTATAGCTGAATCAATTGAATTTGATCAGTTTAAGAATGAATTATCCAATCCTTCTCAGAGGATGAACAATATTTTGGGAAAGAAATATTTTCAGTAAATAGATAAAAATAAGGATTGAAAGGAAGATAGATATTTTGAAGTAACTTGTGATGAATGCAAAAGGGATGAACATATCAGACCTGATTGACCTAATCTTAATATAAAATACAGAATGGAAAAGAATTATCAAAATAAACAGAAATAATTAAAACAAATCTAAGGCAAAGAAAGTCTTGAAGGCTAATAAGACCTGGATTTACATTGGTGGTGACTCTTTATATGAATATTTAGAATATGGGTCTTCTGGTAGGAAGAATATTTGTCTTATATCCAGTGTATCTATTTAAAATCATTATCTTATGGATAATTTATACAATGATAATTTCCTAACCAATATTTCTTTAAATTCTAATTTTTCTAATGAGGAATATGTTGAATCTTCAAATGATGAATCTTCCTCATAAAAATATAATTATTTACCTACATTTGAAAAAGTTTCTAGATTTTATAAATTAATTTATAATGAAAATTATAAGATAAATATAAATTTAGAGAAAGAATTTTTTAGAATTTCTCTTTTAATAAATGAAGTATCAGGTCTTTCTAAGGATCTTTTTCATAAAACATTTGATATTGAATGTGTTCTTAAAAACCTTAAGTATGTGAATTCTAATAAGGATAAACATTCTAATGATCTTGAAAATGTTATTTCTAAGAAAAATGTTTTAGAGGATAACTCAATATCTAAAAAAAATCACTTTGAGGATAAGAATTTTGTAATCATACTAAAATCTGAAATTGTTTCCTTAAATAAATTTTATCAAATTTTACTTCTAGAAAGAAAGTATTTGATAGAATTTATTCACAACTTCGTCTACTTATGAATAGTTTGGGGTTTGTTATATTCACTCAAAACTAGTTTCTAGTAATTGTAATTTTATTCTCCATGATGTTCACTTTTTCCCTAAGTTTCAATGTGGTGGACATTGGGTGAAAATTTCCTATTTAAATAAAACCCAATCCATTGGTTTTCATAGATTTTACATTTTAAAGAAAATGGGTATTCCTAAGATATTATTTTCTAAAATTACGGGATTCAAGAAAGCTTGGATTAAATAATTCTAACTCTTTTATTTTTAGGAAATAAAGGAAGTACCAACAACAATATATGGTACATAGATAGTGGATGTTCCTAGAACATTACTGGTAACCAAAACTTCATTGAAAATATTATCAAGATGAAATGAGGGGATGTAACTTTAAGAGATAAATCTTAGGGAGAAATTGTTTTTGTAGGTAACATTATTCTTCTTGGAAAATAATTAATTTTAAATGTTTTATTTATTAAATGTCTTATTCACAACCTCATAATCATATGTAAATTATTTGATTAAGGATACCTTTTGAATTTTAGGAATGATAAATTCTTAGTACACAATCCCAAGGAAAATTTTATTCTCTCTACGCATAGGCCTGATTATGGTTACACACTTAACATATGTCACCATAGGAGTAAATATATACCTTTAATTAGTTCAATATAAGATCAATCTTGGTTAATTAACATAATTATAGAACATTGTAACCTTAGGAACCTGTGAAAACTCTCAATGAATAGACTATTTAAGGATCTACCAGAGCTTAGGATTCATTCTTCAAATTTTTTTGATACTTTTCAATATAGAAACAAACATAAGTAAAGATTTAAATCAATCTGTGAAGTTTCATCTTCTAAGGCATTATAGTTAGTTCATATGGATACTTTTGGTCCAATAGAAACTCGAAGTGTTAGAGTCATATACTTTGTATTTGTTTTAGTTGATGATTACACTAGATTTGCATGGGTCTATTTTCAAAAAAATAAATCTGATGCTTTTTATTTTTTCAAAACATTTTTATCTTAAGTAAAAAAATGAGAAAACCATTTATTGATAACTATTAATAGTGATCATAGAGGAGAATTTCCAAATTTAGATTTTGAATCTTCTTGTATAAATAAAGTAATTCCTCATAAGTTCTCATTTTCAATAACTCCTCAACAAAATGGTATTTTTTAAAGAATAAATATATTCTTCAAGTGATAACTAGAACCGTGTGGAGTAAATATTCTATTTCTAAACACTTTTGGGATGAATCTGTTAGTACCGCTTGTTATATTTTAAATCGAGTTTTAATCAGACCTTTCCTAATAAAACACATTGGGAATTGTGGACTGGTCAAAAACCTTGAATTTATTACGTCAATGTATTTGGATGAAAAGTATTCATTTTGAATAATAAATACAACTTAAATACATTTTCACCCAAATCCTATAAAGTAATTTTCTTAGGATACTCCACTACTTATATGCCTTATAGAGTTTTTAACAAAAAAATTTGTACTGTTGAAGAAGCAATACATGTTAAATTTTATGAAACTGATCCTTTGGTTTTTAAACAATGCCAACCTATATCTTTATATCTGTTTTCAAAAACTGATTATCAACCTTTAATATAAGATTCTTTTAACAAGGAAAATAATAAAGAAAAAAAGTTAAGTCATTACCCCTGAAGACATTCTACCTTATATTGACGAACATGTTTTAAATAACCCAAATTAGTTGTTTCTTAAGAATCATCCAAGTGATTGTATAATTTTTGATGTAAATCATCTTTTAAGGGCTAGATGTTCTTTAAGAAATGAGGTAAAAAATATAGCAGTTCATTCCCAATTAGAACCAAAAAGAACTGATGAACCTTTAGGTGATGATGATGGGATTAAATCCATGCAAGATGAACTAAATGAATTTGAAAGGAACAATGACTTGACCTTCATTGAAAAACATAAGGAAACTACTATAATTGGTGTAAAATGGGCCTTTAGAAATAAATTTGATGAAATTGGAATCATAGTAAAAAATAAATCATGAAGAGTTTTTGAAGGCCATTATCAAAAAGAAGGAATATAATGTAAAGAAACCTACACTCTAGTATCTAGACATGAATCTATTCAAATTTTACTCGCCTCTACATCATTCTTTAATTTTAATCTTTTTCAAATGGATGTGACGTGTCCATTCCTTAATGGATATATTCAAGAGAAATTATTTGTTGAAAAACCTACATGTTTTAAAGACAAAAAATATCCTGGACATGTTTTAAAACTTACAAAACATTTATATGAAATTAAACAAGACCCTAGAGCCTGGTATGATAGAATTATAGGATTTTTGTTACAAAGAAATTACATTAAGGGAACTGTTGATCTTACTCTTTTTATAAAAAATGATACGAAAATTGTTTTTATTATTCAAATATATGTTGATGACATTATATTCAAATCAAACTAGCAATCCTTAATTGATTTAATTATGAATATCATGAAATCAATTTTTGAAATGAGTATGATGGGTAAGTTAACAATTTTCCTCAGTTTTTAAATCTCCAAAAAAACAAAAGGAACTAATATGTCTCAACATAAGTATGTTGATGATCTTTTTAAAAAGTATGAATATAAAAAGACTAAAATTATAAGTACCCTAATCGGTACCACAAATTCTCTTTATCTAAATGAAGCTGGAAAACTAGTAGATCAAACATTTTTAGAGGTATGATAGGAATTTTATTATACTTAATGAATATTCATCTAGATTTAATTTTTTCCACATACATACATACATGATATCAATATAATCCAAAGGAATCTCATTTAAAATCGGTGAAAATAATTTTTCACTATTTAAAGGGAACCATGGATTTGGGACTTTTCAACTCTTCTGGAAATGATTTTTTTTTTAAAAAATATCAAATACTGATTTTGATGGATGTATAATATATATGAAAAGAACATCTAGAAATTGTAATTTATTAGGAGATTCAATGGTTTCATTTTCCTACAAGAAGAAACAGTCAGTATAACTTCCCACTACTGAAGTTGAATATGTAATAGCTATAAGTTTTTGGTGATCATGTATTGTGGATGAAACACACACTTACATACTATTTCATGATTTTTACTAATACATATATATCATTTGATAATAAGTGATTTATTTTCCTAATAAAAAACCATTATCATCACTCTTGTGCAAAGAACATAGATATTTGGAGTCCATTTTTTAAGGATCGCACACATAAAGAAGATATCATTCATCAATTTATCAGAATGAAAGATCATATTGCTGATATTTTTACAAAGTATGCATCCTATTATAGATTTTAATACATTAAATTAATGTTATGAATGATAAACAAAAGATAATCTTCCATATTTACTTTTTTTTAAACATATTTTTTTACATTAAGAAACTCCTTTTCATAGGAGAATTATATTTGATGTTTCTTTAAAAAATATTTTCTCTAACAAATTTTTTTAGAACCTAAATTTTTTTTCTTTTCTTTAACAAGATTTTTTGGGACCTAAATTATTCTCTATTACTTAATAATAAATTCTGTAATCTAAGAAGAACCTTATCAATACTAAAAATTATTTCTAAGTAATCTGGAAGGTATGTTTCCTTACTTAAATATTCAGAATTTTATTTTTTACTTGTTGGTATTTCTATGTTGATTTAATAAAAATCTATCAGATTCATAATCCTTAAATATTATTTTTCCTTAAAACCACAATTGATCAGAACCTACCAATTTCTTCTTTGGATTTTTTCACAACCATCATGTCAGATCTAGCTTATATAAACTGTTGGATTTAATCATGAATTTGAACCATCATCTCGAAGCCTATATAAATTCCCCCTGATCTGTTTTCCACATCAGTTTTTCAAGAGATTTTCCCCCTATGCTCTTCCCCTCTACAAATCAGTCATTTATTTTTCCATGCCTTCTTACATTATTTATGTCTCTGGAAGTGTCCTCATAGAATCGGATCACTTTAATCAAGGAAGTCTGTGATTTTAATTTTTATAGAGAAAGGTTGGAGTTTCCGACGCTTTTTTTGAGGCTTGCATCCATCTCTTTCGGAGGAAGCATAGATGTTGCCCCGCATTCCTATTTTACAAAGGCAGGTAGCATCCATCACTTATTCGGGGATGTTTTCACCTTGATCAAATTGGTATGATAGGATGTTAGTTCTACTGTCTGTGGATTCCTCCTCGTTACTCATTATCTAGTCCAGGTCTCCCTTATAAACATAAGATGTTGTCTATGAAACTCTTCCTAGTTCCATGTCTTAATGGATTCCTATTAATTACACGACGTCTATTAAGAAATACCAAGGGGTCCAATTAGGGAAGAAACCTTTGGTTAGAGGAGAAGTCATGTTGGACATTGTTCGCGTGTCTAGATGTTGGAACACTGATGCTTCTAGGTTTTTTACCCTTGTGATAGGGCTTCTCAAGGGCGAGGAAGCCTGATATATCCCACGTCTAATGTGGGGAATTTTATGCCATATGAATGTCTATGAGGTTTTCCTCATCTTCCCATGTTTAATATAGGGTCTTTTATGAGTTTAACAACTAGTAGATACAGATTAGATAAATTAGAACACTTATAGGAGTGGATGAGATGGGTGAAACCCCAAGAGGGAACACTGATGTTGGGGATAACGTGTGGTTAGTTACCCGATTACTATTAGATGTAGTGAGAATGTGGTTGACAATATCTCACTAGGATGTGGTGTCCCGGGTAAGAATCAGGATGGATATAGATGGTTGAGTAAAGTGAATGGAGAATGTGATGGGACAGATGTGAGGGAGACATTGATGTTGGTATTATGCCTCAAAGAGGGAGAATCAATTTTCACGTAATACATGATGAGGGTATATAATTAGGGTGTAAAAAATGTATAATGACCCGACGATATATTGGGGCTCATGTGTGGTTAGCAGCCCGGGTTGGTATGATTCTCATAGGCAGACCAGATATGTGGGTCACAATAGGGGGGACACCAAATTTACTAGTGCTTGGAGTGGATCCTCAGGGAGTCTTCCTACGTACCATGTCCTGGAGACAGGGATCAAACCCACGTAGTTCATCTTAGAATGGCTTGCCGTCGATTGGGGAATACAACGTCGTACCGTCGATTGGGGAACACAACGGCTTACTGTCGATTGGGGAACACAACGTCTTAACATTGATTAGAGAACACAATGGATTACAGTCGATTAGGGAACACAATGTCTTACCTTCAATGGGGGAACACAACGGCTTACCATTGATTGGGAAACACAATGACTTAACTTAATTGGGGAACACAAAAGATTACCAGTGATTGGGGGACACAATGGATTACCATCAATTGGGGGACACAATGGATTACCATCTATTGGTGAACCCAATGTCTTACCATCGATTGGAAAATAAACAGCTTACTGTGGATTGTGATTGGACCTTAGAGAGGATTTATAGGTACCTTTTCTTGGAGGCAATGATCAAAGCCCAGACAGTTCGATTGGGTAAAGTTTAATGTCTTGTGGGGAGAAAAGCAGAATATAGTTTAATGTCATGTGGGACAAGGGTGGGCCGATGTGTAGAGATCTGGACTGATAGGTGTTGGGATTGAACATCAAGGAGGCTTCCAACATAACCTGCCTACGAGGTAGGGATCAAAGTCCACATAGTTTGGAATGGTGGATGCAGTTTAACGTCATGTGAGATGAATGAGAACCGAACTCAAGGGGTGGGTACAAGTAGGTTTTGGGCTTGAACCTCAAGGACTCTTCCTACGTACCATACCTATGATAAAAGGATCAAAGTACAATTAGTTCAGGTGGTGGATTGGGGCTTATGCTCTAGGGTAGCCTAGAGAGGATGTCATGGTTGATGCATACTCTAAGCCCACATAAGTCATGCTTTGTGTGAGAAACAAGAGGCAACAAAGATCTGATGATCACATCACAGAAGGTGCTTCCATGGGAAGTGTAATGGGGCTTAAATGTGGTTAGCGGCCCAGTGAATAAAAAGAGGCTTACGCGTGGTTAGCGGCCCAGGGAGATGGAGATTGGGACTTAATCCAGGATGGAGGACTAATGTATACATAGCTTTGAGGGGGAGGGACGGTATAACGGAGGTCCATATTCCCCTATTTCCTTTAGTCTATGACACTGAAGAAAAAGTAGATGAAGGGGTGCTACCTCTTCCAAGAAAGGGTAGGGGATTACACCAAGATGCTTTCCCTTCCCAATGGACAGACACCACTCTAGAAAAGAGGATCCCAGTCTATATTAGGAAGATATCACTCTCATTAGGATGATCAGGCATAGACAATGTCTGAGATGGGGCACCCCATGTGTATTGCACAGGGTGAGGCCACAGTTTAACGTAATGTACTGAGGACAATGGTTCTTTGTAGTTTAACCTCTTGTAGCTTGAACAAGGTGGGTTCACTCCGCAACCCTAGGATTTAGGTAACTGTAACTCCTTAACCCTTGTTGAAAGGATGGAACCGATAATGTCGTGGTGCTAGTGTGTTGTGGAGTGATCCATTGAGGGGGGCACGTTTGTGTGGCTATGTGAATAATAAATAGCCGTTTGCGTGCCTATGCGAAGAAGCATGAGGCTAAAAAATGTAATGTGAAACACTGCCTAGGGGACCTTGATATCACTTCGTACAAACCTCTAGGGTCGTACATGAAAAGGGGTTACAAAGAAAATGCGATCATAGGAAGGGACTGTGTGATGCTCTGGTGCTCCATATAATATAGGGTCTTTACAAAGGGGTATGCTTCATGAAGTGTGGTGGCCTAGCCTAGCCGTAGGGAATAGGTGCATATGGAGGTTTCTTTGCAAAGTGGAAAGGATTTTGTGGAGTAGGACTTCACAAAGTAAGGGTACCTTACAAATCATATCATTGCGAAGTAATGTGCTTCGCGAAGCATGGGGAACCTACCTTATCATGGGGTTCACATGTGTACATACGGTACATCACAAAGCATGAGCGCTTGGACAATACCTGAGTCTCCTTAAGGATCTATCGTCTTCATGTTGGATCGTGGGCTCCATGAAGGGGATCCATGCTTGAAGAGGTGTTGTATTTTAGCTAAGGGAAGGGTACTTCACAATGCTCAAGTACCTAGAAGAGCTCATTTTTTCTAGGTTTCATAGAGAAGAAGGTACTCCGTGATTTGAGAGCAGAGAACGGGTAAGGTCAGAGTATCCATTTTTTGGGATCGAGGGGAGCCCGGTATTTTTAGGTGAGGGGAAGCGCGAAGGAAGGGTGGCTTGTTGTGAATCCATGTGGTACTTTGCGATCACCCATAAATTGTGTCCTGTTTGTCATTACTACGGAGTTGACTGTCATCCCATCCTCAACGCGGAGCTCTGCTGGGTGCTCTGCATGGCACCAGTGAAGGCTTCTGTCAAGTTTGATGGGTTTTTAGAGGATGATTTGGATCCCTCTGTAATGAAAGTCTCCCAGTCTAGTGAGTCATAACTATGGAGCCTCCTGCCTCTTCTCTCCATGGAAACCACAGTGCGGGGCTTTGGCTTTTTGTTGGCCATGGTGCAGGGCTCTGTGAATGATCTTCGCGAGCCAGCCCCTCCAAAGTTGGTTTTCACTTTGCGATGAATTTCCTCTAACCATATTATGGTGCAATAAAATCCCCCCCCCCCCCTTAAAGCATGGATCTGAGGAGAAAATGAGGGTATATGTCTGAGGGTTAATTGAAAAAAAAAATCTGGCCAATCACTAATCAAGGACACAAAGCAGGATCTCACTTTTGAGAGACAGTGCGCGGGTTGAGAGCACTGCGAAGCTCACCATGGCCAGACGCGCCATGAAGAAAAATTGTGTCGTCACCTATAAATAGGAGATGATTACCTCCTTTTTTCCTTTATCATCTCCACGTTTTTGGCAATTTTCCTCTCAATTCACGAAGCTCTGTGCGCTCTGTGATAGCTCTCTGTGAATTAGGCCTTTCTGCTTCACGGTGCACTGCGATTCCTCTGACTATGTGAGTGTGCGCTTCATGGCTCGTGTCTATGAGGCCTTCAGTAGGGATCTACAACTAGTCTCTATGATCGAGCGTTGCTTTCGGGCTCTACGATCGAGCTTGGTAAACCAAAAAAAATATGTTTAAAAACATTGAAGACCGAATGGCTAACCATGATGCTTCCAGGGGTCCTTGTGGATGTCACCCATAGAAAAGAAATGGAAAATATCTTGGTAATCTTGGAACAAGTACGGATCCATTCAGACCACAAATCGCTGGTGGAGCTATTTTCAAAGAGACAGAAGAGATACCCATTGTGAAAAAGGCATCCTATGTATGGATTTTTCTTGAGGGATGACGTTTTCATTCCTGAAGCGGGTAGAGATGATCCAGTGTACTGGTTCAGGAGTACATCATGACAGCGCTAGTGGTTCAGGGAGGCGGACAACCATACAAGGGAGGATATCACACTTTTCAATGTTTATTATCTATACAATCATGTGAATAATGTAGATGGAAAGGAATTGAAATCAGAGACATCTCCCCCACTATACCACATTATTTTGAAGGCTGCCCCTAGGAACCCAGAGAAGGGGTGGACTGATGAGTGGGATTTACACCAGGGTGGAAACTTCACGGATGACTGGGCATGGGCCTAATGGGTATGTGCCTTGTGCAAGGAGTTCAGGGTGGAGCTGAGACAAGTGATCCAATATGAGGTGGCTTGGGCCACCCAATTTCACATCTACCAGCCGAAGAAACTGATACCAAATTTGATGAGTTGGTGGTCGTCAAGTACTAATACCTGCCATCTTCACCATGGGGAGGTTTATATCAGTCTCTAGGAATTTAACCAAATATCAGGGGTCCTGATACTGGGGGAGATATATGATGAGTCCCTTCCCACTGTGAACACATGGGAATACCTGGAGAAGATTCTGCCGCTGGAAAAGTCATTGTTTGATCTGGTGTTTGGGGAGGATAAGCATTCGGTGAGGTATTTCCATTTTAAGCGGTGGTTCAAAATATTCATAAATTTCCCTAAAGATGGATAGTTTATGATGTGGCCTCCGACCTTCCCATTGGGGGTTCATTGAGGCAAGGAGCACTCGTATTGGCAACTCTTGGAGGACAGCCAGTTGAAGACATGGGGATTCAATGTCAGTATTGAACAACAACCAATGGTTGTGTTGGATGAATTCATTTTTTCTCTTAGCTAGGTCTATATTATACTAGTTAGGAACAATAACATAGTCGTGTGACCGAAAATGTTCATCATGGCATCCGCATTGGTGATAGGGGGAATATTTAACCTATGGATCCCGAGGCTCACCAAATTGTATATGGTTTTGTGGCGCATCAGTGAGGGTAAGAAGCCACAGAGGATATACGGGTCGTTCCACCTTCTATATGGGTGGATAGAAGCACATATCAGGGTTGTTTTTGAGTATTCGAACCCCATTTCCCCTCCAGGGTTGAACTACCAACAGTTCATTCTGAACAAGGTGGTGATTTTCCCGACCAAGATGAGCATGTAGTTGGTGCTAAACCAGATCTACAAGGTGGATGAGTTCAACCTCCACCCATTCCCACTAATGAAAGGAGTTTTCACCATCAATGGATTGGGAAAGGAGGATAAAGTATCTTACCTATTGGCCTTTCAGGGTGGAGTCTTGGTAGTGCTAGTTGATCGTGAGTCTCTCTATGAGCTATACACCTCTCACCATTTTGTGAGGAAATTTTGGTGAATTCAGAAGTTCACCCCAAGGGTCTATTTGGGGGTTCTCCATGAGGATCACCCTTGTTTGTTGAGGTATATGTGGCTCATGTTCACACAGAAGGATGGAAAGATGTGGAAAGAGTTGTATCTGCCTACAGTTATCTACGGGCTAGTGAAGGAGTATGCCAAGAGCTGGAAGGAGGCCTACCTGGGGGAGATGCCAATGTAGGAAACAGTCTGTGCCAGTGACGGGGTTCCTACCCAACCTCGAGGCTGGGGGCAGAAGGCGGTAAGTAAATCTCATGGTGGAAGGCTTGTAGTGGCAGTGAGACATGCAGCGGTTGAGAGGAAGGTCGCGGCAGTGGACCCAGTGGTCCCGGAGAAGCATAGTCATTTAGAAGGGAGGTCGCCAAGGGGATTCCATTGGATATCCTCCCAGGATATGGGGAAGCAGATTCAACACATTGATATGCCTTAGAATGTCATCTTCTAAGAGGATTAGGACATCTAGGATGTCAAAACAAAATTCCTCAACCCGTCTGAGATGTGTCACCACCAAAACCATATCGAGATGGATTATCAAGGCATCATTCCTGTTAGGGCTATCTTTGTGGTATCTTAGGAGGAGGGGGAGAAGTAACTTTCTAAGATGGAGGATTTCATGCACTTCCGGGGTGTTACTCGTCCAATGAAGGATAAATTAAAGGTGATTATTTATTAAATGTTCCCTCCACAATTGTCAGTCACCGAATTGAGAGAGAGATTCCCTCTACCATAAGAGTCAAATGTGTCCCCCTGGGTGGAAGAGTTCAGTGGATGGAGCCTTCTAGAGGCGGGTAAGGTCGGAAACTATGACCCTGAGACGGAAGAGTTTGTAGCGTCCCTTGATGTAAACCCTAAACGAATTTCACATAGTACTCACCCGGGTTGTTTATGACTTCTCAACTAACATCTGACTTCTTCAAGAGGTCCTAATATACAAAACCATATCCCAAAAAATATTAAATGTAGCGATAAAAAATTCGGGATCTATTCCCATGGATACAGTGATTACCGTGCTTGACAGGGCTACGACACATGTGGTGGATATCCAAGAGTTTTCGGACATCCCAACAATATACGGAGGGAAACATCTTTGGATTCTAATGGAATCAAGTTAGGAATGAGACTGACTATTCAACCTCTATATGTCTCATTTACGAAATTTGTAACTTTCACCCATTGATCAGGTGAATTAATGCTTGTGCACCCTTTATATGCACAGTTTTTCAAATGTCATGGGCCACCTTAGTGAAGTTGTCCTGAACTCCTGAAACTGCCTTTCCCAAGTTAACGCCACTGTTTATATAATTTAATGCCCAAACTAACCAATCTACAACACTCCCAATCATAGGCGGGACCATTAAGAGGACCGCACCTGAAATCATCGAGGTGGAATTCGATGACGGAGAGCAATCAGATGACATGGGTCTGGACCAACCCGATCAAACACTTGATGAAGATCCAGCTGACGAGTTCCTAGGGGTGTTCCCTATATATGAACCTACCGACCCCATAGAT
The DNA here is from genome assembly GCA_963277665.1 of Viscum album. Classification (NCBI taxonomy): domain Eukaryota; kingdom Viridiplantae; phylum Streptophyta; class Magnoliopsida; order Santalales; family Viscaceae; genus Viscum; species Viscum album. The sequence goes on along the minus strand of OY728126.1, from coordinate 1,275,446,907 downwards.
TGGGACTATATGGCCTCCAATGAAGAGGATAGAAAAAATGTATTTTACTGGCCTTGGAAGCTGATCAAGCGCTTAATCGGAGAGACCCCTCAAGCGCAATTGATAGACCATATGGGGAGGCTTCATTCTCGGGTGCATGAACTATGTTCTTGGGGAGTGGATTCCCATTGTCCTCACATGATCATCCAAGACTTCATGGTAGAAAGATTTCGGAGTATGATTGTGGCCTAGGTGTAAGTTGACAGCAGAGAAAATTGGTTAACATCAAGAGGATCAAGGAGGACTAAAGTGTGATTCAGCAGTTGTGGGCATGAGAGGATGATCATTCCAATTTCCTCAATGCATAATAGGAGCTTGTGTCATGCCTAAAGTATCAATTGGTAGTGTCTGAAGAATGGATGGAACGAGCCTCTGAGGAGATGGCCATCATCAAAACCGAGGAGGAGTGGGCCCAAACTGCTGCTAATGAACTACGCCACATTGCTATCGAGGAGGATCAAGAGCTAAATAGGAAACAACAGATCCTAGATGCCACATTCCAGAGAGTGGAAGAGCCGGAAAACTCTATCAAAGAGGTCAACCCATCCATGGGATGGGCCAATCCTTGGGTGTTGTAACACGTGTAAAACATTTAAATATAAATTAATTCTTTGATTGTTTATGTTGGATGCATTCATTGGTTTTGTTATTTGTTTTGGTCTACTAAATATCCATCACATTCATGAAACATGCAGTGATCAATCCCTATGTTCACGTGGGTCGTTCCCAATGTGAGAAACAAGGGATGACTTATTCATTATTACATCCAAACATGATGGTGTCGACCATACTTCGAGCATATAGGGTATAAACAACCAACCCATATTTACAGGAAGAATGAGGGTGTCCTGACTGGAGGATAAGGTTTTTAGGACAGTCAAATTTCCATTTTTCCAATGTGTTTTGGTGCACGAGCGGGATAAATCTATGGGTGTTAGAATATATCCTATCATAGGGGAGTGGAATTTTTGAATCACGATACCCTAAATTCAGAACACTCTAGGGGTGGTATGACAACTAAGGATAACTACTAACTGTTTTCGAAACATATTATACCTATTATGTTAGCTTTAAATGGGAGTAAAAAATGAGGGTCGACCACTGACCATGTTCGAAACACAGGGCCTGACTCAAAATGTCATACATTAGTCTTCCAGAATGTTGTCCCATGAAATTAAGTGAGCCCTTTGACAAGAATCCATACTGTTAGGGGTTTTATTCAGACGTGAAAGAGTACGAGGGTCCGAATAAGGGACACACAAATCATATAAGGTAGTGTGATGTGTTGTTTGACTAAAGTCCAACACTCTCGAAATTACTCCTCCGTGGTGAAAACATAGTAGGTGGACGCATCAGTCTGATCAGGGATCAAACTTACTTATGAACAGGAACTCTTTAGTAAGGACATGAAATTCCTTGTAGTTTTACTTTATATCAATAAATATTATAAACACGTACTTTAAATGTTTCATGGAGAGGATGGTGCACCTAGTTTTACCATCATACTGCCAGGACCAAGAATGGGGTCGAGGGGCCAGAAGGGTTAGTGACCCTAGGTTTGGGCCTACGGTAAAAGGTATGATCATCACTACATATCCCATATAGATTAGAATCAATCTAAACATAGTTATTAAGCACAAAGTGGTCATAAAACAACGCTGGAGGGGAGAATTATTTCTGGTGAGGAAGCTGATGCATCACATAATTAACATGGGGCATCCTGAACTTGTTTAGCGTAGAATCACAGTTTAGTGTCATGTGTTGAGGACATATGGACTACTGAAGTTTAACATATTATGATAATATTTAGAAAGGAGGGGGATCCATTGAAGGGATCACGTGAAGTGGTAGCTATAAACTCGATGAGAATGAAGACATAAGGAGTCCATAAGACCCCACCTATCCTCAGAGGAAGTTTTTTTAGTTTAATAGAACAAATTTGAAAGTTAGGTTGGGCCCAGGGAAAAATGCTCTGGCATTCCTACATACCCTATAAGTATGGGAATCATGCTTCACATAGTATAGGAATCACATTTTAATGTCATGGGGGAAAAAGGCATGCGCGGCATAAATCCCCTAGTACACTCCCCACAAAAACTACAAATCCCACATGAGTCGTGCTCGATTTGGGAAACAAAGAGTAGTGGTAATATTTTCTTGGTTCAGGAAGGCACACATTTGGGGAAATCAAATTCTAGGTGAGTGACATCCCAAAATTATAGACACTTTTTTTAATGCACATAGATTTACGAAGGTGTAAAACTATGTGCAGGAATTCCACTTGAACATAGGGTAGTGGAAAGATGTGAATCATGTCTCCTGAGATATGGATCACAATGAGGGTGGAATGAAGATAGCGGATAACTGATTTCCATGTTCCAAACACATTATCTGCTTTGTTTTATCCTAGAATGGGGATAGATAAATGAGGGTGGACCACTGACCATGTTCAAAACACCTGACTTGTTGCAAATGTTGTCTGAGGTCTTTAGGGGTGTTAGACAAAGATGATAGGTGAGCCAATGTGGCATGAGACCATTCTATAAAGGGGTTCCCTTCAGGCCTAGAAGGGATGAGGATCCAAATAAAAGGCACATGATGTTTGGAGATGAAACGAGAGAATGTCCATGTAAAAATTCCACACTTTGGTCTCTTTTTTCATGATGAATTTGAATATATAAATATGGCATATCAGATAGAGGGACATGAATCCCTTTAAAAGTACATGGGTCTTGAGTCGCACGCTCCAAAATTAAGGTCATAGAGTGGAACATTAAGGGGGAGGCTGGTTTAATGAAATTCTCACAGGGTGGCGAAGTAATCGAATCTGATGCATAGTTCCCATATGGGTATATTAATTTAGGGTCATAGAACTCAGACCAGGCTGGGAAGAGATAAGGGAGGAGATTGGTTTGGTTTTTGAAAATTCAGACACAAATGAGAGCCCAAGTGGTACTCGCTACACCACATACATCAAAAGGATTTCGGACCAAGGGGCCCAAAAAAGGGGTAGGATTTAAGATTCCTTGTGCTGGACATGTAGAAATAATGTATGGGAATTTCTACATATCCCATGAGGATAGGAATCTAGATAAATGTAGTTCTGAAATTTTTTTGGAAGTTTGGTGTCCTGTGACAAGGGTGGTTGGATCATCGTTTAAAGGAATTAGAGCTCATACCATAGATATAATGGAGGGGGGAGACACGTGGCGCAGTGATTGAAAAACACAATGTGAATGAGGATAGTAGGAGTCCATATAACCACATGTGCTCCCTGGGGAGGTTTTAGGTCGAAGGACCAAAAATGATATTTGGGATCGGCCTGAGGAAAAGTGCATTGGTGTTCCTACGTACTCCAATATGGTGGGGATCAAGAGATATGTAGTTTTAGAAATGTCACGTTAGGGTACCAATGCTAGTTACAATACTGTCATGCGAGTCTAGCCCATGCACCAATGGAAGAGGAATTTGATATATCTTGTTTGTTCATTAGGAAGGATGTGTTTTTTTGTGAAGCAACAAAACTAGGATGGAGAATCGAGGCGTCTCTATTGGAATCAAACCATATACGGGCACAGACAAATGTTATGATGGGTAAGCATTGCCAAAAATGATGCCCCCTCGAACGAGAACATCACAATGAAGTGTCATTTTTCATCGTGCGGCCAGGACAATGATTTCATAGATTAGGGTTGTATGATTGAACCTACCAATGCATTTTAACATCTTAAAATAAATATGTAATAGTTTAATGTCATGTGGGGCCAGGCAGCATAGTTTAAGGTCATATGGCTTGGACACATATAGCCAAAATGAGGTTTTAAAAGTAATGCACATGGTGTGATGAAACATACCCGACATGAATGAGCACATAATCTTGTACCACACCACATGTGATTCCATATAAGACGCCTTAGGTTGAGTGGACAGAAAAGGTAAGGAAATATGGAGTCGGATCTGAAGACAAACCATCTAGGTGTCCCTACGTATCCCATGAGTATAGGAATAAAGCCATAAGTAGTTATGAAAGTGTAGTTTAATGTTGTATAGGAAGAAAGTCAGAATAGAAAAGCACCTAGAATAGGAGTTTGTGGTACAACTATTGAAACCCTGGCATGAATGAGGACATGGCCTCACACCAAACCATGCAATCCTGTGAAATTCAGATCCAAAAAGACAAACGGAAAATGTAATTAGGGTGGAACTGAGTTGGACGTGAAGAAAAGATACTCGGGCATTCATATGTATCCCATGAGGATGGGAATCAAGATGTACATATTTCTAGGAAAGTCATACATTTTTGAGTCTTTCATAAAAGGATGTAGAGAGATATTATTTTATGTTCTTAGATCTCAGGCCATAGAAAAACGAGACTCTTCCAAACAGGTGAAAACCTTGACCGAATCCCAAATCTCGTGTGATCTACACTCGATGTGGGAAACAAGGGTGGAGAAGGAATTTGAAAAATATGGAATACATGCAAAGTGGAAATCGGTTGGGGGTATGAATGACGCATCATCATGTCTTTGTCCTTCTAACATGAAAATGTGCACTGAGGGATAGTACCAAGAGTATCGAAATTCCACTTGGAAACGGTGGAGTGGAAATGATGTAAATCACACAACCAATATTTAAGGCTTGATAGGGGTGGTGTCAAGATGGGGGATAACTGTTTTCCATGCTTGAAACATAGTATCCATATCATGTGACCTGAAATGGAAACTACAAATGAGTGTCGACTGCTAAACATATTCGCAACGCAGGATTTATATCAATTTGTTGCTTGATATCCTCAAGGTCATTGGCCTGAAATGATACGAGATCCCTTGGGCTATGTATCCATACCATTCGAGGGCCCATTTTGAAGTGAAATATAATGGAATCCCTAATAAAGGGGAGCACAAAGCTTGAGGATGGGCGATAACATGTCCATGTAGGATTCAACACTGTAGGTGCATAATTAGAGTGCTCATGGGGACATTGGTGAACTCCCAAGGAGGGTCGTGGGGCCCATATTAAGAGCATCCGACATGAAAAATAAGTGTGGATAAAGGGTATTAAGATCTCCTGGGAGAGAGAGGTATGTAGCATGGTTGTTATAACCCCAATGTGAATGAGGACATAATCCCATACTACAATGTGTGCTCGTCTCTTGGGAGAACACAGTTCATGAGGCCAAGAAGGTAGGGATGTTTCTAATAAATGGGTCTAGACCCAAATTCTAATTGTTGGTGTGGTCATACATATCCCATAAGGAAGGGAATCAATCCACACTTAGTTCTGGGGGATGTTGTATAGTTTTACATCATGAAAAAATGACGTAGATAGGGGAATGGTATTTCAATGAGGGATGTGTATGGAATGACGAGTAGAACCTGATCTCATACCGCACCTTACAATCCCAAATGATAACTTGGTCCTAGGGGAGAAAAGGTTAAGGGATCTAATACGGGAACTCCCAACTAGTTTGCAGTTTAACACCTCACGGTGAGGAAAAAATGGGTGGAGATTTTGAATTTGGGGATGGGCCTACATACTAAATATCCGGATGTTCCTACATATCCCATGAGGATGGGAATAAATCCATACATTGTTCTAAAAGGTCCATGCAGTTTAACATTATGTGGTGAGGACATGGGAGGATAGAAAAACAAGGAGGATCACATAGTGTGATTATCATACTCTCGTCATGAGTGGGGCCAAATAATACTACACTACACTATGTGGGATCCTCCATGGAAACTATCCCTAGGGGGATAGTAAAAGAGTAATCTGTGGGCTAAAATCATGTCGAGGAATCTGAGAATTCCTATGTATCTCATGAGTATGGGAATCAATCCATTCATATTTAGGAAGGTGCCATGAATTTTAACATTGTGCAGTGAGGAAAAATCCTAGGTAGTTTAATGTCCTTCAGTCCGGACGAATCACTCATCTTAATGTCACGTGGAGAAGACAGAACAATTTACGGTCATGCGGGACCCTATAGATCTTAGTTTATGGTCATAGATCTCAGAACATTTTTTAGTTTATCATCATGTGGGATGGAATACCAATTTAATTTCATGTAGGATATAACAGTGTAAGATCATTTAGGACCATCTCTGACTCAGTAAATTTACTTCTTGGGGAATTTGGCATTGGTGGGAGAATTTATACGCTCACCATCCATGGTAACCAAAGAGTATGGACCAATGAAGTAAACCTTGTGAATGATGTAAGGTTATTACCATTTGGGCTCCACCTTGGGTGGTTTCCTACCAGGTATCAATGGTGTTATCAAGTCCAACACAAGGTCACCTTACAAGAATGATCATAGGAGAAAATTCTTGTTGAAAGCTCTAGCTATTGTCTTCTAGTGCCTTTCCAGATTATGCAGGGCATGAAGCCTATTATAATCAAGCACTTCTAATTCAGTCAGATAGATTTTAGCTACCTTATCTGGTGCTTTATGATCATAGATAGTTGTTCATAATGAGGGAAATTTAATCTTTAGGGGTAGGACAACCTTCGTTCTGTACACCAAGGTGTATAGGCTTACCTAGGTGGAATTATGAGTCGTTGTCAAATAGGCCAGAGGGTGTTGGGTGGTTTTTATGTATAACTCCTCTTGTTATAACCTACCATTTTCTACAAGACTTTATAAGTGGTTTTGATGAATTCCTCGATATTACCATTTCCTTGCACGTGATAGCGGGAGGTATGGTTAGAACGAATATTGTACTTGGCATACAATTTCTTTAACTCAGTTGCCCGAGATTTGGTGTTCTTATCAATGAGAACGGCGTGAGGTACTCCAAATCACTAGATGATATTGGATCTCAAAAAATCAATGATATAATGGGCCTTGACCACCTTGATTGGAATCTACTCTGCCTACATGGAAAAGAAATCTGTAGTAATCAGAATTAACTTGCACTGGAGACCTATTGCTGACAGATATGGTCCCACATCATTGAGTACTCAGACCGCAAAGGGAAAAAAGTAATTGGTAGTGTGGAGAGGTTATGGTTATAAATGCACAATGTTGTAATGAATTTTTCACGTATGAAACCTCCTGGAAAACATGATGCATCCATAGATCATGGAGGGCCAAAAATACCCCAGCCTCCGGATCTGGTGAGATAATTTCGGTCCATTCTGATGAGCCCTGCAGGAACCAGCATGAACCTCCTGCATGACTTGAGGAATCTCAAATCCTTGAATGAAACAAATGAGAACCACATAAAACTCAATCTTATAGAGGATCTTCTCAAGATCAGGACTGCTCTGGAGGGTAAACTGCAACGTGCATTGTCGGATTTGTGCACACTTGGATCAATATCCTTGGAGATTATCGTGCTAGAGATACTCAATAAAGGGGGTCCACCAATTCGGATTCACTTCCCTCACTGCATCTGGGGGACCTAGAGGTCCTGATGTGGAGGATTCAGTAGTAAGGTGGCTTACCTGTGGTCTATCATCAGTTTCTAGAGTGATAGGAGTGATGAATCTCTGGTGTGCCACGTGGATAATCAAATCATCCTAATCAATATCTACAAGAGATGCAGCTAGGCTATCCAAAGCATCATCTCAACTATTCTATGATCGAGGGATATGATTAACCTATTGAAAATATGGGAACGAGGCCATTAGTTTGAGGTTTTATTCCCAAAATGGTACGAGCTCTAGATTTCTGACAACGTAGTCACCATTTATTTTCATGATGGCTGTTTTGAATTCTCCATTCACATGAAACTGGGAAATGTAAATCTTGAGATCAAACTCAAGGCTACTAATGTTAGCCTATTAATCCACCTCATTGCTGGTATGGCCTTATGATAGCATAAATGAATACAACAAAAGATCTTTTTCTAGAGTGATGAAGAAGACACCTGGGCTAACTCTGTTGAGTCTGGGGTCATTGATCCTTTTGCCAGTAGGGCTTCGGGAGGCACCATCAAACTGAGTTTTCCAACACAGAATGGCATGGTTTACCAATAGGATTACTTCATCTGTAGAATCATGGTCTAGAGACTGGTCTGTGGTAGCTGTATGGGTGGAATTGATGTCAGCCAATTCTTACCCCAAAATAGCCTTCTAGGGACAAACCTGATGTCGAACTATTGTAGGATCACTACCCACCAAGCTAGACAGTCTTTCAACATAGAGAGATTCGGGATGTACTTATGTGGATCCACTTGGGACATTATTTTTACCTCATGGGGCTTCAACTAATGTCACAATTTGTGCACTTTGAATATTAGTGCAAGGAAACTCTTCTCAATATGGGAGTATCTGGTGTCCAAATCTAGGAGAATGTAGTGGAGATAGTATTCAATGATATTTGTTCCCTCTTTGTAATTATGGGTGAGAAGGTCACCGAGAGATCATTCTTGGGAAGTCACATAAAGGGCCAATGGATTTCTGGAAATTGGTGGCATTGGGACAAGTGCGTGGAGTAAATACTGCTTTATTTCCTTGAAATTAGTCTGACATTCTTCGTTCCACTGATAGAGAATTCCTTCCTTTATGAGCCAAGAAAAGGGCTTACACTTGTCAGGAAAATTTTTGATGACTCAGCGTGTGTAGTCCAAGTGGTCTTGAAAGCCTCGAAGCTCCCAAATATTTCCTGGTGGAGACATCTAGCTAATGGAATTGATATTCTCCGGGTCAATATCAATGACCCTGTATATGACAACAAAACCAAGATACTTTCCTGAGGTAACCCCAAAGGCACACTTCAATGGGTTCATCTTTAGGTGGAGAGAACGGAGGAATCCAAACACATTCACAAGATATTTTAGATTGTCCTAACACTAGATAGACTTGACCGCCAGATCATCCACATAGCATTCCATCAATGTCCCAAGGAAAAGCTAAAATATGTTATGGATGGCATGCTGATACGTGGAAAACGGGATCCTTTAGACCGAATGGTATCACCTGATAGCAGAAAGTGCCACATGGTGCTCTGAAGGGTATATACTTGACATCCTTAAGAGACATTCAGAACCGGTTGTACCTGGAATACCCATCCATGAAGGAGAGGTCATGGAACCTAGTTGTAGCATCAATCAAAAACTTTGTCATGGGCAGGGGAAAATCATCCTTTAGATAGTGACGGTTGAGATCCCAGGAGTCGATGCAGAATCTTATTTGTCATTTATTATTCCTAAAGGGAACAATTTTGGCTAGCCATATAGGGTACTGGACCTCTTTAACGATGTTTGATCTAATGAGATTATCAACTTTGGCCTCGACCATGGCATTGTGTAAAGGGTGCATCTTTTTGGGAGGTTGTTGGAAACTGTGGTCATTTTCTAAAAGACTAAGGCAGTGGACAGAAACCTGAGGTTATCTCATCATAGCTCTAGGAAAATACATTATGGTGCTGCTTCAGGAAGTCTATGAACTATTTTTTCTCTTCTACAGGAATAAGGGCACTGATCAATGTGGGTTTCAGATCCACCTTTCTACCGAGGTTCACCTGTATCAATTCATCAACCATGGTAGAGATACCCTCTTCAAAAGTAGGAGGAGCATCATATAAATCCTATAATTCACTTATGAAGAAGGGATTCTTGGAGTTAGGTGATTATTTCAAGACAACATATCCTGATGGGAATCTTGTTCCAGCTTGAGTGGTGGCATACACTGCATCGGGGGACTCATATGCTTTCAAAACCATAATGATGAAAGATGTCGATCCAATATCATCTGGTCTTCTGCACAGGTGGCCACGCATGATGATATCGAAGAAATAGTTGTGTTTAGGCTTGATCCAGTTTATCCCATACTGGTAGAACAAGAATTTAGGACATATTTTTATTTCCATGGGGTGTAAATCCAGATACCATATGGAGGTAGGAGCTCTGGGATCATCCGAGCCTGATTTGTGTAGGAATATGAGGTGATCTTCAAAGGTCCCTTAGAATTGGGAATGTACTCCCCACTCATTCCATAAAAAACGAATAATTGTCTCATATCTGGGGTTTTAGCCTCCATTTGGTGGATTGGAAAGAAGTCTGCATAATCTTGGTCTATCCATGGGTTGGTCGCAGTCGCAGTGTGTTCAACTTCATTTTCCTGAATCTGCGTTTCCTTTCTCTTGTAATATTTGGCATCTAGGTAGTGGGACTCACAAGAGGAAAAGTAAGATGTATCACCTTGGAGTACACCCACCCAATAATTAAGGGATTACTTAAGCACCGGTGATATGATGAAGGAACCACCACATGCAGATGAAGATATGGCCTACCCATTAACGCATTGTAGGCGATGTCCAAGGAGACAAAAAATGAACTCGGTGTTGAAAACTATGCCACCAAAATGGGTCTTTAGGTGAATCTTGTGGAATGGTGTTTGTTATAACCTATCATAACCTAGGATTTTTAGGTCAGAGGGATTTAGGACATCCTCAGATAGCCCCATCTTTTGGAGAGTTCAAGTCAGGATCAGGTTGACCCCAGAGCCTATGTCGACAAGACAACAACGAATCTCCACGCCATTTTAGTGGAAAATGATATATAGTGGGTGAATGTTCCAATGTTTCGGAGATCCTTCATCCTCACCAGAGAAAGAGATAATGTCCTGACATTCCGAACTCTCTACTACCTCAGCATGGAATACTTCAACGGCTGCTACCTCTCTCTCGAACTGGAGGGGGATTCTTAAAGATTTAGCGAGGGATTCACACATATATGATGATAGGAGAAGGGCCTCAAGGATAGATATCCTCACTTTAATGTGTGAAATATGATTAAGGACATTATAATTACATGCCAATCATGAACTTCTACTTACAAGAAGGTTGTTCTGTGGTAGGGGATAACTGGCCCTTCTGGCTAAATCGGAAGCTGACTAGTGCTGGGAATGTTCCACTGCTCGCTAGTTAAAGATTGTGGAGTGACTACCAGGTGTGGCTTGGATGACTGAGTTTAGTCAGTAATAGAGTGTGGCTGATCACGGCGTTGTCAGGGCAACTCTGTCTAGTCAAGTAACACAAATGGCAGTGAAGGTGTACATTATGTCACAAGACGATAAGGATGTGCATGTTGAGCTCTGCGTTGGGCCTACTGTCTAGTTTCATTAGCCTTCACAACTTGGTCGTAAGTACTAATTAAGGCACTATGAAGACCCATATATCAATGGGCACATTGACGTTAGCGATGGCTGGGAACAATGGGAGGATCCATCAGTTATTTTCACCGTGAGAAATCATGTAGGGGTTTACCAGCTCCACAGTGTTAAACGGGGTGTTACATTGATTGTTTCCTGAAGAATCCTCCACAAATAAATAGATTTTAATGGAGATCACCATCTATGGGGGGGGAATGAAGTTCTCGAGAGTGCTGGATGATGACGGAATCAGTGGGGTACTTTGTTTTCCTTTGCGTCGTTGATTCTTGATTGTTGAGGAAAAGGAAGACTGTGTCGTTGACACAAAAGTACTGGCTACGATTGATGCAACATCTTCTGAAGGTTCAGGTAGATTCATATGGGCAGGAATAATACCATGATCATGTGCGACTTCCTTACAAGCCATCTAGTAATCATACTTCTGGGACTCGTGGTTAGGAACTACATGCCACTTACCTTTGATATCACTATCGCTATCAAGATTCATGAATACACATGTCACTTGTGCCAGAGTCGATCCTAACCTATCTATGTTGTTATCAGCCTATTATTGAATACAATATTTAAACATATATCACTATTTGAGAGTGTTCCCCAAGATCTGGTGGTAGGGTATGTAATTAGGGTGATCAGTGAGATCCACCTCTTATGGCCTCCTATATTTAGGCCAATGTAGAATTCCATGTTCCAAGGTGCTTTGGAAATAACTAGGGACCTGATCCTCTTTAAATGAGTAGGTTTAGTTTCTATTATCTAGAAAGGGGGATTTGGGATCCTGTCCCTGACGAGGGGCTGGAGAAGCCTATCGAGGAGGTAAAACCTGATTATCTCACCTAGGTGGTGGTGGCGTATTACACAGAGGTGCCTTCTGATTTTGAGGTGGGCGTTGCTGAGCTGGAGGCTTCACATGATGCAGAGGTCCCCTGTGAGTATGTGGAGGTGGCTCCACTATAAATAACTCTAGTTTCCCGGGGACTCTATCTATTCCACTCTGGAAAGCTCATCATTAGAGGCTCTTCTTGTAGGAATTGCAAGAGTCAATAGACGTTCCTACATGGCCTACTATAAGGATTTCTCTAGACACTGATCGTTATCAAATAAGTCTTAGAATCCCCCAGAATAATTCTGAGTAATGAAAGTGGGGACCTGTTTGGTCTTGATATTCCTCATACATATTGTACACAATTTTTATTAAGTCAATGGCATATCCAAGGAATAGGTGAGGCCTTTCCACCGGTCAAAAAGTCTGTGACACGCTTGTTAGGCCTCTGTTTACACTAGAAGTGGTTTGAAATACTCATCTTCTGGGTGGTAGAGCTAAACTGATATAGGAACTGTCTGCAGAGATCTTCCTAACTGGTGACTGACCCAATGGGTAGCTCATTGTACAAGGTAAACGCAGGCCCTTCCAATGTCTCCCTGAAACATCAGAGTTTGGCAGACTCATGTTGTGTCAGAGTTCCCAACATGGGTCCACACCTTGAGATGAAGTGGTCCAGATGTTGTAGTGGTTCGCCCATCCCACTCAACGTGGAGAAAGTGGGAATTCTGAAACCTAGGGGTGCGGGCATATCATCCACCCACACTGGATATGGATTTCCATCAGGATATATTGCCACCAATCAAGTTTCTAATGCCTCAAGGAGAGAAATGAGCATCGCCATGGGATCATCTGGGTGGAGATTTCTATCTAGACAAAGATACCTAAACACCAGTGCATTGGGAGGTTTTTCAGCATGACAAACAGGCTCTACGGCCTATGGAGCGGCTGGTGGGATGACCTGCGGAGCAGCTGGGGGAACCTGAGCTAGGTCCCTGTGATTATCACACCGCTCAGGTGGATTTGGTGACACATAATTCTCTATATTTCTATAATTCCATGCCTATATCTTTTCTACGTGTGTAGGATGGTCTGAGTCACCAAGAGGCAATTCACAGAGAGGATGTTGTGCCTACCCCTACTACCCCGGCTAAGGATCATCGTAGTCTGTCTACTGCTCCCAGACAGGTTCATCAAGGAGGTCATCGACCATTGTTTTATGCTCTGTGAGCTATTGACACAACATGACTTTTTTAGGATCATCCTCCATCGTTTCCACTGAGCTAGATGGGATATAGGGTTTGACAGCTCCAAGTTTCTCTTTACCCTTGTAGGTATTCTGGCTGAGGACCAATTCCTCAGTGGTCATGGGAAGACCGAGTAGATTTCTCTAATGGAAAGTAACCCTTCCTAATGGATCAAATAATTTTGGAACTCTCCCAATTGGTAATTTATTTTCAAGGAGTTTAAAATAATTCTCCCCCTCTGATAGATCATCCATATTATCTGCGACTCTACCTGGAGGAATATCCTCAATATCGTATGGTGGGTTGAGATGGCGCTGGATAAAACTGAAATGGAGGGCAACATATTTCCCCCAACCATAGATCTAAATGTGAGGGGAATCCTACTTGATAATTTTGTGGAACAGTTTAAATCTCGGAATGCATCATTGCTGGATGGTCCAGTCGTGACCGGGTGACTCAGGGCGATGGGCCACAGGGAGTGCATCCAAGTTGACCATACGACATTGCTGGAAAATTTACTCAATGTGTAAATTAATCTTGGGTTAATACACCCACTGATAATGGAGATGGATGTGTGTCGCTAATAGGGTTTGGAAAAAGCATGTGACTTCCTCCTGGGTAAGCGATCCTGGTGCACTGAAGTTCATGGTCGCAATCGGCCAGAACATTTCTGGGAAATGATCCCCTATAAGGATGTCCCAAAATTACTTTGGCCTAGGCTCAGGCTCTGGGCCTTGGTTTCCCCACTCATCAATTAGGGGAGGATGGGTGACCAACAACGGCACTGAAAAAGACTGCTGATATGGTATACTGGCCAGCGGTGAATACGAAGAATGCACTGACAAGTCGCCACATCTTGTTCTATCCTGTGATGAATGTGACGATTGGTCCACAATATCTCAATAAGATGGGTTGGCGACCATGGATCCCAATTCAGGGGCTACGGTCACTGATGGTGGGCCATTCTTTTGTTTGTCTTTTTCCGGTCCCCATAATAACTCTCCATGATCTCTAGTTGAGGTATAGAATGAAACTATTGATGATAGGGATGACTACACGGCCAGACCTGGGGAAAGGGCCAAATCATCCTCCTCCTGGATGTATCTTCATAGGGAAGTGGGAATCTGATAGGCCTCACATTCTGGAAGGATGAGGCAGATACGTTGTGTTCCTTTCTCGGACCTCGACACAGAGGATCGAGGCAAGGGATCCATTTTCCAATCACATTCCGCCTTAAAATTTTAGATTCAGTAGGAATTAATTGTATTCTAAATCATCTCAGTGCTCGTCTTATGGAGTCGGTGACCCACCCTCCTACCCCGGGATGGATTTTTGGGACAGTGTGGATTTTTTGGATCGAGGTGAAAATTCGGCTAAATTGATGATGGGACAAAGAGGAATTCTTCCTGGGTGAGCCAGAGTGTGAGGAGAACCTAGAAAGATGTCAAAGGGAACATGGGGATGACCATCGTGTTCACAGGCTGGCATGCAGAGGGAATCTCTACAGGAAATTCTAGACCTTGTAGGACCTCCACTGGTGATGGAAGGAGTATGGATAGGGCCACCATGCTTATTTCCTTTGTCATCATCAGTGCACTGATGGTCCTCATACTATTAGAGCAGAAAATATGTAGGACCTCCGTGTTGAGTGACCATGAAGTGAAGCAATCCTCCTCTTCTCTGATTTCTGGGATGAGGAGAACCATTATTGGCTTATATAAGGACATGGGGAAGACCCACATGCAAACGGTTGACCAGATGGGTAGCATATTCACATTGGAAACCTGTAACTGGAAGAAAGTCTCTATAATTGAGGTCATGGGTGCGGAAGAGGCTTTTGTACTAGGTGTCAATGCAGCAAGGAGGTCCTTCATTCGAATTGAAGTTTCCATGGGGAGGACCTCCATGCAGATCTTGGAAGTGGGGATGGACCGCACTCTCATTGTTTAGGGGATGGATAGTAGCTCCGTATAGGTTATCATTTCCAAGAGTTGGACCATAGTGGGCGCTTCCTGCATCGGTGACCATGAGAGTTGACCCAGCCAGCCTGTTTGGAGGTTGGGGCCTCAATCTAGGTAGGGAATACGAGTTCCTCTGTTTGACATAATCAGGGTACTGATTGTATACATCAGTATTGGCATGGTCCACAATAGTCATTTATGTTGATTCCGCTTGGCATGCATCATCCTTGGTATGCACCTGACGATGGAATAGGGTCAACCGGACTGGGGCCGGTGGTGTTCGTGTATAGATTAACTACTCCTCAACTTGTGGGGATGGGTGGTGGAATTGATGTCGCTTATAGGTATCCCTCCTTAGTGATCCCCCATATGGAATTATATTTGGGCTGACACAAATATCCCTCACCTCATTGGTGTCGGGGAGGGATTCATCGAAGCATTCTTTGGGGAGGCTCTTGAAGAGATTATATGTCGGAGTGGGGAGTAGCGGCTCCCTACACAGCCCATGTGGGTGGCAGTGGCAACGAGGTGCCGAAGCATCTAAGTCTTGTCAGGACATATCCTAGGTTGTGATAATCCTCTCTTCCTTGTATTGTCTAATGCGGTCGTTTATCACCCTTCATTGAACGATTTGAGATAGGGATATGGGGTGTGGGAACCTAGTAGTCATGTACATGTAGGCTTCCATGGGGGAGATGAGACTATAGTGGATTGTCACATTGAATTTTCCCCTACCCTTGTGTCATTGGGTGGGTGGTGATCAGTTTCCTGTGATGAATGTTTGGGTCCCAAAAAGTAGGGAGATTTAACCATTAGAGCTGAAAGATGGAAATCGGCATCCAGTGACACAGTGCCATTCTATCTTCCTTGGTTGGTAAGAAGGTTCCATACTAATAACATCATGAGTCAGGATGTCCAAGGTTCAACTTCCCCAATTTCTGGTGAGTTTCACACTAGGGAAAATATTTTCATGGCGGGACCTATCACTGGATAACTGGATCTGATGACACGCTAGTCAACTAATTTTTAATCCTATACTAATCATCATATTGAGGAGAATAATTTCACATCAGGGTCACCATTTCTATTTCCAATGCTTTCTTTAGGGTTCACATCCATCTCTTTAGGAGAAAACTCAGTTTTTTCACCACATTAGCAATTTCCAAAGGCGGGCGACATCCTTCGCTTATTCAAGGGTGTTTTCTCCTTGATCTAAATGGGATGATGGGATGTAGGTCCCTCCATCCTTGGATTCATCCTTGGAGCTCGTTTCCTACTTCGGGTCTCCCTAATAGACTAAAGATGTGTTTTGTGAGACCCTTTCCAGTTCCATGTCTTCATGGATGTCGGTTAATTACGCTGCTTCTGTAATGACATTCCAAGGGGTCCAGTCAGGGAAGCAACCTTCATTCGGAGGAGTAGTCACATTGGACATCCCTGGCGTATCTAGACACTAGAACACTATTACGTCTAGGTTTCTTCCCCTTATGATAGGTTTTCTTGAGGGTGTGGAAGCCCGAGGCATCCCATGTCAAATGCGGGGAATTTTATTCCATAGTCATGCCTTTGATGTTTTCCTCAGCTTCCCATGTTTAACACAGGGTATTCCATGAGTTTAATGTTTGTCGAAGATGTATCGGACTAATCAAAACACTGACGAAAGTGGATCAGATTGGTGAAACCCTATAAGGGAACACTAATGATGGGTCTAATGCATTTTTAGTTACCAGATTACTGCTAGGAGTAGCAAGAAAGTGGATGACATGATTTCACCGGGATTTGGCAGCCCGTGTAAGAATCAGGACGGATATAGATGGTTGAGTTAAGTGAATAAAGAATTTGATGGGAATGACGCGAGGGTGATGGTGATGTTGGGATAAGGCCTTAAAGATACTTCTTATGTATCCATGTGGTAGGGAATCAAAGTCCACCTAGTTCAGAATAAGGGTATAGAATCAGGGTGTATGCATAATACAATGACCTGATGATATAATGGGGCTTTTGTGTGGTTAGTATCCAAGGTTGGACTGACTCCTAGGGGCAAACCAGAGATATGGGTCCCAACTGAGGGGACACCATAGTTTACCAATGCTTGGGGTTGAACCTCAGGGATGCTTCCTACGTACCGTGTCTAGGAGATAGGGATCAAACCCACATAGTTCATCTTACAATGGCTTACTGTCTATTGGGGAACACAAAGGCTTACCATCAATTGGGGAACACAATGGATTACTGTTGATTGGGGAACACAATGTCTTGCCGTCAATTGGAGAATATAGCAGTTTATTGTTAATTGGGGAACACAATTTCTTACCACTGATTGTGGAACACAATGTATTACCATAAATTGGGGAACCCAATGGATTTCCATTGATTGGGGAACACAACAGATTACTGTCATTTGGGGAACACAACGGCTTACCATCGATTGGAGAACACAATAGATTACCGTTGATTGTGGACCACAATGTCTTACCGCCGATTGGGGTTAGACATCAGGGAGGATACCTCTGTACCTTATCATGGAGAAAATGATCTAATCCCATGGAGTTCGAATAAGTAGATTTTAACATCTTGCGGGATGAAATGGGGCATGTAGTTTAACATCATGTGGGATGACGGTGGACTGATGTAAAGTGGTTGGGAACGATGGCTGTTTTTCTTGAACCTCAGGGAGGCTTCCTACGTACCCTACCTAGGAGGCAAGGATCAAAGTCTGCATCTTTCAGAATAGTGGATGTAGTTTAATGTCATGCAGGACAAATTTGAACTGACGTGAAGGGGTCGGAACTAGTAGGTGTTGGGCTTGAACCTCAAGGAGTCTTCTTATGTAACACACCTAAGGGAAAATTAATAATTTCCATAGAGTTCAGGTGTCTTATTAGGGCATACGATCAAGGGAGGCCTAGAGAGGATGTCATGGTCGATGCTTACTCTAATCCCACATGAGTCATGCTCTGTGTGAAAAATAATAGGCCACAATTACCTGAAGATCACATTTTGAAAGGTACGTACATGGGAAGTGGAATGGGGATTACACATGGTTAGCAGCCCAAAGAAGAAATAGGGGCTTACATGTGGTTAGAGGCCCAAGTAGATAGATATTGAAACTTACTCTAGGATAGAGTCCCAATGGAGGAAAATCCCAGAGGGAGAGGGATGAGATAACAAAGGTCCATGTGGCCATATCGCCTCTATTCTTTGGAACCGAATAATAAAGGAGGATAATGGGTGATTCCTCCTGCACGATAGGATAGGGGGTTACACCAAGATGAATTCCCTTCTCCATGGATAGGCATTGCTCCAGCAAAGAGGATCACATTCAATGTGATGAAGATTTAACTCCCATGGAGATGAGCATGCATAGATAAAGCCTGATATGGGTAACCTCATATGTATTGTATGGGGTGAGGCCATATTTTAACATCATTTTCTAAGGAAAATTGAGGTTGGTAGTTTAATATCCTGCAGCTCGAACAAGGAAGTCTCACATGGCACCCATAAGAATTACAAAACTATCACACTTTAACCTGTGGTGAAGGGAAGGCACCAGCAATGTCGTGGTGTTGGGCAGTTGTGGAGTGATCCATTGGGGGGCCACGTTATCGTGGCTAAGTGAAGAAGAAACATACATTAGCCTTCCATTGAGAAGAAGCGTGAGGCTAAGAAACTCAATGAGAAACACCGCCCAATGGACCTTGAAATCGCATCGTACAAACCTAGAGGGTCATACAGGAAAGGGGGTTGAGAAGATAATGGGTTCACTGGAAGGGACCTTGTGAAGCTCTCTTGCTCCATATAATGGAGGTGACTCCTGAAGGGGTATTCTTCGTGAAGTGTGGTGGCCTAGCCTCAGCATAGAGAATAGCTGCATATGGGGGTGATTTGTGAAGTGTAAAGGCTTTCGCAGAGTAGGACTTCACAAAGAAATGGTATATTAAAAAGCATAGCACTACGAAGAAATGTGCTTCGCGAAGCTTAGGGACCATGCCTTAGCATTGGGTTTACATGTGTATGGATGTTACTTCGTGAATCATGAGTTCATGGAGAAGTATGGAGTCCCCTTGAGGATCTCCCTTCATCGTGTTAGACTGTGGGCTCTGTGAAGGGAATCCCTGATTCAAGATGGGTTTAATTTGAGCTAATGTAAGGGTACTTCGCAATCCTCAAGTACATAAAAGTTCTCTTTCTCTCAAGGTTTTTCAGGGAAGATGGTACTTCATGACTTTTGACTGGAGAAGGTGAGAGGTCGTAGTATCCATCCTTTGGGATCGAGGGAATCCTAGTATTTATAAGCAAGGGGCAGCACAAAGAAGAGATGGCTCAGTTTGAATCCATGTGGTGCTCTGTGATCGGCTACAGATTGCATCAAGTTCATCGTAACTACAGAGTCAACCATCATCCCCTCCTCGGTGTGGAGCTCTACTGGGTACTCTTCACAGCGCCTGTGAAGGCTTCCATAAAGTTCAACGGGTTCTCTAAGGTCGATTCGGCTCCCTCTACGGCATGAGGCTCCTGATCTAGTGCATCATAACCACGAAACCTCATGCCTCTTTTCTCTTTGGAGACAACGATGTGGGGTTCTGGTTTTCTAACGGCCACAGTGCGGGGCTGCACAAATTTTCTTTGCAAGGAATACCCTCCAGAGTTGGTTTTCTCTTTGAAATGCATTTCGTCGGCCCATATTTTGGCCCCAATAAGTTGGTTATCCCAAATTTATTTTCCAAGTAAAATTCACTAATTTCGAGGAATATCAAGCTAAATGAATTGGAGAGTTTATATGTAGCTAAAACAAAGAGTTAGGATCCAGTTTATCCTTACCTTCTCATATTATTTTATGATACAATATGGTTTTATGAAGAAGGATGAAGCGAAAAGTTTTCATTTAAGAGATATGGGAAGACCAATTATTTATCCTTCAACATGGATGCAAATATTGTCGATATTCTTTATCTAAGGGAAGCTATATTTTTCTATCACTTGTTTCTAGATAAGATAGGATGTTTTGAGAAGGTAAAGGAAATTGAGTTCCTTAGACTCAAGGGAGTGAAATCACCAAAGATCATCCGTTTTTCAAAAAACATCAAATTTTTATCTTTATGGGTTCAAGGATTTCTTATTCTGGGAAAGGGAGAAAATGAATCTATTAAGAATAGTGATATATTTATGATATACTTCTTGGTTAATATGTGAAAGGTAAATATTATCAACTATATTCTCTTCACTATCATCAATATAAAGAATGGAACCCTCCAATATCATATTATTATGTATCTAGCAATCTTGTTGAAGATCATCATCCACTATTTAAGAATATTTTAAAATACACTGTATTTCAAAACCTAGTACATTTAAAATCGTTTGGTTGAGTGATGACACTCTAATGAGGATAAAAATTTTAATTATTACCAAATCAAGATATTTTTATGATATCTCTGAAATTCAAGATCATTCCCTATCCAAGATAGGGGATGTGGGTGAAACTTCAATGAAAATATAGATGAAAATAAATGAGATAGAAATGGATTACAATGAAAAAGAAATTATTCTAGGAACCCAGTCATCTCCACCAAAGCCGAAAATTAAAAAAACATTTTCAGATGATGTGGTAGCGAAGTGGAGAGAGCAGAAGAAGAAGAAAAAGGAGGGAGATGTAAGTTTTGATTTTGACCCTACTAAGGAAAATACTCTAAAAAATCAGGCAGCATAAGGTCTTTAGAAACAAGACAAAGAAAAAAATGAAGAAGAAAATGTACGTATCCAAAATCGTCCAAACATTACTCAAAGATATAGAGAAGGCTTCTGAACAGATCCTGGTACTGAAATCCTTTATTCAAGAGTTAGTTCTAGTAGAATATTTGGGTAAGAAATTTTCAATTTTGGAATCTATTGTGGAAGAATAAATATCTCATAAAGAAGAAGCAGAAGAAGAATAGGAAGAAGAGGAAGAATGTGAAAGTGAAGATGTGATTAAACAAGTGGAAGAATACCCGTACAAGGAATGTTCTTTAGACAAGCTATCGATTAGATCTTCCTTGGTTGAATCAACCAAATTAATTTCCCAAGGTAAATATGATGATGGATAGGATGAGTTTGATAAACATTATATTGATGAGAGAAGTGAGCAAGATTTTATTCATCCAGAAGATATGAAGGGAGAGGCTGAGAAAGAATATGTTGATGAAGACAAGATAATACAAGTCTCAGATAGTGAACTTGAAACTCCAAAAGTTGGGAAGGTAATCACCAAATATGATAAAGGAAAGAAAGTGGTTTATGATTCTCCTAAAAATTCTAGAGTTGTAAAATATATGGAAGATGTTGGTGGAACATCCTAGAGTAAAGTTGAAGAGCTACACAAAGATTCCTCTCTAGCAAAGGAATCATCTACTGAATCTTCTTCTTCGATGGGTCAGGATTTTGTTGTTCATTATTTTAAGAAAATAGTGAACACAATACTGTTGTTTCCATGTATCTATTCAAGATGCTAGTTTCTACCACATTCATTCAATCTGAAGTCATAATCAATAAGCATGCTCGTAGAAAGGTTTATCAAACTTGAAATGGAGTTCAAAAATTTCCATATTGGTTATGATGCTCATAGAAAATCATGTAATAAAATAACCAAATGGTCTAATAGAATGATTTATGATATGAAAATCATGTAAGGAATAAAATATTCAGAAAAATATGCATTTGATAAGTCAGATGACTCAATATAAAACCTTAAAACATGTTTTTCAGAGAAACTGAATCCCGAAAAAGCTTCCCAGAAGTAAGAATATGTATATATGAATGGAAAGTTGAATTCGGTTTCTCTAAACATAAAGAGAGAATGGGAACGCAGGGAAGAGTTGGGAAAAAAATTCAAACACCCAGAAGAGATAGTAAAGTCTCAGGAAGAAATTCAAAATTCTTATAAAGAAAAAATCAAGGCTCTCGAAAAGAAGAATTAGGATCATGATTAGTTGCTCAATAATTTGAGGATGATGACAAAGATCTAGGTAAATGAAATGCAGCCTGATAAATATCATGCCGAAGGAAATGAATAATGAATGATTTTCATGAAACTATGATATTTTGTTGTATTCTTCTTGTAATATGTTTTTCCTATCATAATGAAATTTTGTTATCCTTAAATTATTTTTCCATTTATTTCACTAATCATTTAGGTATAATTTTTTCATACTCTCCATTCCTTTTTGAAAATCACAATGTGGGAGAAAAGTGTGATTAAAATAATTTTTAGAAAAAAGAAGATAATTCCCTAAGAAAGTGGGAGATTAAGTAAGGGGAGTCTACTTAAAGAATCTTTTTTTAAGAAAGAAATACTATCGTCTCTAAAAAATACAAGAATAAAATCCTTATGGATTTCAAAACCTAAGGGGGAGTTAGTAGTATTCATCATAAGTCATAAATAAATTGAGAAAATTATTTTTTTAATGTTAAAAAATAAAATTCATTTTTCCTTATATTATATTTCGAAGGGTTTTATTGATTTCCAAGGGGATACTGTTGAGTCAATAAGGTTTACTAATGCTTTTTTCATTCCATTATGTTTTGAAAATCACAAACATATTTTTCTTGTGGAAAATTATCCTTCTCTAAGTATAATTTTCTTTAGGAAAATTTTTCATTCCATGAGACAAGTTTTATTCTTATCCTTGGTTTTCAATGTCCTATTAAAAGTCTTCTCAAACCATGTTTTTTTTATAATTAAAAAAATATCCTTATAAAAAACCTCAAAATCCCACAGTTTTTTTGATACCAAATATTTCTATTTTCAAAGTCTGAATACTCAGTAATTTAGACACTGAATTCCTTGAAATTCAGACTCTGAATTCCCTTAAATTCATACTTTGAATTCTCTTAAATTCATACTTTGAATTATCTAAAATTTAGACTCTGAATTATCTGAAATTTTGACTAAGAATTATCTAAAATTTAGACAATGAATTCTTTGAAATTTACCCTCTGAATTCTCTAAAATTCAGACCCTGGATTCTTTAAAATTAGGAGTCCGAATTCCTTAGAATTCAAACTCTGAATTCTAACCCTGAATTCCTCAAAAAAAAGGAAGCTTAATTCCTTAAAATTCAGACTCCCAATTCCTCATAATTCTTTAAAAAATATAATCTGAATATCAATTTTTCTAAGTCCCCATTTTTCACTTCCTTAGGAATCCAATTTTGAGTTTTTCATTATATTTATTTAATTTCCTTAAAGTATTGTAACAAATTTATCAGATCATGTTTTACTTAAGTTTCTTAAACCTAAGAATGTCTTTCTTACATGATTCAATTTCCTTAAACATGTTTTTGATACATTTAAATGATGTCGTACAGTATGTTTCTAACTAATTTTTGGTTGAGTGACACGTGTATAGGTACCTTCGAATTTCAAGGAATAATATGACCATTTGGTGAGGGAGATGACTATTGAAGTTTTACCTATAAATAAGATCTCATTTGAATATGCTAATTATCATTCTTTAATCATAAATATTACATGCAATGAAGTGATTTCTAGAGAGATAAAGACTCTCATTCCTTGTGAAATTTATGAACATCTTGGTTAATCGTGAACATCTTGTTCATCTGGCATTATGAAACATTGATTTTTTTATGTGTAAAATCGTGGACTTCCAGTGATATGAATACAGATGTGCTGACTACCTCAATGTTTTATGACTTATAGGGATAGGAAGATAGAGGTACCGAATACATTTAAGATCAAGAATTTGCATGGATATAAATAAATACTTCGATATTCTTATCTGGGGCTTACCCTAGTGGGGGTAAGACAAACTCTCTTGAAATAATAAATCAATGGACCTTTATCCAAGGTTATTTCATATTATTCGCTTTGGGTTAAAATAATTCCTACTTGTTTTTTGTAAAAAGTATTATTTCCAGTGTATTTTTTAAAATAAATAAAGTATAACTATATTATACTTTCTTATAATTGTTTAAATCTAATATAAATAAGATTCTATACACTTTACTGTAGAATATTTCTCTAAGTAAATCAATCCCAAGTTTCCTTAAGTTAAAATTTATTAAGTTTAGGTTTCTTATAATTGGACATGGTCTCTTCTAATTATCCCATTAACTAAGAACCATAGAGGGTTTGTGAATTTATCTTTTTTAACTTTGTTAAACCTAGATTTCCTTAAGGTTAAAAGAGAAAGTTTTTAAACATACAATTCACCCCCCTGTATTTGAGCATCTATATATTCTATTACTATCCTATATTTAATATCTATAATACATTTTCAAAAATAAAAAACAATAAATTTTTGTAAAGAAATATTAATTTGAATGATATATTATTTTCTTATTATGATAATTTCTTTATAATTTTATCTAGTGAAATAATTACCTAATATTCTTACACAATGATTACACAGTATTGATTTAGTTAATAAAAAAAATAATTTTAAAAATATGGAATGTAATAAAAATTTATTTAATTATTGTGTTTTAATAATTTTTTAGATAATTAAAACATGTTATACTAGTGTGAATGGAATAGATTCTAATTCCATAATTTTTAAGATGATTTTAATGTTAAAAAATGATATGATGATCACCTTTTAATGATAAAATATCTCTTACGCTATTTATATAATTATTATTGAAAATCTAAAATATTTTTCATGCGTGTGAATGGCTTATAGTCTCAATGATTATAACATCTTCCATTTTTCATAACCATATAACATCAATGAATTTAAAATTTTAATTAATGTATAAAAATAATTTTTTTATTATTATTGTTAAGATAATTAAATAATGACCTCCTTGACCATAGTTAATCTATCAAAGTCATTTTGGATATATAATTCTAATATCATGAAAAATTCCGACGTGAAGTTAATTGATTATATAATTATATATAACAAGATAATAATGAAAAAATTGAATAATAAACATTAAAATGATTCTTAAGAAATTATATAGTTAAAAATAATGTATTATTCAAGAAGATAAAGATCGTACGTGATTATTCAGATTCATGGTAAGGGACTCTTTGGCTAAAAACCACTTTTAAAATGTTTTAATGATTTATTATCTAAATATGTTTCCACTAAGTCTATGTTCTTTACGACATTTCAATAAAATTATTTTTTATGTCTAAATGTATGATAAAGTTCAATTTTCTACATATTTGACTCTCTGTGACATATTTTAAAATAAAAGGAATCTTTTTATAGTTTTATATATGGGACTTTCTTTAAAAAAATATTTTAATGTTTCCCTTCCAACACTTTTAAGTCCATGTATATATTTTTTAAAATATATTATTTGGGTATTATATTGATATAAAATAATTATAAAGAACATTTTATGTCACTTTTTACTTTATTTTAAATGTTTTTAAAATAAATATCTTGTTTTATTTTATATAGAACATTTTTAATTTCTATACAAAATGACTAAAAGGATTATTCTATTTTAATGTATAAGATGACAATAGATTTCCCCACCACTTTAACTATTATTTTATTTTTTCAATTCCTTTAAATTATATCATGTTTTCTTTAAATAAATAAAAACCTTCCCTATTTTTTCTTGTTTTGGTATTGAAAAAAAAATTAAAAAAATTGTATTTTGATATGTAAAAGTGTTTTTCTTTTGAGTTTAAAAGATTTTTACAAATTTTTTATGCTAAAAAGGTGAAATAATAAAAAACTTATTCATGGTATGGTAATCATGCATTATATATGAGATACATGTGATACTAAAACGTCATATATGATAGGTTGATCCCCATTATAGCTGATGAGGAATGGGTGAGCCTCGTAAAACGTATAAAATGGTTGATCATGATATAGATTATATGATGCATGAAACAATATATCATAGTAGTTAATTGGGTAATGTTCCAAGTCTTAATACGAAGGAATGATTATCTTACCAAGGATTATTCTCCTATGGATTTAACTAGTCTCTGATTATTTATGACATGGGTTATTAATGTAGTGCTCTAAGATTCCTAAAATTAATTTTTATTTTAATTATATGGGTTTAATGGTTTTGTTTAAGAAAATGTGTGTTTGTTTTTAAGATGAAAATGATTTGTTTCATTTAGTAAATGAAAATTAATTTAAAGGGGAAAATTTCAAGGGTTTTCAAGTTTTTCACTATACTAACAAATTTTATATTTTTATGACTCTTACTGAGATTTTTGTACTCATCTCATCTTTAAAATGGTTTTCATAGAGTCAATAAGGGATAATAATGAAGAATAATTCAAGATTAAAATTGTGAATATTTTTCATTAAAATAAATTACATTTCTTTTTATAAGTTTTATATTGTTGGGAAAATGGATATTAATCAAAAGTTTTTTATTTGTAAAATTTAGTTTGTAATATATAAGTTATGACATTTTTTTCTCAAATTGTAAACCTAAAAATATCCTCAAATATAAGATAATGAAATATTGAAACAAAACAAAATATTATGTAATTTAATAAAATGGGTCCTTATAGTTAGTTTCAAATGAAATTTGAGATAAATTTAGAGATTAGGTTGTGATTTGAACATAAATTAAAAATTCTCTATAACCACAATGGTTAGTATATTAGGAAGATTTATGGTTATTTTAGATAAATAGTAACAGTTGAAGATAACCTGGTTATGGATATCTTAGTGTTTATCCTCTTCATAAAATGGTTTATTATGATTTTTTGAATATGATCATGCTACTATTTTGTGTTTCTATAAATGGTTGGATCCAGGTATAACCAAAGTAACAATTGATGTGAAGGAAAACATGTGGGTTCTCTATATATGAAACTAAAAAAATGGAGGTTGTAGTGAAAATATTGTGGTTATTCTTAACTAAATATCACAATTTAAGATCAAAACCCAAAACCTAGGTGAGTTTAATAATTCCTAAAATAAGATAGAAATAAATATATATAGATGTTTTGGTGGTAAAAGTCATAAAGGTATAAAACATCAATGACCTATGTGTTGAGAATTTAGAAAAGAAAACACAAAAAAATATCTTTAAACAATGGTAAGGTGTTTTCTATATTGTAATTGTGGAATAAAAGAAAAAATATACCCAGTAAAATGGAGGAGTTAATTATCACAATTATGAAGAATAAATTTCATCCCAATAAATCAATTGAATGTTTTAAATTTGGGGTGTATATACATTATGCAAGTCCTTATCAATGGGAGAAAACCCAAGAATATGGTTTAAAAGACCATGTTGGTAAAGGTTTATCAATTCCAATTTCCATTAATGTTTAGGACAAGAAAACAAAAAATGACATTTGAAATTTATGGTTTATAACTTTGATATATATTTTTGATATGTTTTAATTATAGGACGTGATAATTTTTTGTATGAAGTAAGTATTAATTAATAATATGTAAAATCGTGGTTAATAGATTATTAACAGCATTGGATGATTAAGGTTTCTACATGTTGGTATTAATGTGATATGGTGAAGTGGTCGATTTAAGGATGATAAAAAGTTTAAAATCCTTAATAAACTTTTGATTTTTTTTTATAGGATGGTATTACATTGGGTGTAATTTCTAGAGTATAGATATATGATTTAGGTATAGGTAACCCTTATGTTAAATTTGAAGAAATCTTATTTGAATAATAATTCTTTTTTATTTTTTTGATAAAAGTTAAATGTTATTGATAACCTTTAGGGTTTATAGGATCTTTGATATTGAGGTAATTATGGGTTATTAAAATTTAGGGAACATTTATTTTATAAAATAGATAACCATGATTTTATAAGTGATTTGGTGATTAATTGATTGATTTTATTTTTGAATATTTCCATTGTTTTGGGAACCTTATATGATTAAGTTAAATGGAAATATTTTGAATAAGATGGGATTTTATTTGATGAATAAAAGGTTGAACTATCTTTTACAATCATGTGTGTTTTTAATATAGATTTATGGTTATTTATGGAAATTAATACCATCTTTAGGAGATTATATGATTAGGTATTATAAATTTTTGGGTATATGACTTTATGAGTAACTAATGTGATTAGAGAAAAATGAATTATTAATCTCATAAGAATATGTGATAAAACCATGAATTTTTTTTTGATTTGAGCTTGGTTAAGAATATTTTGTATCACTCTGAGTTTTGTTATTTATTATATGATCTATGCTGAAGTTTGGATGAAATTTTAACAATTTCGAGATTAATGCTGTATTTTTTCAAATTAATTTTTTTTGGGAATCATCATACAATGTTCACATCATTTTGTTTTTTTTTTGTTTATATAATGGATAAATAAAAATATTTTCATCCTTTGTATTTTTAGTTTCCTTGTTATAAGATATTTTTATTGATTTCGTAATTATAAATTCAACTTGAATACTCATCGTTTGGAGAAAATAAGAGATTGTGGTAGAAATTGATTCGGGGATGAAATTTTACATTTTAAGTCTTTGTTTTTTATTATGTTATAGGCTTAGGTGGTAAAGTGATTAATTAAATTTAATAAAATGATCTTGAAATAAAATATTTTAATCATTTCTGATAAATCTATGGTCTTGTCCCACTTCAAAAAAGTATATCATTATCTACTAAATGACTCTTCTTTCTAAATCCTTGATTTCATTTCCTAAAAATGTTATCCTTATATAGAAACCCAATTTTTTGTTGTTTCATATGAACATTTTATTTTCTATTTCAATATTTTTAGTTACAATGTTTATTAACCTTTTTTATGATATGGGTTCCCACTAAGGAATTTTCAAATATCAGACCCTTATTTATCGAGTTCAAGTTCAAATTATATAACAATGAAGGATTCTATCAATGAAATTTCTCTTATTATAATTATGTTATATAGTATGAATTACATATAAATTACATATAGAACTCAATATAAACCTTATAAATGAATAATGAATGAAATAAGAGGAATTTCTAGAAAGTGAGGAACTTATATCGATGGAATAGTATTTGGACTATTGGAATAGTAATATGACCATTATGAATTGTAATTTGACCAATCAAATTATAACCTCACCAATGGAAGTCTAAATAAAATTTATGTTTCGTATAAATGAAAATCCGATATATTAATATAATGTAATAAATTAATAAATGTTTTATAAATGATAAATTAAGTGTCAATATTTTTTAAAATGTAATTTTTTATTACTAGTTTTTTAATTTATATAATTATTTAAAATAAAATTTATTTTCAAAAAATAGATTCATAAATTAATATTGTTTTGTCTTATTAATACAGGATAATTTTATGAGAACTTAATTAATTTTTCAAAGTGTTATTAAATAACATGTATTTTAAAATTAGTAATTTTAAAATAAATGATGATTTTAATTAAAAAATTAAAATTATAATATTTAGAAAATTATTTTCATAAAATTGATTTTATTTTCTAAATCTACATGTTAAAAAAATCTGAGGGGAATTTTTTGTATTTTTCTAAAATAGTTGAATGTTTAGTGAATTGTAAAATACTAAAATTTATGGTATAAGCCAAATACATGAATTATTGAATCACAGATTATGCATGGATGATGTAATAACCATTACTTAGAGATAAATTATACTATTTACAATACTTATTTACAATAATAAACACTATTAATAGTCTTGATCCCAAATAATAAAGAAATTGATAAAATAGTACAAAAACATGCCTCTCCCCTACTATAAATACCACACCTCACCACCACTTCTCCTTGCACATTATAATCAATGAATCTTGTTAAAATACTTCCCAATCCTCATACCATACCTCTCCCCCATGTCCACTATCCATTTTTGTCAACAAAATACCTAACCCAATTTCCCTAAGAAGGATCACAACGAGAATCAATTCAAGAGGTAAAATCCACTTCTGTTTTCTATTAATTTCTTTTAAATTTATTTTCCTTTCTTATCATCCCATCACCTCCCAATAAAAAAGAGGAATTATATCTCTAGTTGTTATATATGATATAATTTTGTTAATTTAATGTTATAATTCATTATCAAATCTCTTCCCTCTTCCTTTTTTTCTAAAAATTAAATCATCATCTGTGAAGTGTAGATTTACATCCATAATGAACTTTTCATTTTCATTTAACATTAGTGTATTAAAGGCTGGACATTCAACCATTTTTATTAATACTAAAGATTATAATATTTTTATTACATCCTATTTAATGTTTTAGAACAAGAAAATAAACATATTATTAAATAAAATTATACTAAATAATGATGGTCGTAAAAGCTGCCAAAATAAACTGATCATTTTTCCTGAATTTTTTATCAAAGGGTACTTTCTCAATCCAAAAAATAAAATTATATATGGAACCATTTAAATTTTTTTATGTAAATTAATACAATAAAATTTCACTTCTATAGAGTAATTACAATTTGACATTAACTTTTATAATAAAACTCAAGGAAATCGATCATGAAATCCATGAAATGAATGCCCCTAGAACAACGAAATTAAACACTATATGTCAATGAAATATCAGTAAATGAACCTAATAAAATTAAAATTAATTAAATAAAATAATAATATTTTACTAATTAATTAATTGATTGATTTAATTTTATTATCCACGGTATTAAGTACAAGTGAAGAACATTTTCAGACATGAGGTAAAGGATTCTCTTCAAACCCCTATTTTTCATTTGGGTTATGCTCTCTCTCACTTTACCCCACTGTAATTATTAATTATTATTATGCCCTCCTATATTATTTTATTTTTATGTTACAAACATATGGACCATTCTCAATTATTCTTTAATCAATGGGGAAATACATGTTTTATATGGTTCCCTTTTCAATTCCTCCCGATAAGCAAATCTGATTAAAGGGAACTTCCCATTTTTTACGCATTTTCATGTACACTTTTTAATATGTTTTAAGCCAAAAATATTTATCAAAAAACACTATATTTATCATTAAAACTAATCTAAGTTCATTTTTTGTTTTTTTCAAACAATTATACCTTTTCCCACTTAAAAATCACTTTAATATTTTCCCTTAAACCACTCTAAAGAGGCTCATTTCTACAATTTCTTAAACACTCTTTTTTCCTTGTTTTCATTTCATTTGAATATAATTCATTATTATCTATTCATATTTTACCTTATAAATGTTCTTGTATGATTTTAATCCATTATTTCATGTACACTTTTATGATACACATTTTTATGCTCTATGACATGATTGGGATACCTATTTTTTCCATGGGTAACACTTATGTTTATGTTTGATTCTTCATGTGCCACAAATATATTAGAAATTGTTACAATGAGTGAACCTGGATTGAACTCCAATTTATTGGGTAATTTTTAGTCTCTTGAGAAGTCATGTTGGGATAGGGAGTAAATATAGTTCCTTTATGGCACTTTGTCTGCCATGTTCAATAGTCTTGGATGTTATCCATCACTTATGCTTATGTCATGATTTATTTTTTTGCCACATTTTTTTATTATATAATTAAATGATCCCATGATCTAAATTTTATTATTATTTATTTTTATTCATGTTCTATTCCTTTTTATGTCATCATGTTATGCCTTTTAACCCATGTGTTATGCTTTATTCATATGTTTATTCCCATATATGGATTTTTATCTCAACCCTTTGTTCTTTTATTCCCTAGGTTATCATATTAAAATGTAATAGATAAAAGGAAGTTAGGATCTCTTTATCGATACCAAATAAGAGATGATTTTATTTTTGGTTTTCAAGATTTCTATTTATGTACCCAGTCCACAAAATAAACTAGCCTTTACGATCATTGGATTTTATTTGATGGTTATAATGATTAAAATAAATTATAATGTGTGTAAATGTCTCGGGTTGATATAGTTGGTTTTATAATCTGTTCTATTTATTTTTAGAGTTTTATACCAGATTACATTAGTAAATAACCCAACCAATAATTTTTTCACTCTGGATATCCTTGATTTAAAATTAGGGAATCACAAGATAGGATATACCTTCCATTTTCAAGTATATACTTCTATGTTCAATGTTTCATTTTATATTATTATTAGCTAAGAGTTCAAGCACCCTAATTGTACTTTTTTTATAATTACTGGAGAAAAACAGGATAAATCATGCCAACAATCAATGTAATAGGAAATGTGATGATTTACCTAATTAAATTACAAATATGATGGGAACAGGCACTCAAAACTTAATGACAGTACTTACTCAACTGGCTCAAGTTATTAATAATGACTTGAATTGTGTAAAATTAACTCCTTCTCCTAAGAAACATAATGTTTTTGTTGAATCTTTCATGCATCAAATTACTCCTTTATTTATTAGTTATCATAATCCCCTTATCGCAGAGAAATTGTTTAACTGCATTGAGAAGATACTCTCTGTCTTATGGTGCTCAGAAGAAGAGAAAGTAGTGGTGGCGGTCTAACATTTTAATGGGGAATCTAATCAGGGGTAGAAACTGATCAAGAACACGAATTATATGGGGTGAATTTATTCCATGGAATATGAATCATTCAAGAAATTATTTTTCAATAAATATTTCCCCTGAACAGTCCATCATAATATGGAAAGGAATTTACTCATAATAAAGAAAAAGGTGGAAAATTCTATTAGGGTGTTGGAGGAATACTTTACAAGGCTTTAAAGATATTGTTATGGATTCTTCATGAACACTAAATTCAATTTATATTTCTTGTTTAGATGATTAAATATGATTCAAAAAAAATTATTGATTTGAGTATTTAAATATTCTGAGGTGATTGTTTTTTGTACCCTTAAGGTTTAAATATATATTGGAGACTCTCAGTGGTCTCATAGGACCAATTACAAAAAACATAAAATGGTGTTTAATATGGAATTATCAATAGATAAAATCCATGATAGAAATTAAATTCAATATCCAATATGTCAAAAGTATGGGAAGAAGCATCCTAGAAAATACTTAAGGGGAACTATAATATTCTTCAAATTTGGAAGAGAGGGGAATCTAGCTAATAACTACCAAAAGGATATGAAGAATCATTCTAATGTTGTTGAATAAAGGAAGGTTTGGATCAAGATTCAGCCTATAGTGTATCATTTCAACTATAAAGAACATGGTAATTATGTGATCCACTACCCTAAGCTACTAGTTATTGGAGGTCATCAATATCAACACATATAAGGCAACAAAGAAGTTGATATTATATCACTACTATTGAGGTGGAGCCCAAAATTGATGTGGTGATAGATATTTTGGTCAATGAATCAAGAATATCAAACATACTATTTGATTCTTGTTCTATGCATTATTTCACATCTTGTAGGTTTAGTATAACTATTCAAACACTACCTCAAAATATGGAGGTTGGGTTATTTGTGAAAACAACGAATGGGGACATTATTTCATCCAAAGTATATAACTACTCTATAGTTAATTTTTGTGGACTGAACCTTCCATAAAACCTTATATTAATTCTTTTTATGGATTTTTATGCTATATTGATCATATATTGGATATCCTTATTTAAATCCAACATCAACAATCAAAAAACATAGATCACTCTTCACATCCTGAAGCATCCTCTCATTATTTTCAAGTGTAAGGAGGAAGATGAATATCCTTCAGAATCTTCATATCAATTATAGATATTGTTTCCTTATGAAAAATCATATCTATCTTAAATTATTGAGAGAAATTATGGGATCAAGCTTGATGACATGCCCATTATGAAGGACTACACTGATGTGTTCCTTGAAGAATTGTCCAGCCTTCCTCGTGACTGAGAGGTTGATTTTTCAAATGAACTTATACCTGGATCTCTTCCTATATCAATTAAACCCAATATAATGGACTCCATTGAGTTAGAGGAACTAAATAAGTAATTAAAAGATAATTTATAAAGTGTTTTATACACCCAAATGATTCACCATGGGGTGCACCAGTCCTCTTCATCAAGAAGAAGTATGAATAAATGTTACTCATTAGTGATTATCATGAGCTCAATAAAATCACAATAAATAACATGTATCTCCTTACATGGATAGATTAATTGTTAAATCAACTATATGGGTCCAAGTATTTCACTAAGGTGGACTATCGGTCTGGATATCACTAATTAGATGTGAAGAAGGAAGATATTCTAAAGACATCATATCGAACAAGGTATTAACACCATGAGTTCAGAGTAATTCCCTTATGACTCACTAATGCTCCCAAAATTTTCATGGACTTAATGAACAATTTTTTAAGAGAATACCTCATAAAATTTTTTGAAGTCATTATTGATTATATTATGATGTACTCCAAGTAAAACGACGAACATGATGAGAATTTAAATATTTTGATAAAGAATTAGTGATGGGAGAAACATTATGAAAAGTATGTTAAATGTGATTTATGGATAGAGTAGTTATCATTATTGGGGAATGTTATCACTAGATAAGAAATATCTATGGAACCTTCCAAGATAAAGGCAATTAAAAAGTGTCCTATACAATCATCTATAATAGAGATCCATATTTTTTGTGGTCAAGATGGATATTATTGGCATTTTGTGAAGAACTTAATATTATTATTGAACCCACTAACCAATCTAACAAGGAAGAGAGTAAATTTTTTCTGGACCAGTGGATGTAAAAATTGATTCAAAGACTTCAAAAAGAGGCTTATCACTACACTAGTACTCACACTACTGATAAGTGGGTAAATCTTTATGGTATACAGTGATAATTCAAAGACATTATTGGGTTTTTAAACAATGAAAAATGATAAAGTGGTATCATATTCCTTAAGGCAGCTTAAATTACTGAGAAAACTATCCCAAACAATATTTCGAATTGGCAGTTGTGATCTTCTCATTGAAAATCAGGAGGCATTATCTCTGTAAAAATAAGTGTGAGATATATACTGAACATAAGAGTCTCAAATATATATTCACAATGAATGAGATTAATATGTGTAAGAAAATATGGTTAGATATCATAAAAGATTATAAATTCTCAATCCACTACCATCCTAGTAAATAAAATAAAGTGCCAGATGCTCTAAGTAGAAAGGGTCCTGTATCTTTATCAATAATGAAAATTGAGAAGGATCCAATCTTCTTAAACTTGAAAAGGATTGACAAGGGATTCATTAAGGAAGTAAAATAATCAATACTTTCTCAAATTATTTCTCAACCACCCCTTAGGGAGAAAATAAGGTATGCTCAAAGAAATTATTTGGAAGTTCATGAAAAAGTGGAAGCTATAAAAAATAACAAATACTCTTGGTTAAAAATGAATGAGGAAGGAGTCGTAAAATTTGGGTCATGATTATGTGTTCCATACAATCCAAATATAATAATATAGCTTCTGAATGCCACACATAGCTTGATTTTCTCTATTCACTAAGGGAGAAAAAGGATGTATTGAGATCATTGAGAGAACTATTAGTGTCATGATATGAATAAGGATAAATCTGGATATACATCAAGGATCCCATTATTTCAAAAAGTGAAGTATGAAAAGAAAATATTCAATGGGGGTGATGAAACCATTACCCAATCTAACAAGGACATGGGAAAACATCACCATAAAATTTGTCATTGAACTTACAAATACATCCAAAATAAATAATGCAATATGGGTAATTATGGATCACATTACAAAGAAAATCACATTATCTAAATTTTAAGGACTTCTCACTCTATCAACATTCAAGGAAATACATCAAAGAAGTTGTGAGGTTTAATGGGGTATTATTATCGATTATATAAGATCGAGATCTGATATTTACCTCCATGTTTTGGAAAAGTCTCCAATATGATTGTCATGACCTATCACCTGGGGCCCATGTCATGAATACCCCAAGCCCACCTCCCAAAGTCCAAGAGATGGAAACTAGCACTGAAGGCATTATCCCCTGAGTGGGAGGAATTTCTATGATTAACTATATGCATGCACACACACACAACCACGTCCCAAATAACTATAAAATAAAACATTCATGCCACTAAACAACCACTATGTAAAGGTAAAATTGTATGTTAAATAGTCTATAATACAAACCCAAAAATTAAAAAACTAAAAATACGAATGTATAAAAGATATCAGCAAGACGTCCGTAGAAGACCCTACCTAAAGGGTAGGCAAGGGGTAGATTTTAGAAGATATAGAAGTACGTCCTGTATATATTCTCTCACTAATCACTAAGGTCTATTTCGAAGCGTCTGTCATTTGCAACTGACAAAACATGTGCAGGTGATGCCCATACAGGGTTGAGTAACAAAATATTCAGAAGGGAACCTGAAACACAAGGGAAAGACCAAAAAGAAAATTATAGACAAAGTACCATCATCTCATGTAGGTCTAATATAATTTATGTAAAAAAATTGTTAGTCATACATTGAACAACTTGGACTACTGAGGTACTCATCCTTGATGAGTAATGTGGGTCTCTTGGGTCACATAGAGTCGTTTCCCATTGTCGGTATGTCGGGTCACACAGAGTCTCTTCCCACTTTAGCCATCATAGCTAGTCCATATAGGGACACTATAGTAGATACACATATTTTCTCTTATAGATGATCCACACAGGGTCTCTTGTATCAAGTTCACAAAGAGCATCATATCATCTTGTTCTGTAGGGTCGCTTAGACCCACTCGTCAGCAGTATTTGGGTCTCAGCCCACCGCATGATTCTCCTAGGTAGTGCACATGATTCGAGGAGAATACAATCCTCAATCAATTCATTGTATTTCAAGTTTCCATAAAATCTCACATAGTGTGATCTCAAAGAACTGTCTCAAATAACTGGTCTCAACACCACAGATAGGACGTCAATCGGAATCTCAGTATAAAGGATATTGGTGTTTTAGTAAACAGAGGATGGTTGTGTCCGGGCCAATCCTGATTCTGTCAACTCAAATTGACCTGGTTGGGTTTGGGCTGGCCTGGTCCGGCTTGGCCACTAGGATTGTCCCATTGGTCAACACTATACCCATCCAAGATTGAAGTGGGTCAAGCCCACTAGGTTTCCCAGGAAACCGGTTCCATTCGTCCCAATCAGCAACAGGCAGACCAGTTCATTCCTAACCTGGGCCACCTGTCATCTCGGTTTTATCCCTCCGGCCCAGCCCACAAAAGTGGGTTGGCTTGAGTTCCAACTCGGGCCACCTAGCGGTCGGGTTCATGCACCCTGGTCTGGCCCGCACGACAAGTCGGTCTCTTCAAGCCCTAACACCCACTAGGGTTCCGGTTCAAGCGATACATGGCCAGATGAAGCTTCCCTCCCCCTTGTCCCACTTACGGCCCCCACTAGACCATGTTCTCGTGCTCCGCGGCTCGTACAGTGCACGCTACGTCCTCCTCTGCAAGTTTTTGGTCTACTACTGGTGGCCAACTACTACACCACTACAGCACAAACTGATTGTAGCCTCTACCTCGGGATGCTGTCGTGGTGCGCCACCACCTACCCATGGCCACAGCCACCTCCTGTAGCTGCAGGCCCCTATCGTCAGCACTGTCACGCTGTTTGTGCCGTTCATGGACCACCGACTCCACTCTGCTGGTCCATTCCATTAATTGTCTTTGTCGCCGGCCTCCATAGGGTGAAATCTTCCCTGTTGTGGCCTCAAGATTGATTTGTTTTCAATTTAAAGGCGCAGTAATGAAGAACACATGAATTCTTAAATATGGAGGAATCAGGAACTTTTTCATGTCTGTCATATTCCTCTGTGTTAGAGTTTTTGAAATATAGAATGGGAATATTACGTTTCTAGGAACAATCTATCCCCCAAGCAAAAATACAAAGATAAAAATACCCACCCGCAAGAACAACCAACACATGGATCAACTTATACATGGGTTGATCTGCAAATTTTTGTTTTAGAAAGAATAATGGGGCATTAAAATCCTCAATATATAAACCCCAACTTGGAATATATTTAATTGGATGGAAGGCTCATCGCTGAGGGTGATCTATCCACAGGGATTCACGATCTGTTAAAACCTATTTGCATTAATCATTCATTAGTCCATGATCTTTTCATCAAGGTTTTTTCATAGATTTTCTGATTTTCTAGTGTTGGTTATTGAATATATTTATATAACTATTCATTTAAAAAATTACATAACTAAATCTATTTCCTCAACCTCATCATCTCATTAAAAGTGAAATGCGTTGTATCGTTTCTATTATTCTTAGTCATCGTGTCGTTACGTTGTTTAATTTATGAAACAGCGTTTCTATTAAACTTCAGTTAAATATTCTTTACATTGTTTCATTCATGGAATGAAATAGTCATCTCATCATTGTGTTGCAAAGAAAACAATTTTTTTAATAAAATATACATTTATGTTTATTTTATTTTTCTTAAAATTTCTGAAAATTAACTTTTTCCCTCAACCATTGCTTGTTGAGGTTATGCTCTTCCTAAGGGAAAAACACCCTCATGAGATCAATGGTACTCTCGGATTTCCAATCTAATTTACCATTTACGATTTATAAGTATTGGAAAAAAAATTAATTATTTTATTTACTTCACAAAAATAACTATCACTGTTGTCCCATGCTATCCAATATTAGACCCTTTCTAAGAGAATCCCAACACTCTGAGTT
Organism: Viscum album; assembly: GCA_963277665.1. Lineage (NCBI taxonomy): Eukaryota > Viridiplantae > Streptophyta > Magnoliopsida > Santalales > Viscaceae > Viscum > Viscum album. The sequence goes on along the minus strand of OY728126.1, from coordinate 1,275,408,146 downwards.
CAACAGTCCCCTTAGATTTTTGATAGGGGAACCAGTTTAAATAGTAGAAAACCCCACTCACAAAATTATTTAACGAACCTCAAAAGAAGTTCAATAATACATTCTAGCCTCTCTGGGCCTTAGAAGTACGTGTCATCTTAGAGCCTAGTCTCGAAATATTAAAATTTAATTTTTTAAAAAATAATGGAATTATAGGTTCTTACCTTACTCCCTCATTTTAGGAATTTACGTCCTCATAAGACAAAACAATGTAAAATCAAACAGAAAGGGGTACTATCCATGAAGCTAGCCTCTCGCTCCCATTTTCTCTCCTGGAGATTCTTGTGTTCCCAACGAACACACATTAGAGGAATTGACCACCGATGATGGACATGCTCTTATCAATCCTCTATCTTCACCAAGAACTCCACAAATATCACCTCATCATCAATTTCCAGCTCTCCTCAATTGATAACGTGTGATATTTCATGCACCTACCTCTTCATCTGTGACACTTGGAAAACATCATGCACCCGGCGCATCTTTGTAGAAAGTTCAAGGTGGTACAACACCTTTCCAACTTTGCTCAAAATCTTGAAAGGGTCGATAAACCTTGAAGATAACATTATATCCCAGAAAAATATATGTATCCTTCATCGAGGAGAGACTCATAGGAATATGTGGTCCCCCTCATCGAACTCTAATGGTCTTCATCACCTATCAGAATATGACTTATGTTGGATATCTGCAGTCTTCATCTACTCTTGGATGACCTGAACCTTCTCATTTATAGCATGTACCATCTCTGTACCTATGAGTTCTGACACCCCTTAGTCTATCCAGCATAACGGTGACCTGAATGGTCATCGTATACCACCTATAACGGTGTCATAATTACGGTGTAGTGGTGGAAATTGTTTTAAACAAACTCCACCAATGGTAGGTGGTCCACCCAACTACAACCAAACTCTAGGATTCAAGCACGAATCATGTCCTCCGAGGTATGTATGGTCCCCTCTGTCTGACCATTAGTCTTGGGGTGAAATCTTGTGCTCATATGCAGTTGAGTCCCAAAATCCTCTTGCAATCCCTTCCACAGCTGAGATTTATAGATTCCATTATGATCTAAGACTATCATAGATGGGACTCTATGGAGTTTAATGATCTCGTACACATAGAGGCATCTATATCCCTCTACATATCCATGCTCCCATATGGGTAGGAACTGAGCCGACTTGGTGAGTCATTTAATGATCACCTAAATAGTATCATGGCCCCAGTATGTTCATGTTAATAACATCATGAATTCCATAGATATACCATCACACTTCCACTCCAGTACCTCAATTGGTTGGGCCAAACCTTCTAGAACCTAACACTCAGCCTTCACATGATGACAAGTGAGGCACCAGGAATCAAACTCTGCCACTACTTTCTTTATCTCAAGGCACCTGTACTGATGTCAGAGCTCCTAGTACATCTTTTCTACTCCCAAATGTACCACAAATTGGGTGGTATGGAACTTCCCCAAAATCACCTCTCGCAACGCTGTGGGTACTATTGTGCATCCTCTAAAAATGAAGTTGTGCTCCCCTCCTATAGAAAATCCATTAGGTGAATGTCTTGAGGATAACTAAGCATGTCGGGCCTCATAGTCTAAATTCACAAGTATTATCTCCCTAACTCGATGTAAGAGTGGGGGAGTGATAGTCATAGACTAAAGGTAAGATGCTCCATCGTGATTCTCTCCTTCTGCTCCTGAAAACTCTGATGGCATTTCTCCCTCCACACGAAGGGTTGTCCCTTCCCTGTCAAAGATGATAAGGGTGTTGCTACCCTGGGAAAGTTAGGCATGAATCTCTAGTCGTATCCAGCCAGACCCAAGAAACTTTTCACCTTAGTCACGCTCCTGGGTAGATCCCAAGAATGCGCCACCACTATCTTTGATGGATCCACTGCAACTCTAGCCTCTTATATAACATGTCCAAGAAAGTGGACCTCCCATATCTAGAACTCACATTTCATGATCTTACCATAATTTTGGTGCTCTCAGAGTTCATCCAGCACTATTGACAGGTGTGTAGTGTTCTCCTCCTCAGACACCGAGTACACTAGGATGTCATTAATTAATACCACCACGAAATGATCGAATTATGGCTGGATGATCCTTTTCATGAGTCCCATGAACACTGGTGGGGCATTGTTCACACTGAAAGGCATCACCAGGAAATCATAGTGGACATAACTTCATCTGAAGGCTGTCTTCGATGCATCCTCATCTCGCACATGAAGTCGGCGATATCTTGATCTATGTTATATCTTCACCAACCATCCCACTCCCTTTAGATGATCAAATATGTCTTTAGTCCTTGGCAGTGGGTACTTGTTCTTCACTATCACCTGGTTCAGGCACCAAAAGTCCACACACAACCTCAATCTCCAATCCGCTATCTTGGAATACAAAACTACTACTACTGATGGTAAGACATCGGGTCCCACAAACCCATTCTCCTACAAGTCCTCTAGTTGTACCCTCAATTCAAAAATCTCTATGGGAACCATTCGATATGTTGGTGTGGATATTGGTGTCATACCAGGGTACATATTGATGCATAATTCTACCTCTATATGAATATGTAGTCCCAAAACATCCTCAAGGAAAACATCTTCATACTCTTCCACCACTACAAGAAAGTGATAACTCCCCTCATCCACCACACCAATGGTGATGCTAGCAAAATAGTGCGTTATTGGCAACACCCTCCTCCAAGTAATTCTTTCTTGTGCGGTAACAGCTCCATTTTAGCTGGTGAAGGAAAACCTGGTCCCATACTCATGGAAACACCACACACTACGCTTAATATAGTTGATCTGAGCATGAACATTAGATAACCATTCCATACCTAAGAAGACATCATAAGGCCTCTATGACTCTATTAGGATATCCCAGTCGAAGCTCTTGCCACCAAGATTAAGTTCACACTATGGTCACAAGTTTTTATTTATCGAATACCCTCCCATAAGAGTCATTAATCGTAGGGATTCATCCAATGGCTCCATCGAAATCACCAAGCCTCAAATTAGGTATGTGGAATGTAAATAGTGACTAGAACTAGTTTTTTATAAGAACAACATCTAAAGTAGAGAATAATCATATCACAACTCTAATCACCTTTGGAACACTGTAGTAGTAGGCCTCTATCACATGAAGCAGGCCTCACACTTGTCCATTGGCTCCCTGAGGCTGTGGTGGACCACCAAGGGGTGGTGGTGGTGGTAGCACCCCAAACCTTCACCCACCGCCTGCTTCTCAGCATGTTTGTTTCCAAATATTTTCGTCGGGGTTTGCATGTCTGTAACGTTCAGGGGACGTCGGTGTTGTTCTGTTTCCCCGCATTCCCTCTATCCAAAGGGGGGCGACATTCTCTCCTTATTCAGGGATGTCTTCTCCTTGATCGAAACGGGATGATGGGATGTTGGTTCTTCCTTCAGTGGATTCCTCCTCGGAACTCATCACCTTGTCTGCATCTCCCTTATAGATTTAAAAGTTTTTCATGAAACTCTTCCCAGTGCCATGTTGCCATGGATGCTGGTTAAATACACTGCTTCTGTCAGGACATTCCAAGGGGTCCGGTTAGAGAAGCAATCTTCAGTTGGGGGAGTAGTCACGTTGAGGCATCAATGGGGTGTCTGGATGGTGGGGAATTGGTGTTTCTGTCTTTTTCCCTTATTATAGGGCTTATCGATGGCGCGGAAACCTGAGGCATCCCGCATCGAGCGCGGGGAATCATATTCCATAGTCATGTATCTGAGGTTTTCCTCAGCTTCCCATGTTTAACATTGGGTATGCCGCATGTTTAACATCCAGCGGAGACAGATCGGGCTGATCAGAACACTAGATAGAGAGGATCATATTGAAGAACCCCCTTGAGGGATCATCAATATTTGGATCAACACATGGGCAGCTTCCTGAATGCTATGGAGGAGAATGGGGTGGCATGATCTCACTAGGATGTGGCGGCCCGGGTAAGAATTAGGATGGGTTATGGAAAGTTGAATGGAGTGGATGAGGAATGATATAGGACCGTCGTGGAGATGATGGTAGTGATGGGATTGTGCCTCGAAGAGACCTCCTACGTGTCTTCATGGCAGTGAATCCAAGTCTGCGTAGTTTTTTTGGTGAGAACCGATATGAAGGGGGTCAGAGCGACCAATGGGTGGTGGTCTTGAACCTCAGGGAGGCTTCCTATATACCATGCCTTGACATGGATCAAATTCCATGTAGTTCAAAATGGATGTGTGTGTCTTACACACTAGGCTACCTAAGGTGGTGGGTGAACCGACGTGAATGAGGTCGGAATGACCGGGTTTTGGGATTGAACCTCGTGGAGGCTTCTTAAGTACCATGCCTTAGCACGAATCAAAGTCTACATAGTTTGGGATGGGTTCTTGTCACACCGACACTAAGGTTGTCGAGACCAAGGGTTGGTGGGCTTGAACCTTAGGGAGGCTTCATATGTACCATGTCTTGACATGGATCAAAGTCCACGTAGTTCGGGTTGGATGCGTGTTGGTGAACCGACGTGAATAAGGACCATGGACTAGGTGGGTAGTGGGTTTGAACCTCGTGGAGGCTTCCTACGTACCATGCCATGACATGGATCAAATTCCACGTAGTTCGGGTTGGAAAGGGTCTATTGAACTGACGTGAAGGGGTGTCGAGAGAACTGGATGGTGGGATCACAACGGTTTACCGCTGGATTGGGATGCAGTTTAACGTCATGTGGTACAGGGGCCTGTCGGAGAACCGACGTGAATAAGGACCTTGGTCCAGGTGGATGGTGGGATTGAACCTTAGAGAGGCTTCCTACGTACCCTACCATGGCATGGATCAAATTCCTCGTACTTCGGGTGGGCTCCGGTGAACCGACATGAAGATGGACTAGGGGTCCGATGGGTGTTGGTATTGAACCTCATGGAGTCTTCCTACATATCATGCCTTAGCACAGATCAAAGTCCACATATTTTGGGTGTGTCATAACGGCTTACCGATGGATTGGAATGCAGTTTAAGGTCATTCGGGATGGGGGGCATTTGGGGCCTACGCTCTGAGGTGGCCCAAGGTGTGTCATGGTCGATGCTCACTCTAAGCTCACGGGAGTCATTCTTAGTATGAGAAACAAGAGGGTTCAAGGACCTGACAATCACGTAGTGAAGGGTGCATCCGTGGGAAGAGAATAGGGGCTTACACATTGAGTGGCCCAAGGTGCTTGGACATACTCCAGGATAGAGGGCCGAGGGCGACATAGCGTAGAGGGAGAGGGATTTGGCACCCAGTAAGAGAAGAGGGGGGCCCGTTCCTTATCACGTCCTCCGCTGCCCTTGGGGACCGCAGATGAAAGGAGGGAGCAGTGGGTTTTGCCTCCTGCAAGAATGTCTAGGGGCTTACACCATGGTGGCTTCCCTTCCCTCACAAACAAACGCCACTCCCAAAAGAAGGATATCATCCCTTGTGTAGATCAGGGGGCGTGGAGAATGTCCATGGGGGGCACCCCACGTGAGAGTCATGGGGTGATGTCACAGTTTAACGTCGTGTGTTAAGGACGAGGGTGCATTTTAGTTTAATGTCTTGCAGCTCAGACAAGGTGGGTTTACACTACACCCCTAGGACTTACATAACCTATACCCTCTTCTCCTTGTGGGAGGGAAGGTACCAGCAATGACGTGGTAAAGGGGGGTCACAGAGCGAACCATCAAGCGGTCCACATTAGCGTAGCTATGCGAAGAAGCAATAGCCATTAGCTTTCCTATGAGAAGAATCATTAGGCGAATCAACGCCATGGGCAGTATCATCCAGGTGACTTTGAAATCACATCGTGCAAACCTGGAGGGTCGCATGAGAATGGTTTTTTCCAAGCATATGGGTCCATAGGCAGGGGCCTTGTGGAGTTCGGTTGCTCTGCGTGGTGGAGGGAACTTGCGAAGGGGTTTTCTTCGCGAAGTGGGGTGCCTTAGCCTTATAATGGGGCGGAGGTGCAATTTGGAGGTTCTTCGTGAAGTGGAAAGGCGTTCGTGGAGTACTGCCTCACTAAGCACAAGCGCCTCGCGAAGAAAAGTGTCGTGAAGTAATGTGATTCGCGAAGTAGAGTGACCCTGCCTTGGCATGTGGATCACCTGTACATGAGGGGTGTTTCGCGAAGCATAAATTCTCTACGATAACCCAGGTCCCCTTGGGGATCCTCATCCTTCACGATATCCCTTAGGATTCGCGAAAGGCATCCCTCTCAAAAGAGGGGATCAAAATGAGACAATGCGGATGCACCTAGTGAAGTAAAAATATCTCGTGTGGCTCATGATTCGCAGGGCAAAGGGTGCTTCGCTATTTAGGATCTAGGAAGGTGAAAGGTTTGTTTGTATATCCTTTGGTATTGGGGGAGTCTGGTATTTATAGGCAAGAGGCATCGCGAAGTAGAGCTTACGCGGCATGAAGAGGGCTTCGGTTGCTTCATGGCGAGTCGCAAACGTCAAGGGCGTTCGCGGAGCGGCCCGCCTCCTTTGCTTCGTGGAAGGCTCGCGAATGTCAGGGGAATTCATAGAGCGTACCACCTCCTTTGCATCGCTGCGGTCTCACGAACGTCAGGGGAATTCATAGAGCGTACCATCTCATTTTCTTCACGGCGGCTGCGTTGCTTGGGGGGACTCCCCGTAGTGGCTTCGCAATGTAGTTCGCGAGGCCTATTATCTTTCTTTTTCTTCCAACATTTTGGCGCCAACACATTACCCCCCTTGGACATGGATCCACATAAAAATCAAGGGTCGAAGTATGAGATTAAATGGCCAAAATCATCAGTCGTTTGCGGTGATGGATCATGAAGAGGGCTCGCGAGGCTGACAGCCGACACGCGGGCTAAGCGCTCCGCGAAGCTCGGCACGATCCGGACGCGCCGCGAAGCACCGAAGGCTACCGCCTATAAATAGGGTAGGCTGACCTCTCTTTTTTCCTTTCCTTTAACCTATAATTTATCCTTTTTCACTCTTGATTCGCGAAGCTCTATGTACTCCGTGACTGCTCTCCGCGAATCGAGATTTGTGGCGAACCGCGAGTCTTTGACTCTGCAACTGCGCTACGCGAACGTGCGCTTGCAGGCTGAGTCCAACTCCGTGAATCGGCTTCACGAACAAGCTCTGCAAACAAGATTCGTGACCCGACCTGAAATTTGTTCGATTCTTAAAACCAAATGTCACATCAAGAAGCCGCTCAGGGGGTGCTTGCAGACGCTTCCCGGATGGATGAGATGGAAAATTGTCTGGGTCTAGGGGAGTTTGTTCGTAGCCACTCGGACCATAATTCACTGATGGAGTGGCTATCAGAGAGCCATAAGAACTATCCATTGTGAAAGATGATTCCCTTTTATGGATTTGGGCTGAGGGATGACGTCTTCATTCCTAAGGCGAGTAAGGAAAAAACAGCTTATTGGTTCAAGAGCACATTGTTCCAGCACCAATGGTTCAGGGCGGCTGATGGACATGTGCGGGAGGAATTCACACTTGTCACCACTGACTGCTTGTACAATCAACTAAACAATGTTGACGGGAAGCCATTACTGCTGGATAAGTCCCATCCCATGTACCAAACCATCCTTATGGCGGCGCTGGGGAACCCGAAGAAGGGGTGGTCTGAGGAATGGGACCTACGCCAGGGCGGAAACTTCACAAATGATTGGGCATGGGCCTACTGGGTAGGTACCACATGTGAGGAGTTTGGAGCCGATCTGAGGATAGTGGGTTTGTATGAGGTGGCCTGGACCTCCCAATTACACATATATCATCCAAAGCAGCTGATGCCAGAGTTGTTGAGAAGATGGTCGTTTAGGACCAACACGTTTCACTTGCACCATGGGGAGGTTGGAATCAGTCTGTGGGATGTCCATCAGATTTCTGGGGTCCCGATCTTGGGGGATATGAACGATGAGTTCCGCCCTATCATGAGCGTGTGGGAGGATCCGGAGTAGATGTCGCGGCTAGCACTGGCACTGATGGGGCTGGTCCCCGGAGAAGACAAAGAAGTGGTGAGCGACTTTCACTTCAAGAAGTGGTTCAAGCAGTTCCTAAACTTCACGGAGGATTGTGAGTTTCCCACGAGGCCTCAAAATTTCCTGAAGGGGGCTCAACGGGGCAAGGAGAATTCGTATTGGTAGATCTTAGAGGACAACCAATGGAAGACCTGGGGTTTCAATGTCAATACCGAACAACAGTCGATAGTTTGACTGGCGGCGTTTATCGCGGCCCTTATCTGTGGTTGGATCCTACCATTGAGGGATACCAACATGGGGGTTCATCCTAGCTCATTAATATTGGAATCCATTCTATCCACATAAGGGTGGGTCAATCTGGGGATTCTGATGCTCGCAAGATTATACAAGATGTTCTGATATGTTAGTGAGGGTAAGAGGCCACAAAGGATATGTGGGCCCATACATCTTCTTTATGGGTGGATTGTGGTGCATATTAGTGGGATTTATGAGTATCTGAACCCCATCTCGCCACCAGGGTCAGACATCTGTCCATCCATCCTGAATGCTTCCTGGAGATTTCCAGCAAATTGACCGTACCCTTGGTACTAAACCGGGTATGGAAGGTGGACGAGTTTAATTTTCACATGTTTCCATTATTGACGGGGGAATTCACCGATGATGGTTGGGGAATGGAAGAGCACTGGGCCTATCTACTATCCTTTCAAGGTGGAGTCTCGGTGGCAAGGATGGATTGAGAGCCTCTCTGCGAGCCGTACACCCCGCACCGGTTGGCAAGGCAATTTCGGTGCCTGCAGCGGCTGACCCCGCAGGTCTACTGGAAGGTGCGCCATGAGGAGAACCCATGTTTGATGAGGGAATTGGGGCTCATGTTCACATGGTAATATGGGAAAATGCAAAATTTATTGCCTCCACCCACTAACGCCTTTGAACTAGTGAAGGAGTATGCCAAAAGCTGGGATGCAGCTTATCCGGGGGAAATGATGAAGCAGCCAACTATTTGAGCTGGTGATGGCAGGCCTTCCCCATCCCGAGGTCGGGGCCAGAGGGTGGAAATGGCCTCTCGCGGTGGGGGGGCTACCATGGCGGCAAGACCTGCACCAGCTGAGGGTGAGGTAGCAGCGGCGGATCCAACAGCGGCAGCGGATCCGGTGGTCCCAGGAGAGCAGAGCCATCTAGAGGGGAGGCCACCGAGGGGATTCCGAAGGATATCCACTCAAGCCCTAGGGAACCGGTTTCTCCATATCAACATTCCAGAGAATGCTGTTTTCCCAGAGGCCTAGGAAATCTGGGATGTCAACCGTCGATTCCTCAGCCCGCCTGAGATGTGGCAACAGCTGAAACATCTCAGGATGGATTTACCGAGTATTGTCCACGTCTAGTCCGGTTTCGCAGTGTCTCTGGTGGAGGTGAAGCAATATCTGGATGATTTGGATGACTTTGTACATTCTAGGGTTACCCTGCGTCCAATGACAAACCGGGTGAGGGTACTGCTGAATCAGACGGTTCCCCCACAGCTGTCGGTCACTGAGCTGAGAGAGCGCTCCCCCATACTGGAAGAATCAGTCGAATCCTCTTGGGGGAACGAGGTCTGTGGAGGGAGACCGTTGGAGGAAGGCGAATTCGGAGATCAAGAATCGGGTCACGATGATTTAGTGGGGTATCTCAAGGTAACAACTCAAGTTTCTTTCTTCGGGGTCTGCTATCAGGTCATTATGGATTTATTACCATCATCAGAACCATGCTGGAGGACCTTGTGCACAGACCTAGCTCTCGCCCCTCGGTGGGTGATGATGCAGGACCCTCAGAACCTGCACCTATGGCCACATCTAGTTCCGTGTCTGATAGGGCTAGGACACCTGAAAAGGCTCCTCCAGAATCTTCATACCTTCCGACGATATACGGAGGGCCACGCTTTGGGGTCTCGTCAAAATCAACTCAGGATCAGCACCAGGAGTTCAATCTCTATAAGTCCTCTCCACTGAATTCATTGCTTCCACACGTTGATCATTCCAACTGACATCTATGACATTCTCTGTCACGTACAGTTCTTTGATAGGCATGGGCCGCTGCGGCGTGGTTGGTCGGGATTTCTGGCGGCGCCCCTCTTAGGGACATGCTAGTAATCGTGGAGGTAGTTACCCAGCCCACCCGAGCTGCAGTTCTCCCTATCAATGGTGGGACCACCAGCGGGGTCATTCTCGAGGTCATTGAGGTGGGGTCTGGCGATGAGGATTTACTGGTCGACCCAAGTCCCGCCACGGCTGATCCGACGCCAGATGCCGCACCTGATCCAATGCCAGACGTAGATCCTGCTAAAGATTTCTTAAGGGCGTATCCCACATACGAGCCCGCCAACCTCATGGACTAGGATGAGATAGCCTCTGACAAAGAGGAAAACGATATATTCCACCACTGATCATGGAAGCTGATCATGCGCTTTATCGAAAATACCCCCCAAGCATTATAGCTAGATGAGATGGACAGACTTCGCTTGCAGCTACACAAACTATGTTATAGGGGAGTGGATTCCCAACACCCTCATCTGCTCATCTGTGATCTTATGGCAGAGAAGATCTGGGAGTATGATCACGGACTCAGTGTGGGTTGGCAGTCGAGGATGGATACGAACATCAAGAAGCTCCAGGAGGCTGAAAATGAAGTCAAACAGCTATAGATTCAGGCGGATGAGCACTCAGCCTCTCTTAATGAACAATCAGAGATGATCTTGAAATTGAAGGCCTAGATGGCAGAGGCAGAAGAGCATATGAGGCAAGATTCTAAAGAAATGTCCATTATTCAAGATGACGTAGAGAGGGCCCAAACTGAGGCTGATGAACTATGCCCCATCGTTGCTGAGGAGGAGTGGTAGTTGATCCGGCGGCAGCAACTCCTAGATTCCACAATTCGAAGGGTAGCAGAACTGCAACTCTCTTTTGATGGGTTCAACCTGTCCATGGGAGCAATAAATCCCCGAGTGTTGTAAGGATCACAAACTCTCAAACGTACTTTCATGTATTGATTTATTTGATTCCATATCATGCATGAGTCTCATTATTGAGGTTGTCTTCACACGCGTTTGTTATATTCATGAAATGTCCAATGGTCTGTCCCTAAGCTCATGCGGGTCGAACCTAATGTGAGAAACAAGGGTTGATCACCATGTTATTCCATATGAACATAATGTGTCGACCAAGCATCGAGTATCTGGGGTTTATGTAACCAATCCAGATCTTTCGGGAATACATGTGAGGGGCCCGATCGGAGGATTAGGACCTCATAACAATCGACAAGACGTTCTTCTGATGTGCTCTGGTGTAGGATCAGGGTAACGCCAGGGGCATTGGGATTAGTCTGAACATAGGGAGGTGGGAGGTTTGAATCACGATACCCAAAATCTAGAACGCTATGGGGTGTGTCTTGACAATGAAATATAACTGTCGACCATGTTCGAAACATAGTATCGTTATTCCGTCAACCTGAAATGGGGATAACAAATGAGGGTCGACCTTTGACCATGTTCAAAACATGAGGCCTGACTCAAAATTCTACCCATTAGTCTTCTGGAACGTTGGCCCAGGATAATAGGCGGGCCATAGGCCGAGCATCCATACTATTAGGGGGATCCTCCAGACGTGAAAGAGGATGAGGGTCACAATATGGGGGCACACAATGTAGAGACCCAAATCTTGGAGTACATGGACATTACATTACTTTTTCAGAATACATAATACATAACAAAAACCAACACTCAAGGACCGTAATAGTTTAGTGTCTTTGGAAACATGGAACATAATATTCTAATCATGTTGAACGATCTTCAACATCTCCCATAAAGATCTTCCCCTATTTTTCTTACCTAAAACCTTTATTTATATCTTGTGGAAAAGAAAAAATATAAAGGGTGAGCTCAAATTCTCAGTAAGGGTAAGCATGGAGAAAATAAAACAACCCATATATATTTGAACATAAAAACATGAACATAATGTTTAAACATCAAAATCATGAGCAATGACATAAAACATGGAAGTATATAAGGCATAGATAATAATGGAACATAAATCATGATAAAATATCATGGAAACATGTAATTGTATCAAACCATTAAGCATTTGATATTATTTCCAAAGTAGCCAAGGCATTGCTTCCAAGACCATCTTAGTGGAAAAAATTCCCTTACTGAATCGAGTTCACTCCTCGTTCCAGTCCTGTATCACTGAACTGGATTAACATCTCGTTCCAGCCATGTATATATCATGAGATATAAATCCTTACCCAATGCATTTGAGGGAGATATAGGTCCCACCCATCTCATAATGAAATCATTCTTACGTGTGCCACAACATGAACATAAATCATTCATCGTTACCGAAAGAATAAAATGGGTTTCATAACCATCATCCCATCTTAACATAATATCTATAAAAATGGATATCATTTCATCATAATAAATGTGAAACCATGTATATCATAAAGACATTATACTTGAATATACACATATGAAATAATTCCATCTTATATGGAAAATGGTTTTGATAATACACTTGAAATGAATTCTTTAGGAAAATATCCATTCTTCTTCAAAATAATTCTCTTTTCACAAAATGCCATGAAATTTTAAATGAAAAGGATCTTGTTGAAAATATCAATTAAATCTTGTATAGTAAGATTCATAAAAATAAGGCGTTATGAAACCTTAAAAAATCGTTCATGCCGTATAAGTTAAAAAAACATTCTTGTCGTACTTTTTCCGAAAAAGTAAAAAAAAGTACCTCATAACGTAAATAAAAAATTATTCCTTAAATACCATGTAGTAAAAGTCAAAAATGGGTAAAACAGACTTTAAACATACATGAAACCATTTTTAGAAAACATGGACATGGATGATAAATATAACCCCAGTAAATACTTACGAATAAACAATCTCGGATAAAAACGAGATTGGAAAAGTTATCCCTTACCTTAGGTCCGATATGCTTCGTATGTATCTGAAACTCTTGTATAATGATTTAAATAATGTCATTTACTTATTACAGAATCATATTCATTATTAAGATATCATATATGGTTCGCTTATGACTTTATATTACCTATTCTTTTGTAAATTCCATGTTAAAGCATCGTTTTGGGTAAAATCTTTTTATTTATCGTACGTGTTTGGACTTGTTGTTCACGATATTATTATTACTTATATCATGGATTAATTACTTCCAGAATGTAAATCATGATTTATATATATCATATATATTCAGTATATATATATAATAGATATATGAATGAAATAAAATACATCGTTCATGGAGACGGTAGGTCGTACGTACGCATGAATGTTGTTTTCCTTTCCTTATAGACTAGAATGGAAGTAAGTAGATGACATATATATATATATACATAAATACAGTAGCTTTATTATGTCATATATTTCATTATTATTCATTATATATGCTTTATAATCATTCTTGAATGGTTAACATGGAGAATGAATCTCATCGTGTCGTGGAGATGGTAATCTTTACGTACGCACGAGCGATGATATCATTCCCACAATTGTTGAATGAAATTGGAGTAGATGATATAATATCTCAGAATCAGTATGATGTTATTATAACCATATATATTTATTCTTTACACCATTATACCCATACAAGTAAGGTGGAGGAGGAAAAACATATTACACCACGGCGTGGAGACGGTATTCCGTACGTACGCACGCGCCGTGAATTCGTTTTTCGTAGGATGGAAAGAAGGGGAAATGGAGTTGTTTCAAATTAATAATAACATATCAGTATAGTAGTGATAATAATGTTATTACTTTATAATGAAACAACAAAATAAGAATAAGTTGAATAAGAAAGAAACTTGAAAGAATCAGAAGAAGATATTACCTCTTCTTCGACGCACCTCCTTTAAGCTTCTCTTAAGGAACTAGAGTTGGTCTTTCGAGAAGACCAGAACATCCAGAATGTTGATATGGAATTGGATAAGAGAAATGGGCAGGGTTTTGCTGATCTTGAAGGCTCAAAGTGTTGTGAAGAGGGGAGGGAGGATGGGCCCTTTTATAAGGGAGGAGAGGATCACCTTTGGAAACCTCAGAAATATTAATTTATAATAAATTCAAAACCATCATATAAACTTCAAAAATGACTCAAATAAGAATATTAGATTATATAGGGTTGTAATCTCATCAAAAAATAAAATTTATACATGTTTTGAATTTATTTTAAATATTATCAACTTCATTTATCCATATTTAATCTATTTAATTTTATTTATGGTAATAAGATTCTAAATTTTAAATTGTTATAAATAATTACTTATGTGTAGTGAATTGTAAATAATTGGATTATTTATGAAATTTTATACCATATAAATTTTAATTTATAATTTTAAAATATTTTTGTGATTTTTGAACAATTTTATATTATGTTATTTTTATAGAATAACAAGTGTCAATTTTGACACTGTTCATTTATTTGAATTTAAATAAAATACTCACATAAGATATGTTCAAACTAAAAGATTTAATAGATTCAAAAAATGTCATATATATCTAAAAAATTAGTGGAGAACATTAAATAGTTCATATAATATTCATTTTAATATTTTTAAAACTATTTATTTGATATTTCAATCAATAAAATAATTTCAACATCACTATTGTGTCACCTTTAATAATATTTATTTAATACCTAAAAATTCTGAATAAATTCACATTATGTAGATAAATTTATTATCTTTCTGGATACTATTCATGTTCGATGTTTTATAAAGTTTATCACTAAATGAAAATTATTATACTTATAAGATTTAAGAGAGTGACATGTTGTCACTTTTTTTTGTTTTAATAATAATTAAATTATTTTTGTGGTCAAAAGTTTGTAAAATTAATATCTTCCGACTCTTATGTGATATGGGTCTACTTTTAATCATCAAATATTATTTTGGCAGGTGTTAGGGTAATTTTATAATCTTATTTTACCCTTAATTATTTGATTTACCTTTAACAGTAGTAAATGAAAATTACCATAGTTACTATTCATATTATCAAAAAAATAAAAGTAATCTATTAATATAATTTAAACACAATGAATTAAAATATGGAATCCATTTTTCAAAATTCAAAACACAGATGTTGCAGTAATTAATTTAAAATTAATCCCATTGTTAAGAAAACGGGTTTTAAAAGTTAAAATATTGGCAAAGATTGAAATGTTTTGACCTACGAATTCAATGTAAAAATAATGGTAATGGCATACATTATAATAAATGGTAAAAATATATTCTATTTATACTTTAAAACCATTCAATATTATAATTTTACCATATAAATTATTGCGATGAAAAAAGTTGTTTTTAATTAAAATATAGCATGTTTTTACTATTCATTAAAATATGAAAGTTATTAGAATAATATGAAAAATTTATCCAAATTAGTTTTCTATATCCTGATTCCAAAAGAAATTTATTTTGTCAAATTGAACTTATAAACCTGTCAAAAACTAGATTTAAAGTTGGTGTGCCATCAAAAGGTGGTAAAACTGCATTTTTTGAAAAATAATTATTTTACCCGAAAAATTTATTTTGTTCACATAAAATGTTTTAGAAAATGTGTAAGATGAATAATAATGTTATAAAATTCAAAATTTAGTCAATACTATTCATAATATCTTGTCCATAATATTATAACAATGTATCGTTTTTTAGTGAAACCCGGTATTGCGTACTACACACACTATCGAGGAAAGTCGAGATTGCGTGTAACGCAATCCAAGAATAGTGTTTGCATATTATATAAGCTAATACAGTGTTGTTTATAGAACTAACTAATTTTGGTGTAACTTACAACACAAGACATCAATGAAATTAAAATAATATTTTTCATAAAATCTCAGGGTGTTACATTCTACCCCCCTTAAAATTAATTTCACCCTCGAAATTCGTTAGGGTTATAAATGGTTTACTACTTAAAAGTTTCTTTAATGGAAACCCACATCGTAAAAAGGAATTCCAAAACTGAACTTTAAAAACTAAATTATGAAACGTAATGGTTACCCAAATTAACTAATCATCGGGTTTCCACATAGGAGGACATAGGTGAAAATATGGATATGGAAGAGAAATATAACCATCATGTTCTGATGGAGAGTGGAAGAGAACATGGCTATGAAAAAGTCAACAATCACAAAGCCATAAATTTTTGATGTTCTAAGGTATCATCTCATTCATCAGATATGATGGCAATATGACAACATTTTTGGTTTTCAAGATCATTTCCCTAAAGTAGAAATAATAATTAAAAGAAATACTTACTCAATTTTGGTACAATCTCACTGTTGTTTGTGCCTTGAACAATTTATACATCATATCTTAAAGAAATGAAGTTGAATTTTCCTTCCGTGAAGTGTTAGCGAATCATGCGATAGAATGATGGGTCATTCCATCTGTCTCAAACAAAAGGTTAGAAAAAGTTATCAAATATACAGAAGTCCATTTATGGTGAGGTTAATTGTATATGATTCCAAAAATGGACTTATAATTCATCTATTATACCACTTAATATAATAAAACTAGTTTCTACTAACCAGAGACTTCCTGTCGGCCAGTGGTAGATGATAAAGGCATGTCCCACTTCGGTTGTGGGTTCGATTCCCACAGCCTTGTCCGACGCGACGGGTTGCCGCCCGTCCTGCAGGTTATCCTTTTCTAAAACTACATTATTATAACATTCCATCAATAATATAAAAAAAGTTCTAGCCTTAAATAATACTAACTTATGTCTAACCTAATCCATTCTAATATTTAGGCTTATCCAAAATACTTATGTCCAAGCAAGAAATGTCTTCTACAGAGCATGTTAATACCATCATTTATCCCATATATATCATATGATATATCTTTTTGGTCACATTAAAAACATGTCAATACCTTAATCATGTATTCTCTTGAAAAATTAATACCCATTGAACCTTAGTGAAAACATAAATTCTATCAAAATTTACCACTTTTGAGATACCAAAACCCCAAAATTTCTATATACCCAAACCATGATATAACTTCGTCCTTATATCATTCATGAGTTCATTTAATTTTTTTATTTATCCCTTCATTATGTGCATATCATCTTCTTTCAAAAAATATTTCAATCACTTTTCATGGTTACTGGTACCATATAATTATTGAAAACAAAAACATAGAAATGCCAAAATTCCACGATACCATAAATGAGATTCCATGATACTATTTTTGAAATCCCATTACATAAACACTTAATAATAACACAACATCATTTTCATACTCAACATCACAAATAGATATCGCATGTGACTTCTCTTTATCCTTTTCCTTAAGAGGTTGCTCAGGTTGATCATCATTAACCCTTGGATTAGGACATTGATTTGCATAATGCCCCATTTCCTTGCACTTGAAGCATTGAAGTGTTGGTGGTGCGTTCTTTGCAGTCTTTTCTGTATTCACATCATTAGCAACCCTTTTTCCGTTACTTCAACACTCAGCTACTCGATAACCTTCTTTTCAACACTTGAAACATTTTTTAGTCACTTTAAGACAATCTCCACCATGCATCTTTCCACACTTTGAGCATAAAGAATCAGTCATCTTATTTTCACCATTATTCTGAGATTTCTCCTTGAAATCCATCTTTCATTTCTTGCCAAAACCATGAGATGGATATGTAACACCAACATTCATTTCTACCATGATAGCACAATGCACAATTTCTTCATAGCTACTGAAGTCTCTTATAGCTAATTCCCTTAGAAGACTTGGTTTTAAGCCACTGAAGAATCGGTCAACTTTACATTCAGGTTGGATGATAAATCCAGATGCATACCATGCAAGACTTGTAAAATTAGATTCGTATATACCAACAGATTCATCATCCTTTTGATTAAAATCAAGGGAATCCTTTTCCATTTTTTTGAAGAATAGAAGGAAAGTACTTATTGAAAAAATAAGTTCTTGAACTCGTCTCATACCATGGATTCAATTTCATCTCGAGGCCTCATATTCTTAATTAGAGTCCACTATTGATCTGCTTCACCTTCTAAATGGTAAATATCTAGAATGACTTTTTCATCTTCCGAACAGCGAAGTATGGAAAATATCTTTTCAATGGTAATGATCCATTGTTCAGCAACAAGTGGATCAGAAGACCCACTGAAAGAAGGTGGGTGTTGCCTCATGAAGGACTCAATAGAATATTGTTCCCTTCTCTACTCATTTGGATGTCCAGAATTATTCATAGCTTGTGTAAGTATAGAAATAAGATTTTTTAATCCATCTCCCATAACATTGGTTTGTTCAGGAGGACAATCATTGCATTTTCCATTACATTGATCAACATGGTTCCTTCAGGTTCCATCCATCATCTAAAACCCAAAAAGAATAGTGTGAGAGGAAAAAATCATGCTAGGGAAAAAAACATAAGAAAGGGAGAGTAACATCAATATATAACATCTTAGGGTTAATTCTAAGATTTTTACCATAATTCTAGTACTATATCCTATACTTATACCTAACCTTAGGTACATCCCTAGATATAACTTAGAAATATCTCTAGGGATATCACTAATGTTTTCACATCCTAGTTTCCAAAGGTTAACTGAACCTTTCCTATGATACCAACTATAGAGACCCAACGTATGATGTACATAGACATTACATTACTTTTGCAGAATACTTAATACATAACAAAAACCAACACTCAAGGGCCATAATAGTTTAGTGTCTTTGGAAACTCATAACATAATCTTCTAATCATGGTGAAAGATCTTCAACATCTCCCATAAAGATCTTCCCCTTTTTGTTTTCTTACCTAAAACCTTTCTTTATATCCTGGGGAAAAGAAAACATATAAAGGGTGAGCTCAAATGAACAGTAAGGGTAATCATGGTTAAAATAAAACAAACCATATATATTTAAACTTAAAAATATGAACATAATGTTTAAACATCAAAATCTTGAGCAATAACATAAAACAAGGAAGTACATAAGGCATAGATAATAATGGAAGATAAATCAGGATAAAATAGCATGGAAACATGTAATTGTGGAAAACCATTAAGCACATGATATGATTTCCATAGTATCCAAGGCATTGCTTCCAAGACCATCTTAGTGGAAAAAACTCCCTTACTGAATTGATTTCACTCCTCGTTCCAGTCCTGTATCACTGAACTGGATTAACATGTCATTCCAGCCATGTATATATCATGAGATACAAATATTTACCCAATTCATTAGAGGGAGATATAGGTCCCACTCATCTGATGATGAAATCATTCTTACGTGTGCCACAACATGAACATAAATCATTCATCATTACCCAAAGAATAAAATGGGTTTCATAAACATCATCCCATCATAAAATAATCTCTATAAAAAATTTGGATATCATTTCATCATAAGAAAAGTGAAACCATGTAAATCATAGAGACATTATAATTGAACATACACATATGAAATAATGCCATCTTATATGGAAAATGGTTTTGATAAAACACTTGAAATGAATTCTTGAGGAAAATATCCTTTCTTCTTCAAAATCATTTTCTTTTCACTAAATGCCATGCAATTTTAAATGAAAAGGATTTGTTGAAAACAGTCATTAAATCATGTATATTAATCTTCACGAAAATAAGGCGTTATGAACCTATAAAAATCCGTTCATGCCGTATAAGTTAAAAAAAAATTCTTCTCGTACTTTTGCCGGAAAAGTCAAAAAAGTACCTCGTAACGTAAACAAAAGAAATATTCCTCAATTAACATGTAGTAAAAGAAAAAAATGGGTAAAAAGGACTTTAAATCAACATGAAACCATTTTTTTAAAAAAGTGACATGGATGATAAATATAACCCCAGTAAATACTTTCGAATAAACAATCTTGGATAAAAACGAGATTGAAAAAGTTATCCCTTACCTTAGGTCTGATATGCTTCGTATTTATCTGAAC
Organism: Viscum album; assembly: GCA_963277665.1. NCBI lineage: Eukaryota > Viridiplantae > Streptophyta > Magnoliopsida > Santalales > Viscaceae > Viscum > Viscum album. Next base: position 1,275,388,163 of record OY728126.1, on the reverse strand, counting down.
CTCCTGTATAATGATATAATTAATGTCATTTACTTATTAAAGAATCATATTCATTGTTGTGATATCATATATGGTTCACATATGACTTTATATTACCCTTTCTTTTGTAAATTTCATGTTAAAGCAGTGTTTTGTGTAAAATCGTTTTATTTATCGTACGTGTTTGGACTTTTTGTTATTGATTTTATTATTACTTATATCATGGTTTACTTAATTCCAAAATATAAATCATGATTTATATATATAATATATTTTTAGTGTATATATATATAATATAAAGATGAATGAAAGAAAACACACCATTCATGGAGATGGTAGGTAGTACGTACGCATTAATGTTGTTTTACTTTCCTTATTGACTTGAATGGAAGTAAGTAGATGACATATATATATATAAACATAAATCCAGTAGGTTAATTATTTCATATATTTCATTATTATTCATTATATATACTTTATAATAATTCATGAATGGTTAACATGGAGAATTTATCTCATCATGTCATGGAGATGGTAATTCGTATGTACGCACGAGCGTTGATATTGTTCCCATAATTATTAAATGGAATAGAAGTGGATGATATAATATCTCAGAATCAGTATTATGTTATAATAACCATATATAGTTATTTTTTACACCATTATACCCATCCAAGTAAGGTGGCGGTGGAAAAACAGATTACACCACGGTGTGGAGACAATATTCCGTACGTACGCACGCGCGGTGATTTCGTTTTCCAGAGGATGGATAGAAGGTGAAATGGGGTTTTTCATATTTATAATAACATATCAATATATTATTGATACTCGTGTTATTACTTTATAGTGAAAAAACTAAAGAAGAAGAAGTTGAATAAGAAAGAAACATGAGAGAATTGGTAGAAGAGATTACCTCTTCTCCGACGCACCTCCTTTAAGATTCCTCTTAAGGAACTAGAGTTGGTCTTTTGAGAAGAAAAGAACCTCAAGAATGTTACTAGGGAAGTGTATAAGAAAAATGGGCAGGTTTTGGCCGATCTTGAAGGCTCAAAGTGTTGTTAATATGGGAGGGAGGAGGATCCCTTTTATAAGGGAGGAGAGGGTCACCTTTGGAAACCTCAAAAATATTAATTTATAATAAATTAAAACCCCACATAAAAACTTCCAAAATGACTCAAATCCGAAGAATAGATTAGATAGGGTTGTAATCTCTCCAAAAAATAAAATTTAGGCATGTTTGGAATTTATTTTAAACATTATCAACTTGATTTATCCTTATTTAATCTATTTAATTTTATTTGTGGTAATAAGATTATAAATTTTAAATTTTTATAAATAATTAATCATGTGTAGTTAATTATCCATAATTGAATAATCTATGACATATTCGACCATATAAATTTTAATTTATAATTTTTAAATAATTTTGTAATTTTTGAACAATTTTATATTATGTTATTTTTATAAAATAACAATAGTGTCAATTTTGACACTATTCATTTATTTGAATTTAAATAAAATCCTCACAGAAGATATGTTCAAAAAAAAAGCTTTAATAGATTCATAACATGACATATTTGTCAATAAAATTATTGTAGAACATTAAATAGTTCATATAATATATATTTTAATATTTTTAGAACCATTTATTTGATATTTCAATCAATAAAATAATTTCAACATCACTATTGTGTCACCTTTAATGATATTTATTTAATCCCTAAAAATTCTAAATAAATTCACATGATGTAGATAATTTTATTAGATTTATAGAGACTATTCATGTTTGATGTTTCATGAAGTTTATCACTATGTTAAAATTATTATACTTATAAGATTTAAGAGAGTGACATGTTGTCACTTTCTTTGGTTTTAATAATAATTAAATTATTTTCATGGTCAGAAGTCCATAAAATTAATCTATTCCGACCCTTAGGTGATATGGGTGGACTTTTAGTCATACAATATAATTTTTCAGGTTTAAGGGTAATTTTATAATCTTATTTTTACCCTTAATTATCCGATTAACCTTTAATAGTAGCAAATAAAAATTAATGTAGTTACTATTCATAATATCAATAAAATAAAAGTAACCTATTAATATAATTTGGACCCACTGAATTAAAATATTGAATCCATTTTTCAAAATTCAATACATAGAAGTTGTAGTAATTAATTTAAAATTAATCTGGTTGTTAAGAAAACGGGTTTTAAAAGTTAAAATACTGCCAAAGATTGAAATGCTTTTACCTATGAATTCAATGTAAAATTAATGGTAATGACATAAATTATATTTAATGGTAAAAATATATTCTATTTATAAATTTAAACAATTAAATATTATAATTTAACCATATAAATTATTGCGATGAAAAAAAGTTGTTTTTAATTAAAATATAGTGTGTTTGTACTATTCATTTAAATATGAAAGTTATCAGAATAATATGAAAAATTTATCCAAAGTAAATTTTTATATCCCGATTCTGAAGAAGAATTTTATTTTGTCAAATTTAACTTATAATCTGGTCAAAAACTATATTTAATGTGGGTGCGCCATCAAAAGGCGGCAAAACTGCATTTTTTGAAAAATACTTATTTTACCCAAAAAAATTATTTTGTTCACATACCATGATTTAGAAAATGTGTAAGATGAATAATAATTTTTTAAAATTAAAAATTTAGTTAATAATATTCATAACGGCTTGTCCATAATCTCATAAGAATATATTGTTGTTTAGTGAAACTCGGTATTGCATACTACACACGCTATCGAGGAAAGTCGTGATTTCGTGTAACGCAAGCCAAGAATAGTGTCTGCGTATAATATATGTTAATACAGTGTTGCGTATAGAAAAATCTAATTTCGGTATAACTTACAACACAAAACATCAATGAAATTAAAATAATATTTTTCATAAAATCTCAGGGTGTTACACACAAAGCGCGGAATGTGGAGTGAGGGCTTGTTCAAACATAATCCAACATTCTTGAGGTTACTCCACCATGGTGGAAGCACATTAGATGGCGCATCGGTCTGATCATGGATCATTCTTTCTTTCATATAGAGCCTCTCTAGCGAGGGATTCTTCGTTTCCCAATGTCATCTTGGGTCATCCTGAATTCGTTCAGGGCAGGGTTACAGTTGTAAGGCTCCCTACAGGGGATCCGGCCAGGGGGTCGGAAAGGGGAAACAACAGGATTTATGATTCCTGGGGGCTGAACCCTAGGAAAAATACCAGGGTGTCTCTAATTTTCCCATGAGGATGGGAATCAAGCCACACATAGTTCTGGAAGCACAGTTTAACGTCATGCGGGATGATTAGAAACCTGTTTTCCCCAGTAAACATCCTTCTAAAACTAGTAAGCCCAAGTGAGTCATGCTCGATGTGGGAAACAAGAGGTAGTAGTGGGTCTTCTGTGACACAGAAAGGGGAATTTTAGGGTGAAGGGACGCTCGGTAAGTACCGGCCCAATGATACTAACCCGTCCATGTGGCGCACCTAGACGCGCGAAAATATAAAGCCCAGTATGTTGGAATTCCACTTGAACATGAGGAAGTGGAAATGTGTGAATCATGATGTTCAAAATTTGGATCACAATGATGGCGGCATGATGATGGAGGACAACCGTTGACCGTGGTGGATGTGTAGCATCCATATTGTGTTAGCCTGGAATGGGGATAGACAAATGAGGGTCAACCGTTGACCATGTTCGAAACATGGGACCTGTCGCAAATGTTGTCTGAGATCCTTAGGGACGTTGGCCCAAAAGGATAGGAGAGACCTTAGGCCTAGAATCCATGGAGAGCCCTTAAGCCTAGAATCCATGTCGTCTGAGGGTCCTTTTGGATGTGGAAGAGGATAAGGATCCAAATAGCGATCTCATGAAGCTTGGTCCTAGAACGAGAGGAATTTCTCCATAGAAATTCCACATTTCGGGCTCTTTTCCATAACGAATCTGAATACATCAATGAGACGTATTAGATAGAGGGAGTCGAGTCCTTTCCCATAGGGAGATCTTAGTTTAGGGTCGTAGAATTTGGAACATGGATGGGAGGAAACGTGGGAGACTCATGGCGATCAATTACAACAACCCGGTGTGGATGGGAACTGGGGGTTCCGACCACCACATGTTCCTGGGGAGAGGTTTTAGGTCAAGGGATGAAATCGAGAGTTGAGATGGGCCTGAAGCAAAGTGCAAAGGCATTCTTATATACCCCATGGGGATGGGGATCAAGCATCACGTAGTTCTTGAAAGGGTCTTAGTTTAAGGTCTTAGAACTCAAACCATGAATGGGTTAGGAGAGCAGGAGACACCCGGTAAGGTGGTTACCAAACCATACGTGGATGAGGACATAAGCTTTACTTACCATGTGTTCTCTGGGGAAGTTCTCGAGTCAAGGGACCGAACACGAAGTTTAGGCTGGGCCCGTGGGGAAGTGACTGTGCACTCCTACGTATCTCATGAGAATGAGAATCTAGCCATAGGTAGTTCTTGTAGGGTGGCACGGAATGGTAAGGTACCAGTGCAAAGGATGAAAGGGGCATGCTGGTCTATCCCTCGCACCAAGAGAAGCAATATTTGATACATCATGTTTGACCTTAAAGGTGATTGGTTTTTTTGTAAAGCGACAGACCTAGGGTAGAAAGCCCTGGCATCACCACAAGAATCAAGCCATAGTAGGTGTTGACAAATGGCATGGCATATGACCAATACCCAACGTGACGTCCACTAGGATGAGGTCATCATAATGCAGTTTCATTTTTCATCATGTGGCCAAGATGATAATGTCACAGTTTAGGGTCATGTGATAGGATCAAGCATGCATTTTAACGTCATGCAATGCAGATTTCACAGAGACGATGCTAGGTGGGAAATTTGTACGGTTCCATGAAACATAACTGACGTGAATAGGGACATGATCCCACATCACACCGTATACAATTCTGAGAGTGGAACCTCGGGCCAAGGGGCCCAAATAGCGGCGAAAGTTAAAGGGGCCGAAGAAACTAGCTCTCACCTGAGCTGGACCGAAAAACGAGACGTCTGGGTGGTCCTATGTATCCCATAAGGATGGGAATAAATCCACACATAGATCTAGATGGTGCCGTTTAATGTCATGCGGGACAGGAAATAGGAGGGCTAATTCTTAGAATGGGGTGCATGTGGTGCGGCTATTGCAAACCCAACGTGAATGAGGACATAATCCCACACCACACCACGTGGTCTCGTAGTCAAAGTCCCGAAGGCGGGACAGAAAATACAAATTAGATGAACTCAAGATGGACCCATAGACAAGGGGTCTGGGCATTTCTACATATTCCAACAGGATAGGAATCAAGCCACACGCAGTTCTGGGGAGATCATAGTTTACAGTCATAGAGTTCGGACAATGGAGGGATGGCAGCATTCCTTGTAACTGCAGACCTCAACTCGATCCCTAAGGCCATGTGAGTCAAACTCGGTGTGGTAAACAAGGGAGGAAGATTGTTTTTGCAATATATGGAACGTCCCTCAAAGGGAAATCGATGCAGATCCCCGAAGGACGCCCTTACCGCGGTATTGTTCCCCGGACGTGCAGATGCACACTAAGGAATAGTGTCAAGAGTGTCGGAGGGTCACTTGGACATGATGAGGTGGAGAAGGATGTGAATCATGTAACCAAAACTTGGGACATAATGGGTTTTGTGTGGCGATGGAGGATAACTATTAACCGTGGCAGAAAAAATAGTGTCTATATCGCGTTATCCTGAAGTGGGAACAACAAACGAGCAACGACCGCATACCACATTCGCAAGGCGGGATTTGTATCAATTTTTTGTCTGAAACCCTCGGAGGCGTTGGCCCGTAACGGTAGGAGATACCTTAGGCGTGGTATCCATGTCGTTTTTTGGGGGTCCCTTTGGGTGTGAAAGGTGATGAAATCCCTGATGAAGGGGAATACGAAGCCTGGGAGACGGGTGGAAGCATGTCCGAGTATAACCCAGTATTCTAGGCACTAAACCAGAGAACCCTTAGGCACATTGATGAACAGCCAAAGAGGGTCGATGCATATTCTCATAATGGAGAGGTTCACAGCATGGTCGTTACAAGCCTGATGCGAGCGAGGACATAATCGCATATCATGCCATATATTCCCCTCTTTAGGGAAGGGTAAGCCAAGGGGCCAAGGTGAAATGGAAATTTCTGAGAGATGGGGCTGGACCCGAAGCCTAGACATCCGGGTGGTCCTACGTATCCCATAAGGATGGGAATCAAGCCACACATAGTTCGCAAGATGCAGTTTAACATCGTGCAGGATGAGGAGGGGAGTAGGATACCCCCCCAACAAGGGAGGTGTATGGTACGGAGAATAAACCGATGTGAATTAAGACATAATCCCACACCCCGCCATACACTCCCATAAGAGAGGACATGTTCCAGGGGCCCAAAAAGTCCATGGGGCCTAATATTTGGGCTTCGGTCAAGAAGGCATGACCGACTTGAAGTTTAACGTCTTATAGTGAGGACAAGGGTCGGGGCCTGAAAAGGATAAGGGGCCTATGGCTGAGCCTTAGTCAGTGAGGCCTGACTAGCTTGTAGTTTAACGTCTTGTAGTGAGGACGATAGTCGGGGGCCCAAGAAGGCCAAGGGTCCTGAGGCTGGGCATGTAGTTTAACGTCTTGCAGTAAGGACGAGGGCCAAAGAAGGTCTCATCTGAGGATATGTATGGCATGACGAGTAACATGACGTGAATGATGACATAATCCCACACCACGCCGTACAATATTATCAAAGAGAATCATGGCCAGGTGGAAGGTCATACGCCCTCTTGTATGGTTGTTTCCTCATCACAACTCCTAAGCCCATGTGAGCGGTGCTCGGTGTGGGAAACAAAGAGCCGGACTTGGCTATCTCCGTCCAACGGGTCCTGATAGCTGGCATCACCTGAGGGGAGTTCGTCACTTGGGGAAGGGGTAGAAAGAACCACTACACTCGATGTTTGGGACATCTTGGGGTGGTAATAATGATCCAGGACAACTATTGACCATGTTCAAAACACAACGTCCCTATAGTGACCTGAAATGTGAGCAACAAATGAGCATCGACCGTTGACCGCATTCAAAACGCAGGACTTGTATCGGCTTGTTTCTCGACATCCTCAAGGGAGTTGGCCCGAAGTAGTATGAGATACCTTAGGCCTAGAAACCACACCATTCAGGGGACCTTTCGGGCGGGGAAGGTGATGGAATCCCAGTCAAGGAGTGGGTGAATCATAGATGTACCCATCTACCAAAGAGGCGAACATATCCAGGGAGGGGGACGTATAGCCAGATCGAGGCTAGCTTGATGTGAATTGGGGAAAAAGTATGCACCCTTCCATATGTATTGACCTGAGGGGACGATTCTTGCTTTTGGGCTGGGCCAACAGACAAAATGTCCGGGCATTCCTACGTATCCCATGAGGATGGGAATCAAGCCATACGTAGTTCTTGAAGGCCATGCAGTTTGACATCGTGTGGTGATGATGCAAGATGATATAATAATGAGAGTTTTCACATGGTGCAAACATTATAATTCTCGTATGAGTGGGTATAAGGAAGCCTACTCCATATCATGCAAGGTCCCTTCGAGGAAACTATACCCAGGGGATAGTCAAAGAGAAGAGCTCAGGGCTAGGCTCAAGATGAGGCGTCTGAGCGTTCCTACGTATCCCATGAGGATGGGAATCAATCCACACATAGTTCTCAAGATGCAGTTTAATGTCATGCAGGATGATGCACAATTCAAAGTCATGCAGGACTGGACAGTTTAAGGTCATGCAGGGCCATCCTATTTAAGGTCATGCAGGACTTTCGGGCTCAGGCAAAGTATTTATTGAGGAACTTGGCATTGGTGGGAGGAGTTATGCGCTCACCATCCAAGGTCACCAGGGAATTTGTTCCATTGGGTTAAACCTTATGAATGATGTAAGGTCCTTCCCATTTGGGCTCCAACTTGGGTGGTTTCCTACCGGGGATCATTGGCACTCAAAGGGCCAATACCAGGTCTCCATGGAGGAAAGAGCGGAGGCGAACTTTCTTGTTGAAGTCTCTAGCTATCTTATTCTGATGCCTTTCCAGATTGTGCAGGGCATGGAGCCTACTCTCATCGAGTGCTTCCAATTCAGCTACATGGATTTTGGCCACCTTATCCAGTGCCTACTGGTCATAAACATTGTATGTAACAATGGAAGCTAGATTTTGATGGGCAGGATGGCCTCAGCCCCATACACCAGGGAATATGGATTCACCTAGGTGGAATTGCGAGTCATCGTCCGATAAGCCCAGAGGGCATTGGGGAGCTTGTCTGGACAACTCTTCTTGTTCTGACCAACCATTTTATGCAAAATTTTTGAGAGGGTTTTTTTGAGCACCTTGATCTGTCTATTTTCCTGCGAGTGATAGCGAGAGGTATGGTTCAAACGGATATTGTACTTGGCGTACAATTTCTTCAGCTTAGCTTCTCGGATGTTGGTGACGTTATCGGTGAGGACAGTGTGAGGGACTCCAAATCAGTAGATGATGTTGGAGATCACAAAATCGAAAATGGTTCGAACTGTGACTTCCTTGAGTGGGACTGCCTTTTCCCATTTGGAGGAGAAATCTGTAGCGGTCAGGATGAGCATGCACTGGCGAGCTGTCGCCAGTGGGTACGGCCCCACGACATCGATCCCCCACACGGTGAAGGGCCAAGAGTACTTGGTGGAGTAGAGAGGTTCTGGAGGCCGATATAGGAAATTATCATGAACTTGGAACACGTGATATCTCTTGGAAAACTCGATACAATAGTGGATCATAGAAGACCAGAAGTACCCCAGTCTCTGGATCTGATGGGATAGCTTTGGCCCAGCCTGGTGGGCTCCATAGGAACCGGCATGAAACCCTTGCATGACCTGAGAAATCACGACTCCATGAATGCAATGGAGGAGAACACCATTGAAACCATTCTTATATAGGATCTTCTCAAGATTGGGACCGCTCTGGAGGGTAAACTATAGTGTGCGGCGTCGGATTCACTCGTGCTCAGCCCGATCATCCGGGAGGCATCCACTTTAGAGATACTCGACAAAAGGTGCTCTCCAGTCAGGAGTCATCTCAACCACTGCATCTGAAGAACCTGGGGCTCCTGACATGGAGGATCTGGCAGTAAGATGGATTACTCGCTAGCTGTCATCATCCTATGGGGTGACGGGTGAAATGACTCTCTGGTGTGCCACATGTATAATCAGATCATCCTACTCTGGTTCCACAAGTGATGCTGCTAAGACGACCAAAGCGTCTGCTCAACCATTCTGTGACTGAGGGACATGGGTTACCTCTGGTCGAGAAGGAAACTTGGCCATTAGATGGAGGGTGCACTCCAACAATGGCACGAGCTCTGGATTTCTAACAACATAGTATCCGTTTACTTTCTTGATGACTAGTTCAGAATTCCCTTTCACGTGGAAATGGGGCACATCTATCTCAAGGGACAGCTCGAGGCCAGTGATGAGAGCCTGATACTCTGCCTCATTGTTGGTGTGATCTTCTAACAACAGGAATGAGTACGGTAGAACGAATTTCATCGGGGTGATGAAAACGATATGCAGACTCACTCTGTTGAGCCTAGGGTCATTGAGCCTCCTACCAGTGGGGCTCTGGGAGGCACCGTCGAAGTGAATTTTCCAACATGAGACGGCTTGATCAACTGAGAGGATTACCTCATCAGGAAAATCTTGGTCCATGGATTGATCCGCGGAGGTTGGATGGGAAGCTAGGAAGTCTGCCAATTTCTTCCCCTTGATAGCCTTAGGATGCAAGAACCTGATGTCAAAATGCTGGAGAATTACCACCCACCGTGCTAGTCGGCTAGTCAACATGGGGTGGTCCAGAATGTACTTCAGTGGGTCTACCCGAGTGACCAACTATAACTCATGGTGTTGTAGGTAATGTTGCAATTTCTATATAGAGAACATGAGCGCAGGGAAGATATTTTAGATGGGGGAGTATCTGGTATCCATATAAAGGAAAATTCGGCTAAGGTATTAAAGGATTTTCTCTGTCCCCTTATTGTTCTTTTGGGTGAGAAGGGCGCCGAGAGACCGTTCCAGGGCAGTCACATAAAGGACCAGTGGCTTTCCAGCGACGGGTGGCATCAAGACTAGAGGCTATAGCAGATACCTCTTTACTTCCACAAACGCGGTTAGACACTCTTCATCCCATTCATAGGCGTAGCCTTTATTCATTAGCCAGTAAAAGGGCTTACACTTTCCAGCCATATTCGCAATGAATCGGCGTATGTAAGAAATGTGGCCTTGGAATCCTCGAAGCTCCAGAATATTGCTTAGGGGAGGCATTTGGATGATGGACTTGATCTTATATGGGTAGATCTCAATGCCCCGATATCTGACAACGAAGTCGAGAGACTTCCCGGAGGTGACCCCAAAGGCGCACTTCAACGGGTTCATCTTCAAGTGGAGGGAATAGATGAAGATGAATACTTTCTCAAGGTCCTTGAGATGGTCCTGGCACTGATAGGATTTGACCACCAGATCATCCACATATAACTCCACCAATTTTTTGAGAATTGGATTGAATATGCAGTGCATGGCCCACTGCTAGGTGGCACCTACATTTTTCAGGCTGAAGGGAAAAACCTGGTAACAGAAATTACCTTGGGGGGTCCTAAAAATGGTGGACTGTTTGTCTTTAGGGGCCATCCAGATCTAGTTATACCCAGAATACCCATCCATGAAGGAGATGGATTCGAACCCAGTCGTAGAGTCAATCAACAACTATGTCACTGGAAGGGGAAAATCATCCTTCGGACAGTGGCGGTTGAGATCGCGGAAGTCGATACAGACTCTGATCTGTCCATTCTTCTTCCTGACTGGCATGATGTTGGCTACCCACTAGGGATACTGGAATTCCTTGATGAATTTGGCTCTAATGAGCTTGTCAACTTTGGCCTCAATCATGTCACCGTGAGAAGGGTGCATCTTTCTGGGAGGCTTCTTGAACCCGTGATGGTTTGTCGGGAGACCAAGGTGGTGGATGGCTACCTGAGGATCTAGTCCTAGCATCTTGTTGTAACTCCAGGTGAACACATCGTGGTGCTATTTAAGGAATTACACATACCGCTGCTGCTCCTCGAGGGACATGGTGGCACTAATCAATGTGGGTCTCGGATCTTCCTCACTACCAAGGTTCACCTGTACCAGTTCATCGACCGTGGTAGAGATTCCTTCTTCAAAGGCAGAGGGAGAATCCCCTAGATCCTCTTCTCCACTTGTGGAGGGATCTTCCGCAGGGGGAGTCGCCCTTGAGAAACCAGACACTGATGGGAGGATTGTTCTAGCTTGAGCGGCAGAGGTCATCACATTAGGAGACTCATGTGCCACTGAGACCATAGCGATGAAGGCAGTTGATCCAATCTGATCTGGTCTTCTGCCCATGGGGCCATGCTTGATAACAATAAAGCAGTAGTGTAACATCGTCTTGAGCCAGTTAATTCCATCCTGGTGAAGTATACATGTTTGATATAATTCTGTTGTCATGAGCATGATGTCCTAATACCATACAGGGGTAGAAGGTTCCAGGATCACTTGATCCTGGTTGGTGTTGGAGTACGAGGTGATTTTTCGTTGTCACTTGGACCTAGGAATATGCCTTCCTATCACACCCGAAACGAAAAAGCATTTCTCTATGCTGGGGTCATGGCTTCCAACTGATTGATCGGGAAGATGTAGGCGTCATCCAGACCTGCCCAGGGATCACTTGTGATCGTGGAGGGCTCAATCTCACTTGCCAGAATCTTCTTATCCTTTATTTTTTAATAGTCAGCGTCTATATAGCAGGATTCAAAAGAGGAAAAAGGAGACACATTTCCTGGGAGCACGCCTACTCGACCATTGAAGGAGTATTTGAGGCATTGGTGATACGATGAGGGGACCACTGTATGTAGGTGGAGCCATGGCCTTCCCATAAATGCGTTGTACGTGGTGTCTTGGGAGAAAACCTTGAATTAGGTAATGGAAAATAGGCCATCGAAATGGGTCTTCAAATGGATATTGTCGACCAGGGTCTGCCCGGTCTTGTCATATACATGGATTCTTAGTTCGGAGGGAGTTAAATCATCCTAATAAAACCCTAGCTTCCACAGTGTCCGAGTCGGGATTAGGGTAATCCCAGAGCCCGTTTCAACAAGACAGCGGTAGACTTCCATGCCATTAAACTGACCAGTGATGTACAGTGGATGAATGTGCCCCTATATGGGAGTGTCTTCGTCTCCACCAGAGAACAATATAACTTCCTGGCATTCAGAATTCTCAATTGCCTCAGCGTGGAAGGCTTCTGCAGCTTCTACCTCTGTCTCAAACTGGAGGGGGATCCTTAGAACCTCGGCGAGCACCTCATGCATGTATGACGACAGGAGAAGATCCTCAAGGATAGAAATCCTTGCTGGGATGCCGACAAGGTTCTTTAGAACATCATACTTTCATGCCAGGAGTGAACTTCTGCTTACATGAGGTCGCTCTGCGATTGGAGGCATGACGGGTCATGCCGGCTGGACTGGCGACTAGCTAGTTCTAGGTACGCCCCGTTTCTCACTAGTCGAGGCCTGATGAGTATCTACCGGATGAGGACTAGTCAATTGGGATCGACCTATAGCAGGGTGAGACTGGTTGTGGTTTAGATGAGGTAGCTCTGCCTGATCTAGTAGCACGAACAACGGTGGAGGTAGATCTGAGGACTCCAGATGGGGAAGTTGCGCATGCTGAGCTATGCACTAGGCATGTTGTCTAGTCTTAGTGTCATGCATGGACTAGCTGAAAGTGACAGCTGATGTGCCTTGATGACCCATATGGTCGCGATTCCGCCGACGTTGGCGTCGGCTGGGGATGTTGGGGAGGTTCTCCTGGCATCCCCCCTCTTCGGGAGTCATATAGGGATTTACCAACTCCACTGTATTAACCTAAGTGTACCCCAGACTGTCACATGATGAATCATCCACCACTAAGAAGATTCTAGGAGGGATCCCCATCTCAGGGGGCATGAAGTCACAGAGAGTGCGAGATGATGATGGCATTACTATAGTGCATTTCTTCTTCTTGCGTCGTCGATGATTGCTCTTCTGTGAAGGGGTCGGCTGAGATGATGACGCAGAGGTGCTGGACGAAGCTTCTGAAGGCTTCGACTGATTTAGGAATTCCCTAATAATACCATGGGTGTGGATGACCGTTTTAAGAGACATCCAGTTGTCTTACTTCTAGGATCTGTGGCCGGGAACTTGCTACCACTCACCTTCATCGTCGCTACCGCTTTCTGACCTCACAAAAACACCCGCCACTAGTGTTGGGTCTGGGACCGGCCTGACTATGTTGTTATCGACCTGGTCTTGGAGCCAGTATTTAAACACATATCACTTCTTGATTGCATGCCCTAGAATCCGATGATAGGGGAAGTAGTTTGGGAGATCAGTGAGATTCGCCTCTTCTGGCCTTCTACACTCTGGTAAACGTACAATCCCCTGCTCTAGGGCACTACGGAAGTAACCAGGGCCTTATACTCGCGGAACGAGTAAATCTAGTGTCTTTTTTCCAGATAGGGGGCTCTGGGAGCTTGGCCCTAACGAGGGGTCGGAGGATCCTACCAAGGAGGCAGAGCCTGATTATTCTGCCTAGGTGGTGGTAGAGCATTGTGCGGGGGAACCTTCCAATTCTGAGGTGGTCGCTGCAGGGCAGAAGGCTGCACTTATGGTGGCGGGCCTCTGTGAGGTTATAGAGCCGGTTCTACTGGCAGCAATTCTAGCTACCCGGGGGATTATATTTGGGCCACCATGGCAGGCTCGGCTCTAGAAGCCCTCCTTGATGGGATCACAAGTGGCAGCAGACGCGCCTGACTAGCCTATTGTAGAGATTCTTTGAGGCATTGGGACTTATCTGAGAAGTCTCGGAACCCTCCGGTGTAGTTCTAAGTGATCGGAGAAGGAACCAGTTCTATTTTGATATTCCCTATGCACATCGTCAGTAATTTCTCCTATGAAAGTGGAATGTCTACGGAGTATGTGAGCCCCTTCCACTGGGCGATAAAGTCTACGACTCTCTCATCAGACCTTTGTTTGCAATTGAAGAGGTCTGTGATGCAGGTCTTTCATGTGGTGGAGCTGAACTGGTATAGGAATTTCTAGAGAAGATCCTCCCAACCGGTCACTGATCCAATGGGGAGCTGGTTGTACCAGACAAACACAGGGCCTTCCAAAGTCTGCACAAAACATTGGAGCTTGGCGACTTCCTACTGTGCTGGAGTCCCCAACATGGGGCCACACCTTGAGGAAAAGTGGTCTAGGTTCTTTGGTGGGTCTCCTGTCCCGTTAAAGGTCGAGAAAGTGGGATTTACAAAACCCGTGGGTGCAGGCATTTCATACACTTCTACTGGGTATGACTTTCCATCTGGTGGGACTGCCACCTATCGCGTTTCCAACGCCTCTAGGCGGGTGATCAGTACCGCCATTGGATCGTCCGGACAGGGGTCCCTGTCTTGACAGGGATCCCTAACCATGAGTGCATTTTCGGGCTCTTTGACAAGGTAGATGAGTTCAATAGTTCATGGAATGACTGGTAGAGTGTCCTGCAAGGCAGCTGGGGGAACCCGAGCCTGATTCCTTGGATTATCGCGCCGTGCGGGAGGGTTTGGTGAGACGTATTGCGCCCTCTTTCCATGAGTTCTGGATTCAACCCTATCTGAAGGAGCGGTATGATCAGGGATTCCCAGAGGCATCTCGCCAGGGGGAAGTTGTTCCTGCCCCTACTGCCCTGGACTAGGATTACCAAAGTCGGTTCGTCGCTCTATAGCACGTTCATCCAGGAATTTTCCGACCAGCCTCTTATGCTTAGTAAGTAGCTGGTGCAACGCGTCCTTCTCTAGGTCATCCTACGTCTTCTGCACTGAGGTGGATGGGTCGGAGTCCTTGATAGTTCCATCATTTTCTTTACCCTTACCGGCATTCCGACTGAGTACCAATGACTCGGTGGGCACAGGGAGACCTAGGAAGTTTCTCTGCTGACAATTAATCCACACTGATGGGTCCAACAATGGTGGCATGCCCTTATGGGGTAGGTCTCCATAAATAAACTATAGCTCATCCTCCTTGTCCATGACATCAGCCATGTTGACTGTGACCCTTCCAAGGGGTATGACCTCAACATTTCATATCAAGTCGGGCTACTGTCAAATAGGGCTGAAGAGGAGGGCATCATACTTCGCCCAGCCACAAACTTTCACGTGGGGGGTAGCCTACCTGATGATTTTGCGGGGTACCCTAAAACACTGAACACATCTTTGTTGGAGGGTCCTCTGGCGACCTGGTGACTCAGGGCACTGGGCCCTAGGGAGTGTGGCCAAATCGACCAGACGACTTTGCTTGCTGATTTTCTCAAAGTGCACTTGGATCCTAGGGTACACCACCCGATGATAACAAAGACATAAGTTCATCTCCCATAGGGTTTGACGAAAGCACTCAACTACCTCTGGGGTGAGGGATTTCGGTGCATAGAAGTTTGATGCTGCCATCGGCTAGAACTTCTCCTGGAAGTGATCCACCTCAATAATGTTCCAGAAGTTCCTGGGCTCAGATTCAGGGTCCGGCCCCGTATTGCCCCACTTGTCAACCGGAGGTGGATGAAGAACCAGTAGCGGTACTGAGGTGGACCTCTGAGACATTAGACTAGGCGGAGGAGAATATGGTGAACAAGCTGACTGGCCACCGAATTTCAGTCTATCTTCCGAGGAGTGCGGTGACTTGACTACAATGTCACGATATGACGGGATGATAGCCACAACTTCTGGTGCATGGATCGCAGTTATCGGCGATGGGTCACGCTATTTCTCAACCGCCATCGGTCCCCAAAATAGATCTCTATGATCTTTGGTCGAGGTTGAGGGCGCTTCTAGTAATGATGGTGGTGACTGCACGGTCGAAACCCGTGGAACTACCAAAATTTCCTCCTCTTGGATGTACCTGTGAAGAGAGGCAGGAATCCGGTGTACTTCACACTCTAGAAGGATGAGGCTGACATGCCTTATTCCCTGCCCTGGTCTTTGACATAGAGGACCAAGGGGAGGGTTCCACCGCTGAGTCTTACTCTGCTTCTGAATCCGAGAAACATATTGGTTTGATCCCAGTCTAAAGATTTTCAGTATTCTTCTTGCGGCAGCGACAACCTGCCTTCGTGCCTCGGGATGGCTCTTCTGGGAAGGGAAAATTCTCGGCATGAGAAGTTATTTCGTTCGTACTAGTGTTGGGGCGGGGAGTTCTTCTTCATGAGTGGACCAGGGTGTGAGGAGCACTAGGGTAGATGTCAAAGGGGACATGGGGAGGACCACCGTGCCGGGTGCTGGTACGGGTGGGACCCCCACTGGAACTGACAGGAGGACGGGTAAGACCTCCATGCCTGGTTCCCTTGGTGACATTAGTGTGAGGCAGGTCCCTGTACTGATCGGCCTGAACACAGTTGGGACCTCCGTTATGGGTGTTGGTGAAGTG
The DNA here is from genome assembly GCA_963277665.1 of Viscum album. Lineage (NCBI taxonomy): Eukaryota > Viridiplantae > Streptophyta > Magnoliopsida > Santalales > Viscaceae > Viscum > Viscum album. The sequence goes on along the minus strand of OY728126.1, from coordinate 1,275,371,639 downwards.
AAGTTGATCTCCACCCCTCTAGTTTATATGATGAGGAGGAACTTTGTCGGTTTCTATGAGGATGTGAGGAAGGTCCACACATCGTAGAGTGACTGGGTGTGCAACGTCCCCACCCCGGCAGTCTGTGGCAGAAGGGACGGCTCTATATCCAGTATAATGAGCACGGGAGAGGCTCCTGTAGGAGTTGTTGCTACAATGAGGAAGGCCCTCATTCGGTTTGATGGTGGCATAGGGCATACCTCCGAGCCGGGCCTGGGAGTGGGAAAGGCCAGCATCTTCCATGGTGCTTGCACGGGAAGGGCCCCCGTAGTGGGTGGCATTACTGTGGGTTAGTCTATGGTGGCCACTTCCTATGCTTGTGTCCAAGAGAGTCGACCCTGCCTGCTCGTGGGGTGGTTGGGGCCTCGATTTCGGTCGGGCGTATAGACACCCCTGCTCGGCATATGTAGGGGGTTGATGATGCACATCAGTGGTGGCTCGGGATGTAGTAACCACTGACGTTGATGCCCCTTGATTGGCGTCCTCCTCGGAATGTGCCTGACACTGGAATCGGGTCAGTCGGGTTGGTACCGGTGGTGCAGGTAGGTAGTATACCCGCTCTTCAGCTCAGGGAATCAGGTGGCAGTGATGGCGCAGCCTAGTGGGTGCCCTCACTGGGAACCCCTGGGATGGAACTCTAGCCGGGCGGGCCCGAACATCCCTTACCTCCTCGGCATAGGGCATGGATTCTTTGAGGTGTTCTAGGGATAGGCCCCCGAAATGATTTAAGGTTGGAGTGGGGAGCATCGGCACCCTACGTGGCACTCGGGGGAGGTGTTGACGGCGAGGCATAGATGCCTCTAAATCCAGGCAAGCCATTTCCCTCATAAGGATGACCCCCTCCTCCTCGTACCTATGTACAAGTTCATTTATTACCCTTCGTTGGATAATCTATAATGGGGAGAGGGGGCGTGGGTGCCGAGTAGTCGCGGAAGTCAAGGCCATTGTAGAAAAGGAAGAACTGCACAGGGTAGCCGCGTAAGTATTTTCCCTGCCCCTGTGTCAGTGGGCAAGAGGTGATCGGGTTCTATATGCATCAACTGGGTTCCTGAAGGCAGGGGGATCGGCTCATTAGTAATGATAGAAAAAGAAATTGACACCCAGTATCCCAGCGCCATTCCACCTTCCATGACCAGTAAGAGGGATCCACACTGACAACGTTGTAGACCGAGATACCCAACATTTTGACTTCCCCAACTTCTGGTGAGTTTCACACCAAGCCCGCTATTTGCTTGGTCGGGCCCGGTGCCAGATATCTGGATCTGGTGACATGTCACTCTACTAATGTCTCTATCACTACTAATATCCACATTGAGGAGAAGAACATCACGTCAGGTTCACTATTTCTATTTCCGACGCTTTTCACTGAGGTGCATGTGTCCATCATGTTCAGGGGACGTCGGCACTATTCTGTTTCCCTACATTCCTTCTTTCTAAAGGCGGGTGGCATTCTCTTTTTATTCTGGGAAGTATGCTCCTTGATCGAAATGGGATGATGGGATGTTGGTTATTCCTTCTGTGGATTCCTCCTCGGAACTCGTCACCTACTCTGGGTCTCCCTTATAGATTTAATACGTTGTTCGTAAAACTCTTCTCAGTGCCATGTTTCCATGGACTCCGGTTAATTACAATGCTTCTGTTAGGACATTCCAAGGGGTTTGGTTAGGGCAGCAACCTTCAGATGGGGGATTAGTCACGTTGAGGAATCACTGGTGCATCTGGACATAGGGGAATTGGTGTGTCTATCTTTTTTCCCTTATTATAGGGCTTCTCAAGGGCACGAAAACCCGAGGAATCCCTCAGCGAGCACGGGGAATCATATGCCATAGGAATTTATCTGAGGTTTTCCTCATCTTCCAATGTTTAACATAGGGTATGCCGCAATTTTAATGTTCAGCAGAGACAGATTGGGCTTATCAGAACACTAGCTAGAGTGGATCAAGTTAAAGAACCCCCTTAAGGGAATATCGATATTGGGATCATCCCATGGGAAGCTTCTCGAATGCTGTGGAGGGGAATATGGTGGCATGATCTCACCGGGATGTGGCAGCCCGGGTAAGAATCAGGATGGGTGATGGAAAGTAGAATGGGGTGGAGGAGGAATGAGATGGGACCGTCATGGATATGATGGTAGTGATGGGATTGATCCTTTAATAGACCTCCTACATATCCATGTGGTAGGTAATCAAAGTTTGCGTTGTTCGGTTGGTGAGAATCGGCGTGAAGGGGGTCGGAGCGACCAATGGGTGGCGGGATTGAACTTCAGAGAGGATTTCTACACACCATTCCTTGACATGGATCAAAGTCCATGTAGTTCAGAATGGATGTGTGGGGCTTACACTCTAAGCTGTCCAAGGTGGTCGGTGAACTGACATGAATGAGGTCAGAACACCAGGTGTTGACTTGAACCTCATGGAGGCTTCTTACGTACCATGCCTTAGCATGGATCAAAGTCTGTGTAGTTCAAAAAGGGGGATTTTCACACCGACACTGCAACAGTTGGGACCAATGGTTGGTGGGCTTGAACCTCAGGAAGTCTTCCTACATGTCATGCCTTGACATGGATCAAAGTCCAAGTAGTTCGGGATGGATACGTGTCGACGAACAGACGTGAATAAGGACCTTGGTCCAGGAGGTTAGTGGGATTGAACCTCATGGAGGATTACTACGTACCATGCCTTGACATGGATCAATGTCCACATAGTTCATGTTGGAAAGGGGTTGTTGAACCGATGTGAAGGGGTGTCGGGAAAACCGGATGGTGGGATCACAACGGCTTAACTCCAGATTGGGATGCATTTTAATGTCATGCAGGACAGGGGTGTGTTGGAGAACAGATGTTAATAAGGACCTTGGTCCAGGTGGATGGTGGGATTCAACCTCAGGGAGGCTTCCTACGTACCCTGCCTTGGCGTGGATCAAAGTCCTCGTAGTTCGAGTGGGCACCGGTGAACCGACATGAAGATGGATCAGGGATCCAATGGGTGTTGGGATTGAACCTCATGAAGGCTTCCTACGTACCATTCCTTAGCACAGATTAAAGTCCTTGTAGTTCAAGTGTGTCACAACGGCTTACCGCTAGATTGGAATGCAGTTTAACATCATGCGGGACAGGGGTATTTGGGGCTTACGCTCTGAGGAATCCCAAGGTGTGTCAGGGTCGATGCTCACTCTAAGCTCATGGGATTCATTATCAATATGAGAAACAAGAGGTTGCAGGGACCTGACGATCACGTCGCGAAGGGTGCGTCCGTGGGAAGCGATGCGGGGCTTATGCGTTGAGCGGCCTAAGGTGCTTGGACTTACACCAGACTGGAGGCCTGAGGGAGACAAAGTGAAGAGCGAGAGGGATTTGTCACCCAGGAAGAGAAGAGGGGGGCATGTTCCGTATCATATCATCCACTGGCCTTGGGAACCGTAGATGAAATGAGGGAGCATGGGGCTTTTCCTCCTATAAGAACAGCTAGGGGTTTACACCAAGGTTTATGCCCTTCCCCCGCGGACAAACACCACTCCCAGAAGGAGGATATCATTCCTTGTGGAGACCAGGGGCATGGAGAATGTCCAAGGTGGGGGCACCCAGCATGAGTGGCACAGGGAGATGTCACAGTTTAACGTCGTGTGTTGAGGATGAGGGTGCTTGGAAGTTTAACGTCCTGCAACTCGGATGAGATGGGTTTACTCTGAACCCCTAGGACTTACATAACAATTACCCTCTTCTCCTTGGGGGAGGGAAGGTACCAGCAATTCTATGGTAAAGGGGGTGATAGAGATAATCATCAAGGGCTACACGTTATCATGGTTATATAATGAAGAAATAGTCATTAGCGTGCCTATGCAAAATAGCATTAGGCGAAGCAACGCCACGGGCAGTATCATCCAGGGGACATTGAAATCACATCGTGCAAACCTGGAGGGTCGCACAGGAAAGGGTTTTGCTAAGTAGAGGGGTCCATAGGTGGGGGACTTGTGGATTTCAGTTTCTCTGCGTGGTGGAGGGAACTTGGGAAGGGGTGTGCTTCGCGAATTGGGGTGCCTTAGCCTTAGCATGGGGCGGAGGTGCAAATTGGAGGTGCTTCGCGAAGTGGAAAGTCATTCATGGAGAACTACCTCACGGAGCACAGGAGCCTCGCGAAGCGGAGTTTCATGAAGCAATATGTGTCTTGAAGTACAGTGACCCTACCTTGGCATGTGGATCACGTGTAAATAAGGGGTGTTTCGCGAAGCATAAACGCTCCAAGACAACCTGGGTCCCCTTGGGGATCCCCTTCCTTCACAAAAGCCCTTAGGATTTGGGAAATGCATCCCTCTCGGAAGAGGGGATCAAAACAAGACAATGTGGAGGCACCTCGCGAAGCAAAAATACCTTGTGTGGCTGATGATTCGTAGAGTAAAGGGGGCTTCGTGATTTGGGAGCTAGGAAGGTGAAAGGTCGGATTGTATGTCCTTTGGGCTTGGGGGGGGGGGTATGGTATTTATAGGCAAGAGGCACCGTGAATCAGAGCTTACACGGCGCGAAGATGGATTCGGTTGCTTCGTGGAGGGTTGCGAACGTCAAGGGAATTCGCGGAGCGGCCCGCCTCATTTGCTTCATTGCGGGCTCATGAATGTCAGGTTCATTCACAGAGTGTACCGCCTCCTTTGCTTCACGGAAAGTTCGCGAACATCAGGGGCGTTCGCGGAGCGTACCACCTCCTTTTCTCCGCAGAAACTGCATTGCTTGGGGGGACTCTACGCAGTGGCTTCGCGATGTAGTTCATGAGGCCTCTTCCCTTTCTTTTTCTTCCATCATTTTGGTGCCAAAAATGTCCTTATACCACTTTCTCCACCATGCGGACCTCCTCACTCGAACCTCTGCCTCGGCCTCAGTGGTCTGTCAACCATATTTTGATCGTCCGTGCAATGAGTTGGGAAATCATGAGCCATGTGTCCCTTCCCACCACATGAGAAGCACATCCTGGCCCCTGCCGACTCCCTCTACCTTGGGAGCCCCGCACTACAAACCCTGAGTCCTGGGGTCATCCTATGAATGTCCTAACCCTCTTGGGTCACCAAGTCTACTACCTTCTTCTCACCACTAAAGACTCTTCCACCTGGTGTCTATTGGTGGCTCCAGTTGTTGACACCCACTCTTCAAGGATGCTCTCTACAAGAATGGCTCGCTCTCGTACCCCATCCTAATTAGGGATGCTGAGAGATACCTTGGATGACCTGATATCCCGACATAGTCCCTGCTCAAAGGATTGATCCTAAAAGAATGGGTCTCACACCTTGTCTGTAGAGTAGTGATAAATCTTAGTGAATCTCAATGAGTACACTACTATTATCATGCTACCCTCTTGTAGGTGGAATAGATCTTTTATCTTCATAGAGTGCAATGTTGTAGGGAAGAATTCCTCCCTGAAGAGGAGGTAAAAGTCGGTCTAGTTGAGGGTCTCCTCATCATGTGTCTGAATTGTCAAGCTCCACCATCTATCTGCTGATACCTTAAGAATTCTCATGACTAAGATCGACATCTGGATAAGATGATTCCTCCCAAGAATAAAGACTCGTGTAACCGCCTCAAGCCAATCCTTGACCACTTGGGGGTCAGTCTCACCCCTAAACCTAGGAGGTCTCTACCTATGAAACTTGTATATGGCACTGAGCCAATGTACATCCTCTACCAGTAGCCCCAGCAGTATCTACTAAACAATGGGTGGTGGTAACACTAGTGCACCACCCAGTGGGGCCATCTCTAGAACTGGTCCCTGAACTGATGCCACATCACTAAGAGGGTTATCCTCACAGTCACATATTGAAATCTTGGATGGTTGTTTACTTGGATTCATCCTAAAACAAATCAATATATACCACAGTCAATAGATTATACATGGTGAGCTGACTCAAGATGTACAAGAGTAAAAATACTAGAAATCCTACATGAATCATGTACCCTTTATTTAATGAAACCAGTGTTTCCAGGTATCGAGTCTAAAATCAAGTGTATAGAGTCCTAGTGTAGGGATTTTTTAGCCACTGCACCAACACTAGTGTCCTTAACATGTTAGTCGAACTTGAAACACATAACACTATTACCCAAAAACAAAATCATAGACTACCGATATTTTAGGTAGAGACGAACACCTTTGATACCACTTTGTGACGACCCGTCCCCCATGTATTTTTTCATGGATACCCAAAACCCACCTTCTAAAGGCCAGGGGCTGGATACTTACACTGAAGGAATTATCCCATGAGTTGGGGTCATTTTCTTAATTACATGTACGCTTGCATGCAAACAAACCCACGCCCCAAATAGCCTAAAAGGAAAACATGCATGCCACTAAACAACTACTGGATAAAGGTACAACTTTTAAGTCTAATGGGACCAAATAAAAACCCAAAAAAAGACAATCATGAAATAATAAAGTGAAAAAGATCTCGGTAATACATCCACAGAATACCCCACCTGAAGGGTAGGCAAGGAGTGGCTATCAGAAGCTGTGGAAGTATGTCTTGTCTGTAAAATATCACTGGGCACCGCCCAGACCCAATCCACTAAAGTCTTTGTCAAAGTGCCTATCATCTGCCCCAGAAAAAAAACATGTGAGCAAATCCAGTGTAGGGGTGAGTAAAAAAATACACAGAAGGGATCAAGAAATGAAAGGTAATGGCCACAAAGGAAAGTATACATAAGGTACCATCATCTCATGCAGGTATAATCAAAATTATGTAAAGAAAACACACAACAACTTAGAATAATGTGGTACTCATTCATGATTATTACCATGGTTCTGCTGGGTCACACTAAGCTTCTCCCCATTATTGGAATTCTGGGTCACACAGAGTTGCTTCCCACTTAGGCCATCATTTTTGGTCCACATAGGGCCGCTTGTAGTGGATCCACACAAATATTATTATAGAAGATCCACATAGGGTCACTAGTAGCTTGTTCACATGGTACTTCTTATCATCAAGGCATACATGTTCACTTAGACATGCTCTTTAGCAGTCTTCGGGTCTCAACTGGCCGCAGGATTCCCGCACATAATGAGCTTTATTCCAGGATAATCCAATCCTTGTTCCATTTGTCTTATTTCATCTTCCACTAAATCTCACTTAGTGTGTTCCCAAAGGATGGTCTCATCTCATGGGTCCCACCTCCAGAGAAGGTTCATTAATCAGATACCCTGTCTGAAATATATTGGTGTTTTAGTAAATAGGGGCTAGTTATGTCAGGGCCTAGTCAGACCTGGTTGGGATGACCCGACCAACCTGGCATGAGGGTCCTGCATGACCAGAATGAAATTCAGCTGACCCAACCCAATCCGAAGGGGTTTGGGATTTCCTGTTCTATCTTGGACACTGAGCCAGGCCCATTTATCCTTGTTGACCTGACCTGGTTCGGTCGTGGGTCCAACCCGTTGAGTCGACCAGTGACCCGGTTCCATCCAGCCCATCCCGAAATAGGTGGGACGGTTCTTTCCTGGCCTGGTCGGCCCAGCGGCCCGGTTTTATCCCACTGGCATGGCCCGCATAATTTCTCCAACTTGATTTCCAGCCCAGGCCGCACAGCTGCCCGGTTCGTGCCCCCCGATCAAGCCTGTACTATAAGAAATTGGATCATTATTTCATGTGTGGATATTTATTTTAGGTTGTTTTTTAGGAAAAAGGAATAAAATGGAAATTTTCAAAGTACTTGTTGTGTACTTTTGAGTACATTATGTGTACCCAATTTCAACATATAGTCGTGTACTAGTCCTGTAACGGCTGTGTACATGGACATGTAGGTGACCAGGCAGACCACCTAAAGCAGGGGCCAGTTGAGGCTATTGCACGGTTTGTACATTATATGAACATGCTATGAACTTTTATTTTTAGTTGATTAATCAGAGCGGGATCGTTTATCATCTAAAGAACACTCTTCTTCTCCCCTCTATTCGTATTGGAATGTGATGGAACACAAAAGAACATTGAGCTACTCTTGATTCTTCGTATGACCTCCAATTGACATGTCGTCAGGTGCGTTAGATTCCCACCAGTGTGTTCTCTATTTCCCTAGATCCTTTCTTACTAAATCCTCCTCTCTTATGAGTTGTTTAGGGTTGATTATTTTTACACTTTTATAGATCTATGTCGTTCTATGACAATTAAAGGACCGATGTTCAAGAGTGTTCTTCATACAACGTCACAGTAGGTGGTTTGTGCCTCTCTTTGATTTTTTTTGGATTATATATTCATAAAGTGCTGAATACCCATGTTTTGGGTATGCGTGTTTTGGAATTTAACCTTTTTTAATACTTGTTATGGTTTGTTTGATTGAGAAAGGGTTATTTCTTATATATAATGTTTTATACCTTGATTATGGGTGTGTTTCCCTTGTTTGATTGATTATGGATGTTTGGTCTTGAATGCCTCTTAGGCTTGCTCTATTTTCCATGCCTCAGGTTGTTAGGATGGAGTTAATGATTATATGAGATGCATGTGTTTCTCATGGTGAATGTGTGACCAAGAGAAACACATTGTGATGGATTCCCAAGGTATGGTCAATTATGTATAAATTGTTTCCATATTGACCCAGATGTATTGATTGTGAGAGCTTCCAGGTCATCATAGACCAGAGGGGTTAGACCATGAGATCTACCCAGAGGGTCATTATTAAATGAATGTTGGACCATTGGGAATTGACTTTGAGAGATTCTAGGTTTTCATTATATTTAATTGTTACTATGCAGACAAAGGGGTATTGACCATGAGAGATGCATAGGTGGTGATCTGTAAATGATTAGTGCTATGTGGGACCAAAGGGGTTTGACCCAGTGAGCTTTCCCAGAGGTTCATTATTAATAAATTGATTATATGTTAAATTACAGGTGTTAGACTGTGAGAACTTTCCCAGAGAGTTTCTTTTGAAGGATTAAATGATTGTGACGAGTCTTCCCAGCCAATGCATAAGCTTGGATTTGGACTGACATAATTTTTTATATTGTATTATAAGACGTATGTTATTAATATAACATAGGGGGTATAGAGATTTTTCTAGATCCCAAAATTTCATTATAAAATAGTTTGAATAATGAATAAATGCAAATGAATGTAACTGAAAACTGTAGAATTGTTTACTTTTGAGTACTTCCTAGTGTATTTAGTCATTTCTATATATTACCTGTTATATATTCACTAATAGTTAGGCATAGGTATTTTGGTGGTTTCCTATTGTGAATCGTCTCACACCCTATTTGGGACATACTTTTAGGCCAAAACAGATTTTATGGTTGTAGGTATAGATAAGGGAAAGCGCCCTTCTTCATTAGGTACTTGATTTCTTTTAGAGATGGAGAGCATGGGACAACGCTGAGGCTTGTGATGCTGTTTGAGTTTACTTCTTCTTTATAATTTGGTTTTAGTATTTTATTTCTAGAATTGTGACTTGTTTGGCTGCTTTCTTAGACACATCTAACATGCATCATTTATATGTGCTCAGGTTGTTATATCACTGTCATTCTTCCGTAGTTTACTTTTGTGTAAGGTATTTCTGTTTTTATTTTTGTTTACTATTTGTTATTACATTGTGAATACTATCCCAATGATGGAATAGTTTCCCCATTATCACACTGTGGCCCTTGTTTCTAGTCGGTAGCCTCTGAAGTTTGGGAAAACATGCGCTTGAGGTCTTTAGACCAACTGGGTTTGGGGAACCTTTGGGAAGTACTAGGAATTGGGATGTTACAAAGTGGTATCAATAGAGTTTATTTTATGATTTGTCTTACTCTATGAATCCTATAGACAGGGATAATAAGGAATAGGTAGTGGGTAATATGTTTTTACCAGGAGAAGTTAACCCGTGTATAGGAAAAATCCAAGTTACCTCGAATATTTCAATTTTTCTGGTTTTTTCAATTGTTACAGTTGACTTGATTTCACCATTGGGTAACACAATAATTTTGTGATGTTATAATTGATTTCATAATGGTTCTATTTCTATTGAAACCCGATGAGGTGTGGTTATTCCATCTCATGCATTATATAGGCACTTTCTAGAGATCACATGTCATGCTTTCTTATCATTCCATTTAGGATTCATTACTGATTTCATGTTGTTGTGATATATTTTGTGCTATATATGCTTGTTGTTGTGATAGATTTCATGATATAATACAATCTGTTTTGATAGGGTATTGGAATATTTAAAGTTTCATTTTCATGGACACCAAACATTGGTCCCTGAGGTGTTATGGGCCCTCTTGGATCAGAAATTGGTGGATCATGTTTGAACAATAATTTAATTTTGTCAAGTTATGATATGAATAAGGATTCCAAACATTGATTCACGGAATTCTGAGATCTCATGGGTTAGAATTTTTCATTCCCTGGAAAAATTATTATGTTTTAAAGGTTCTACAGAATTTTTAGAGGCTTACTGTCTGAAAACCCATACAACACGGCGTTTGGTGTTACGAACACATGCCAGGAAAAAACAAATTTTCTTAAGTACACTCCATGTACCATATGTACACGTCATGTATTCCTTGACCATCTAACTAAAAGAATGAGTACATAAATGGTGTTGATAAATTTTCAGTAGAACACATCGTATATTGTAAGTACACGCTGTGTTGTAGAAAACAATGTATCTTGCCGTGTGACCAACAACACGGGTGGATGAAACATATCTTGTACACATCGTGTAGTTATAAACTCTGCATCCAGCCATGTGACCAATGACATGGGTGGATGAGACTTAAGTAGTACACATCGTGTGTATGATGAATATGCCATGTACTGTTACACTAAGAGAGAACCGTGTAGTTATAGTCATTTAGAAGAACCTAGGAAGGAGGAAAAATTCAAGTACACATTGTGTCTTTGGAGGAACACGCCGTCTGTAGGGGTGTTACACGACTAGGTTTGGCCTAGGTACACACCCATGTTTAGGCTTAAGGGAACATTCATTGTAGTTGTTCGACACTCCATGTAATCTTCTTTAAAAAAAACTTTTTTTCGTTCATATCATGTTTTGTTCTTTCACTTGAAATTTGTTGTCCTTGATAATCTTAAAATAAGGTGTGTGCTAGACCTTTCAAAGTTATTCCACCAAGACATCCTCTAGTTGTATGCTAAATATAGGTCAATGATCAAACATCATAATTGGTAGATTATGTACTACCAGCATATCCTCCAATCATGCCTGTCATGGCATGAGCTGTTATACTGGACACATGTGATGTTGCACAATTTTGTAAAGGATTTATGATGATGATGAAGGCTTTCTAGGGAGCACTTCATCCTATCTCGACTTTGGTAGAGTTGATGAGGGTGTTCCATTTGCAACATCCTTATACTTTTACTGGGGATGGAGGACCACAGGCTATAGATTCATGGTTTGAGGACATTATTACCATCTTTGAGCATCTAGAGGCACCTCCGGAGTAGAGGGTGAAGCTCGTGATGTAAATGGTATGTGATTCTAGAAAGAAATGGTGGGATGTTATCACCTATGCGGGATGTTGTCGGGATATGTATTCAGTAGAGTATCAGAAGAACTTCTATGATTACTTCTATCCTGAGACATTGAGAGCTGATAGATCCCAGGAGATCATGCATTTGGAGTAATTCTATCTGTCAGTGATAGATTACCCGTCTCGCTTTATAGATCTTTAGTGCTTCACACCAATTTTGGGAGGTGACAAGTTATCTTTGGCTAGGTAATTTAAGTATGGTATTAGGTATGAAATCTGATCATAGGTGAATTTTTTCATGCTGACTTTGGTGAATTATGTAGTAAACTATGCACTGATTACCAAGAACAACATAGGAGAGTTGGGAGGTGGGATCCAGGGCGGTTCAGCATTCATGACTGGTACTCCTTCTACAGATAATAGGAAGTGTCATAGGGATATTTCAGGTGATGTTTCTTCAGGTAGCCAGGTGGTATGATGCCAATGCAGGAAGGGTCGGCATACAAGACCACATTTCCCCAAGGACCCGGTCGAGTGCTTATCCCGCATCAATATGGGTCATCTTCATCGTTTTTTCCAGTTTTTCTCACTAGCAGCAAGTGATAGGGGTTCTGTTATGACTCCACATTTAAGAGCATGACCACCATTTTCTCATCAGTCAGGGAACTGGAGTTCATTAAGACATTCAGGATGATGAGGTGTTCATAGTCATGGTAGTCGGGCTACAGTTTTTCAGCGACAATAGGGTGGATTAGTTCAGGGTAGTCAGGAAGGGTTATAGGGTTGAGGTATAGGTCAGACTCTTTCAATGGAGCAGATCCAACAAAGGAAGGATCCTGGACCTCCTACAGTTTGTGGTACGATTATAGTTTCCTCAGTTATAGCTTCTTCCCTTTTTGATAGAGGGGATTCCCATAGTTTTATATTTGTTTTCATTGTGGAGATACTTGGTCCCTATATCTTTACCTCTAAGGATGTTATGATGATATACACTCTGATGGGCGGGTCTTTGTTGACTACTATTACCATATGGTGAGTTTCAAGTCACCGTGGGCTGGTATTTTCTACACAAGGGCGAATGAGTTGTCCAGGCGAGCAGATATGGACTCAAGAATCATGGGTTGAGATGAATTATATACCAGATTTCGAGTTTATATTTGGATGATCAGGGGACTTCAAAAATGGACTTTCCACCAATGGTGGATCATTTTAGAGATGTATTTCAATACAAATTTTCAATTTTACCCCCAGATTATGAGGTAGATTTCTCTATTGAGCTTGTGATGGGAGCCACACTGATGTCCATTCCTCCTTATAAGATATCTATACTAGAGTTATAGGAGTTCAAGAAGTAGTTAGATGAGTTATAGGATAAGGGTTTCATCTGACCTAGTACTTCTCCATGGGGTTCGCATGTCCATTTTGTGAAGATGGTTGATGGTATCCTCAGACTTTGTGTGGATTATTAGAAGTTGAACCAGTTGACAGTTATGAACTAGTATCATTTTCATAGGATTAACGATACCTTTGATCATCCTCTAGGATCCATGGTGTTCTCAAAGATTTACATGAGATCCAGTTATCATCATTTTCATGTTAGATTATCAAATATTCCTCTTACAGCCTTTCAGATTAGGTATGGCCTATACTGGTATTTGGTTATTTCATTCGGTCTCACAAATGTGGTGGCTATTTTCATGGAACTGATGAACTGAGTTTTCCATCCTTATTGGGATTCCTTTGTGGTTGTTTTTGTGGATAATATCTTTGTGTACTCTCACAATCGAAATGACCATTACATCCATCTTGATATCGTATGGAGTACACCTAGAGAGAAAGAGTTATATGCTAAGATCCCAAAATGAAACTTCTTGATTTACCATAATCACTTCTTGGGTCATTTTATCTCAGATATAGGAGTATTAGTATACCCAAATAAAGTGAGAGTAGTAGTCTCTTGGGATAATCTGAAGAACGTCTTTGAGGTAGGGAGTTTTCAGGGGATGGTTGGTTACTACATGCACATTATACAGAACTTTTAATGCATAATTGTTCCACTGATGGGCCTGACTAAGAAGGGTGAAATGTATTTATGGATAGATTCCGGTTATTTGGCATTTCAGGAGATAAAAGGGATATTGAATTCACCAATGATACTAATTTTTCTAGAGTATGTAAATAGTTAAACTAATTTCTAAAATGCATTAGGTATCGTGTTGGTATCAGTGCTTATGAAGGGGGAAGGAGTCATTGTGTTTTGGTCTTGGTAGTTGAGGTCACATGAGAGGAGTTACCAAATGCATGATCTCAATTTGGATGCACTTGTTCATGCTTTGCGCTGTTGGAGACATTTTTTTGGGAGAGTATTTTGGGGTATACACTGACCACAAAAGTCATCAGTATATCTTTACTCAGTGTGATTTGAATATTAGAAAGGAATGGTGGGTTGAGTACCTTTAGTATTTTGACATTGAGCTTGCCTATATTAATGGGAATGGAAACAAAGTGGCTAATACATTGAGAAGGAGGACTCAGATACAGGCAGTTCAAGAGGGCAGTAGTGAGTGGAAGCTTATGATCCTGTTCACTGAGATGTATTTGGAGGTTCATGACAGATATGGGAAGAAGTTTCATTATATTATATATTTTACCTATACTCTTCTAGATCGAGTGTGAATGAGGTACCAGTCAGATTCTGAAGGCCTTGTTTTAAAGGAGGGTGTGTCACGAGAGGACCCTACTCCAGGTTGGACCATAGGTGAGGATGAGGTTTTTTATTTTCATGGGCACGTATGGGTGTCATAATACATATGTGAGGAGTTGATGTGAGATTTTCATTCCTTAGTTTGGGCAGTTCATCCAGGTGTCACCAAGATGGATCAGGATCTACACCATCAGTATTGGTGGGAAGGTATGAAGAGGGATGTAGCTGGGTTTTGATGAGATGTTCCACCTATCAATAGGTGAAGGTGAAGCATCTACGACCGGTAAGGATTTTACAGTAGTCACCCATTCCATTCTTGAAGTGTAATGATATCTTGATACATTTTTTGATGCGTTTACAAAGTTCTCCTTGAAGGAATAATGTTGTTTGGGTGGTTGTTGATAGACTCACAAGGGTTTCACACTTCTTAGCGATTAAAGAAACCATAAGTGTTGATGAGATTAAAAGGTTTTACATCTAATTGATGGTACATTTTCATGTGGGTACACACTTTATTATTTCAGAAAGAGATGTCTGGTTTACATCTCATGATTGGTCTGGACTACAGATGGCTTGGGGAACACAGATACTTATGAGTACATCTTACCATCCCCTGATAGATGGCCAGTCTGAGTGCACAATTCAATATTTGGGGGACATGATTCAAGCATGCGTCTTGGATTTTGGGGGATATTTGAAGAGACACATACCCTCAGTGGACTTTTTCAACAATAACAGTTTTTAGGAAACAATTTAGATGGAACCATAAGAGGCTTTTTATGGTAGGCCATTCCGATCACCCCTTTGGTGGCTGGAGGAAAAAAGAGAAAGCTATGTTGGGACCTCATCTTGTCCAGGAGACCACTGGGTAGGTGGAGTTGATTATGAAGATGATGGATACTGTAACGACCCGAATCCAGAGCCCCTCCATTGGTGCCCTGTACCCGCTTCGCCACATGACCTCAAGTGTGTTTCCCTAAACTCTAGAGGCTGCTGACTAGCAGTGAGGGCCTTGATGAGTCGGTGGGGAAACTATGCCCTCATTCGATAAGGTATACAGAGGAAAAACAACAGTCAATAGCAGAAGCAGTAGCAACATGCATAACAACAGAAACCAGACAGTGGAAGCAATGAATACATATAGCAATGATGATAATGATGCAGCAGGTACAAGTGTCTAAGAAAAATAGAAAACACAACAATGTGCTGAAATACAACTGAAACCAAGTGCAAAACAAGAACAAAGTTAACTCCTCAGCATCACAAGCCACGGCTCGGTCCCATGCTCTCCAGCTCCAGTTCAATAAAGAACCTAAAGTAGAAGGGTGATTGCCCTAATCTATACCTTCCGCAACATAGTTTGCTTGGGCCCAAAAGCATAGCCCAAACAGGGTGTGAGATACAATCCCAGTAGGAAATTACCTAAAAATTTGTGCCTAACAGACAATGAATACATGGCAGTAATAAAATAAGAAGCAGTAAACAGGATATCACACAACAACTATAATCCACATTTCTAACATATAAGGTACTCAAGTAAACAACTAGTAACAAAAGTAAATAGTTAACCCTCTGGGTAGCTCTCATATCCTAACACCTATGGTTCATCGCACAAGTACTAGCAACCCACTGGGAGGCACACACAGTCTCACCCCTCTGGTTGTGCTAAAAAGTAGACTCTCTGGGGAAGCACTCACCGTCAATTCCCCATATAGTCTCATATCATACTAAAGGCTCTCTGGGGAAGCACTCAACATCTCATTCCCCCTGTGGTCCACATCGAGGAAACTACAGACTCTCTGGGGAAGCACTCAACGTAAATTCCCCATGTGTTCTCGCATCGTATTGAAAGACACTCTAGAGAAGCCCTTACGCCAATTCTCTCTATGTTCTACTACACTAGGCTCTCACAGTCTTGTGTGGAAAAGTAAAACAAACTCAGCGCATGTGCATCATCCAATTAAACCTCAAGAACTACTTGTCTATCAACTAAGGCTCAAAATCATAATAAAGTAGTAGTTCCCCTATCCTACAACTAGGCATGGAAACTGGAAAAACACCAAACAGGGAAAATTAGCAAGTAAAAGCAACCTGAGCACAAAATAATTTACTCTAATCACAAGAAACAACCTCTAATAAAGCAATCAAGCAAAGCAGGAAAATAGCCGGGCAAAAACAGGAAAACCCCCAATTCCCCGTTCAATGGAATTAGTGGAATTTGCACAAAATATTCACAGACTTTCTACGTAAAGGCACAAACCACCTACCTCGATCCTAGAAGATCGATATACGTGAACCTTGATGACAGATTCCCCTTAGAATGACGAAGATCTGAGAAAATGCACAAAATGTTCAACCCACAATAACGTGGAAACAAGAAGCAATCAAGAAACAAGGCTAAGGAAAAACAGAGAACTCACCGATGTGATTCCAACACAATCGATGGAAGATGGAATGGAGGTTGGATGGAGGAACGGTGGGTCAGAGAAGATTTGCGGCCCTCGGGTCACTCTCGGACGAAAAACCTGAAGAAGAAGACGCTTTTGTGCGTCAGGCGCGACCCCAGTCCTTTTAATGAAAAAAAAGAAAATACAGGGCATGTACTTCTTGAGTACACGGCGTGTACTTACGTTTCCCATACTCCGCTTTAACCAGCCTCCACCTCACCCTTACACACCGTGTGTGTGGCCCGGACACGGCCAGCACACTGCTTCAGGCGGGAAAAGAGTACATGGTGTGTACTCAGAAAGTACACGGTGTGTACTTCAAAAATTTCCAGAAACTTCATTTTTTCTCAAAAAATTCAGAAAAAGGAAAAACGTACCTGAAAAGAAGATCCGGGTTCTTATAAACTTCCCCCATTAAAGAAATTTGTCCCCAAATTTCCCTAATGAGGCAGAGAAAGAGAAACCCTGAACAGCTCCGGCCACTGCGATCGTACATCGGCCTCCCTCTCCCAAGTCTTGTCATGTACTTGTCCGTGCTATCATAACACTCGTACCAGAGGAACAGACCTCCTGCGGAGAACCTTCTTACTACGATCGACAATCCGGATTGGATGCTCCTCGAACAATGTATCTTCTTCAAGTTCAACTTCCTCAGGATGGAAGACATGAGATGGGTCTGAAAAGTAAAGTCGGAGCTGAGAGACGTGGAAGATGTCGTGCATGGCCCGGTACCTCTGAGGTAACTACAACCGATAAGAAACCGGTCCCACTCTCCCCAACACCTCAAACCGCCCGACATACCGCGGTGAAATCTTAACCTGTCTCCGAATCCTCTTGTGTCCCAACCTCGGTGCGACACATAGGAAAACCTGATCTCTGACCTCGTACACCAGAGGTCGTCTCCGCTGATCAGCATAAGACTTCTGTCGAGACTGTGTTGTATCCATACTCTTCCGAATCATCTCTATCTACTCTAAAGTCTCCTGTACAAGATGAGGTCCCAGCAAAGCTGCCTCTCCTTCCTCTAGCCAGTATAAGGGTGATCGGCATGGCCTTCCGTATAGAGCCTCGTATGGTTCCATTTGAATGGTCGCCTGAAAACTGTTACTGTATGCGAACTCCACCAAAGGAATATGCTTCTCCCAAGAACAGCTGAAGTCTAGAATGCAAGCTCGGAGCATATCCTCAAGCACCTGGATCGTGCGCTTGGACTAGCCATCAGTCTGGGGATGGTATGCTGTACTCAAAAGTACCTGTATACCCATGGCCTTCTGAAGTCCATGATAGAACTGAGAGGTAAAGCACGCATCCCTGTCTGAAACAATGGAGCGTCAAACTCCATGCAGATGCACAATCTCCCTGATGTAAAGTCATCCCAGATCATCGACACTGAAGGTCTCCATGATCAGTAAGAAGTGGGAAACATTTGTGAGCTTGTCGACGATAACCCAAATAGCATCGTTTCCCCGAGGAGATCTCAGCAACCCGATCACGAAGTCCATCGCAAAATCATTCCACTTCCACTCCGGAATGGGTAACTGGTGCAAAAGTCCCGCAGGTCGCTGATGCTATGCTTTCACCTATTGATAAGTAGAACATCTCATGACAAAACCAGCAAAATCCATCTTCATACCTGGCCACCAATATTGGCGATGAAGGTCCCGATACATCTTTGTGATGCCAAGATGAACATCCCAAATAGTGGAATGAAAATCCCACATCATCTCCTCACGTATGTCTGCTGGCACCCATACACATCCCTGAAAACGCAAGATCTCATCCTCGCCCACTGTCCATCAAGGAAGAGGGTCCTCTCCTGAAACACTCTCCCGCAGGACTAAGCCTTCTGAGTCTGATAGTTGCCTCATCCGTACCTGATTGAGTAGTGTAGAGGTAACAGCTACATAAGATAGGAAGGTATGTACCAGTCTGTCATGCACCTCCAGATGCATCTCAGAGAACAGAGTCATCAGCTGCCACTCACTACTGGCCTTTTGAACTACCTGAATCTGAGTTCTCCTACTCATCGCATCTACCACAGCGTTGCCCTTTCCTAGCATATATTCAAGCTCAAAATCAAAAGACTGTAGATACTCAACCCACCTGCACTGCCTCAGATTCAGATCACACTGAGTGAAGATATACTTGAGACTGTTTTGGTCAATGAAGACCACAATTGCTCTCCCAGAAGATAGTGTCTCCAACAGCGCAACGCATGAACAACAGCTGCCAACTCCAGATCGTGCATAGGGTAGTTCCTCTCATGTGGCCTCAACTTTCGAGACCCGTATGCAACGACTCCATATCCCAGCATAAGCATAGCTCCTAGCCCGATACCTGAAGCATCATAATAAACAGTGTAGCTCTTGCCTAGCTCTGGCAAGAATAGTATCGGTGCTGACGTCAACCTCCCTTTCAGCTCTTGAAAGGAGGACTGACAATATTATGACCATAAGAACCTTTCCCCCTTCTTGTTCAGACCTATCAAGGGTGCTTCTATGTGAGAAAAGTCTTGAATGAAGTGTCTGTAGTATCCATGCATCCCTAGGAAACTCTGTACCTCAAAGACGTTCTTTGGCTGCTCCCAGGAAACTACATCTCTTAGTTTCTCTTGGTCCACTGATACTCTTGCCTCTAAGATGACGTGACCCAAGAAGTGAATCTATTCCATCCAAAAGTGGCACTTCGAGAGTTTAGTCTAAATCTGATGCTCTCTCAGTGTACTCAGAAAGATCTCAAGATGTGCAGCATGGTCGTGTCGAGTGTGAGAGTACACCAAGATATCGTCCACGAAGACCACGTCGAAGGAATCCAAGTAAGGATGGAACACTCGGTTCATCAGTGCCATGAAAACTGTAAGGGCGTTCATGAGACCGAACGGCATGACTGTATACTCGTATAGACCATACCTTCTCCTAAAGGCTGTCAGAGGTATATCTGAGGGTCTAACACGCAACAGATAATAACCAGTCCTCATATCGTTCTTCGATAACACTCGGGTTACTCGAAGCTGGTCTAAGAGATCATTAATCCATGGAAAGGGATATCAGTTTTTGACCGTCAACTGGTTCAATTTCCGATAGTCCACATAAATTCGAAGGGTACCGTATACCTTCTTTGAAAATAGGATAGGCGAACCCCAAGGAGAAGTACTGGGTTGGATGAAACCCTTAGCATGTAGCTCCTCCAATAGCTTCTTGAGCTCTTGCAACTCAGGTGTGGTCATCCTATAAGGAGGAATGGACACCGGTGCTACTCCTGGCACGAGCTCAATAGAAAATTCTACCTCACGCTCCGGAGGTAAACCTAAAACGTCCTTTAGAAATATCTCCCTGAAACGATCCACCACTGGAGGAAATTCCAACAACGAAGTCCCCTGATCATCCAAATAGAGACTAGCAGTCTAGGCCGTAACCCTTCCTAGCCCATGATGCTTGAGTCCTGCTCGACTCACTTGAACATCCCATTCACCTATATGAAGAAAAGATTCACCCCCTGGTGAGAAGAAACTCACCCTGCAGTGATAACAGTCGACGACTACCTGGAAGGGAACCAACTAGTCCATCCTGAGGATGACATCATAGCCTATCATCTCTAGGACGTAGAGATCTCATAAGAAGTGATACCCTACAACCTCAAGAGAGAACTCTCTACATTGGTGTACACTAGATGTCCTTTTCCCCAAAGGTGTCTCTGGTGTCAATGAGTCAGCAGAAGAAAAGATTCAGAGCCCAAGGCTCTCCATGATGGAAACAGAGATAAATCTATGTGTAGCACCAGTATTGAAAAGAGCTAAAGATAAAATTGAGGCTACTAAAACCGTACCTAGAACTGTAGAAGGGTCGGGATCCTGCTCCTGATAAGTCTGATCCACGGAAAAAGACTGGCCTGCACCGCAGCCCTGCGCCCCTGGCTGACCACTCTGAGTTGAACCTCCCTACTAGTGCTGAGGGACTGGTGGCTGACCGCCACAGCCTCGACCTCCACCTCGGCCCGAATGGCCTGAAGAACTACAGTTCCCCGACTGGTGAGAAACTGGAAGTGCTTCTCCGAAAACGAGGAGTCATAGAAGGACCCCGGTCACCTACTAATGGTGAGAAAAACTAGAATAAACGATGAAGGTGACCCATCTTGCCGCAAGAACGGAACTCCATGGGGTCTCTCTGGCACTGCAGCCCTGTGTGCCCTATCTGGACACACTGGTAGCATGTCACATGGCTACCTGACGATGCCTCTCACTTCCTCGAATCACCACTCGTAGACTCCCTACAGTGCTTCTTGCTATAATATGGAGGAAAGATAACTCTGGAAGCAGAACCACCCTAGCTCACAGCTCCGGAGTCTCTTAGATTGTGCTCTACAATTAGTGCCTGGTTGATGATGGAAGTGATGGAAGTCAACTGGAAGATGTTCACCTGCGATCAGATCTCTCGCCTGATTCCCTCCTCAAACTTTTTTGCCAAGAACACCCCACTCCCATCCCGAAGGCTTGTAAAATGTTGCAGCTCGGTGAAACAAGAGGAATAATCCATGACATATAGAGTACCCTGCACTAAGTTCATGAACACCTGGGCTTGATCGAACCTTGAGGTCTCCGGGTAGAATTAGTCGTAGAACATGCGCTGGAACTCCTCCCAAGTCATAGCCTGCTGTTGACCCGCCTGTGAGATCACGTCCCACCACCTCTTGGTGGAGTCTCAGAGCATATAGGTGGCGAGCTTGACCCGCCTCTCTAGAGGCGTCTCAAGATGCTTGAAGATAGTCAGTATGGCTTCCAGCCATGACTCTGCATCCTGAGGTCCACCCTCCCATGGGAACATGGTAGGATACTGCTAATGAAAGACCCGCGTCAAATCTTCCATAGTTGAGGTAGGAGGCGGTGCTCCCTGAAAGGTCTGCATCATCCTCATGAATCCCTCCCTAAACTACGCATCAGCGCCCACAACTAGTATGACAGCCGGTGCCAAGGCTGGCTCGACTGGGGGATCGGCAAAAAGTCCCTGATCAGCCATATCTGGCATCTGATCACTGCCTGATGACAGACGTACGACTGGAGGATATCTCGGAGGCATAGATCTGAAAGATCAAAAGTACACCTTAGATCAGAAAAACACGGATAGAGAACACAAGTGTAGAAAACGGGAACAAGGGAATAAAAACATAAAAGATTGCAAAACACGACTACACGACGTGTTTAAAAACTACACGGCATGTCTTATTATGCCACATACATGGGCGTGTACTTCTATGCTACAAGTCATGTAACACCTCAAACTACACGGCGTGTTGACCCCAACACACGACATGTACAAGAAAACTATTCCCCTACCCGAGTCTCTTTACACGGCTAACCCACATGGTCCGACTTAACCTGAGAGTACACGGCATGTTCTAAACAAACACGGAGTGTACTAAACAAGGCTTCGGTGGCCCGTGTTGTTGAGCACACAGTCATCTACACGGCTGAACCTTACACGGAGTGCTCCAAACTAACACGGTGTGTATAGGTGAAGGTGACACTGTCCCGTGTTGTTTGTGACACGGCCGAGTACCTGGACAAGACTACGCGGCATGTTCTAGACAACACGGCGTGTGAAAGAGAAGGTAACATCGGCCCGTGTTGTTCATGACACGGCCGGGTACCTGAACAAGACGACACGACATGTTCTCTACGGACACGGAAGGTTCTACCCGAGCCTCCCTAACCCGTGTTGTTAGTGACACAGCCAGGTACACGGCTCCGAACCCACACTGCATGTACCTACCATACACGGAGTGTTCCTAATGTTACTTTCATGACACCGTGTTCCTGCTCACACGGTCAGTATCACGTCCTGAAAACTACACAGCGTGTATCCAAAAAGTACACGCCGTGTATTCTGGGTTTTTCTGGGTAGTAGCATTGAAACTACACAGAATCCCAGAAACACTAAAAACAAGGCAAAAGGTGCAAAATTCAGATCCGTGAGGGGCCATACACCCCATGAATCAAAGCTTGGCACCTCCCACATTCATATACAACAGAAATCAGGATCATGATCCACCAAGTTTCAATTAAAGAGGGCCCATAACACCTCATGAACCAAAATTTGGCGTTCATTTTTAAGCAAAGAAGAAAACAAACAGTTTTCTAACATAACTGCAGAGAATATATCAATCATATATCACAACAGCATGCATAATCTACACAGATTCTATCAAAATAGCATGCAATTGCTAATACACCCTAGATGGCATGGCAAGAATGCATGGCATGTGATCTCTACAAGTGCCTATATGATGCATGAGATGTCATACCCTCATCTCATCGGGTTGTGACAGAAATAGAACTGAAATATCAAAAAAATAATATCACAAGTCATGTGAATCTCTCTAGGTGAAATCAGATCAACCATGAAATCTCAAAACCATAAAAACTGCAATTAACGTGGTAGTATGGCTTTTCCCTGTACACGAGTTAGCTACTCCCAAGAACAGCTTAATACCAAGTACCAAGTCTGTCCTATCCCTGGATAAAGTATCCAAACAGTAAAGCAAGAGAAAAGAACTCCTATGATACCACTTTGTAACGATCCGAATCCGGAGCCCCTCCACTGGTGCCCCATACCCGGTTCGCCACATGACCTCAAGCACGTTTCCCCAAATGCCAGAGGCTGTCGTCTAGTAGGGAGGGCCTTGATGAGTAGGTGGGGAAACTATGCCCTCATTTGGTAAGGTATACTATGGAAAAACAACAGTCAATGGCAGAAGTAGTAGCAACATGCATAACAACAGAAACCAGACAGCGGAAGCAATGAATACATATAACAACGATGATAATGATGCAGCAGGTATAAGTGTCTAAGGAAAACAGAAAACACAACAATGTTCTGAAATACAACTAAAACCAAGTGAAAAATTAAAACAAAGTAAACTCCTCAGCATCATGAGCCACGGCTCGGTCTCATGCTCTCCAGCACCAGTGCAATCAAGAACCGGAAGTAGAAGGGTGCTTGCCATTATCTATACCTGCAACAATATAGTCTGCTTGGGGCCAAAATCATGGCCCAAACAGGGTTTGAGATACAATCCCAGTACGCAATCACCCAAAGATTTGTTCCTAACATTCAATGAATACATGGCAGTAATAAAACAAGAAGCAGTAAACAGGAAAGCACACAACAACTACAATCCACAGTTCTAACATATAAGGTACTCAAGTAAACAACTAGTAACAAAAGTAAACAAGTAACCCTCTGTGTAGCTCTCACAGCCTAACCCCTATGGTTCAACCCACAAGCACGAGAAACCCTCTGGGAGGCACACACAGTCTCACCCCTTTGGTTCATCTAAAAAGTAGACTCTCTGGGGAAGCACTCACCGTCAATTCCCCCATATAGTCTCGTATCATACTAAAGGCTCTCTGGGGAAGCACTCAACATCTCATTCCCCATGTGGCATGCGTCGAGGAAACTACAGACTCTCTGGGGAAGCACTCAACATCAATTACCCATGTGGTCTCGCATCGTATTGAATGACACTCTGGAGAATCCCTTACGTCAATTATTTCTATGGTCTACTACACTAGGCTCTCACAGTCCTATGTGGAAAAGTAAAACATGCTCAGTGCGCGTGCATCATCCAAGTAAACCTCAAGAACTACGTGGTTATCAACTAAGGCTCAACAGCATAATAAAGTAGCAGTTACACTATCCTATGACTAGGCATGGAAACTGGAAAAATGCCAAACAGGAAAAACAAGCATGGAAAAGCAACCTGAGCACAAAATAATTTACTCTACTCACAAGCAACAACCTCTACTAAATAAATCAAGCAAAGCAGGAAAACAGCAGGGCAAAAACAAAAAAACCCCCTCAATTCCCCGTACAAGGTAATTGGTGGAATTTTCACAAAATATTCATAGACTTTCTATGGAAAGGCACAAACCACCTACCTCGATCCTAGGAGATCGATATACATGAACCTCGATGACATATTCCCCTTATAACGACGAAGATCTGGGAAAACGCACAAAACGTTCAACCCACAACAATGTGGAAACAAGAAAGAATCAAGAAACAAGGATAAAGCAGAATGGAGAAATCACCACTGCGCTTCCAACGCAATCGACGGCGGCTGGAACAAAGGTCAGACGGAGGCACGGCGGGTAGGAGAAGATTTGCGTCCCTCGGGTCGCTCTCGGGCGAAAAACCTGAAGAAGAAGACACTTCTGTGTGTCAGGCGCAACCTCAGTCCATTTAATGAAAAAACAATACACTGCATGTACTTCTTGAGTACACGACGTGTACTTTAGATTTCCGTACTCCGCTTTAACCGGCCTCCACCTCACCCTTACACACCTTGTGTGTGGCCCGGACACGGCCAACACATGGCTTCGACCGGGAAAAGAGTACACGGTTTGTACTCAGAAAGTACACGGCGTGTACTTCAAAAATTTCTAGAAACTTCATTTTTTTCTCAAAAACTACAGAAAAAGGAAAAACATACCTGAAAAGAAGATTCGGGTTCTTACAGATACTGCACAATCTCTCCATAAATTTTATGAGGAGCACTAGATATAACCTATGGAGTTCGAGGTCATAAATTAGGTTTTCAAACATGTCACACTAAGTTTGGGACATAAAAGGATTAGGATACAGGGGAAGCTTTCACCGAGATGTGTCGGGACATTTTAGGTTTTGGAAAGATTCAAGTTGATTACCTATTAGTTTCAGTTACCTTAGAGGTAACAGGATATGCACGATATCTTTCTTTTTTCTTAGTTACGATGTAACTTTTCAGACTTGTCTCATGTTTTCCAACCTAGGGAGGTTGATATGGAGGTGGTTTCATCCTTCAAGGAGCACCCTATACTGATTTAGGATTACATCATGAAGGTTCTCTATGGTCTTTCTATTCTTCTGGTATGGGTTCTATGGCATCATGGGCAAGTACAAAATGATACTTTGGATAGGGAGGTCGACATATGATCCCAGTGGCTAGATTTTTTTGATGTTTCCTCTTTTCCACACATGTATGGGAAATTCGAGGAAAAATTACATTAAGGGAGAAGTTTGTAAGAACCCATATCTTCATTTCAGGTATAGATCTTTATTTCAGGTTGTTTTTTAGGGAAAAGAAGAATTGGGAAATTTTCTAAGTGCATGTTGTGTACCATGGGTTATACACCATGTACATGGTTTATGCATGTAGCCATGTACTCTGAGTGTAACGGCCGAGTACATGGCCATGTAGGTGACCTGGTAGACCGCCTAAAGAGGGCACAAATTGAAGCTAGTACATTACATGTACATTAAATTATCACGTCATGTAATTTAATTTTTAATTGAAGAATCATAGAGAGGTCGCATCTCATCTCTAGAACACTGTTTTTCTCCCCTCAGTTCGAACAAGAGAGCGATGGAATGCTGAATAATTTCAAAATTCTCTCAATTATTCATCCAACTTCCAACTGAGACGTCATCAGGTGCATTGGATTCCCACCGGTGAGTTATAATTTATTTCTGATTCTTCCTCTCTCATGAGTTATTGAGGGTTGATCGTTTTTACCAATTTTATAGATCTATGCCATTTTATTCAATTCAAGGGCCAAAGATAAAGAGTGTTCTTCGTACAACATCATGGTAGGTGGTTTGTGCCTTTCATTGATTATATTTGGATTATATATGCTTAAATAACTGAATACCACTATTTGGGGTTTTGTGTGTTTATTAAATTTAACTGATTTAATACATGTTTTTTTGTTTGATTGATAAAGGGTTATTGCTTATGCATATGGTTTTATACCTTGATTATGTTTGTAATTCACTTTTTTGATTGATTATGGTATTTTGGTCTTGAAAACATGTTAGGATTGCATTGTTTTCCATGCCTTGTGTTGTTTGGATGGAGTTAATGATTATATGAGATGCATGTGCTTCGCATTATGAAAGTTTGATAAAGGGGAATTGACTATGAGAGCTTCCTGATGTAGGGTCATTTGTGTATAAATTATTTTTATGTTTACCTAGAGGTATTGACTGTGAGCGCTGTCAGGTGGTCATAAACCAGAGGGGTTAGACTGTGAGGGCAACCCAGAGGGTCATTATTAAATGAATGTTGGACACTGTGTCACATACTTTGAGATCTTCTAGGTGGTTATTATATTTTATTGTTTCTATATAGACCAATGGGGTATTTCTTATGATATCTACTGAAGTTTCCTTCTATAAATGATTAGTGCTAAGTGAGACTAAAGGGGTTAGACCATGTGAGATTTCCTAGAGGGTCATTATTTATGAATTGATGATAAGTTAAACCAGAACAGTTAGACAGTGATAACTTTCCTAGAGGGTTTATTTTGAATGATTAAACAATTTTTAAGAGTCTTCCAAGCTGAATCACAATATTGGACTCAGACTTACTTGATTGTTAAGAAGGTCTTCTGAGACATCTATTGTTATTATTACATAGGGGATACAAATCATAGGCTAGATCCTTGGATTTCATTATTAAATGGTTTGAATAAGGAATAAATTTAAATGAAAGTAATTGAAAATAGTAGTATTGTTTAATTTTGAGTACTTCCTAATTTATTGTTTCATTTCTGTATATTACCTGCTATATATATTCGATGACAGTTAGGCATAAATCTTTAGTTGGTTGGTTACTGGGATTCATCTCATACCATGTTTGGGTCATGCTTTTGTGCCCAAACAGATTATATGGTTACACGTATAGAAAAGGTAAAAGGCCCTTCTTGATGAGGTACATGATTGATATTGGACCTAGAGAGCATGGGAACATGATGGGGCTTCTGATGTTATTTTTATTTACTAGTTTTTGGAACTTTGATTTTAGTATTTTATTTCCAGCATTGTGACTTGTCTGGATTCTTTCCTAGACACAAGTGACTTCCATTATTTATATGTGGTCTATTTGTTATATTACTATCAGTCTTCCACTGTTAACTTTTTTTTATGGAAAGACTTCTTCTGTTTTTATATACTATTTTTAATACTTTTGTGCATACTCTACCAATGAGGGAATAGATTCACCATTATCACATGGTGGCCCTCACTGGTAGTTGGTAGTCACTGTAGTTTGGGAAAATGTGCTTGAGGTCATGTGACAAACCAGGTTCGGGGAACCTTTGGGCGACACCTAGAACCGAGACATTACACGCACAGTGGGACGGTCTCTTCTAGCACGGATTCCTACAGGGCGTTCGGTTTGAGTGTGATGTGGTCGTCTGAAGCTATCCACCTCCTTTTCCCATACGTGATCCCTGCTAGACCGCATGCTAGCATGCCGCCACCCTCCCTCCCCCATCGTCGCGGACCACCAGGTCTGCTCTAGTGGTATGTACCTCAAGACATCTACACCTCCAGCCTCGTTGGGGTGTCATCTTCCATTATAGGGCCTCAATGTTACTTTTTCATAAATTTAGAGGAACGATCCTGAAGAACACATAAATACCCAAAGACTGAGGAATCAAGGCCCTGTTCATGTCGGCCTGATTTCTCTGCATTAGATTTTTTGAAATTTCAAAATGAAAGATTATGTTTCTAGCAAAAATCTATCCCCAAAGTAAAAAACACAGAGATAAAAATACCCTCCAACAAGAAAAAGAGACATGAAGATCAAATATTTCATGGTTTGATCTATATTCATTGTTTTATAAATAATAATGTGGAATTAAAATTCTCAAAAGATAAACCCCTACATAGAGATGCTTCGATCAATGTGATGGATAATCGCTGAGGGTGATCTGTTCGTGGGGATTCACAATCCATTTGAATCTATTGGTGTTTTTTATTCATTGGTCTCAGATAAGTTCTCAAAAGAGTCTTCATTTCTTTTCCAATTCACTGGCGTTCGTCATTGGAGAGAATTCTATCATCATTCTTCAGAATAATTACATATCAAAATCTATTTCCCCAACCCCATCATCTCATTAAAAGAGAAACACGTTGAACAATTTCTATTACACTTCATTTA
Organism: Viscum album; assembly: GCA_963277665.1. Lineage (NCBI taxonomy): Eukaryota > Viridiplantae > Streptophyta > Magnoliopsida > Santalales > Viscaceae > Viscum > Viscum album. Next base: position 1,275,343,029 of record OY728126.1, on the reverse strand, counting down.
TAGTGTCGTTGCGCTATTTAAATTATGTAATGAAGCAATCGGCTCATTAGTGCTTTGTGGAAAAACAGTTTTTTGTAATAAAATAAACTTTTGTGTTTATTTTATTTTTCTTAAAATGTATTAAAATTAAAATTTTCCCTCAAACCATGCCGATCAAGGTTAGGTCAATTTGTAGCTAAATTTTTCATTCTGAATGCAATAATTCCCTCATATTTTTAATATGGTCACCCATTTAGAATTTTTCAAAACCAGGCACGCACGCCATTATAATTCACTTTAAAAAAGTTCAAAACTATCTTTCACCCTGACCCACACCAGTTGAGGTTAAGCTCCACCTAAAGGAAATACACCCACATGAGCTCAAAAGTACTTGAATATTTCAAATATGAGTTACCATTTAGGAGTTATATGGATTTTAAACTAAAATAATTGTTACTTAATTATTTTATTAATGTCCAAAAACTAACTTCCACTATTGGATCGCACCAGCCAACATTAGGACCTTTCTAGGAGAATCCTGATGCTATGAGTTCAATAGTGACCTTAGATTTTTTATCGAGGAACTAGTTTGAATGTTAGAAAAATTCACTCACATGATTATTTTATGAACCTAAAAAAGATCAAAAATATGTTTCTACCACTCCGAGCCTCAGAATTACATGACATCTAAGAGTTTAGTCATGAAATAACCCCCTTTATTTTTTAAAAAAATCATGGAATTCTGGGGTATTACAATGATATAAATATTGAGTTGAACTTCATTATATCTTATCATCATCAAACTGATGGACAATCTAAGTGGAATATTCAAACACTAGAATTATTTTTGATATCATGTTAATTGGATTTTAAGGAAGAATGGGACAAAAATATACCTCAAGTTGAGTTCTCCTAGAATAAAAGCTTCCACTTGAGAATCCAAATGGATCCATATAAATACCTTTGTTAAAAAAGATTCATAACACCTACATGCTAGGATAAATTCATGGAATGTAAGATACTATGACTTGAAATGGTCAAAGGAATAATTGAAAATGTGAAAATCATTTAGCAGCACATCAAGGCTACCCAATATTTATAGAAGATCTATACATACAATCATTGATGGGGCCTGGAATTTATGATTGGATACATGGTATTACTCTATACATCTTCATTGAATAGTATCATGAGATTTGGGAAGAAACAAAATATATTTCCCAAGTACATCGGACCCTTATAGATTCTTGATCATGTTATGTTGTGGCCTATCGACTAGCACTTCTACCTACCTTTTCTCAACTACATGATGTATTCCATATATCACTCTTGCAGAAGTACATACCAGATCCCTCACATGTACTAAATCTGAAGGTTTTACAATTAAAGAACAACCTCTCATATGAATAGAAGCCGGTAACGATCTTGGACAGTAGAGATAAAGTTCTACATAGTAAGGCTACTTTCCTAGTAAAAGTAAAATGGCGGAACCATAAGTATGAAGAGGAAATATGGGAACCGAAGGAATTAATGAAGGAGAAGTACCCTCACATATTTTCTCATATTTTTTAAAATGAAATTTCGATGGTGAAATTTTATATGTGGTAATGTAATGACCTAGAATTATATCAATGAAATTTCTATTAATATAATTTTGTTTTATAGTATAATTTATAGAGAAATCACATCAGCAACATAACGAAAACTTTATAAATTAAGAAAAGATGAAATAAGTGGAATTTCTAGAAAGTAAGTAATATATACTAATAGAATAATAACATGAACATTTGAAGTGTAATATGAACATTAGGAATAATAATCTGAAAAATAGAATAGTAACCTCATCTATGAAAGTATAAATAAAATTTAGTTATCTTATAAATGAAAATATGACATATTTATATTGTGGAATTAGTAAATAAATGTTTTAAAAATGATAAATAAAGTGTTGATATTTTTTGTAAAACGTAATTGTTTATTTTCAATTTTATGATTACTATAGTGATTTTAATGAAAAATTATATTCACTAAATATATTCATACCAACATAGAAATTGTAAAACATCAAAATCTGATTTTTCATTATACTTTTGAATACATATAGAGGGAATAATTTTATATGGGTTGTTTGGGATCATCTTAAAAATATAACCCAATTTATCTCAATTTTATAAGACTCTTAAATATATCAACATGAACGAATATACATCATATAACTAGTAAGGCTTCATTGAGTTCCATAATCAATTGTATCTATTCAAGATCTGATATTCACCTCCACGTTCAAGAAAAGTTTCCAAAATTCTCTAAACGTAATGCCCCGACCCCAGCTACCCAGAGCCTGTGCATTACTTCGTAACATTGGCATGATCACAAAAGATCAAGTCTCGAAAGACCGATTAGTTTAGTAGCCTTGGAAATACTAGATACATTCATAAATGTTACATTACATCACAAAGTGAAAAACTATAATAACGTAGTCTCCATAGTCCACACTTCTATCCTCTTTGGACTATCCCTGCAGGTCATTCATAAAATACTTCTTCACATCCTGGAAAATATTAAAACATTGAAAGGGGTGAGCTCTGATGCTCAGTAAGGATAACAATATTTCGGAAGCATTCATAAATAATCATTAACAATTAAGGCAATGTATAAATAAAACAAAAGCCTTTTAAACATGAACTTCAACATAATATGGAGAAAGTAAAATGAGATAATGCCATTCACTTCTTCACATGGATATTCTACTGGTCGAATAATCACAAGCAATATCAATAACCGCTTTCATAATGATGGAATTCATAATTCCAGACTATCATAACCACGTAGCCAGGGCCTCGTGCCAAGACCACAAATAAGATTTTGTCAAGGCCTCGTGCCAAGACACTAGTTTGTCTCATGAGACCTGCCGATGCATCGAGGAGCTATAGCGGGCTCCACCCGTCACTTATTAAGTCCAATGCATTCCTCATATGAATAGGTTTAAACATATCATAAACCATAACATAATCATATCACATAAAACATGCATAAAGGAAACATAACATTTCCACATTTCAATCACAAGATATCAATACAACACATTGATATAATAAAAATGCTTTCAAAACCATTTTCAATTCCAAAATAAAAGAAAGTTAAAACTTTGTATTTATTTTTCATTAAAAGAATGATGGCCTGTAGAGGAAGCCGAAACTCAAATAATGGTCACGGCGGTGGAGAAGTCATTGTCGCCGCATATGTACAGAAAGAAAAACATTCCCTTTTTGTCATTTAGTAAAACTCTTCGTATAAAAAATATTCCTTTTGAATAATCGTAAAATTCAAAGGGGTTTATACACTATATAAAAGAAAGTTGTGTATAAAACCAAATATGCCTCAATAAAAGGGGATTGAGACGAAGTCCTTAAAAAGATTATTTTTTTAAATAAAGTACATCTATAATGTGTATTCACTAAAAGTACACATAAATCAAGTACAAATAAAAGATAGGACATAATAATATCATGACATAATTTGAAAGTAAGAGATTAACCCAAAGAATGGAAATTGGGTTAAGAAGTTCCCTTACAAAGATCATTTATAAATAACATAGATCTATTATGTGTATTAACTATAAGTACACATAAAGAAAGTAAAAAATACAAGATAATACATCACAATATCATGACATAATTTGAAAGTAGGAGATTAACCCAAAGAATAGAAATTGGGTTTAGAATTTCCCTTACCTTGCGTCCTGTCCGGACTCGACCGTTCTTTAACCTCCTGAATAATAAAATAGAGTTAATTACTATTTACTTAAGAACCTTTTTCATGTTCATTATTCCTTTTATATCCCTTATTACCATGTTATGAACATTATTTAATTATTTAAGTTAATAACGGTCGTTTTGTCGATCTTTGGTACTTGAGTCAAAAATAAACTTCCTATAATTTCAAGTTGTTCATGTGGTGAAATATCCATTATATACAGAATTATATTCATGATTTAGATATCATATATATGATATATATCCAGTATATACATTCATTCATAATGTCACGTAACATTTAGAGGTAAGAAATGAAATGCACCGTTCATGGAGACGGTAAGCCGTACGTACACATGAACGCTACTTTCATTTCTATTTCGTATTTAATGGAATGGAATCATAATGATATAAATTTATAATATAATTACAGTATAATATAGTGTATAATGCCATTTAATCCATCCTTTATACATCCCACATATGGCATTAACGATTCAAATCACTTTGAGAGGGCGGTAGTCCGCACTTCCTAAAATGAAATTATCGTGTTTTACCCATAATGGAAAACATAAAGAATTCCATAAATGAGAAATACCGAAGCATAAGTAAAACATAAACACATTATATATCATATATAAATATAGTGACATCTTAATGGCCACCTTTGAAGGTGTTATATGAGTGTTGAACAATCATCGTTTCGTGAGGCAGAAATTCGCCATCCACAGAAACCGTATGTTCTTTAACCATTAGATGTAGGTGTGTGTAAGTGTAGCTCGAATCCTTCTTATAACAACATCCTAGTATATTGAGGATACTTTTTTTGTTACAAAATAAATTAATAAAAAGAGTTTAGGGGGTTGGAGAAGAAAAATAAAACAAAACAACATTAGAGAAGACATTACCTCAAAATCGGGTAACTCTTTTTTATTTGAGCCAAAGGCTTCCTTGAGAAGATTTCTGCCCAAAGTGAGGCTTCTAGGAGTAATAGGGGGAAGTTGGGAGAGTATTTGGGCATATTTTGGACGAGCCAAATGGCTTGAAAGTGTAAATGAGGTGGGAGAGGTGGGGGCCTTTTATAAGAGGAGAGGAGGTGCTCTTTTGGAAAGATTGAAATGTTACATTATTATACAATGATTTTCGGATTCTATAGGTCCCACAATTATATAATTCGTGGATAAGGTGATAAGGGTTCTAAATCTCCTCATCCAATAGGCTTTGGACAAGTTTAAGCCTCGGATTTTGCATTATCTTCTCATTTTATTTAAATCGTTAAATAATGAGGTCATCGCTGCATCATAATGATGTCAAAAATAATTTAATTTATTTAATGTCTAAAAATTATAAAAAAAATACTATGATGTAGGAAATATTTTTAGCTTTCTAATGAATATTTATAGTCAAAATTTGGACTTGTTTAACCCCAATTAAAAACTGTTTTAGTAAAACAACTCATGTTTGTGTCAATTTAATTTTTACATTAAATAAATATATATTATTGTCATTTTCCAACTAAAGTGGCTCCATGGGGTTCCCAAGTTGACCCATGGGTTTTCTTGGTCGGCCATTACTCATCCAATAGGAGTAGGAAAAGTGTCAAGCTCATATCATATTATTAAAACATTGTTTTTACCTTAAACTACACTAATTACCTCTAATCGCGATTAAGAACTTAAAAGTTACTATTCACCAAAAATTATTTTAATCTCATTGAACCACATTTTACTTATTAATGACAACCATGTATGCCTGATTTTTGAAAATCAAATCACAGAAGTGGTAATATTTCATTTAAATGAAAAATCAGTTATTTAACTACCACTTAGTGGTTTCACTATTCATCAAAAATTAAAGTTTTTCAGAACAATGCCAAAATTTCACCCTAAGATATAATTGATATTCCGAATTCAAAAATGATGTCTATTTTACAAAATTCCAAACATATAAGTTGCATTAATTAATTTTATAATTAATTCCCGCTGTCACAACAAATAGCGTGTTTTTAAGAAACAATTTATATCAAAAGATTGGCAATTGTTTAGGTCCAATTTCAATGTTAAATTAATTCTAATGACCACCATTGGATAAAATGGTAAAAATATATTCTAATTATACTTTAAAACCACTAAATATTATAATTTATCACAATAAATTATTTTTATTAAAAAAGTTGTTTTAAGTATTTTTCACTATTCATAAAAAAATTGGAAGTTCTCAGAAAGTTACAAAAAATTCAACTTAGGATAATTTCGATATTATGAATTCAAAAATGAAGACCATTTTTAAATATAAAATTTCTATAATTTTAAAAAGTGGTTATTACTATTCATAACGGCTACTTTGATTAGTCGCGGTGTTTTAGAACTCGAAGTTGCGTACAATGCAAGCTATTGCATTATTGAATGAGAAGCGTATCGTGGAAGCTCGGTGTTTTACATTCTCCCCTCCTTCAATAAATTGCGTCCTCGCAATTTGAAATTTTTTTTTGAAAATAAAATTTTGAAAAGAGAAAATATCTTTGAGGAAAACCCACATCAGAAATAAGGTTAATAAATATATAACATTAAAAGAAAGCAAGATAAGTACAAAGGTCACCCGATATAGCCCATTCTAGGATTCTATGAAAATATAGATATGGAGGAGAAACAAACCATCAAGGTATGATGGAGAGTTATAGAAAACAGGATTAGGAGAAAGTTTAACCACAAGAAAATCACAAACTTGTGATTGGTTAAACGGTCATTGAATCCCCAGTTGGAAAAGTTAACCGAAAACATTTTTGTTTTAAGTTACCTTTTATAATGTTAAGGAATTTATTTAGGAGATTTACTAATAAAGTAAGGGAATATACATACTTGTTATGTATAATTTCATTCGTTAATAATTTTTTACCACAAACCCAACTTTTACTCCAAATGGTAACGGAACTCAAAAACATTCTATTTATCCTCATTGTATAAGGTTCCAAATGTTAACACATACCATTTAGATTAGTAAAACTATTTTGTAATAACCAGGGACTTCCTGTAGGCTAGTGGTAGGAAATAAAGGCTTGTCGCACTATGGTTGTGGGTTCGATTCCTGCAGCTTTGTCTGACGCGACGGGTTATTCCCCACCCTGCAGGTTGTCCTTTTCCTAAAACTATAGTATCATAATATTCCAAAAATAATCTTCATAAATTTTTTAACCTTAAACAATACTATCCAAAGATTAACATAATCCACGTCAACCATTATAGTTATCCAAAATACCTCTGTCCAGACTTTCTCTAAAAGGTCTCTTAATTCCAAAATCAATTTATCAGATTCCCCAAACAAAGTAAAGTTTCTCTTATTGTCACATACTAAAAATATAATTACCTTAATCATATTAAAACCTTACTGAAATCAAGAAGTACTGCAGTACAATCCTTATATATATATATCACATTATTCTAATAACCAAAATATAATCCATGAGTCCAAAAGCACCAATACATTAGTTATTCTGCTTCAACTGTAGTAACAGCATAAGATTGTCCTTGATCCCTTTCCCTTTTCTGAGGTAAGTTTCCTTGATGCTTAGGACATTAATTTGCATAATGACCCATTTCTCAACAATTATAGCATTCAACTTTGATAGCCTCTTTCTTTCCCTTGCAATCACGAGCCTGGTGACCCTTTTCTCCACATTTATAACAAACTCCCATTCCTTTTAGACAAGTACCAGGGTGATTCTTCCCAAAATTATCACATAATGGAAAATCATTCTTTCCCTTTTTCCCTTTATCTGTCTCTTGTTCCACCATTCTCTTCTTCTCTTGCTTTACTTTGTTGTCATAAGACTTAGATAATTCCTTTTCTGTCTTGATAGCACACGAGACAATATCTTCGTATGATGAGAAGGATTGTGATACTAAAGATCGACGGAGAAATGGTTTTAACCCATCAAAGAAACGATCAATCTTACTCCTTGGGTTACGTATATAATCGGAAGCATGCCTCGCTAACCTTGTAAAGTTAGCCTCATACTTTGCGACATTCTCATCCTCCTTCTGCCTCAGACTCAGAAATTGCCTTTCCATATCTGCTCGATGGTCACGAGGAAAGTATTTTTCTAAGAAAAGCTCTTTGAACTCCCTCCATTCCATATTCGATACGTCATCATCTTCCTTTGTGTTTTGAATCAGCGACCACCACTGATCGGCATCTCCAGTGAGGCGGTAAACTGCCATGACAACCTTCTCCCTTTCACTACTCCCCAAGTCATGGAATATTTTCTCTAAGGAATTTATCCATTTCTCAGCTACTATAGGATTTTTACTCCCATCGAAGGTTGGTGGTTATTGCCTCATGAAGCGGTCTAACATTGATCCTCCACGTTGCGGATCAGGTGCTCCATACGAGTAAGGTTATTATTCATAACCTGAGTGAGTTGTCCCAGTATGGTAATAAGTTGATCAGCACCAGTTGTATCTCCATCTCCACAATAATTATCTTGAGTAGGAGGGAAATCCCTACACGGAGTGCGTGCATTGATACGGTTTCCATTCCTTCCACTATGCTCCATTTCTAAACAATGGCATAAACTATATTAGTTTATAAATCAAAATACATAATTCCACACTTGTAAGATACTTAACATAAATTGAACTATTTATGGATATAATCCATAAAAATGTTTTCTTTTAGGAAGTATATACTCATAACCCTTCATAGTGGTTTATAAAGAAAATGAGAATTATCCAAAGCATATCCCCCGGGAGTGTCGTAACCAAGAGTGCAGCAAGGCCCGTTGTCCTGCACCAGTTCCTGTTCGAGTCTAGCTCAAAGCGGTGTTTTCGGGTTTTACCCCTAGGTACATCTGTGCCAGAGCCGCCTCTACTTGCTCGTATCCAGATAGGGATGTATTTCTCGGAAAACTCACAAAATCTCTACAATAACAAAATTCTAGGAAGTTCTTCTATACTAATCCTCAAAGCCTATCTTTGGGCTATGTTCTCTAATCAGAGTTTATCTAAATATAGCTTCCAAGGTTAGTACTAAACTGCCTCTGATACCAACTATAACGCCCTGACCCCAGCTACCCAGAGCCGGTGCATTACTTCGTAACATTGGCATGATCACAAAAGATCAAGTCTCGAAAGAACGATTACTTTAGTAGACTTGGAAACACTAGATACATTCATAAATGTTACATTACATCACAAAGTGAAAAACTGTAATAACATAGTCTCCATAGTCCACACATCTATCCTCTTAGGACTATCCCTGTAGGTCATTCATAAAATACTTCTTCACATCCTGGAAAATATTAAAACATTGAAAGGGGTGAGCTCAGATGCTCAGTAAGGATAACAATATTGCGGAAGCTTTCATAAATAATCATTAACAATTAAGGCAGTGTATAAATAAAACAAAAGCCTTTTAAACATGAACTTCAACATAATATGGCGAAAGTAAAATGAGATAATGCCATTCACTTCTTCACATGGATATTCTACTGGTCGAATAATCACATGCAATATCAATAACTGCTTTCATAATGATGGAATGCATAATGCCAGACTATCATAACCACGTAGCCAAGGCCTCGTGCCAAGACCACTAATAAGATTTTGTCAAGGCCTCGTGCCAAGACACTAGTTTGTCTCATGAGACCTGCCGATGCATCGAGGAGCTATAGCGGGCTCCACCCGTCACTTATTAAGTCCAATGCATTCCTCATATGAATAGGTTTAAACATATCATAAACTATAACATAATCATATAACATAAAACATGCATAAAGGAAACATAACATTTCCACATTTCAATCACAAGATATCAATACAACACATTGATATAATAAAAATGCTTTCAAAACCATTTTCAATTCCAAAATAAAAGAAAGTTAAAACTTTGTATTTATTTTTCACTAAAAAAATGATGGCTTGTAGAGGAAGCTGAAACTCAAATAATGGTCACGGCGGCAGAGAAGTCATTGTCGCCGCATATGTACAGAAAGAAAAACATTCCCTTTTTGTCATTTAGTAAAACGCTTCATATAAAAAATATTCCTTTTGAATAAACGTAAAAGTCAAAGGGGTTTATACACCGTATAAAAGAAAGTTGTGTATAAAACCAAATATGCCTCAATGAATGGGGATTGAGACGAAGTCCTTAAAAAGATAATTTTTTTTAAATAAAGTACATCTATAATGTGTATTCACTATAAGTACACATAAATCAAGTACAAATACAAGATAGGACATAATAATATCATGACATAATTTGAAAGTAAGAGATTAACCCAAAGAATGGAAATTGGGTTAAGAAGTTCCCCTACAAAGATCATTTATAAATAACATAGATCTATTATGTGTATTAACTATAATTACACATAAAGAAAGTAAAAAATAAAAGATAATACATAACAATATCATGACATAATTTGAAAGTAGGAGATTAACCCAAAGAACAGAAATTGGGTTTAGAATTTCCCATACCTTGCGTCGTGTCCTGACTCGACCGTTCTTTAACCTCCTGAATAATAAAATAGAGTTAATTACTATTTACTTAAGAACATTTTTCATGTTCATTATTCCTTTTATATCCCTTATTACAATGTTATGAACATTATGTAATTATTTAAGTTAATAACGGTCGTTTGGTCGATCTTTGGTACTTGAGTCAAAAATAAACTTCCTATAATTTCAAGTTGTTCATGTGGTGAAATATCCATTAAATCCATAATTATATTCATGATGTAGATATTTTATATATGATATATATCCAGTATATACATTCATTCATAATGTCACGTAACATTTAGAGGTAATAAATGAAATGCACCGTTCATGGAGACGGTAAGCCGTACGTACGCATGAACGCTACTTTCATTTCTATTTCGTATTTAATAGAACGGAATCATAATGATATAAATTTATAATATAATTACAGTATAATATAGTGTATAATACCATTTAATCCATCCTTTATACATTCCACATATGGCATTAACGATTCAAATCACTTTGAGGGGGCGGTAGTCCGCACTTCCTAAAATGAAATTATCGTGTTTTACCCATAATGGAAATCATAAAGTATGCCATAAATTAGAAATACAGAAGCATAAGTAAAACCTAAACACATTATATATCATATATAAATATAGTGAAATCTTAATGGCCACCTTTGAAGGTGATATATGAGTGTTGAACAATCATCGTTTCGTGAGGCAGAAATTCCCCATCCACAGAAACCGTATGTTCTTTAACCATTAGATGTAGGTGTGTGTAAGTGTAGCTCTAATCCTTCTTATAACAAAATCCTAGTATATTTAGGATACTGGTGTTGTTACAAAAGAAATTAGTAAAAAGAGTTTAGGGGGTTGGAGAAGAAAAATAAAACAAAACAACATTAGAGAAGACATTACCTCAAAATCGGGTAACTCTTTTTGATTTGAGCCAAAGGATTCCTTGAGAAGAGTTCTGCCCAAAGTGAGGCTTCTAGGAGTAATAGGGGTAAGTTGGGAGAGTATTTGGGCAGAGTTTGGCCGAGCCAAATGGCTTGAAAGTGTAAATGAGGTGGGAGAGGTGGGGGCCTTTTATAAGAAGAGCGGAGGTTCTCTTTTGGAAAGATTGAGATGTTACATTATTATACAATGATTTTAGGATTCTAAAGGTCCCACACTTATATAATTCGTGTATAAGGTGATAAGAGTTCGAAATAAACTCATCCAATAGGCTTTGGACAAGTGTAAGCCTTGGATTTTGCATTATCTTCTTATTTTATTTAAATCGTTAAATAATGAGGTCATCGCTGCATCATAATGATGTCAAAAATAATTTAATTTATTTAATGTCTAAAAATTATAAAAAAAATACTATGATGTAGGAAATCGTTTTAGCTTTCTAATTAATCTTTATAGTCAAAATTTGGACTTGTGTAACCCCAATTAAAAACTGTTTTAGTAAAATAACTCATGTTTGTGTCAATTTAATTTTTACATTAAATAAATATATATTAATGTCATTTTCCACCTAAAGTGTCTCCATGGGGTCCCCAAGTTGACCCATGGGTTTTCTTGGTCGGCCATGACTCATCCAATAGGAGTAGGACAAGTTTCAAGCTCATATCATATTATTAAAACATTGTTTTTACCTTAAACTACACTAATTACCTCTAACCGTGATTAAGAACTGAAAAGTTACTATTCACCAAAAATTATTTTAATCTCATTGAACCACATTTTACTTCTTAATGACAACCATGTATGTCGGATTTTTGAAAATCAAATCACAGAAGTGGTAATATTTCATTTAAACGAAAAATCAGTTATTTAACTACCACTTAGTGGTTTCACTATTAATCAAAAATTGAAGTTTTTCAGAACAATGCCAAAATTTCACCCTAAGCTATAATTGGTATTCCAAAATAAAAAATGATGTCTATTTTACAAAATTCCAAACATATAAGTTGCATTAATTAATTTTATAATTAATTCCCGCTGTCACAACAAATAGCGTGTTTTTAAGAAACAATTTATATCAAAAGATTGGCAATTGTTTATGTCCAATTTCAATGTTAAATTAATTCTAATGACCACCATTGGATAAAATGGTAAAAATATATTCTAATTATACTTTAAAACCACTAAATAGTATAATTTATCACAATAAATTATTTTTATTAAAAAAGTTGTTTTAAGTATTTTTCACTATTCATAAAAAAATTGGAAGTTCTCAGAAAGTTACAAAAAATTCAACTTAGGATAATTTTGATATTATGAATTCAAAAATGAAGACCATTTTTAAATATAAAATTTCTATAATTTTAAAAAGTGGTTATTACTATTCATAACGGCTACTTTGATTAGTCGCGGTGTTTTAGAAGTCGAAGTTGCGTACAATGCAAGCTATTGCATTATTGAATGAGAAGAGTATCGTGGAAGCTCGGGGTGTTACACTAATTGCTAAGTTTAACATTTGTACGACGTATCATCCTCTAACTAATTTCCAATCTGAGTAGGCTATTCAGAAACTGGAATTCATGCAGAGATCTAGTTCTGTAGACTTTAGAGGAGTATGGAACCAACATCTTCCTCTGGACAAGGTCTCTTACAACAACAGTTTCCAATCGAGCATCCAAATGGATCCATAAGAAACCCTTTATAGGAAAAGATGTAGGACATCATAATGCTAAGATGATGTTTGTGAACGTAAGGTGATATGACTTTAAATAGTTAAAGAAATGGTAGAAAATGTGAAAACCATTCAGAAGAACATCATGGGAGCCCAAATTACACATGAGAGTTATGCAGACAATCCTCGAAGGGACCTAGAGTTTGAGGTTGGAGATATTGTATTCTTATGCATATCTCCATGGGAGAGGATACTGATATTTGGGACAAAAGAAAATATGTGTCCCAGTTATATCAACCCCTTCAAGATTATTGATCGTATAGGATTTATGGCCTATCTAAAAGCAATTTCACCTAGCTTGTCTGAAGTACACAATATATTCCATGTATCGCTCTTGGGGAAGTACATACCAGATCCCCCACATGTACTGAATCTAGAGGTGGTACATTTGGAAATTGACCTCTCGTACGAGGATTAGTCATTAGAGATCTTGGACCATAAAGATAAATTAATATTAAATAAGAATACTCACCTTGTCAAATTACTATCAAGGAACTATATGTATGAAGCGACATCACGGGAATTGGAGGAAGTGATGAAGGATAAATACCATCACCTGTTTATGTAAAATGAAATTTTTTGGAATAAATTTTAAGGGGGAATGTAACGACCTAAAAATTTCCCAATGGAATTCTTTCCCTTCTTATAATTATGTTATATAGTATAAAATAAAAACACAGAATAGTTCTCCTAATAAAAACATCATTCTCATAAATAAAAAATGAAATCAGTGATATTCATATAAATTAAGGTGCCTATACCGATGGAAGAGTATCTTGAAATTTGGAATAGTAACATGAACATTAGGAATAATAATTCATCCAAGATAATGGATACATCACTTATGAATGTATAAATAAAATTTAGGCATTATATAAAAGAAAATACGATATATAAAAATCATAGTATAAGTAAATAAATGGTTTAAAAATTATAAATTAAGTGTTGGTATTTCTTATAAAACATAAATGATTATTTACAATTTTATTATTATTATAATTATTTAAGCAAAAATATATTTTCATAATTGTATTTATAAATTAATATTTTTTTATCTTATGATTATAATATAATTTTATGAGACTATAATTGATTTTTCATAGTGTTGTAAAATCGATTATAATATTAAAATTGATATTTTTAGAATAAATGATGAATATAATTAAAAATTAAATTTCTAATACATAGAAAATTATTTTCATAAAAATAATTTCATTTTTGAATTCAACATGTTAAAAAATGGTCAGGGTGAATTTTTTGGATTTTTTAAAATATATAATTTTTTGTGAATAGTGACAAGAATCCATTTTTTTTTATTTTCATAATGAATCTTTTAAAGGATAAGTTTGAACCCTAAAAACTTTAACCAATTTAAACAATTACAAGAAAATTCATCCTAAATAGATATTACGGGATCTTTGTAAATAGTTAAATATGTTAATTTACAGTATATAACAAATACATGAATTATTGAGTCATAGATGATGAATGAATGATTTAATCCCATAATTTCTAAATATAATTTATTATTTAATATATTTTGTTATAATTTTCAAAATAATGATAGTCTTGATACAAAATAATAAAATAATGAAAAAACTTCTTTCTCTTACCCTATAAATACCCCCCCTAACCACCTCTTCTCCTCACACCGTATAAGCCTTGAATATTATCCAAATTATGCCCATTCCTCTTCCTAAGCCTCTCCTCAATTTCTATGAGCCTTTTTATCACCAAAAAACCAGACACAATTTACCAATGGAGTTTCACAACGATAATAATTTCAAGAGGTAAAATCCTTTTTTGTTTTCTTTTAATTTCTTTTCTATTTCTTTTCTTTTTTTATCCTACCCAAACCACCTTATCCCGAAGTAGAATTATAAATCCAATATAATTTATATATTTGAATTTTATTTTATTTAATAGAATAATCCATCATAAAAAATATACCCTCTTCCTTTTTTCTAAAAAATAAAACACCGTTTTTGATGTGTAGATTTACCGCCATCATAGACGATGCATTTTCATTTTCCATTACAACATTCAAGGATGGTCTTAAAAATGTTTTTAGGGTTAAAATAGACTATAATATGAGTATTAAAACTTATTTAATCTTATGGAACCAATATATAAAAATATTATTCAATAAAATGATACTAAATAATGATTTTTGTAAAAAGTTCCAAAATAAACTAATTATTTTTCATCAACATTTTATCAAATGAATCATACTCAGGCCAGAAAAATTAAATGATATATGAAACCATTTAAATTTATAAGAGTGAATTAATACCATATAATTTCATTTCAAGAGAGGTATTTCAATAGGAAAAGAACAACCTTAATAAAACTGAAGAGAAATGATCATGAAATCAATGAAATGAGTGCTCTTAGAACTACAAAATTAAACACAATAAGTCAATGAAATAACAATAAATGAACATAATAAAATTTTAATAAATTAAATGCATGTATAATACATTATTAATTAATAAATTAATGGATTTAATTTTATTATCCATCACATTAAATACATTGAAGAACACTTTCATACATAAGATAAGGGATTCTATTTGAACCTTTATTTCTTCATTCAGGTTATTCTTTCTCTCTCTTTTCCCCAATGTAATTATAGATTATTATAATTTACTCATCTTAAATTATGTGTCCATATTAAAAACATATATAACTAGATCAGTTGTTCTTTCATTTTTGGTGAAATACATGTTTTGTATGGTTCTTTTATCAATTCCTCTTGATAAGCAAGCCCGATTAAAGGGAACTCTCCAGCTTCTTTCCCATTTTCATGTACACTCCATAATATGTTTTAAGGCAAAAATATTTTTATAAAAACACTATTTTCATCATGAAAAACTATCTATGTTCATTTTAGGTTTTATGAAAACAATTATATTGGTGCCCGCTTTAAAGGGTCTTTAATGTTTTCCCTCAAACCGCACTAAAGTGGATTATTTCTAAAGTTTGTTGAACACTGTTTTTTTATATTTATTCACTTAATATGAACATCATTCACGATGATATGTGCCTATTATTCCTTAATAATTTCCCTGCATGATTTAAATTCATTCTTTCATGGAAAATTTATGATACACCCATTTTTTATGCTCTATGACATGATTACGATGCACATATATTTCAATATGTAACCATTATGTTTATGTTTGATTATTCAAGTGGCACACATATTCATGAAAATTTAATTATTGGAGAACATGAATAGAGGTTAAATTAATTTGGCAATTTTTAGTCTCATGAGATGTCATGTTTGGGTAGGGAGTGAACATGATTCCTTTATGGGACTTTGTTCTCTATGTGAAATTGTCTTGGAACATAGCCTTGACACATGATTATCTCATTATAACATCCCACCCATCCCCTTGGCTTGAGAGGGAATGAGAATGCTACTCAGCCTTAAGAAACATTCCAAACATGACAATGGCAAGCAATAAACAATTTGGGAATGGTTTCTCCCTTAGAATAGAACCAATCAACCAAACCATTCATAACTACCAACACTACATGATGCATGTCAACAAAGAAATCCAACCCATACATTACCAAAAGACAACCAAACTACTCCATAATGATTCTTAAATGCCAATACAACCAAACCAAATATCAGAGTACAAAGACAAAGACTACACCATAATACCCCAAAGAACTAGGACACCATCCATATCTCCACACCAATATCCATGCTCCAAGCACCACAACATCCCCAAAGCATCATGCCGAACAACTAGAAAAATGAGATTCTTTACTCTTACTTGTGTCCCGCAATGAAACACTTGCAAAATCACACAAGTTCAAATGCAAGGGTGAGTAATAATACTCAGTAGGATTTCCCCAAATGACTTCTCTACACAAGACACTAGGATAAAATCATTAACACATTTATATAAAACAATTTATATCAAATAGTAAATATTTCAACAATTACCAATAATCTAAACACACTCTTACCAATCCACCTTACACAATCCATTTAACATTTTAACAATAAATTCCATCTCTAAAAGCATTATACAACAAGGAAAAAAATAGGGTGGAACTTCCCGTCCAAACCTGTTTACTACTTCCCAAATCAAGTGGTACTTCCCGCCCACCTATCCTTTATGGTGGACATTTCGTCCACTCTCTATCCTATTTTTATGGTGGTAATCCTTTCCCAATTCTCATCATTCCAACCACAAACATAAAATTCACAAGCCAATAACAAATCACATAACACACCAAGGCCACAACAACATGCCCATAATGAAGAATATAACACTCCAAGACCACAACAACATGCCCATAACCATTTCATAATCAAACAATCCCTAGAAGCATCATCCATTTCATATCACATTTCAATAAAGAAACCCATTTTAATTGAAAATCATTTCCTCAACCCTTTTTTATAAAAAAACCCTAGTCAACGATTTTAAAGTCTACATTTTAAAATCCAACAACAAGAACATTTCACCGCAAACCCTTTTTTCAATAAAATCCATAAAACATTACTGAAGGGAATTATAACCAATTTCACACATCAAAATCAGAAATTAATTCAATAAACCCCAATTAATTAGAGCATTCATTCTATTTCAAAAAAAAGTGTATTCAAGAGAGAAGCCACCAACCTTTAGGGTTTCAGAAAAATCGACCCATGAACAATTGAACCACAAATATAGAAAAATTCCCCACCAGAACCCCTCTAGATACTCTTCTCCAACTTCAAAAAGACATAAAATAAACACTTTAGGAAACCAAAACCCTATATCTACATGAAATATATGTATATCTAGAAAACAAAAAGTGCAAGAAGAGTGGATCTAAAGAAAAACCCAAAACATCCAAGAGAGAAGACTTACCCAAGATGGAACACCTTCAAACCACCAATAAACCCCTTCAAATACCTTCCAAAATGAGTGAGAGATCCCCTAAACCCATTAAGAACCCAAAATAATGAGTGAGTATTGATTGGGAGGAAGTTTGGAGTGAAATATTTCAAGCCTGAGTGAGCCCATATTTAAAAATCCCTTCTTTAAGTGGTCGTACGGTTAGCCTGCATGGTTTGGAAAATAGAGCACTAATTGTGCTCATGGAACTTCTTCAAGATAAGGGGTCATGCACTATTGTCACACATAGTTTTTTAAACCATGTGCAGACTGTGCTAAGCCCACTATCTCCCACTATATGGTTATCTGTAGAACCCGCATGGTTTTCCCTAACCATGCTCAAACCGTACACCCTTAGAAAAGCCTCCAAACTTATTCCAAACCATTACAATGTCTCCAAATCTCTTCCAAACTCATCCCAAGAAATATAAAAACATGAAAAGGCATAAAAAATTCTATATACCTCAAACTATTGTGGTTCTACATTCTCCCCACCATTGTACATTCCTTCTTCAGAATGTTGAGAACCATCTTGTTGCCGAAAGAGCTCAGGCCACTGCTCAACCATCTCATTCTAGTGATCAAAAATATCTTCCTAAATCTGACCATTAAACCACAATACTAGAACTAAATTTTTTCTTTTTCAATGAAATAATTTCACTTTCTTATCCAAAATATTGCCTGGAACATGCACTAAATAAAAATCTGGTTTTAGCTCAACGAAATCCGAACAAATCACAAGTCGTTAGCATATCCCCAAAAAAAATTACCGCCCACTCGGATTGGCCATCCGTCTATGGTTGATTATCCATGCTCATCATCAACTGCGTCACAAGGGATTGCAAAAATTATTTCAAAAAATTAGATGTGAACCTCATATCTCTATCTGATACAATTGAAACTAGAACATCATGCCTCTTTACCACCTCCTAGATATAAATTTAGTACAGATCTTCCACCATATGATATAGACGAATCGGGATGAAATGGGATAACTTTGTGACCCAATGCACAATCACCCATATGGAATCTAGTTTCCTCACTTTTCTTTGTAGATCCATCACAAAATCCATTGCTATTTTTTCCCATTTTCATACCGGGAAAGGTCAAAACTGCAATATTCATGTTGGTCATGGATGCTCAGCCTTGACCTGCTGACAAGTCAAACAACTTGAAACAAACTCTTCAACATGCCTTTTCATACTAACCCACCCAAACTACACTTTCAATGACTTATAAATCTTCAGAATTCTATGATGGAAATCCCATATGGAATAATGATAATCCCAGAGAAGTTCCTCCTAACAAGACACTAGTACCACCATCTGATTCTGAAAACAAAAGACTGAATTCCCATTCAATTCTCAACTCTGAATGGTGTCCCCAACATTGAGTTTTGATCTCATCAACACACATTAGGAATCAGATTCATGGGAATTTTTAACCAAACGATCAATGTCAGGAACCAATGAAACCGGAAATAAGGCAACTCTATCACCCTGGTCATCACATTCCAGTCGCATGTCAGCAGTGACCTACATCAACTGCCACTAATCTGATGCTTGTTTCACCACATAGACATATGATTTCCTACTTAGTTCATCCTCTACTAAGTTTACCTTACACATTGTGTATATTAAGTCAAAATAAAAACTCTGGAAGAATTATATACATCTCCATTCACTCATGTTAAAATATCTTTGTGAGGAAATATGCTTTAAGATCTTATACTTGTTAAAGACCGTGAATTTACCACTAAAGAGTTAATGACACCGCATTTTTAAAGAATGAACCACTACCTCCAACTCCAAATCATGTGTTGGGTAGTTATTCTCATGAAACCTCAACTTACATGATCTATACACAACCAAAATATCCCCTTGCGCGAGAACACACCCCAACCCCGATCCTGATGGTTCACAATACACCACATATGATTTCCCAGGTTCAAAAATTACCAAGATTGGTACTGATTTAAGGAGACCCATTAGCTATTAAATGTATTTATAACACTTATCATCCCATTGAAATGGGATATTCTTACTTTTTAAAGCTGACATTGGTGAATCCAATCATGAAAAAATTAGAAAAAAATCATCGATAATAGCCTGCTAGACCAAGGAAGCTCTGTATCTCAAAAAAATTCTTTAGAGGATTCCTTGAGATAACCACCTCTATATTTTCTGGATTAATTGAAACACCTCTCTCAAAAATAATATGTCCAAGGAAATTAACTTCTTATATCCAAAATTCACACTTTGACAATTTGGCATACAACCGATGATCCCTAAAGATCACAAACACTATCATCAAGTGCTACTCATGATCTACCCTTGTCCTTGAATACCCTAGTATATCATCAACAAATACCACCACAAAATAATATAGATATCTCTAAAATATCTGATTCATAAATTCCATGAACATCGCTGGTGTATTTGTTAGACCAAAAGGCATAACCACATACTCTTAATGGTCATATCTACTTCCGAAAGCTGTTTTGGGAATATCCTCCTTCCTCACCTTCAATTGATGATATCATGACCTTGAGTTAATCTTGGAGAACCACTGAGCTCCCCTCAACATATCAAAAAATTCATCAATGCATGGAAGTGTATATTGGTTCTTTGTCGTAACATCATTAAGTCTATGATAATCAACACATAACTGAAAAGTTTCATCTTACTTTTTGACAAACAAAATCAGTGCTGAACATGAAGTCATGCTAGGCCGGACGAACCCTTTGGTCTCAAACTCTTCCAACTTCACTTAAAATTCCCTCAATTCAACTAGTTCCATAAGGTAAGACAGGAGTGAGAATGGACTAGTCCCTGTAAAGAGATCAATCGTAAACTCTACTTATCTCCCAAGTAGAAACCTTGAGAATTATTCGGAAAATACATCCCAAAATTGATCCATAGCCACTGGAAAAATTTTTTTCTCAACTTCTTCCACTGATGCCAATGAAAAAGACCCTAACTGATATGAGATTCTACCAATAGTTAGTACCAAAAAATCTATTGTACCAAATTTTCCATTCTTCTACACTCTAAAGATATGTTCAACTTCATCCTCCTTCATAAAAACAAACTGTTCATGCATAGTAATCGATTTGGGCCTTAAACATCACCAAAAAATCCATTCCCATGATCATATTATAAGAATTCATCTCAAGCACTGAAAAATCCCACATCAATTAATTGTCTTCCACAACTAAGAAACACTCTCTACATAGGAAGACTCGACACTGTCTTTGACCTAGAAGAGTTTAATGTTTCAAAACAGAAGGCATCATTTCCACATGTATACCGAAAAAATCAACAATGTGAGAAGCAATAAAAGAATGTGAAGCACCCATATCAAATAAATATTACATCAACATGGAATTTAAAATAACTATACACCGGACCATGGATGGTCCCGACTGATCATCCACCACAACATGATCAGCTCTGAACAACTACTTTCTTTCCACACTTTATTCTTTATTATATTGTTAAGGTATCATGGTATTCTGAGAATCACTATGACCCACTTTGATCTGTTGATGAGGGGTATGATGCTACCCCATCCCGTCAAGGCATACGACCCCTGCGACCCCTGAAAAGTTTCATGAATACCCAACCTCATAGAATTCATATAATAACGATGAAGATGCCCCCATATTCTTAAAATTATGACATTCTCTAGGTTGTGTTGTACAATCCCGTTTGATCTTCCAATGGTCCCAAGAATTAAAATATCCTAGTCATTCTGATCAGCCATGATTCATTCCATTATAGCTCTGAATCACCCCTAAAATGCATGGATTTTGCCTTTGAAACTGAACTACATGATGCACATGCTTTGGTTTATCCACTTTATTCAAACCTTCCATAGCTTGTAAATTTATAACTATACTCTGCACTAGCTTATGCTCACCTGAGTCTTAGGTGTAATCACATTTTTAGCGGCTTCCTCTGGTTTGTGTCTACGATGCCTACTCAGTTCCATTTCTATCAATACAAAAAACAACCATAAGTCCCACTACCTTATCAAGAAAGGGTATAAAATTTTTCAAAATTAAATACATTTCAACTATCACAACCAGGCTTCCAAATGTTTATATTTCCCATGTTTCACTATTCTGTAAAATCCACCATCTTTTGAAAATCAACCCATTTTCAAAATACCACAAGTTCTTGTGTTTCAAATCCTTCTATTCTGAAAGCCAATTGATATTTATCAAAATACACACATTCATATCACACCATAAATCATTATACCCTAATGAAATATGTATCTAAGAATGAAGTTATTTATATCAGGCACGTCATGCTCATCTCATTGGCTACACCCATGACAATGAGATTTCCATTTCATATAAGTGTCTCCAAAACACTTATGTACCCAACTCCCTGGTAACTTGGAGTTCAGTATAAAAGGGTTATCTACATCCTTTTATTCTATAAATTCCATGTTCCAACAATCCAACACCTTGATACCATCCCGACTCAAGGAATATGCCAAGAAAGAATGTCAACACCAAGACCAACAATCAACGCCAAAGGACCGAACAAGTGATCTCACATGAAATCCAAGTACTGAACAAACTGAAACCACTTGTAACATCCCTCCCCATCCCATTGGTATAATAGGGAGAAGTAATTCTACTGGGCCTTAAGCAATATTCCCAAGGTTCCAAAAGCTAGAAATAAATGTTAAGGGCTTCAAGAACAAATGGGGAACATTTTCTCCCTTCTAATAAAACCAATTAACCAAAACATGCATAACAACCAACACTACATGATTCATGAAAAAAAATAAACCCAGCCCATAAAATACCAAAATAAAACCAAACCGATCCATCAGAATTTCCAATTTCCAATACAACCAAACCAAATATTGTAGTACCAAGCGAAATAATACACCACAAGACCCCAAATAACTAGGACATCATCCATAGCTCTACACAAAGATCCACACTCCAAGAACCACAACATCACTAAATAATCATTCCAAACCACTAGAAAAATGAGATTCTTTACTCTTACTTGTTTCCCACAATACAACTTCTATAAAAGAACTCAAGTGCCAAAGAAAAAGTGAGTAACAATACTCAGTATAATTCCCACAAATGACTTCCCGACAAAGGCCACTAGGATAAAAAATTTATCACATTTATATAAAACAATAAATATTTAGCAATAAATAGTTCAATAATTACCAATAATCCAAACAAACCCTTACCAAGCCACCTTACCTAAACCATTTCACATTTGCACAGAAAATTCCATCTTTCAAAGGAACACACAACAAGGCAAAAAACACAGTGGAACATCAATTCCAAACCCATTTACTACTTCCCAAATCATGTGGTACTTCCCACCCACCTATCCTTGATGGTGGACCTACCATCCACCCTCCATCCTCTTTTTATAGTAGTACTCCCTACCCAATTCCCAACATTACAACCATAAACATAACATGAACAAGCCAATAATCAAGAACATAACACACCAAGGCCACACACAAAAATACCAAAACCAAAAATATAACACACCAATGCCACAACCACATGACCATAACCATTTCATAATCAATAAATCCCTTGAAGTATCATCCATGTAATGTTGCATCTCAATAAAGAAACCCATTTTTATTTAAAATCATTTCCTCGACAAATTTTCATAAAACAACCCATGTTGCCTATTTTAAAATCAACATTTTAAAATCCAACAACAAGAACATTTCACTCCAAATCATTTTTCCAGAAAAATTCATAAAACATTACCAAAAGGATTTCTAACCAATTTATCACATAAAAATCACAAATTAATTCAAGAAAAAACTTAATTCGAACAATCCTTATAGTTCTAACAATGTGGAGTAGAGAGATAATCAACTTACCTTTAGGGTTCTGGTGATATCGACCCACGAACAACTACGCCACAAATCTGGACAAACGCCCAACCAAAACCACTCTAGATCCTATTCCATAACATCAACACACCCTAAAATCAACACTTTAGGAAACCAAAACCCTATATCTACATGAATCATATATAGATATAGAAAACCAAGATAGGTGTAATAGTAGTTCTAGAGAAAAGCACAAAACAACCAAGAGAGGAGACTTATTCAAGATGATCCACCTTCAAACCACCATGAAACCCCTTCAAATCCCTTCCAAAATGAGAGGGAGGGCCCCTAAAACCGTTGATAACCAAAAATAACAAGTGAGGATCGTGTAGGAGGATGTTTGGAGTGAAATAGATAAACCCGAGTGAACCCGGATTTGAAAATCACTTCTTTAAGTGGTCGCACGATTAGCCTGCATTATTTGGGAAACCGTTCACTAACTGTGTGCATTCCACTTCCTCAAGAGAAGGGGTTCCACATGGTTGTCTATCTATATTTTTTAAACCATGTGCAGACCATGAAAATCCCACTATCTCCCCCAGCATGTTTACCAGGAGAACCTGCATGGTTTTCCCTAACCATTCTCAAACCGTGCGCCCTTAAAAAGCCTCCATACTTATTCAAAACCATTAAAAACTCTCCCAACCTCTTCCCAAGTCATCCTAAGCATTATAAATATATAAAAAGGTATAAAAAAGGATACATACCTCAAACCGGGGGTGCTACAGTCATGATATATTTTGTTTCCATATTTATTTTATGCCATGATTACAAGATCCCATGATCTATATGTTAATCTCCTTTATGTTTACTCATGTTTCGTTCCTTTTTAAGTAAACATGTTATTCCTTCTAACCATGTATTATGATTTATTCTAATCTTTATTCCATTACTCATCTTTTTATCTCATCCTTTTGTTCATGGATTCCCCATGTTATCCTATGAATATATAAGAGCTAAAAGGAATTTAGGATCTATATATTTAGATTAATTAAAATATTTTTTTTATTTTTTGTTTCCATGCTTTCTAATTATTCCCCTAATGTTCTGAAGATACTAAACATTATGATCCTTAGTTTGTATTTGATAGTTAATTAAGCTTAAATCATTTAATAATATGAGTATAAGTCTAGGGTTGCTATAAATTATGATGATATAGTACTTCAAATTGAAAAGAATGTAACACTCTATGATTTTAAAATTGTGACTATGTTTGATAGTGTATATGACACCCAACACCAATCATAAAAGAAATTTTGAAAATTACTATTTAAATATGATCATTATAACATAACCATTAAATTGGGGGGGTAAGAATAGGAGTAACAAAATTACAAATAGTACATGGTTTTTTCATGTATAAAATAAATTCATTGGTTATCTATTAATTGGAAATTAAAATAAAAATCATTTTAATGTAATAGAATTTTTTTTGAAAAGACTGTCTTTATGCGCACAACATGTTTTCATCTTAAAATAATTAAACTAATAACTATTAGTGAATTATTTTAATGAAATGAATATATTAAATGTTTTATCATTGATATAATATGTTTTCAGTCCATGAGATAGAATAAATTCAGTTTTATTCTTAAGTACTATATATTTATAAAAAATGGTTTCGTCATGTTTTATGTGTAACATCTTGATATTTTAAATGGAAACCATGTGTTCGATAGCATGCAAGATACATCAAATCGATCTTAAATGAAAATCAAAATATTATTATTTAAAAGTGACCTTAATATACTAGTTGTTAAATTGGTGGGTATAAATAGAAATAAATGATTTATTAAATATATATATATATATAGGTCTAACACAATATGAATGTATTGTTAAGTATGTGTATAATAATAACATACTTTTTAGTAAATTTATTTTATTATTCAAAAAACAATTCCTTCAAAAATGATATTTATAAATTTTCTAGGTTATTATTAATTTATTAAAATTTTAGAAAATTTATTTTCAAAAATTAATATCACTTTTGAATTAAGAATTTAAAAAAAAATTGGATGAAATTGTTTGAGAATTTTTTGAAAATAATAATTTTTTAATGAATAATGAAAAATAATTGTTTTATTCTGAAAGCTATATTTTATTTACAAGGTTAGATTATTATTTAAATTAGTTTAAAATTGAAATTAGTTTTTTTAATTCAAAATATTATAATTATTTATTTATATATGTATTTTATTTACTAATTTAGTATAAAATAATTTTATATTTAAAAGGATATATTTCTGAAAAAATGGTTTTCATTGCATTTTCCAGATTTTTTTTTTAAATTAAATTATGCCACTTATGTGTTTTTTATTTTTAAAAAGGTATTCCATATTTTAAATTTTAAGGTCTAAATTTAGTAAATATGTCTATTTTCTTTTTTGACAATATTAATAGTAAACTCGGATATTTTCTTAACCACACTTAATGGTAAATCTGGTAACTAAGGGTAAATATAATATGATATGAATTAGAAAATTACACTAAATGTTGTCTTAATTTTATTATATGAGTAATTTTAATCGAAAAACATACATGGGTTTAATTTGTGACTCTTTGGGGCCACTTGGTTGACATTAATCCCCTTATAGTATTTTATTTTAAGAAAAGTCAAGCTTGTCCCACTTTGGATTTTTATAAGTATAAATTTTTTAATATGTGATAATAAAATAATATATGTCTAAACATAAATATCCTTTCAAAATATAAAATATTTTTCTTTTTCACAGTAATTTATTTTTATTTTTTAGATAATAAATAATTATCTTAAAGACAT
This sequence comes from Viscum album, assembly GCA_963277665.1. Taxonomy (NCBI): domain Eukaryota; kingdom Viridiplantae; phylum Streptophyta; class Magnoliopsida; order Santalales; family Viscaceae; genus Viscum; species Viscum album. The sequence goes on along the minus strand of OY728126.1, from coordinate 1,275,316,541 downwards.
TCAGAACAATGATGCACCATTTATTTAATTAATAGGAAAAGGAAATAAATGATATTAAAAAAATTACAAGAAATATAATTTTATATAATTATTGTAACACACAAATTTTATAGACTTACATGACATGTTTAGGAGATAATAAATTATTTTTTCAAATTATACTTGTTTTCTTGATGTTTTTTACCTCAAATTAGTTAATTGTATAAAATTTAAAAAAAAGTTATTTTATTGAATTATTATTTTATTAAATTATTAAAATATAATAAAAATGATAAATAAGAAAAAGGGGATAGTATACAGTCTAAAATTTCATCCCAAGTGAATTTTTAGGCAATTTCAAAGCCTTTGTCTTTAGAATGGTCTTAATATATTTTAAACATTTGATAAATTCAAAGAGTGTCCCTCCCCTCTCGTTTAAAAGGGAACATATACTTTTCAATATCTCACATTTCAGAACCCTTTTTTCAGCCAATATCTACCCAAATACATTTATAGAAAGCTTAAATTCATTATATAGGCCTTTTTTTAGGCAGAAAACCATCCTTAGGGGTCTTAAGGTGTTAAGCAAAGGTTTTTGTCTAAGGTTGAGGTATTGTTATTAATCAAGCTTTTCTATATTGTTTATTCTTGAACATCCATAAAACCTTATTAAAAAATGATAAAATAATAAATATTGTATCATTAATATTTTAAATATTTTATTATGTCAGTGGCATGACCTATATTCATCTCATCTTCCATCAAATGGGAAAAGAATTAATCCTTCGTATGTACGGCAGACTACCTCCTCACGAACCTATGTAATTCATTTTCCATCATCGTATCTCATGAATAGTTTTAATTATGGAATAAAAGTTTATATATTATATTAATGTCATATTTATCATTATAAAAATATAATATATCATTTTCTATCTTACCTTTTTATTCATCGAAAAATGATAATGTCGTTCATGTGTAGGTGTGAATTATCACCTCCATGAAGTGATGTTGTTAATTTTTCATTACATCATTACATGGATGATATATATTAGTATATTTAAAGAATTAAAATGATACATATTATATTTTTATCCTTATATAAAGGTAAAATAAGTATTACATCATTTACATAATGATCATTGAAAAATTAAAGTGTTACTCATTCATACATACGACTTGTTGTCTCTATTATTGTAACATAGTTTGTTTTTCATAACCATATTTAATGGATGTATGTAAAAGTATAATTGATTTTTATTAATTACTATTATTTCATAAATATTATAATTTATATGTTTCAATTCTGGTCCCTTTATCCACTGTCAACCAAACAAAAGTTATTACGAACTCAAGTATCAAATATCGTCAAAACGTCAGATGTAAACTTCAAAAATTATGCAATTGTTATAACTAGGTAATAACTAAAATAAATGGAATAAAAATATTTAAAAGGTACATTAATAAATAAAATAATTATCCACAGATTATTTTTTAGGAAGATAAATAATATACATGGTGTGTCGAACTCAAGGTACGGGACCATTTTACTAAAAACCTTGTTTTAAATGTTTTAAATAATTATTAAATAAATATTTCACTTTCATGTAAATATTTTAAAATTAATTTTATGAATATATTTATATATAAATTAATGTTTCAAAATGTTAATTTTCTAATTTATCTCAAATTGTTTGGAAAAGGAATATTTTTATTGGTTTACTAAAGGACTTTATTTTAAAAATATTCTATTAAATTTCCTCTTTCAGATCTTTTTACAATGTTCATAAATGTTTTTATTAGATTTTAATCATGAATATTATTTCCCTTTTTAATGATGCTTTAATTATTTAATATTTAGTTTATATTTTTTCATATTTATTTTCAAATAAATTTTTCTCATTATTATGTGGGTACTGGTTAGTTTTTTAAAGTGATTTTTACAATAAAAGGTATTCTGATATTAGAAAATGTGTTACACATGGGTTTAAAATAGCTTTCAAGGGTTTTATTAATGATATGGTATGTGTAAATTATTTAAGATGGGTGTGACCAGTGTGTTTTGAGTGACCCTATTGTAAAGTCCCGGTTCCGGGAGCCGCCCAGAGGTGCCCCGTACCCGGTTGGTCACATGGTCTCGAGCGCATTTCCCCGAATGCCAGAGTCAGCCAACTAGAAGCGAGGGCCTTGGGTGTGACAGTGGGGAAAATATTCCATGATTGGTAGAGTAACACAGTGGAAGAAAAATACCTAACAATAGCGGAAGCAATAAAACATACAATAAGTAAACAACAAAAATAGTAAACAACTGGAGCCCACATATATATATGATGCATGATACATAGGTCTTGGAGATCAGCAAAACAAATCAAAATGATAGAATACAATACTAAACCAAAGTACAAAATAAAAGAAGGTAAATAATTCCACAGCATCACAACCCTCATCTTGGTCACATGCTCCCCACCTCCACAGCAATCATGTACCTGAAGTAGAAGTGTACTTGACCTTGTCTATATCTACAACAATATAATCTTTTTGGGCCTAAAAGCATTACTCAAACTGGGTGTGAGATGAATCCCAGTATGAAACCACCCAAATATCTATGCTTAACAGTCAATTAAATTATATGGTAGGAAAAATTCAGAAGTAATAAACATGGAAATACTCAAAAGTAAATAGTTATAAAAATTCAATTACAATGAAATTACATTTAAAAATTTATCCAACTAATTATAAATACTAGAAACACTATGGGAAATTTCTCACAGCCTATCCCCTCTGGTTCAGCTAACAATCTTAAGTAACTCTCTGGGTAGTTCTCACAGCCTAACTCCTCTGGATCAATTTATAATAAGGATATTACAAAGACTCTCTGAGGAAGAACTCACCATCAATTCTCCCTATATTCATGTGTAATCAAAGAATCTCTATGGAAGCACTCACCGTCAATTCCCCCTATAGTAAATTATCAGTAAACTACAGACACTCTGAGGAAGCACTCAATGTCAATTCCTCCTATGGTCTCATAACGTAACTACAGACACTCTGAGGAAGCACTCAATGTTAATCCCCTGTATGGTATCGCAACGGGAAAATTATAACAGAAACTCTAGGAAATCCCTCCATGTCAATTTCCCCTATGGTCTCACTACACCAGGTTCTCGTAGCCCCATGTAATCAATTGTGAGCAAACGATAATCAACATCGAAAGTAAACCCCAAAAACTACATGGATAAACAATCTACAACATATCATTGCATATCAGTTAATAATCATTCCATCCTAACAATAATAGGCATGGAAAGCAAGCAGTAACCTAACAGGTAAGGCTAAAACAAATGTTCAATAACAAGAAAACATGGGAAAAACATCCATATCATGTCAAGGTTAACCCTATTCACAACAATTCACCTCTTTCCAAACAAACAAAGCATTGTAGACAATAACAGTGCTAAAAACCATAAACATGTTATACCCCGAACAAGGTTATTGGTAAATTTTGAACATATATCTAAAAGACTATCTAAGGAAAGGAAAAAACCACCTACCTCAGCGTTTTATAGATGATATATGTAAAACCCATACCTTTAATTGCCATAGAACATTGTAGATCTACAAAAATGTTAAAACATTCAACCAAGGATAACTCATGAGAGATGGGAAATCAGAAGATGATGTTCAATAAGAAGGGATAACTCATCGTGGTAATTCCAACACAATCAACGATGGTTGATTCAAAGAATGGATAGTTATTTAGGGGCTCAGAGATGATCTACGAACGTACACACACTCCTGGATGAAATTGGTCGAAAAGTAGTGTGTTTTGACCCCTATACGCAAACTCGATCAGTTTAATGAAAAAAAGAAAGTACATGGAGTGTTCTTTAAAAGTACATGGTGTGTACTTTCATTTTCTAGCCTCTACATTAAGTGGTCTCCTGGTCACCACACACATCCATGTGGCCATCTGTTACACGGCCTGCACATGGTCACCTGCAGCAACTAGGTACACGACGTGTACTTAAAGTACGAGGCGTGTACTCCTGAAATTTCCAGAAACACCTCTTTTCTCAAAAAAAAACTAGAAAAGAAAAATTTACCTGAAAAGAAGTTCTGGGTTCATACAAACTTCCCCCTTAAAAAAATTTTCCCCAAATTTCCCTAGCAAGGCAGTGTAGAAGAAGAAACCTTGAACAGCTCTGGCCACTGTGATCGTACATCAGCCTCCCAATCCCAACTCTCGCCACATACCCAACCGTGTCTCCATAACAATCATACTAGAGAAACAGACTGGCCACAGAGAACCTTCATACATCTATCAACAATCTATATAGGAAGCTCTTTGAAGGATACGTCCACCTCTATCTCAACCTCCTCAGGTTGGAAAACATTAGACGATTCTAAGAAGTAACGTCTAAGATGGGAAACGTGGAAGAAATCATGCATAGCCCGGTACCTCTAAGGTAATTGAAACAGATAGGCAACTGGACCGACTCTCTCCAACCCCTCAAATGGTCTAACTTACCTCATAGAAAGCATACACTACCTCATAATCCACATGTGTCCCAACCTCAGTGTGACATGTAGAAAAACTTGATCTCCGACCTCGATCTCCAGAGTTTATCTCCGTCAATCAGCATAAGACTTTTATCTTGACTGTGCAGTAGCCATCCTCTTCCAAATCAACTCTATATCCTCTATGGTCTCATAGACAAGTTGAGGTCCTAGTATTGCTACCTCTTCTACCTCCATCCAATATAAGGGTGATAGGCATGAAATACCATACAAGGAATCATAAGGTGTCATCTAAATAGTTTCTTGAAAACTATTATTGTAAGAAAACTCCACAAGAGGTATGTGATTCTCCCTAGAACCTCCAAAATCCAAGACGCATGCTCGAAGCATGTCCTATAGCACCTGAATCATACGCTCATACTAGAAATCTGTCTTGAGATGATATGTTGTACTCAGAAATACCTATGTACACAAAGCCCTCGGAATTTTGTTCTAGACCCGAGAAGTAAAATGGGCATCCCTTTTTGACACAATGGAGTGAAGAACTCCATGTAAATGTACAATATATCAGATATACAGCCTACCCATCTCATCAACACTGATGGTTTCCATAATTAGAAAGAAGTGGGAAACCATCGTCAGTCTATCAATGACAACCCTTAATTCATCATTCCATCAAGGTGAACTTGGAAAACCTATCACAAAATCTATCACGACATCATTCCACTTCCACTAAGGAATGGGTAAATGCTGTAAAATCCCGGTTGGTCGCTGATGCTTCGCCTTCACCTTCTGAAAGGTGGAACACCTCATCAAAAAACCAGCAACATCTCCCTTCATACCTGGCCACCAATGTAGATGGTGCAGATCTCGATACAGCTTGGTGACACCAGGATGAACGGAACAAACTGAGGAATGATAGTCTCTCATCAGTTCCTCATGTATGTATATTGGCACCCACATACATCAATGAAAACATAAGATCTCATCCTCGCATACTGCCCATCCAAGAATAGGGTTTTCTTCTTAAACACTCTCTCATTTTACTAGGCCTTCAGAATCTGATAGCAGCCTCGTTCTCACTCGATCAAGTAGAGTAGAGGCAACAACTAGAAAAGATAGAAACATCTTACCCTGACTATCGTAAAACACCAAATACATCTCATAGAATAGATCCATAAGCAGCCACTCACTACTGGACTCCTGAACTACCTCTATCTGAGACCTCTTTCTCAATACATCAGCCATAGAGTTGCCTTTCCCAGGTGTGTAGGCAAGCTCAATGTCAAAAACTGAAGGTACTCAACCCACCATCATTGTCTCAAATTCAAATCGTTCTTAGTGAATATATACTTGAGACTCCTGTGGTTGGTGAAAACTACAAAATGCTATCCTAGAATATAATTTCTCCATCACCATAAATCATGAACAACTACACCCAGTTCAGGATTGCGCGTCAGGTGGTTCCTCTCATATGGCCTCAACTACCAAGACACGTACACAAAGACTCCTTCTCCCTGCATAAGCACTTCTCCCAGCCTGATCCCTCATGCATCATAGTATATAGTATAGATCTTTCTTAGTTATGGAAATACTAGTATCGGTGTTGAATTCAACCTCCCTTTTAGCTCTTGAAAGGATGACTCACAAGATTTTGACCACAAGTAATTTCTACCCTTCTTAGTTAGGCCCATCAGTGGAACTACTAAGCGTGAAAAGTATTGTATAAAACCTACATAGTTTCAAGCCAGCCCTAGAAAACTTTGTACCTCCAAGACATTCTTTTGATGCTCCTAAGAAACTACTGCTCTCACTTTCTCTGGATCTTCTAATTATTCTATCTCTGATATAACATGACCCAAGAAGTGTATATTGTCCATCTAAATGTGTCATTTTGAGAGCTTAGCATATAACTGATTCTCTCTTAGTGTACTCAAAAAGAACTCAAGATGTGTGGCATGGTCATGTCGAGTGTGAGTGTACACCAAGATATCATCCAAGAATACTACCACAAAGGAATCCAAGTACAGATGGAATACTAGATTCATCAGTTCCATAAATACTGCAGGCGCATTTTTGAGATGAAACGACATAACCAGATACTCGTATAGACTATACCTGCTATGGAAGGTTATAAGAGGTATATCAGATGGTCTAACATGAAACTTATGAGAACTGGATCTTAAGTCAATCTTTGAGAACACCTGATCACCTCGAATCTGATCAAAGAGATTATCAATTCTTGGTAAGGGATATCTGTTCTTGACCATCAACTGGTTAAACTTCTGATAATCCACAAAAATTCAAAGGGTATTGTCTTCCATCTTTGCAAACTGGACAGACGAACCCCAAGGAGAAGTACTAGGTTAGATGAGAACCTTTTCTTGCAACTCCTCCAACTGCTTCTTCATCTCCCGCAACTCTGTTGTATTCATCCTATAAGGAGGAATGGACACTGGTTCCTCTCCTGGTGCAAGATCAATAGAAAATTCCACATCCTATTCTAGTGTAAAACATGAAAAGTCTTCTGGAAAGATGCCCCTAAAATGATCCTGCACAAGAGGAAACATCATCTGTAAAGTCCCCTGGTCATCCATATATAGACTAGAAATCTAGGCTGCAACTCTTCCCAACCCATAATGCTTGGGTCCAACTCTACTCTCTGGAACATACCATTTTCCCTTATGAAGAAATGATACACCCTCTGATGATGTGAAACTCAGCCTACGATGATAGAAATCGAAAACATCCTAGAAGGTAACCAACCACTCCATTTTCAGAATGACATCATATCCCATCATCTCCAAGACATAGAGGTCATGGAAGAAGTGACACCCACCAACCTCAAGAGGGAACTCCTTGCACTAACGTACAATATCCATTCTAGATCCCAATGGAGTGTCTAGCATCAAGACATCAGCAGAAGAAAAGATACAATGCCCAAGGCTCTCCACAACAACAACAAATATAAATCTAGGAAAATTCCATTTATCGAAAAGTGAAGAAGCTAAAACTGAGGAAACTAGGATCATACCTCGAACTATAGAGGATTTGGGATCCTGCTCCTACTGGGTCCGCACCACTGAAAAAGTCTGACCTGCATTGTGGCCTTGTGACCCTACCTGACCACTCTAAGCTAATCCACCTTGTAGTCACTGAAATCCAAAAGACTAGCTACCATGGACAACACCTCCACCTTGTCCTGAACGGTAGGAAGAACTCCAGTTCACATACTGGTGAGAAACTGGTGGTTCTACTATTGAACGACGATCCATAGAATAACAACTGTCACCAGCTGCTGGTGAGAAGATCTAATAGAAACGCTAAAGATATCCCATCTTGCCGCAAGATTGGCACTCCACTAGGTCTCTCTGGAAACATGGCCTGGTATGCCTGACCTTCCCGCACTAGTAGCATACCACTTGGATACCTGAAGGTGCATCCCGCTTACTCGGATATTTATGTGTAGACTCCCAGTGGTGCTTCTATCTACCAGCCAAAGAACCACTAACTCTGGATACAAAATCGCCCTGGATCACAGCTCTAGAATCCCTCAGGTTAAGCTTTGTGATCAGTGCCTAGTTGACTACAAAAGATATATAAGTCAACCTGAAGATGTTCACCTGATCCCAAATATCCATCCTAAGACCATACACAAACTTTTTTGCAAGGAATAAATCATCTCTCCCAATAAAGGGTGTAAAGCACTGCAGCTCTGTAAAGTATGAAGAATACTCCATGTTTGAAAGAGTACCCTTCTCCAAACTCATGAACTATCAGGATCGATCGGCCCTCAAGGTCTCTGGGTAGTAGTAGTCCTATAAGGTATGCTGAAACTTATTCCATGCTATAACATGATGGCGTCCCGCCTATGAGATAACATCCCACTATCTCTTGGAGGAATATTGAATCATATATATAGAAAGCTTGACACTCCTCTCTACAGGCATCTTCAGATGCTCTAAGATCTTCATCATGGCTTTTAGACATGACATTGATTCCTTGGGTCCTCCATCCCCTAAAAAAGTGGGTGGATGATACTGCTGAAAGACCCGCATCAATTCTGGCATCGATGGGGTAGGATGAAGTACTCCCAAGAAGGTCTGCATAAACCTTAAAAATACCTCTCAGAACTGTGCCTCAGCACCTGTATCTGGGGTGATTTCTAGTGCCAAGACTGGAATAACTGGAGGGTCTGCTGGTAGTCCTTGATCATCCATATCTGGTGTCTGATCACTGCCCAATAACTAGAGGACAATTGGAGGATGTCTCGGTGGCATGACTCTGCAAGGTCAAGCACACACCTTAGATCAAGATTAATAGGGACTAAAACATAGAAGTGTAATACATAAACAAGAGAAAGAAAGAATTAATTTTTTCAAAACATGGATACACTATGTGTATAATGCCTACATGGTGTGTTCCCTTAAGCCTTAACATGGGTGTGTACTTCTACCAACCTAGGTCATGTAACACTCCATACACACAACGTGTTTTCCAAACACACGACGTGTACTTGAATCCTCTTCCCCTTTATGAGCTCTTCTACATGACTAAGCCACATAGTTCTCCTTGAACTTGAATACATGAGGTGTTAGTGCCTAACACGGCATGTACTAGACGAACTTCACTGACCCGTGTTGTTAGTTGCATAGTTTCTTATACGTCTCACTCTACACAGTGTGTTGTAGATGGACACGGCATGTACTAGAAAGATTTCATTTCCCCGTGTTGTCAGTTATATAGACGGATACAAGGGTCACACTATATGACATGTTCAATATAGATACAGCGTGTATAACCTATGTTTTATCAATAGGTGTAGTTAGTCACACAGGTGGACACATGCTTTACACAACATGGCATATACAATTGATACACGGCTTGTTCCTCCAAAGATTTCCCAACCCCGTGTCTCTTCCCACATATCCAGTGACATGGTTAGAGACTACATGGTGTGTACATATTGTACATGACATTTACTTAAAAAAAATAGTTCCTTCCTGAACAAAAGGACACATGGCGTGTCTTCATCATTACATGTCGTGTATTCTGGGTTCTTCCAGACAGTAAGCCTCAGAAACTACTATGGAACCCAGAAAACACTGAAATGAATATTAAGGTTCGAAATTCCAATCTGTGAGGTCCATAGTTTCTATGAATCAAATTTTGGCATCGTATACATATCATTTTCAATAATAACAGTGTAATGATTTACTAAATTCTAATCCATGTGGGCCCATAACACCTCAAGAAACCAAGTTTTGAATTCCTTCAAACGAAACCTTACATAATTCAATACCCTCTAAAAAGAAGGTATTCTATCAAGGCATCTATCCCAACAGCATTCATATCTAGAACAACATCTATCACAACAATATGCAATCACTAATGCACCCTAAATGGCATGGAAGGAATGAAATGCATGTGATTTATAACAAGTTCCTATTTGATGCATGGGATGTCATTCCCTCACCTCATCAGGTTGCAATACAAATATAACCTTAATAATATCAACAATAACAGCAGAAAACTTGTGAACCACCCAATGGTGAAATTTAAACAACTGTAAAATTGAAAAACTAGAAAAATTTCAATAACGAGGTAAATTGGATTTTCCCTATACACGGTTTAGCTACTCCCATGCATATCTTATTACCAAGTACCTATTCATTCCTATCCCTGGATATAGGCTCCATGTAGTAAGTTAAGAAGAAAATAATTCCTCTGATACCAATTTATAATGTCCCGATTCTGGGAACCGCCCATAGGTGCCCCGTACCAGGTTGGTCACATGGCCTCAAGTGCATTTCCCCGAATTCTATAGGTTGTAGACTATCTGCGAGGGCCTTGGGTGTGATAGTGGGGAAACTATTACCCCTTTGTAAGAGTAACATAGTGGAAGAAAAACAGATAACAATAGCTTAAGTAGTAAAACATGCAATAAGTAAACAACAGAAATAGTAAACAACTGGATCACACATGTAAATATAATGCATGATACATATGTCTAGGAAAGTATCAAAACAAATCCCAATGTTGGAATATAGTACTAAACCCAAGTAGAAAATAAAATAAAGTAAACATCTCCACAACCTCGCAAGGCTCAACTCAGTCCCATGCTCCCTAGCTCCATATAAATCAAGTACCTGAAGTAGACTGGCGCTTTCCCTTGTCTACACCTGCAACAATATAATCTTTTTGGGCCCAAAAGCATGACCCAAACAGGGTCTGAGATGAATCCCAGTATTCAACCACCCAAGTATTTATTCCTAACAGTCAATGAAAATATATGGCAGGAAAAATACAAAAGAGGTAATAGACATGGAAGTACTCAAAAGTAAACAGTCCAACCAATTCAATTACAATCGATTTACATTTAACAATTCAGCCAACCAATTAAAAATAAAAGAAAACCTCTGGGAAAGTTCTCAAATTCTATCCCCTCTGGTTCAGCTAACAATATTAAGTCACCCTCTTAGAAGTTCTCATAGCCTAACCCCCCTGTTTTAATTTACAACCAAGGATATAACGAAGACTCTCAAAGGAAGTACTCACCGTCAATTCCCCCTATATTCATTTATAATCAAAGACTCTCGGAGGAAGAACTCACCATGAATTCCCCCTATAGTCTTTTAACAGTAAACTATAGACAATCTAAGGAAGAACTCAACGTCAATTCCTCATGTGGTCTTGTAATGTAACTATATACCCTCTGAGGGAGCACTCAACATTAATCCCCCCTATCATCTCGCAGTGTGATAATTATAACAGACACTCTAGGAAAGCCATCCATGTCAATTCACCCTATGGTATCACTACACCAGGTTCCTGCAGCCCTATGTAAGAAATTGTTCCGAAATGATAATCAGCTGCCAAAGAAAACCTCAAGAGTTACTTGGATAAACAAACTACAACGTATCATATCATGTCTGATAATAATCACTCCATTCTAATAATACTATGCATGGAAAGAAAGCAGCAGCCTAACAAGAAAGGCTTGACCAAACATTCAATAACAAGAAAACATGGGTAAAACATCCATATCATGGAAAGGTTAACCATATTCACATTAATTATCCTCTATCCAAACAAACAAGGAATAGCAGTCAATAACAGGACTAAAAACCATAAACACCCAATACCCTAAAAAGGGTATTGGTCACTTTTTCACATATAAATCAATGACTATCTACAGAAAGGCACAAAAAAACCTACCTTGTCATTGTACATACAATATACGTGAAACTAATCCTTGAATCTCCCTAAAACACCGTAGATCAACAAAAATGTAAAAAAATTCAACCGATGTTAACTCGTGAGAGAGGAGAAATCAGGAGATGATGTTCAAGAAGAAGGGAGAAATCACTGAGGTGATTATAACACAATCGATGGAGATTGATTAAGAGAATGGACTGTGAGTTGGGGGATCTGATAAGATTTGTGTCCGTATGGACACTCCTAGATGAAATAGGTTGAGGAGAAGTGTGTTATATTCGTCAGACGTGACCATGGTCCGTTTAATGAAAGAAATGTACATGGCATGTTCTTTAAAAGTACACTGTGTGTACATTAATTTTATAGCCTCATATTTAGAAGGTCTCTAGGTCTCCACACATGTCCATGTTCCCAGATTTTATAGGGCCCACACATAGTGACATGAGGAAACCGGGTACACGGCGTCTACTTAAAATACACGGCGTGTACTCCTAAAATTTCAAGAAACTCTTCTTCTTCCAAAAAACAACCAGAATTAAAAAATGTACCTGAAAAGAATATCCTAGATATTACACCTATTATATATTATATGATGGGTGTTCCTAGATGTCATCTGGTAATCCAGTTATATCTTACACGATGGTGTGGCTAGATAGCACTCCAATGTATTGGGTATTCCAAAGATGGAATTTGACAAAATTGATTATTCAATTTGTAACTGTGATATGAATAATTATGTAAAAATGTACCTATATGACTTTTATATTATTCTTAATTATTTTTTAGGGAAACAGTTTCATTTTCAAAAGGTAAGATAATTATCTTTTTTAAAATATGATTCATTTTTCTCAATAAAAATATTTGTTATTAGAAAATGTTTTAATGGGTTTTCACAAGACAAACCATTTCTTTTATTTTAAGTTATTTACTAATATTATTGTGTTCATCCCATGTTTTAAAATTATTTTAGTATGGTTTATGGAGGAGTTGGGACTAGTATGTGATCAAGGGAAATTTGTGAAGATCCCCCATAAATAGAAATTGTGTTTTACTTTAATGACTTCTGTTTTGTGGGGAAAATAAATACTATGTATAAGTGCACACTTATAATATAGGGGTTTACATTATAAGATTTTTCCTAATTCAATAAAACTCTAAACCTAAAATACTCTCATAATTTTAATTGTTTTAATTCAAATAAATAACACTAGAATAAGTAATGATTAATGTTATGTCCTTCCAATTGGTATCAGAGGATGGTTTAAAGAACTTTATAAATTATTATGTTTTCATAAGAGTTACATTTATCGTCAAAGGTTTATAATTTTAAGTTTGATCATAATTTCATTGTCTTAGAAACCATTTTGTGGTGTTATGTTATGAAATTTTAAGGTAATTGATGGTATTTTTTTGGGAAAATTTATTTTTTAGGTAATTATGGGTTATCACTTTTTTGGATGTGAAGTGAAATATATGATATAACCTTTGAGGTGAAAACCTTTATTTAATGTTGAATATTATAAGGGGTTTTTCAGATGTTTCTCACATTTCGATAATTTTATAAGGATTATGCTAATATAGTTTTAGAAAAATGGCAACTAGTAGGATATGTGACAACACATCATGTCCAGCAAGGCTATAATGATTGAACCCAAAAAGGAAGGGAATAAATGGATAATCCACATCCACTAGCCAGTGTGATGTCCTAGTAAGTATGAAATTGTTTTTATTTGTTTAAACTAACTGATGAATAAATGTTAATTTTATATGGGATTTGAAAAAAAATGTTGATTAAGTGATTAATGTTATATTAGAAGACATTCACTATTTTTTGTACATTATATGATTAAGTTAAACAAAATATTATGGTATTTTTTTGAGAAATAATTATTTAATTATATTTTAGAAGCATATATGATTTTATTTTGGATTTATAGTTATTCATGTTTTTTTATGAAAATGGCTAGTGTATCTTGAAGATTATTAGGTAAATGAATTTTTGGTATGACTCTTCAGGACAAATTGATGTTATTTAGAGATAAATATTAAAATATATCTTGAAATTCTATGTGATCAAATCCTTTTGGTTTTTTTGGTTTCAATATTTCTCAATAATATTTTTCAGTAATTTTAAGGATAGTTATTTCTTGAACATTGGGTATTATGGTTTAATTTTAGAGATTAAAAAAATATTTCATCATATAATAGTTTATTATTTTTGGAGAATTATCTTATCTTGTATTGTACATTTTGGTTTTGGTTATTGTCTAAATACATGAGCAATTGATTATTTTTCTTTTGTGGATTTGTGTATCCTTAGAAGTTGATTCTAATTCTAAATCAGGAAAAATTAATACACATCATTTGAATAAAAAAATGAATTTGTGGTGTAAATTTATTAAAGGATGAATTTTTTATTTTCAAGTATGTATATTTCATCATGTTATTAGACTAGGCCATAAAGTAATATTAAAATAGGAAACATTATTTGTTTAATTTTTTTACATATAAATCAATGGCCTTTTAACCTATCACGGATTAACATTTTTTATTGTAAAATTCTCTGGACCATGATTTCTATAAATCTATATCATTCCATGGGAGTAAGTTTTCAATTAAATTTCCATGTTTTTCTACATGGAAACCTAGTTTGTGTTATCTCATGTGACCTACATACTACCTTTACTCTCTTTTTTAGAGGAATTTTTATTAATCCTATTTACAATGTGGGGTTTCAAAAAAGGAATTTTGAAAGGTTAAACCTTTAGTTTTTAATGACATGTAAAAATTTTGTGGATAAAATTTTTTATAGTGGTGGATAATATAAAATCATGATATTTTAAAAGGATACATTGTGTTTAATAAAATACAAGTTACACCACATAATGCTTAAACGAACAACTGAATAATATTATTTAAATTTGACTATTATAGACAAGATATTAAATTGGATTGTATGAATTGGAATAACATATTTATGAAATAAATATACAGGTCCAACTCAATATTAATGTATTGGTAAGTTCACAAAAAATTCTAACAAAGTTTTTAGTATAGTCATTTTATTCTTCAAAAATATGTTTTCTTCAAAAATGATTTTTATTGATTTTAATGGGTGATTATTAATATTTATGTATTTTAGAAAATTTATTTTAAAAAATTAATTTCATTTTTTAATTTTTAATTTCAATGATATCTTGGGATGAAATTTTTATAATTTTCAATAAATAACAATTTTTCAATGAATAATGAAAAAATCTAATTTTATTTTGAAAATTTAAATTTAATTACAAGGTCCAAATATAATTTGGATTAGTTTTAAATTTTATATATTTTAATTTATTTTAAAATAATCCAATTATGGTTTTTTAAATGTAATTTTTTTTGAATTTTTTGTAAAGCCATTTTATATTTAAATGGGCATTTTTTGGAAAAACTAGTTTTCATTACGTTTTATCGATTTTATTTTTAAATAAAAATCTACAACTTATGTATTTTTCCATTCCTAAAATTGATCATATATTTAGAATAAAAAAATAAAAAATAATTAAATTGTTCCCTTTTGTTTTTTGACATATAAAAAGTAATCTTAGTAATATTGATTAACATAATTAAGGGTAAATCGAGTAATAAAGGGTAAAAAATAATATGATAAGAATTATAAAATTTCCCAAAAACATGTATTAATTATAGTATATGAGTAATTTTAGACCAAAATAATCCATGTGTCTAATTTACAACCTTTTTATCCACTTTTTTGACATTAAGTCCCTTATAGTATTTTATTTTAAGAAAAGTCAAACTTGTCACACCGTGGTTTTTAATAAGTATAACATTTTTAATAAGTGATCATAAAGATAAAATATTTTACAATAAAGAGTATTTTTAAACCTAAAATATTTATCTTCATTGTGGTAAAAAAATTATTTTTAGGGATGAAATATTTTCCTTAAAGTCTTTCACAAAAATGATGTAATAATTATTTACTTAATCGAAAAATAAAATAAATAATATTAAAAATATTAAAATAAATATAATTTGAGATAATTAATTTAATAAAATAATTTTATAGATTAAATTGAAAATTTTATGTTTTAATAAAATATTTTTTAAAAAATTATACATGTTTTCTTGATGTTATTATTGTTGGACTTGGGAATAGTGTAAAATTCTTCAAAAATTCTACTTTATGGAATTAATATTTTATTAAATTATTTAAAATTCATAAATATTTTAAATAAGAAAAAGGGGATATTATATGGTCTAAAAATTAATCCAATAAGTATTGATAATTCATTTGGAATTATTTGGAACTAGAATAGTCTTAATATATTTTAATCTTTTGATGAATTCCAAGAGTGCGCCTCCCCTCTCTTATAAAACGGCACTTCTTCTTCTCAATATCTCAGAATTCAAAAGAATTTTTGATCCTAAAATATCTTCCCAAATCCATTCCTATAAATCCTTCCTTAATTATATAGGCCTTATTTTATGAATAACCCCATTTTTAGAGGTCTTAAGGTGTTAAAAAAATTAGTATTTCTAAGAAAGATGTTTTGTTTTTAATGGATATTTTCTGTTTTGTTTTTGATTAAACATCACTTAAATATTATTAAAACATGGTAAAATAATAAATCCAGTATCCTATATATAATTGGATGTTATTTTTTTTAATTAAATATATTCATCTCCACTTCCATAAAATGGGAAAAACATTATCTTTCCTATGTATGGTGTACGACCGCCTCGTAAACCGATGCAATTCATTTTACACCACCATATCCCAAGACTGGTAATAAGAATTTAATTATTGTTTATATCTATATTCATGAAATATTTATTATTATTTAAATATAATATATAATTTTATTTCTTACATTCCCATGAATAGAAAAATGATAGAATCATTCATGCGTAAATATGAATTATCACCTTAATTCAGGGATGTCATTAATTTTTCATCACCAAATCACAAAGATGATATATATATATATAAGAATATTTAAAGAATTTATATGATATATTTCATAATTTTTTCCTTATTTAAATCTAAAATAATTCTTACCCTCTTCCCATAATAATCATTGATAAATGAAAGAGTTACTCTTGCGTACGTACTGAATACAGTCTCCATGATTGTAACATAATTCAATTTTAATAACCATATTTTATAGATGTATTTAAAAAATTAATTGGTTTGTAATAATGATTATTATTTTTTGAATATTATTATAGATATTATTCAATGTCGATCTATTTGACCAGAGACAACCGAGAAAAATTTATTATGGACCCAAGTACCAAATATCATCAAAACAACCTATGTGAACTTAAATAATTTGGTAATTTTTATAATATGGTAATAAATGAAATAAAAATACTAATAAACATGAAAGATATTCTAAATAAAGTAAACAGTAAACCTATGTTTACTATTTAAGAATATAAAGAATTTATGTGGTGAGTTAAACTCAAGGCAAGAGGCCCTTTAACTAAAAAACAACCTTTTTAATGTTTTCAATATTCATTTTATAAATCTTTCTCTTTCATGTCCATGTTTATAAAATAATTTTATGAATATATGTATATTGAAATAAATGTTTTAAAAATGTAATATTTTTATTTCTCTAAAAAAATTTGAAAAACGAATCTTTATAAGGTTTTTTGTAAAAGGCGATTTTATTAAAACCACTTTTAAAGTTCCTCTTTCAACTCTTTTTACAAAGGTAAAATGATATATTTTTTAACATATAAAGTATGAAAGTAATTTCTTGATTTCATGATGATTTAATTATTTAATGTTTACTTTATAATTTTTCACAATTATTTTTAAAAAAGTGGATTCATTATTATGTGAACGAATTTTAGATTTTAAAAGTTATTTTTATAAGAAAATGGTATTTTCATATTAGAGAGTATTTTACATATAGGTTTAAAAGATTTTTCAAGGGTTTTATTCATGATATGTTCTAATTAAATTTTTTATTATTGGAGTACACAGATAGATCTTGGAAATCAAATTATAGATTATATGTTTGATAAACTCAAATAGCGTTGAGTGGTCTCGTTATAGCTTATATAATGGGTTCCCCAAATAGCGGTCTAATACATTGGGTATTCCATATATGGGATTTGACCATATTTGTTATTCTATTGGTAAATTTATATTTATTATAATGTAACAAGGCTCTTACATTACCTTTATATGCTTTTTAATTCATTTTCATATAATTTTTTTGATTTTTAAAAGTTAAGATAGTGATATATTTGAAAATCTGATTCATTTTTCTTAGTAAAAAAGGAATGTTTTTAAGAAAATGTTTTTATGCATTTCCACTGTACAAATAATTTACTTTGTATTATTTCACTTAAAATCCTTTTTTTCTCATCAAATTTTTAAATTTTTTCACAAGGTTTAAGGAAGATTTTCAACAAGGATGATATAAAGATAAAATTGTGAGGATTTGTTAAAAAGAGAAACTATGTTTTATTTTAACAATTTTTTAAGGGAAAATGGATACTAATTATAAATCTTCACTTTTAATTTATGAGTTTAATTTTTATGTGGTTTTAATTAATTCACTAAAATTATAAAATAGAAATATCCTTGGAATATTAAATATGTGAATTCTAGTTCAAAAAAACTTGAATGAGTACTGATTATGGTCGGGTCCTTACATTATGAACTTATTTTAAAATTTATTTTTAACTCTTTTGGAATCATTATTT
Organism: Viscum album; assembly: GCA_963277665.1. Classification (NCBI taxonomy): domain Eukaryota; kingdom Viridiplantae; phylum Streptophyta; class Magnoliopsida; order Santalales; family Viscaceae; genus Viscum; species Viscum album. The sequence continues at coordinate 1,275,298,097 of OY728126.1, read as the reverse complement.
GAAAAAAATAAACTTAATATATTTAAATAAGCATGTCAAATTTTTATTAGGGGTTATTTTATAGAATGTATTGAAAAGATAAATTTTTTTAATGAATAGTTAAAAATAATGATTTTTATTAAAACAACATTTTCATTTAAAGAATTTAAAAAGTTCCATTTGGTTTTAAAAGTAAAACTAATTTAATTATAATATGAATAATACAATTTCTTTCAATTTAATAAGGTTTATATTGATTTTTTGTATAAATCGTTTCATATTTAAGGAATCTTTTGTTTTGGAAAACTGTTTTTCATCATGTTTTATAGTTTGATTTTAAATTAAATTATGGTGCTTATTTTATTATAATTTTGTAAAATGGATTAATTTTTTTTGAATATTTTTAATTAATATTAGGTAATAAGTTAAACTTTTTTTGGGTCAAAATTAATAGTAAAAATGCTAAACATATATTACAACCTTTGTGGTTAAAAACAATTACTAGGGGTTAAGTTGAAACGATAAGTGTTAAAATGACCTAATTACTTGTCTCTATTCTAATAGTTTCCCATATTTATACCCATGTCACATTATAAACTATATTTATTATATTATTAGGCACATTTTTTTTTGAAAATTACCTATTTAAAATTTTAAATAAATGGACAAAAAAGGCAAATTCCTTACTTTTAATATTTATAATACATTATGATTGGGATAAAAAACATTTTTTTGGTTATAAATAGTAATTTGAAATATAATTTTTTTATCATGGTAATTTATTTCTAATTTATATTAAGAAAATAATTACTATAAATTTTGACGCGATGATGATAAAATGTTTATTTAATTAAAAGAAAAATAAAATAAATAATATTAAACATATTAAAAGTAATATCGAAATGGAAGGATTTTTGTGCTACATAAATTTTCCTGATAATTTAATGTTTTAATATAGTTTTTAATTGAATATATTAAAATACTATTCTTTTCATGATGTTTTTAATGTCGAATTAATTAAATAGTTTCAAATTTTAAATTAATGATATTTTATAATAAATAATGTTCTACTAAATGATTTATAATTCCTAATAAACTTGAATTAATCCAAGTAAATGGGGTGTGTTTTATTATATCAACCATGGTCCATTAATTTGTATTTTATCCTTTTATAGTAACATTATTTACCCCAAAATAGTAGGAAAATTGTTGTTGTGGTAATTGTCAAAAAGTGGTAGGGGTTAAAACAATAAGATTAGGGTAAAAAAATCACCTAAAATAGTCCAATTTTTATTTTATGATATTATTTATAATAAAAATAATCTTATATTATAAAATTATAAATTTAGAGACAATTTAAAATAAAAATAAAATTATATTACTTTTATACTTTAAGATATTTCAATAGTTCGCCTCCCCTCATTTATAAAAGGGAACCTCCTCTTCTATTTTCATCACACATTAAAATTAATTTTTTAGAAAATCCCAATAAAAATACATTAATTACATCCCTAATAACATCCTAGTGGAATTTTTTGATCATAAAGAAAACCTAGGATGGATTTTTTTTAATCCTTAAGAGGCTATCTGAAGAAGTGATATAGCTCTTAATCAAGCATTTTTTATTTATTTCCTCTTAAAACAGCTTCAAATATCATTTAACCATAATAAAATAATAACATCAATATATTCAATATACTTATTTTTTTTTATTTAATTACCTAGATCCATATCCTCTTCTATAAAATGGCAAATGAAATAGTCATTCATATGTACGACGAACTACTTCCATTCGAACCAATATATTTTTTTCCATAACCTCCTCTTAAGGATGGTTGTAATGAGAGATTTAATTTATATATATGATATTAATTTCATATTTATCATTAATAAAGTGTAATATATCATTTAATTTCTTTTATTTTCACTCGTTAAAAAATTATAATTTCGTTCATGCGTATGTGTGGGCTACCAGATCCACAAACTAATCTGATTCATTTTTAATCACCACAGGATATGGATGGCATATATTGTTAAATTTGAAGAAATAATATGTTATTTATGATATCATGATAATCCTGTAAAGATACAATAATAATTACCTTCTTTCCATAATGATCATTGTAAAATGAAAACATTAATCATGCATAGGTATAGCCTACCGTGTCCAATGATTGTAACATGTTTAATTTTTAATATCCCTATATCATGATTTATTTTAAGAGTAATTTATACATAAAAAAATTATTTCATGATTATTATTCTATATATTTTTTAATAATTACCCCTTTGTCCATATTCAATCAAATGAATTCATTTTGTATATATAAGTCAAATATCATCAAAACCTCTGATGTGAACTTAATTAATTAAGTAATTAAATATAACATGGTAATAAGTGAAATTAAATAAAAAATAATGTTGAAAAAAAATCTAAATAAATAAAATAATTAAAAATATTTTATTATTCATGAAAATAAATAATGTGTGTGATGATTTAGACTCTAGGTAAGAGACTCTTTGACTAAAAACCACATTTTTAGTGTAGTAAAGATTTATGTTCTAAATATTTTTCTCATAAGTTCTTGTTCTTATAAATATTTCAATAATGTTCTTATTTATTCTTCAATGAAATATAATTCTCATTATTTAAAATATTATAATTTCTTTAAAAAAAATTAAATAGAGGTAATCCTTTTAAATTTTTACATACTAGATTTTCTTTTAAAAATTATTTTTTTAATTTTTCACATTTAAATGTTTTTTTCAATGTATATATTTTTAAAAATAGATTATTTAGGTATTATATATAAATAAAAGAATTATAAATTGAATTTCATTTCTCTTTTTACATTCTTTGAAATGTTTTATAAAGGAATATGTTTATGTATTTTATACTAAACATTTTTTTATTTCTATACCAAAGGAAACAAAATAGTGACATATCTCTTTATCGCCACAATGGGTGAACCCAATACAACTTATACAATGGGTGCACCAAGTTAGTGATCCAATGTATTGGGTAATATTCCTTATCTAAATAGGAAAAAAGTAGGGAGTTATTAAGGAGTTATATCATATGAATTATTCTAGGCTCTAGTTATTTCTAAAATGGGTTATGAATTCAATTCTATAAGTTGTCTGAAATGGGTTTTTTATTTTCTTGATTTGTGTTTTAAATGTATTCTCTGAGAAAAAAGTGTGTGTATTTTTCATGTGTAAATGATTTATTACATTCACTCAAATAAAATTGAGTTATAGGTAAACATTTCATATGTTTTCATGTTTTTTACTAGACTAACATGTTTCTTTTATTTATACCTTACTGAGATTTTTTGTGCTCATCCCACATTTTAAAATATTTTTCACAGGGTTTACAAATAGGTAAGAACAAAGAATATGTCATTTTGAAAGCCTGGAAAACTTTTCATTAGATGAAATTTTTTTTAAGAGTTTTATATTGTAGAAAAATTTAATACTAATAATAAGTGACCACTTTGAAAAATTTTGTTTATTAATGTATGAGTTATTAACTAATTCTCTAAAACTATAAACGTAAAGATATCCTAAAATATATGAGAATGAATTCTTGATATAAAACTCCAGATTATGTAACATAAAAGAACAGTTCCATGAACAAATAAATTACATTGAAATTTATATATCTCTTCATAACCAAGGGCTATTGGAATGTGATCGTCTTTAAGGAACCTTTTAAGAATATTTAGAATAAACAACCAGAACGTTAAATAATTTTTTTTCAAAACATTTTAATATTCATCACCTAGTAACCCCTCAAAAATAACTCTTTCACTTAGAAAAACGTATCCAAACACCTTTAATTTTGAACCAAAATTCAATATTTAACATATAATTTATATTAAGAAAAGAACACATCAAAACACCTATTTAAATGCAATTAAACTAATTTCTCATTTACATCATTATGGATTAATCGATTCCACTTTATTAGATTATTTTATGTCATTGTAAATGAAATTTTCAGTTTGAAATCAATAAACTAAATGAAAATATTTTTATAATAAATTCATCATAAACACATAGTTATATCCTCAAGTTTATTAGATGTTTTTAGCACCATAATATGTGTATTTTCTTATAAAAATACATTTATTGCTGTATTGATTTAAAATATAATTATTCACAACATTAATCATTTAAATTATAACACATCACATGAATTCATTAATGAAATGAAATGAATTAATACTATAGTATACAACACTTTAACTCATCAATTTAATATAAAAACACCAAATTTATCCTTCAAATTCAAATATTTAATTTCACCTTTAATGAGTTCATCAAATTCATAATTTATATCATAGTTTTTTCCACATTAAACAATATTGTTAATGATATAAATCTATTATTTAAACAGCAAAAAAATTATAAAAAATTTTAAAAAATTAAGAAATAATCTCAAATTATTTAACATTATTAGAATTATTTTTCTATATTAGATAATTAAAATACTTATTAAATGACATGAAAGGTTTATAATTCATATAAAATCACTCATTTAATCACAAAATACTATAATTGGTAACCTACCACACACATAAAAATTATTATACACTAATAGATAATGGCTAGATTGGTTTTAATCTCAAGGTATCCAAAAAACCATAAACAAGAAGAAAAGTGATATAATTATAGCAAGATGATGATTAAAACCTGGCCTATTAGAAAATAAAGATTAGGATATTATTTCACTTATTGAATGAAATCCAATATCATTGATGGATTTCATTCCAATTAAAAATATAGGAGAAATCACCACTTGAAGATAGATATAAAAAGGGAGAGATTAATGTGACACAAATTCATAGGAACCAATCCATGGAATTGAAAATATCAATCTTTAAAAAAAATTACATAATATCATGATCACTATAATTCCCATATTAAAATCTATCAAAAAGTAAATCATGTACATGATACATAGACACTAGATATTTTGTATCCAACCAAGGCACACCCCCACTTTGCCTCCTATATTGGGTACTTGGTACCCTATAACTTGTTACATCATTGTTCCTACTTTATAATTCAATAATTAACCACTTAAACACCCTCCTCCCAACTCCTTCAATCAACCAAATATCAATAAAAATAATATAAATAATATAAATAAATTTAAAGTTATAAACTATGAAAATCAAATATACCTCAAAGCTCTAGATTCATTATAGACTCCCAACCATAGAAATTCTCCTACATGAAAAGATTAATTTATAATAACCAATGGAATACTTAATTTAATGACACCTAATTTTAAATTTTCATTCCAAAGTATCCTATTATATACATCTATGCTTCCATAAAACATATACATGTAGGGAAAAATTCCCCCTCAAATCTTTCCCAATTCAATCAAGAATATTCATTTATCATTAAATACAAAATATATTTGGTTATAATTTTATATAATCCTATTGAGTCAAATGAGATAAATCTAAATCACATTTCCTCATTTGTGATATTTGAAATATATCATACATAGTAAAATACATTGGAGGTAATACTAAGAGATAAGAAACCTCTATTAACTTCTCTAAAACCATAATCACCCTAATAAATCATAGATATGATTCCACTTTTTTCATAATTATTTGATATCCCATCTATGGTAAAACATATATAAATATGTGACCTTTGAAATTAATCTCCAGAGGATAATACCTATGATTCACATATAAAATATTCCTAGTCAGAGTAATATATTATATCTTATTGGACATTTTCTCAAAAATTACAAGTCTCTTATTCGAAGATAGGTCCAAATAAAGATTAATCACATGCTTTCATCAAAAATATTGGAGATTGGTATCGAACTCTATATAATTTTTCAAAAATATCCATTTGAGTTTTTGTTTCGTAACCCTTATTATCAATAAATCTATCAATTACAAATCATCTTCTTGCACACCACCAGAATCAATAGTTTATGTAAGGGTTATATCATCAAGAATATAAGTATTTTTCTTATATTTTACAACTTCTATATTTATAATAAGTTATTCCCAACGTCACTTTAGAAACAGATTATTTTTTAAAACATTTTAAAATCATGGTGTGAAAATTTGATCATGATCAGATGTTCTGATGTTTGGTATCCCTTGAAGTATTACAATATCTAGGATATAAATACTTCCTAGATATTAACTTTTTAATACGCTATATTCATATCAAAATAAGTAACTTTAGTCAAATGATCAACAATGACACAAAAATATATCATTCAACTTCTATGATCATTGAAAAAATCACAATATACATGATAATATCATCTCATGTATATTCTACAGTATGTAATCATTGATTCTCATATAATATCCTTTAATTTTCACCCTTCTTCCACTTATAGGTGATGCATCTCAAAAAAACTATTCATGTATCACATTATGCATTGAAAATAAAAAAAATCATTAAACACCATGGTATATCATGGTAAATTGAGGATGAAATACCCATTGAAAAATTTAAATGTATCTCATAAATATCTATTATAAATTAAAAAAAATATCAATAGAAATACAAGATAAAAACTCACTATAATACAACTAGAGTATCCAATCCCTCCTATATAATCATTCATAATAAACCTGACACTCAGAGTTTTATCTCTGTACTTCTTTAACTAACTCTATAAAAAATGACGTGATTGTTAATGGTTCATGAAAAACGTGGTCTTACTCTAAAGATATATCAAGATTAAACACTAGTAAAATTCATATATGATATTTCTCATCCATTTAATGATAAACTATATATACCTCAGACATCTTATTTAAACATCATTAGTGAAATATCACTTTCCAAAAGTATATATCTTCGAAAAATAAAATCATGAAAGGTATTTGATGAATATACTCTATAACATATTCAAATATCATAAATAAAATATATACATCATGATTTTATTTTCATTCAATATCATAAACTTATTATTGAACATATAATGCTCCTAATTTTTTAGTACAATAATAACTACGTCTAAATAGAGACCATGATTAAGATAATTATTCTTAAAATAATTATGCTATCAATGGATATATTATACTAGTTATTTCTCTAGAACTAACACAAAATATAACCCTACAATGACTGAATAATAGTATATATCATAATACTTCCATCGGTCTAGTAAAATAAGAATATATATTGATTCTAATCTCTAATTCATCTCTTAAATATTTCCTTTTATATATTATCCCACAAAAACAACACTCTTTTCCTAGTCAATAACATCATATCTATATATAGGGAATAAAATTGTTGAATGAAACAATGATAGTAACCAATAAATCCTAAGAAATTATGTATATTAATATCTTTCTTGTTAATATATAAAGATATCATGGTGAATGCATTATAAGGATCCATTAATATTACTGATTCAGAGCCAAAAATCCCTAAAAATTTCACCTGTAAGATCTAAAATTACCACTACCACTTTCCATGACTCTATAAAACGTTTCCCTCATTCTTATGATGATGGTACCAAGTTTAGGATATGATTAGGATGATTATTCTCACCAATGCACTATTGATTCATGTCTCTTTTTCCATCCATGTTATCCTTCCCCTTAGTAGTATTTTACCTCAACCCTTTCTTTTATGCATATCCTCTGGTGATTGCAGGTACTAAGGATATTGTGATAGAATTTATAAGGATAAATAAGAATGATTTAACGAATGTTTAATTTTTTATATACAAGTGATGTATGATCTTAATTTAACCAAGATATTAAACCTTATAATCTTTGAATGTATCACTATTATGTTATTTATCATCAAAATTATGTGATAGTCCGGTAATAAAAATTTGGGTCACTATAGTTTCTATTAAAGGTATGATTTAGTTAATTTGGGATTTAGGATTTGAAAATAATAATAAATAACATAAATATAAGTATAAGTATAGGTAAACATTCTAGAATCATCATTTTAGATTAATTATAAACAATGGGATCCCAAAATATATGACTTTAGAATTAATTTTCACATAATAATAAATTATTTATTCGTATTTTTTTGACATATGTTTTGTTAAATCATTTTCTATTTTAGAAAATGGTGGGAACCATGAGAAACCAGACCCACAACATATGTGAGGGACAATGAAATGATTATTTTAATTACATCCCCAAGTCCATGGAGGTGTAGTTCAAAAAATCAATGGTGATGCTTACACAGCTATCTCATGATACAAACAATAACCTCAATCTTATGGAATGTTCACCTTCTCCCAAGAAGGAGAAAGTAGTTATTGCATAATTTATACAAAAATGACCTCTGACATTCAGTGGGTATTCTAGTCTATGTATTGTAGTATAGTGGGATAACTCAATAGAGAAGTTATTTATGGTGATCCATTATTTTGAGATAGATAAAGTCACCTTGGTTATCTATTATTTAGATGGATAGTCTTATAAATTTTGGTAATTGATAAAGTATACCACGATAAGGGATAAAATGGAATAAATGGTTTTGTAAGAAATTAAAAATTTATTTCTTAACTATTATTTACCTCGAACACATCAAAAAAATATAGAGAGAGAATTGCAAAAAATTAATATAAAGTAAGGTGATATTATCATGGATTCTGAGGAAACTTTAACAAGCATTGAAATATACAAATCATTTTTTTTATCTACAATTATTGTAAAATAAATATATTATTTTTTTTAAATGATGTTATCAAAAGTATCAATCCATTCTATACATTTGGATTTATGAAGAAGTGGTTTGATGTCCTGTCAAAGTAGATATGGAGTATGGTGAAAGGTCCCATGGTTATGGAGATAAGAAATGAAAGATATAGTTTCAATATGGGAAATCTAATGATAAAGGAGGAATAAATATCCAACCACCCATATGTAAAAAATGTGGAGATAATAATCGTGGTAATTGCCTCAATGTGACAGGGAAATACATTAATTATGTGAGAGAAGTATACCAAGATCAATAATGTCAAATAGATATGAAGAATCCAGCTAACATGATGTTGAAAATCGAGGAGCCTCACAGTACACCACCAATGGATCAATGCTTTAACTATAGGGATAATGGGAACTATTAAAGTCAATGCACTAAACCATAGGTCATCAAGGGTAATCAACATCAACAACACCCAATCCAAAAGGAAAAATGTAAATACTATGTCATCACTACTTATAAGTTGGAATGGGAAAATTAATTTGTATAATGTACACTTATTGTTCACTCTATAATTGAAATGGTATTATTTGATTCGAGTTCTATACATTCTTTTAAATTCTATAATTTTCCTACAACTATTGACCCAAAACCCGAAGACCTTAATTTAGATATATCTTTAAAATTACTACTGGTGTGATCAATACAACCCATGTGTTGGACTCTTCTCATGTTAGTGCTTATTGGAAGATTCTCCAACATAATCTCATATTCCTTCATTTGGTGTAATTTTACACTATAATATGCATGGATTGGATCTCATTATATATATATCACATCAACAATTGATAAAATAAAATCTCATTATATATTCTAAACCATCCCATTCTCTTGTACAAATTCAAGGAAGATAAAGAATCTTTTTTGGAATGTCCCATGACTATGTGGGTGTTGATTCCCAATGAATAACAATACCTTTCCCAAATGGTTGAATCAAAGGATAGTATTAACCTTAAAGAAATATCAATTATAATTTAATATACTAATTTATTTCCTATGGAGTTTCTAGGTATTCCACCATATCATGATATAAATTAATCAAAAGTGCCTATAAATGGAACCACTCTTATCTCCAAATGCCCCTATGGAATGCTGTCGATCGAACTGAAGGAGATAAAGAAGTCACTGTAAGATCATTTGGAAAAAGGGTTAATATTACCATGTTCATAACCTAGGGGTGCACTAGTTATCTTTTTCAAGATAAAAGGTTAGTTCAATGTGTATTTCTATCAATTATTATGAGCTCAACAAGATCAACATAAAGAACAAGTATCCCCTCGTAAGGATTGATGAATTGTTTGATCTAAATTGAGTTTCTCAATAATTTTGAAAGGTGTATCACTATTCTGGATATCATAAAATTGAGTTAAATAAGGAATATATTTAGAATACATAATTTTATACAAGGTACGGACACAATGATTTTATAGTGATGCCCTTCAGACTTACTAATTCCCATGCAATATTAATGTATTTGATGAATGGAGTCTTTATAGATTCATAAGAAAAAAATTGGTACCCTTTATTGTTGAAATTTTAATTTTCTACTAGATTATGGAGGAATAATAAGAACATCTAAGGATTGTGATGGAAACATTATAAAGGGAGAAATATACATTATGTTCAATAAGTGTCACTTTTGAATACAGAAAGACACATTATTTGGGAACATGATCACAAGTTAGGGAATTTTTATAGACCCTTAAAAGAAAAAGGAAATTAAGGAATGGCCCATAACAACAAGTGTCATTTAATCAATTGTATTCTTTAATTATTTAGAAATTACCGATGTTTTTTGATTAATTTCTCATGATTTTTTGGCCCTGTAACTAAGTTAACATCAAAATAGGTAAGGTATATTAGGATGGAAAAATGTGAGGAATGTTTTAAAGAGACAAAGAAAAGGATAATAATTTCATGTTTACCCACACTAACAACAGGTGGATATATTTTTTAAATATACTGGGTTTATTAAAAAAAATTCTTGGATTTTGTACTTATATATAATGAGAAATTTATATCTTGTTGCTCATGATAGTTGAATATTAATGAGAAGAACTATCTGGAGAATGATCTGAAGTTAATAGTTGTGATCATTTCCTTAATGAGTTCACAATACTACGTCTATGGAGAGAAATGTGACATATATATATATGAAAAATATCTAAATTATATATTCACACAAAAGGAGATCAACATGAATTGATGATGATAATTAGATTTGATTAAAGAATATGATTTCTCTATTTATTGTCATTATTAGAAATTTAATGAAGGTAAATGAGGATATTATAAACAAATTACATACTACTCTATCCATGATGTGGATTAAGAAAGACCCAATCTTTATGGATATGGAAATGATGGATTTGGAAATCATAATGGTAGGTAATAAATCCTACCTTGAAAAAATTATTTATAAACCATATATCGAAGAGAAGATCCAAGAGGTGAAAATGGATTATTTGGAGCTACAAAATAAGGTGAAGGCGGTGGAGGATGAGAAGATTAAGATATTGAACATTGATGAATATATTTTAATTTTGTCTAGAACTTGAATTCAAGTGCCTTCATCATTGGAGATAAAGAAAGATCTTTTGGATAACGTTCATAGCTCATCTTTATCCATCCATCATGGATGTACCAAGATGTAATGTTATCTTTGAGAGAACTTCTAGAAGGAAAACATGAATAAGGAAATAAATGAGTACATATAAAAGTTATTGGTATTTTAAAAAGTTAAAGTAGAGTAAAATATGTCTATGGGGATGATGCAACCATTTCCCATACCCACTTGGAAATAAAGAACATCAGCATGGACATTTCTATTAGCCTTCTGAATCCATCTAATATAAGAAATGAAATATGGGTTTTGTTGTATAAAATAAAAAGGATTATCACATCATTGTTATTTGGGAATATTTATCACATGAATAACATTAAATGATATACATAAAAGAAGTAGTGAGGCTGCATGGAGAACCAATTTTGATCATCTTTGATCATGATTCAATGTTCACTTATAAATTCTGGATAATTATTCCACATATGTTGATTAATAAATTCAACTTCAATACATCCTATCCCCACAACATTTATTTCTGATGTAAAATTATGATTCATAAACTCAAAGACATGATGAGAACATGATCAATGGAATTTAAAGGAGGATAGGATCAACAACATCCATTATTTGAGTTCTCATAGAACATCAACTTCCACATAAGTATTCAAATGGGTCTATAAGAATATCTATATAGGAAGATATGTGGAACTCCTACATGTTAGGATGAATTTTTTGAATAAAAGCTACTTGGGTCTAATCTTGTGAAACAGATGAATGAAAAGGTTCAATCCATCTAGTAACAGATAAAAGTTTCTCAAAGTTTGCAGAAGAGCTATACTGACAATAGTCAAAGGCATAGGGAATTTTAAATGGGGGAAACATTTCATTAACATATCAACATGGTATAGATTCATTTGGTTTGAAAGAAAGGAAATCATAATCCTGGTACATTAGACCATTCATGATCCTTGATTTTATAGGAGCAATCGCTTATCAGCTAGCACTTCCACTAAACATATATCAGGTTCTTAATGTGTTTCACGTATCTCTCCTAAAGAAGTTCATACTTGATACCCCATGTGTAACGACTATGTAGGTGGTACAAAAGAAGAATAACCTATCTTATGAGGGTAATTCGATCATAATATCGGATCGATGTAACAACATTCTATGCAACAAGATAACTCTCTTTGTTAAATTGGTGTGGTGAAACCATAAGTTTGAAGAGGTGATGTGGGAATCAGAAGAAATGATGAAGAAAAACTACCCTCATATATTCTCAACTTGTAATATGAGTGTAAATTTATAAATGGAAGAGAATATAACTTCCTAGAATTTATTATCAATATTTGTTTCCCTAATAAATGTGTATTATATTATATAGTGTTATACACTTATAACATATATATATATATAATAACAAAACTCTATTTAATTAATAAAAATAGCTAAATTAGTTAATGAATAAACCCATTAATATTCCAAATATTTTTAATGGAGAGATTAAAAAATAGAAAAAACTATAATAGGAAATTTTTTATTACACTGATCTACTAGAATCAATCATCCCACAAAAAATACTAAATAAAAGAAACTGAACATTAGTAGACCAATCTACATTCAAAAAAATGAAAAATATATAAAAATGGGAGGGGTTGTAGTGAAGGTTTAATGAAATAAGTAATAACTATTTATAGGAGGTAATAAGTCCATTAGAATAGTAATGGGATAATTTTAATAGTAATTTACATGATTGGAATTGTAAGCTGGCCACTAAGAATAGTAAACTAACCCTTGGAAGAGTGATCTGACCCAAAAATTATAAATTGCGACATAAATAATATTTTTCATGATTAATTTAATAAAATATAAATATTAAAATTCCCTAAAATAAATATCATGACTAAAACTAAAAAAAATTATACGCACCTTTTTTAATTAGCTGTCTTTTAATACATATCATAAAAATAATAAATTAATATTAAAAATTAAAATTACCTATGACAAACAATTATTTTGATAATATTAATTTAAATATTATAATAACCATGTAGAAATTTTCTAAGGTCAGTTTTTTGTAATTTTCTGAAATATATAAATTTTTTGTGAATACGGAAAGTATATTTGTAACGCCCCGACCCCAGTTACCCAGAGTCGGTACATTATTGTGTAACATTGTCATGATCACAAAGATCAAGTCTCGAAAGACTGATTAGTTTAGTAGCCTTGGAAACACTAGATACATTCATAAATGTTACATTACATCACAAATTGAAAAATCACAATAACATAGTTTCCATAGTCCACACTTATATCCCCTTCAGACTATCCCTGTAGGTCAGTCATAAAATATTTCTTCACATCCTGGGAAAAATAAAATATTAAAAGGGGTGATATCAGATGCTCAGTAAGGATAACAATATATCAGAAGCTTTCATAAATAAACATAAACATTTAAGGCAATGTATAACTAAAACAAAATCCTTTTAAACTTTAACTTCAACAAAATATGGCAAAAGTAAAATGAGATAATGACATTTACTTATTCACATGGATATTCTACTGGTCGAATAATCACATGCAATATCAATAACCACTTTCATAATGATGGAATGTGTAATTCCATAATATCATAACCACGTAGCGAAGGCCTCATGCGAAGACTACAAATAAGATTTTGTCAAGGCCTCGTGCCAAGACACTAGTTTGTCTCATGAGACCTTTCGATGCATCGACGAGCTATAGTGGGCTCCACCCGTCACTTATTAAGTCCAATGCATTCCTTATATGAAAAGGTTTGAACATATCATAAACCATAACATAATCCTATAACATAAAACATTCATAAAGGAAACATAACATTTCCACATTTCAATCTCAAGATATCAATAAAACACATTGATATAATAAAAAACACTTTCAAAACCATTTTCAATACCAAAATAAAAGAAAATTAAAACTTTGTATTTATTTTTTTTTAAAAAGTTATGGCTTATAGAGGAAGCCGAAACTCAAATAATGATCATGGCGGCGGAGAAGTCATTGTCGCCGCATACGTACGACAAAAAAACATTCCTTTATTCATATAGTTAAACTCTTCGTATAAAAGGATTCCTTTTTAATAAACATAAAAGTCAAAGGGGTTTATACACAGTATAAAAGAAAGTTGTGTATAAAACAAAATATGCCTCAATGAAAGGAGATTTAGATGAAGTCCTTATAAAGATCATTTTTTAAATAAAATATAAATATTATGTGTATTCACTATAAGTACACATAAAGAAATTAAAAATACAATATAGTACATAATAATATCATGGCATAATTTGAAAGTAGGAGATTAACCCAATTAACGGAAATTGGGTTAAGAAGTTACCTTACAAATATCATTTTTAAATAAAACAGATCTATTATGTGTATTCACTATATTTACACATAAATAAAATATAAATACAAGATAGGACATAATAATATCATGACATAATTTGAAAATAGGAGATTAACCCAAAGAACATGAATTGGGTTAAGAAGTTCCCTTACCTCGTGTCCAAATTGACTTGATCATTCTTTAATATCCTGAATAATAAACTAGAGTTAATTTATATTTGATTAAGAACCTTCTTCATGTTCATTATTCATTTTATATCACTTATTACCATGTTATGAACATTATTTAATTATTTAAGTTAATAACGGTCATTTGGTCGATCTTTGGTACTTGAGTCAAAAATAAACTTCTTATAATTAAAAGTTGTTCATGTGGTGAAATATCCATTATATCCAGAATTATATTCATGATTTAGATATCATATATATCATATATATCCAGTATATACATTCATTCATAATATTATGTAACATTTAGAGGTAAGAAATAAAATGCACCGTTCATGGAGACGGTAAGCCGTACGTAAGAATGAACGCTAATTTTATTTCTATTTCCCATTTAATGGAATGAAATCATAAGGATATAAAGGTATATTATAATTCCAGTATAATATAATATATAATATCATTTTCTCCATCCTTTATACATTCCACATATGGCATTAATGATTCAAATCACTTTGAGGGAGCGGTAGTCCACACTTCTTAAAATGAAATTATCGTGTTTACCCATAATGGAAATAATAAAGGTATGACATAAATGAAAAATACAGAATAATAAGGAAAAAACATAATATATATCATATATAAAAATAGTTTTAGCATAATTTCCACCATGAGAGGTGTTAAAAGAATATTGAATAATCATCAATTCGTGAGGCAGTAATTCGCCACCCACAGAAACAGTATGTTCTTTAACCATTAGACGAAGGTGTGTGTAAGTGTAAATAAAATAATTCTCATAAAAAATACTATTATATTTAAGATACTGGTGTTGTTACAAAAGAAAGTAATAAAAAGAGTTTAAGGGGTTGGAGAAGCAAAATAAAACAAAATAACATAAGAGAATACATTACCTTAAAATCGGGTAACTCTTTTCTATTTGAGCCAAAGGCTTCCTTGGGAAGAATTATGCCCAAATTGAGGATTCTAGGAGTAATAGAGGGAATTTGAGAGAGTATTTGGGAAGATTTTGGCCGAGCCAAATGGATTTAAGGTGTGAATAAGGTGGTAGAGGTGGGGGCCTTTTATAAGAGGAGAGGAGAGGCACTCTTGGAAAGTAATGAAATGTTACATTATTATGAAGTGATTTTCGGATTTCAAAGGTCCCAAAATTATATATTTAAAGGAAATGGTGATAAGGGTTCTAAATATACCCATCCAATATGTTTTTGAAAAGTTTAAGTCTTATATTTTACATTATCTTTTCATTTTATTTAAATCGTTAATTAATGAGGTAATCACTACATCATCATGGTGTCATAAAAAATTTAATTTATTTAATGTATAAAAATTATATGAAAAATATCATGATGTTTGAAATATTTTTAGATTTCCAATGAATATTTATAGTCTAAAAGTTAACTTATATAACCCCATGTAATAAGTTTTTTAGTAAAACAACACATGTTTGTGACAATTTTATTTTTACATTAAATAAAAAGTTATTAATGTCATTTTCTTACCCAAGTGTCTCCATGGGGTCCCCAAGTTGGCCCATGGATTGTATTGGTCGTTAATGAATCATCCAATAAGGGTAGGACAAGTTTAAGGGTATTTTAATATTTTTATAATATCATTTTTACCTTAAATTTCATTAATTACCTTTAATCGCGATTAATTAAACTTAAAAGTTACTATTCACCAAAAAATTATTTTAATCACATTTAACCACATTTTAATTCCTAATGAAAACCATGTATGTCTTATTTTTGAAAATCAAATCACATAAGTGGTAATGTTTCATTTAAACAAAAAATTAGGTTTTTAACTACCACTAAGTGGTTTCACTATTCATCAAAATTGATGTTTTTCAGAACAATGCCAAAATTTCACCCTAAGCTATAATTGATATTCCGAATTCAAAAAAGATGTCTATTTTACAAAATTCCAAACATATAAGTTGCATTAATTAATTTTATAATTAATTCCCACTATTACAACAAATAGCTTCTTTTTAAGAAAGAATATCAATCAAAAGAGTGACGATTGTTTAAGTCCAATTTCAAAGTGAAATTAATTCTAATGACCACCATTGGATAAAATGGTAAAAATATATTCTAATAATACTTTAAAACCACTCAATATTATAATTTATCACTATAAATTAGTTTGATTAAAAAATTGTTTTTATGTATTTTTCACTATTCATAAAAATTGGAAGTTCTAAGAAAAATACCAAAAATTCAATATAGGATAATTTCGATATTTCGAATCCAAAAATTAAGTCCATTTTGAAATATAAAATATATATAATTTCAAAAAGTGGTTATTACTATTCATAATGGCTATTTTGATTGGTCGCGGTGTGTTAGAACTCGAAGTTGTGTACAACACATGCTACTCTATTATTCAAAGAGAAGCGTACCATGGAAGCTTGGGGTGTTATATTATACCCTCCTTAAATAAATTGCATCCTCTCAATTTGAAATTTTTCATTCAATATAAAAGGTTGAAAATAGAAAATACCTTTATGGAAAACCCACATCAAAAATAGGCATAATAAAAAATATAACTTTAAAATATATAAAGATAAGTACAAAGGTCACTCGAGATAGCCCATGCTAGGATTCTATGAAAATATGGATATGGAGGAAAAACAAACCATCAAGGTCTGATGGAGAGTTGTAGAAAACAGGGTTAGGAGAAAGTTAACTACATGAAAATCACAAACTTGTGATTGATTAAACGATCATTGATTCCCCAATTGGAAAAGTTAACCGATAACGTTTTTGTTTTAAGTTACCTTTCATAAAGTTGAGGAATTTATTTAGGAGATTTACTAAGAATGTATGGAAATATACTTACTTGTCATGTAGACTTTCGTTCTTTAATAAATTTTTACCACAAACCCATCTTTCACTCCAAATGGTAAAAGAACTCAAAAATATTCTATTTATCCTAATTGTATAAGGTTCCAAATATTAACACATACCATTTAGATTATGAAAACTATTTGTAATAACCAGGGACTTCCTGTAGGCTAGTGGTAGGTAATAAAGGCATGTCGCACTATGGTTGTGGGTTCGATTCCTACAGCTTTGTCTGACGCGACGGGTTATCACCCGACCTGCAGGTTTTCCTTTTCCTAAAACTATAGTATTATAATATTCCAAAAATAATATTCAGAAATTTTTTAACCTTAAACAATACTATCAAAGGTTAAACTTAATCCATTCCAACCATTATAGTTACCCAAAATACCTCTGTCCAGACTTTCTCTAAAAGGTCTCTAAATTATAAAATCAATTGTAATATCAGATTCCCTAAACAAGGTAAAGTTTCTCTTATTTTTACATACTAAAAATATGATTAACTTTATAATATTAAAACCTTAATGAAAACAAAAAGTACTGCAGTACAATCCTTATATATCACATTATTATTATAACCAGAATATAATCCTTGATTCCAAAAACACAAATATATTAATTATTCAACTTCATCTGTAGCAACAACATAAGCTTGGTCTTGATCCCTTGGCCTTTTCTGAGGTATGTTTCCTTGGCTCTTAGGACATTCATCTGCATAATGCCTCATTTCCCTACAATTGTAGCATTCAACATTGATAGCCTCTTTCTTTCCCTTAAAATCATGAGCCTGGTGATCTTTTTCTCCACATTTATAACAAACTACCATTCCTTTTAGGAAAGTACCAGGGTGATTCTTCCCACAATTATCACATAATGGAAAATACTTATTTCCCTTTTTCCCTTTATCTGTCTCTTGTTCCACCATCCTCTTCTTTTCTTGCTTTAGTTTATTGTCATAATATTTAGAGAATTCTTTTTCTGTATTGATAGCACATGAGACAATATCTTCGTACGACAAGAAGGTTTGTGAGACTAATGCTTGATGGATAAATGGTTTTAACCCATCAAAGAAACAATCAATATTACTTCTTGGGTTATGTATATAATCTGTAGCATGCCTCGCTAACCTTGTATAGTTAGCCTCGGACTTTGCGACATTCTCATCCTCTTTTTGCTTTAGACTCATAAATTACCTTTCCATATCTACTCGATGGTCATGAGGAAAGTATTTTTCTAAGAAAATCTCTTTGAACTCCCTCAATTCCATATTCAATACTTCATCATCTTCCTTTGTATTTTAAATCAACAACCACCACTGATCAGCATCTCCAGTGAGGCGGTAAACTGCCATGATAACCTTTTCCCTTTCACTACTCCCCAAGGAATGGAATATTTTCTCTAAGAAATTTATCCATTTCTCAGCTACTAATGTATTAGTACTCCCATTGAATGTTGGTGGTTGTTGCCTCATGAAGCGGTCTAACATTGATCCTCCACGTTGCAGATCAGGGTGCTCCATACGAGTAAGGTTGTTATTCATAAGCTGAGTGAGTTGTCCCAGTATGGTGATAAGTTGATCAGCACCGGTTGTATCTCCAGCTCCACAATAATTATCTTGAGCAGGAGGGCAATCCCTACACGGAGTGCATGCATTTATATGGTTTCCATTCCTCCCACTAGGCACCATTTCTAAACAATGGCATAAACTAGATTAGTTTATGAATCAAAAGACATAATTCCATACTTGTAAAACACTTATCATAAATTTAACTATTTATGGATATAATCCATAATCATAAAAAGAAATGTTTTCTTTGAGGATGTATATACTCATAAACCCTTCATAATATTTTGTAAATAAAATGAGAATTATCCTAAGCATATCCCCCGGGAGTGTCGTAACCAAGAGTGCAGCAAGGCCCGTTCTTGTGCACCAGTTCCTGTTCGAGTCTAGCTCAAAGAGGTGTTTTCGGGTTTTACCCCTAGGTACATCTGTGCCAGAGCCGCCTCTACCTGCTCGTATCCAGACAGGGATGTATTGCTCGAAAACTCACAAAAATCTCTATAATACCAAAATTCTAGTAAGTTCTTCTATACTAATCCTCAAAGTATATCTTAAGGCTATGTGCTCTAATCAGGGTTTATCTAAATCTAGCTTCCATGGTTAGTACTAAACTTCCTCTGATACCAACTGTAACGCCCTGACCCTAGTTACCCAGAGTCAGTGCATTATTGGGTAACATTGGCATGATCACAAAGATCAAGTCTCGAAAGACCGATTAGTTTAGTAGCGCTGGATAACTAGATACATTCATAGAGGTTACATTACATCATAAGGTGAAAAATTAAAATAACATAGTTTCCATAGTCCACACTTCTATCCCCTGTAGACTATCCCTGTTGGTCAGTCATAAAATATTTCTTCACATTCTGGGAAAAATAAAATATTGAAAGGGGTGAGCTCAGATTCTCAGTGAGGATAAAAATATAGCGGAAGCTTTCATAAATAAACATAAACATTTAAGGCAATGTATAACTAAAACAAAATCATTTTAAACTTTAACATCAACAAAATATGGCAAAAGTAAAATGAGATAATTCCATTTACTTATTCACATGGATATTCTACTGGTCGAATAATCACCTGCAATATCAATAACCACTTTCATAATGATGGAATGCATAATGCGAGACTATCATAACCACTTAGCCAAGGCCTCGTGCCAAGACTACAACTAATATTTTTTCATGACCTCATTCCAAGACACTAGTTTGTCTCATGAGACCTACCAATGCATCGTGGAGCTATAGCGGGCTCCACCCGTCACTTATTAAGTCCAATGCATTCCTTATATGAAAAGGTTTAAACATATCATAAACCATACCATAATCGTATAACATAAAACATGCATAAAGGAAACATAAAATTTCCACATTTCAATCAAAAGATATCAATAAAACACATTTATATAATAAAAAAACTCTTTCAAAACCATTTTCAATACCAAAATAAAAGAAAATTAAAACTTTGTATTTAGTTTTTATTTAAAAAAATTTATGGCTTGTAAAGGAAGCCGAAACTCAAATAATGATCACGGCGGCGGAGATGTCATTGTATCCACATACATATGACAAGAAAAACAGTCCTTTTTTTCATTTTGTTAAATGATTCATATAAAAAGATTCCTTTTTAATAAATGTAAAATTCAAAGGGGTTCATACACCGTATAAAAGAAAGTTGTGTATAAAACAAAATATGCCTCAATGAAAGGAGATTAAGACAAAGTCCTTAAAAGATAATTTTTTAAATAAAATAGATCTATTATGTGTATTCACTATAAGTACAAATAAAGAAATTAAAAATACAAGATAGGACATAATAATATCATGGCATAATTTGAAAGTAGAAGATTAACCCAAAGAACGAAAATTGGGTTAAGAAGATCCCTTAAAAAATCATTTTTTAAATAAAATAGATCTATTATTTGTATTCAATATATGTACACATAAATAAAATATAAATACAAGATAGGACATAATAATATCATGACATAATTTGAAAATAGGAGATTAACCCAAAGAACAGGAATTGGGTTAAGAAGTTCCATTACCTCGTGTCCGACTTGACTCGATCGTTCTTTAATCTCTGGAATAATAAAATAGAGTTAATTTCTATTTTCTTAAGAACCTTTTTCATGTTCATTATTACTTTTATATCACTTATTACCATGTTATGAACATTGTATAATTATTTAAGTTAATAACGGTCATTTTGTCGATCTTTGGTACATGAGTCAAAAAGAAACTTCTTATAATTACAAGTTGTTCATGTGGTGAAATATCCATTATATCCAGAATTATATTCATGATGTAGATGTCATATATATCATATATATCCATTATATACATTCATTAATAATATTACGTAACATTTAGAGGTAAGAAATGAAATGCACCGTTCATGGAGACGGTAAGTCGTACGTACGCATGAACGCTACTTTCATTTCTATTTCATATTTAATGGAATGAAATCATAATTATATAAAGTTATATTATAATTCCTGTATAATATAATATATAATATCATTTACTCCATCCTTTATACATCCCACATATGGCATTAACGATTCAAATCACTTTGAGGGGGCGGTAGTCCGCACTTCCTAAAATGAAGTTATCGCGTTTACCCATAATGGAAATCATATAGGTATGCCATAAATGAAAAATACCGAATAATAAGGAAAACAAAAACATAATATATATCATATATAAAAATAGTGTCATCATAATGGCCACCATGAGAGGTGTTAAAAGAATATTGAACAATCATCGTTTCGTGAGGCAGTAATTCACCACCCACAGAAATAGTATGTTCTTTAACCATTAGACGAAGGTGTGTGTAAGTGTAAATAAAATAGTTCTCATAAAAACATCCTAGTATATTGAATATACTGGTGTTGTTACAAAATAAATGAATAAAAAGATTTTAAGTGGTTGGAGAAGAAAAATAAAACAAAATAACATAAGAGAAAACATTACCATAAAATCGGGTAACTCTTTTTGATTTGAGCCAAAGGCTTCCTTGGGAAGAGTTCTGCCCAAAGTGGTGATTCTAGGAGTAATAGAGGTAAGTTGAGAGAGTAGTTTGGAAGATTTTGGCCGAGCCAAATGTCTTGATGGTGTGAATAAGGTGGTAGAGGTGGGGGCCTTTTATAAGAGGAGAGAAGGGACACTCTTGGAAAGTAATGAAATGTTACATTATTATGAAGTGATTTTCAGATTTAAAAGGTCCCAAAATTATATATTTCGAGGATAAGGTGATAAGGGTTCTCAATATACCCATCCAATAGGTTTTTGACAAGTTTATGTCTTATATTCTACATTATCTTTTCATCTTATTTAAATCGTTAATTAATGAGGTAATCGTTGTATCATCATGGTGTCATAAAAATTTTAATTTATTTAATGTCTAAAAATTAAATAAAAAATATCATGATGTAGGAAATATTTTTATATTTCCAATTAATATTTATAGTAAAAAAGTTAACTTATATAGCCCCATGTAATAATTGTTTTAGTAAAACAACACATGTTTGTAACAATTTTATTTTTACTTTAAATAAAATGTTATTAATGTCATTTTCTTACCCAAGTGGATCTATAGGGTCCCCAAGTTGACCCATGGATTTTCTTGGTCTTCCATGACTCATCCAATAAGGGTAGGACAAGTGTAAGGGTATTTTCATATTTTTATAATATCATTTTTACCTTAAATTTCACTAATTACCTTTAATCGCGATTAATTAAACTTAAAAGTTACTATTCACCAAATAATTATTTTAATCCTATTAAACCACATTTTACTTCCTAATGAAAACCATGTATGTTGGATTTTTGAAAATAAAATCACAGAAGTGGTAATGTTTCATTTAAACAAAAATCAGTTTTTTAACTACCACTTAGTGGTTTCACTATTCATCAAAAATTGATGTTTTTCAGAACAATGCCAAAATTTCACCCTAAGCTATAACTGATATTCCGAATTAAAAAATGATTTCTATTTTAAAAAATTCCAAAAATATAAGTTTAATTAATTAATTTTATAATTAATTCCCACTGTCACAACTAATAGCGTGTTTTTAAGAAAGAATATCAATCAAAATATTGACAATTGTTTAAGTCCAATTTGAAAGTGAAATTAATTATAAGGACCACAATTGGATAAAATGGTAAAAATATGTTCTAATTATAATTTAAAACCACTCAATATTATAATTTATCACTATAAATTATTTTGATTAAAAAAGTTGTTTTAAGTATTTTTCATTATTCAAAAAAAAACTGGATGTTCTAAGAAAAATACCAAAAATTCAACATAGGCTAATTTCGATATTCCGAATCCAAAAATGAAGTCCATTTTGAAATATAAAATATGTATAATTTCAAAATGTGGGTATTACTATTCATAATGTTTATTTTGATTGTTCGCGGTGTGTTAGAACTCGATGTTGTATCCACCACACACTGCTCTATTTTTCAAAGAGAAGCGTACCATGGAAGTTGGGGTGTTGAAATATTCTTTTATAACCGGTGTATCTTAAATTATGACATTCATGATTTAATAATGACCTAATAAATTATATAATTTTATGTTAAACCAAAAACATTTTTAATAAGATAAATATTCCAATAAATTAAAATTAAAAAAATAAAAAATATTTTCCAAAATCTAAAGTCTAAAGTATTTCATTATGTAAATTTTTTTAATATTTTCCACATTATTTTTAATTAACCAATAAATTTAGTTTATAAATTGTTTTAAATTATTAAATAATTTTTTTTATTTACAAATGATTAAATATTTTTAAAATATTACTATTCAATGGTTTACATTGGATATTATTTTTTTATTCAATATTTTAACCATAAAATACTCCTCTTCTCAAGTATAAATAACCCATCAACCCTCCCTTGAAAACTCACACCTCTATCACCAATGAAAGTAAAGTTTTTTCAAAAAGACTATCTATTAAGATATTTATAATCCTTGGAGGCATTATGGAGAAAATAAAATCCAATTATATGAGAATTTTAGTTCCATTGAAAATAAGCACCACAGAGAAAAGAGTAAATTTTCATCTACTTCTCTTATCAATTTCCTCCTAAATTCTTATTTTTATATATCCATTTAAGACTCAAATATTCTAATATTAATTGAGGAGTATGTTCAAATTATATTAATTATGTTAAAAAAATTTAATAAATATATTTTCGTTGTATTTATTCTTTATATTTATCTTCCTTCTTATTTTGATAGTGTCCCATTAACGATCAGTTAACCATCAAACGAAGATGTTTCCAATTCATTAATTATCGCCAACCATTATGAAGGATCATAAAAAATTAATTATAATATATAAATTTTTAAATATAATTATTTAAAATATTATTGATTTAATCTTAATAATTTATAACTATCAAAAAATCAAGATCAACAAATTGAAGAACGATGGGGAATTTAATGAAAAATATCATATCAAAATGTTTCACCATTTACAATGGAAATTAAGAAATATAATTCAATTATTATAATTAATAAATAGTTAAAAATGAACATAATTCACTTCTGGATTCATGTTTTAATTAACCTAAGTTTATTATTCAATAGTCGGAAGAGAAATGAAATAAAGCGGGATTTAAGGTAAGGGGATTCCTGAACCCAAATCATTTTTTATAACCTCCTATTTCAAATTTATTTGAGTATTGATATTCCAAAAATATCTGGAAAATTTACTTTCATTATTATTTCCCTATTATTTTTTGGGATATACAAGTTTCTACCTTTCCAAAATATTTTCGAAGACAAATATAATGATTTATAAAAAAATAATTCATTTTTTCAAAACTCTTCTTTGACTCCTCATGAGTGGTTTCTTCCGCATAAAAAATGATCTTTCATGAAATATTATGATTTCCTTATTAATTTGGGAACCTTGAAGTTTTTTCATGAAAGTTTTCTTTTCGAAACCTTTATGAAACCCATTTTTTCATGGGATTATTTCATGACCATCATCGTTCAAGTGAAATTATTATGTAGAAAAATTATAATTTTATCTAAATGGATACTATTATTTGATTCTACTTGATCTCATAAATCACATTGTCTCTTAAATACAACAAGGTCCAGTTATGAGATTTTTCTTAGGAATCAATAGGGATGGATTGGTTAGACCCAGGTTGATGTCTAATGACTAAAAGCATTATTTCATATTTTATTAGATCATATTTTAAATCAATAAGACTATTTTGAAATAGAAATCATGAATCTTAATACCCCAATGATAAAAATAATTTTCACCAATAAACATTTTAGTTTCATTTTTTTAACAGTGTCACTATATTCAATTTGGCTTTGATACTAATTATTTTGGGTGATATTATCAACTACATCAGGACATCCACATTCAATAGGTACATGAAAATTAATTATTATAATTTCCCCTACCACTAACCAAACCACATGGCGCAATTAAATGTAATAAATAACCCAAGTATTCTTTCTTATATGCCAAAGGCTATCAACTAGATGTGATGGTCAGTAACAAACTCTTGGGGAGAAAATAACCTCAACATCATTACATATAATAATATTAAATAACATTATCATCAATAAAAAAATATTATTATAGTATATCATAGAAATAAAATTCCATGAATATCATAATAAATAGATAAACATAAAATTATATCTAAATAAATCCCATGTATATAATATATTCATGTATCCTAACAGATATTTCCTAATGGTCTTATAATTCCTAATAAAAAACGGGAAATCAACAAGGATTCCAATATACCAGTATTAGAATTTAACTCAATCACGTCTTTACACCTATATATGCCCCTAAAAATTTCTCCCTTATGGATAGTGATCAGGATATGTTATGTATTCCAAACAAGATATATTCAATTCCACCATCGTGGGTTCATAGGGTATAGGAATAAAACATTTTTCATTCCCACAAAAAATGATTCTTATAATTTCTATTATTTATTTTCATGAATTTGATATATTAAATAAAGGTTATAAAAACACATAGATACACATGTAATATTATTGGGAACCCGAGAAACTTCTATAATTGAACACTCAAAACATATTCATCCAGTACTATATATTTTATATATTTTACCAAAGTGTGATATGAAAATAAGGTAATACTACCAATGGGATAGTTTTTTCCAAATCACGGCATAATTCATGATTTTTTATACCCTAAAATTATAGTGTAACCCAACCCATCATTGGTGGATAATAGAGTTACGCCAATAGTGAATAGGATATAACCTATCTTAATTATCGTAGATACTCATACCCTATCAATAATGATTGAAATATCACTTGTGGAGAATGAAGTATCACTGTTCATATGAAACTATAGTGGTAAAATATTTATCATCATCCATTAGTCAACGCATTATTGAAATAATCACCACTAATTCCAAAATAATTAACTGTGATGTAAATGTCACTATTGGTGAACATAGTATCAATAGACAGATATTGGTTAGTCACTCATACCTCCCCCAATGGTGAATAGATTATCAACAATGTTAAATTTGGTATCACCAATCACCTATGGGGTAGACAGTCCTACTTCTCTCAATAGTGAACAAAATATCACCTATGGTATGATGGATTTCAATAATAAATAATTCAATAAATTTTGATTGATCTTCCAATAATACTAAGGTATGTGATGTTGAAGGGGATGTCATAAATCAATAAGAAAGGCTTTTTTTGAATGGTTTATCACCCCTCCTAATTCTAGATAATTGTGAGAAAGTTATCACTATCTGTTAATCAAGGAAATGGTGAATTATTTATCACCAATAAAAATAAAGTAATAAGGAATGGTTTATTCATAGGTTCTATTCTCATATAGTTATAATCTCTAGTATAGAATTGGTATACCTTAAAAGGGAATAGATATACTAAGCACTATAGTGGGATTATGTATATCCTCATACCATCTCACAACATTCTCCTACTAGTGAAGACATACACTTATCCATATCAAAGTATAAAATGGTGTATCGCATTATTAAAATAATATTTCATTATAAAATAATAATATTGAGCATGTACTTCCCAACACCTAGCCATTAGATGAACCTTTCTCACCATGTCCATAATATATTAAGACATAATTATCTCATGCCCCTCAAATATCATTTAGGTTCACACCTGGTGTGTCATGTAATCCAATACACTCATTAGGGTTCAAACATATTAGTCTCAATCCAGTACTCTTGACTATAATATTTGGTTTATATACTATAAAAAATATGATAGTTTCCATAGAGTATACCCATATTGACTATGAATAGAATTTTCTACCCTTCGTATATCATCGCTAATAATACCTAAAGATCCAATTGGTCTATTCATTTAACCATAACATATCACACTAGTCACACTTCATTTAATCACTTATCCAAAATTCTTATCACTAGATTATACCAAACGTTGACCCCCAAAGAGAAATGATCATTGGGTGGTTAATTTGTATGGGTACCCTTCTTGATGCACCATTTTTAATGAATCTGGGTCCCTAATGGATACAAATAATACTTCCAATTTATCTTGATATTTATCTTTAATAAACTACTCTATATAAGTTTTACTTAGTGACCAATCACATGATTCACCCTTATATTATCTCTTTAAGTGACAATCATACATTATCACATTACACCTCCTTAGGCCTCTTGGAGCTTCGCATAAAATTAAAGACCCACCATTAAAAATTCACTCTAATTATGAATATACTAAATGAAAAATAGAAATTGATTTCAAAATATTTTTTTAATAACACTCAAAGGACCCATTATAAGCGTGATGGACCTCAAAAATATCACAACACACATGGAAAGCCTCCTTATCCCTATCACGAGTTACTCATTATCACTTACTACCTTTAGTATATTACACATCATATGAATTTACATATAAGGGTGGTAAAATTAGAGACTACTAACCTTAATATAAATTTAACCTCTTATTTATTATGTACAATCCATCCAAACAGGCCCCTATCTACAGTTATCTAAATCCCTGAGCATAACACCTCAAGATTTTTTGTATGTATTTTCTTTTAAAAAGTATTATTTTGAATAGATTATACAATATAAAACACAAGATTAAAATGAAAGATGATATATTTTATTATTATTTAATATTAATATTATCATATTATGATAATACAATGTGAAAAATCAGTAGGAAAGTTATATGAACAATAAAACTAGATGTAAATAAAAAGATATCAATTAATTAAATTTATTTATTATAAAAACATGTATTCTAAGTATTTATATATTATTAATATTTTTTTCAAATTATTAACTTCTTTTATAATACTAATGAGTTGATAAAAATTTAATGGTTAGATGAAAATTATTAATGGTATGTAATTAAAATCATTTAATGATAAAAAGTGATATTTTCGAAACAACTATATTTAAAGTGACATGAATTTTTAAATTAAATTAAATTAGACTATATAAATTAGTTGTTATAAGAAACCATTTAAATGTAAAAAATATATATTAATACTCATTTAATTAAAAAATTGTATGAAATCCTCTTAAGAACATTTATATATTAAAACATCTCTTCTTAATAAAAAAACATTTTCATTATGTTTTATGTCTTTATTTAAAAGTTAAATTCATAAATTTTAAAATCATAATTTGATAAAATAAATATATTTGTGGAATAAGAATTTCATGATTATATTAGGGTGCATATGTGGGTGTTTTATGAAAATATTTACTTTTTTATGAATAATGGTAATTTAATTTTTGAAAAAATTATATTTTTTGAAATCATCATGATACGAGCATGAGTTAAAAAATTTTGGAAAACATTTTCTATGAAAAATATATATTGAAGAAAAAATAATACATTTTAAAGTAACATGTTGTATTAATAAATCTCTGTTTGATATTTTGAAACTTAGTTTTATTTTATTCTTATAAAAAACCATTTTTATCCCTTTTCCTTTAATAAAGTACTCGAATTATTCCATTATGTTTTAGATTGGTTAGAAAATAAAATAACACTAAAATATTTTATAATATTCCAAAAAATCATTGTAATCTATAATATTCATAATATTTTTTTCAAAGTGTAAATTCATTATTATACTTAAACTAATATGTTTTCTAAAAGTTGTTTTTCTGGCGTTATGTGTACACATATTAAAATTAAATTATATCGTATTTTGAAATTTAATAAAAAAACTGATTTCCTATTTTTATTAATCATAATTAAAATTGTTTAATAAGTTAAATTTAATTTTTGGTCACAAAAATATGTTATCATGGTAAAAATTATTCACAACGGTAAGGGTTAACATGCGATACAAATGTTAAATCAAGATATAAAGTCTCAAAACATCACAAAATATCATTTATAAATGGGTGGATGAGGGATATAATGATATTAAAATTTCTTTTCTCTCAAATGATAATTTTTTCTCACTTTCCGTGAATAATTTAATCCTTTTTATCTAAATAAATTTTTATTTACAAAATTGTCACTCATATCCCCTATAAAAGGACCCCTTCACCACCCCACTTATCTTATCGCATATTTCATCTTGAATAAAAACATTCTATATAAATCAAGTCCCAAACCACTTTTTCATGTTCTATATATTATGGTATCACTAAAAACCCAATCTACAAAGCCTTATGGAGTTGTCTAAAGGGGTTATCTAAAGAAGAGGTTGGATTAAATGAGTTCATTGAAGTTTTTTTATTCATACACTTCCACTAAATATATTATAACCATATAAATATAATTAAATAAGTTTTATTATTAAATTAAAAGGTTATTATATTTATATAATAACCATTATTTATCTTCCTCACATCCATTTGAAAATGAAGATATTTGTAATGGTTGGGTTACCACTTTCATTAAGAGTATAATTAATTTTTCATCATCACTTTGCATGGATGGTTCTAAAATTGTATTTAATTAATAAATATTATATTTTTGGCATGATTAAAATTTTTTATCTTAAAAATAGTAATTAAATTAATAATATTAATAATACATGGTCAATATAAATTTAATCACCTAAAATGTTAATACAGAGATATCTTTCCTAAGTTCAATCTATTTTGAACAATCCACTAAGATGTATAATGTTGGTTATACTAATATTATATAATATTGGTAATAAATATTATTTTTTAATTATTGAAAGGAAAAATAAATAGTTAAATTCTTATTAATTTAACACATTTGTATTTTTTAAAATTACCAAAATAAAAAAGTTATTGATTTCATCTTAAAGAATCATACCTGAATCTCCCATGGAGTGAACATGGAACTTCAAGAATCATTATGGAACTTATATTACCATACCATGAAAATTATATATATTACAAAAAAAATATTTTATATCCTTTCTCCATAGTCACCATACCAAATTTTTTTTAAGGAATTGACCTAAGAACCCAAATTTGTTGATGAGAGAAACAACTGTTCAATAAATGGTTTAAAATGATTATAAATAACCCTTAATAAAATAAATATACATAAAACAATTTACAATAAAGTATTTAATAAATTTAATTTTATTATTCATATGTTTAAATCACCTACATTAAAATTGGTTGTAAAGTAAAGGGTTAATTGTTTCAAATTTTCTTCGTTTAGACATGTTTCATGTTATACACCTATTTATATTTATATAGTTAAGATTCCACCTTTTTGAAATATTATATCATGATTATATTAATATTTCTGTTATTTAAAGTTTTATTTCAAATTCTTCCTTTTAAAATGTTTTGATTCAATTCTTATAAAATCTATAAATGTTTTTTTGACTTAATATCCTTTCAGTTTTGTAAAAAATATTCTTCCTTAGCTACACTCTTTTAAGAATTTTTATTCATAAACTTCATTATTATATATGTTATTTTCTTTTTATATTTTGGGATTTTAAAATTTTATATCCAAATATTGTTATTTAATAAATTTCACTCTCTATAGAAATATGATGTTGTTAAAAATAATTATCATCCTTTATAACAGTTCTTTTTCACCATATCCATAATATTTATTACTAAAAATTTCTTCATTTTTATTATGATATACAATTATACGTTATGTTTCTTATTCATCATACTTTTATCCTCCTCTCCACATTTATTTGAAAAAAAATCAATGTTACATTATTAGGGTTTCTCATAAAGTGATGTTTTATAAAGTATTCTTTACTATTTCTTGATAATTATTTTTAAAAGTGACTCATAACTTTAAAATTTATAGAAATGATAAAAATGGTTTTTGAAAAATATTTTTCATAAATTAACATTCATGTTCATCTATGTCTCTAAAATATATATCTATTATGATGAAACGTTCATGTTCATTCTCTAAATAATTTTAAAATCATTTTGGTGGGTTGAATTTTTAATATCAACCAATATGCCTTTGATGTAATGTTATATTATGCCATTTGGAAATGATATGAGAATTATTTTATTTCCATTATTCTTTTATGATATAATGAATGATTTATTTCATCTGTCACACATAGGTATAGTTTTTATTCACATGTCAGGAGGTGTCCTATATGGACCTCCAATTTATTGGATAAGGTATTATATCTCCAGATATAATTATGAGTAATGAGTTAGGTCAATCGATCCAATATGGGGCGACGGTTGTGATTTGGGATCCATTGAATTCTAGGTTGAAGGTTTTGATTCCTAATCAACTATGTTATGGAAAAAAGGTTTTTATATCAGATCCACTATATTTTGGGATGCAGGATTGTGGTGTCTACTCCACTATGTGATAATTTAAAAAAAAATTGTAAAATTATAAGTTATGTGACTATGTTATTCTATATATCTTATTATTATTGTTTCATTTTCTCTCAGCATTATTTAATAGTATATTTTTTATTATTTCAGGTTATATATCATTCTATCATTCTTTATGGGAAACTATTATGGTTCTATGGTATTTTTAATCATATATTTATCCCAATATCATGTTTTCTCACATGCATAAGACATATCCTTCTATGACTCATTAGAAAATTGTACCTTATTGTACATTTGAGATCACTCCATTTTTTGTACACCCAAAATAAATTATATATAGGATAATATGAAGAAGGATGATTTATTTAAATATTTATTTGAAGTATATGGAAGCTATAATATTCCATAAGATATTTATGTACATTATCTCCAAATACACTAAAACATTGGTTTATGGGATTGTGTTGTCATTTGTGATATGTCATGTCCAAATTATGAAAGTAAAGTAAGATATAGGCATGTTTATTTTGGGACATATATATTAATATTAGAGAGGTGTTTCTATTATTTTTGGGTGTTAGGTTATGAGAACCACTATAAAGAAACCTAGATTAAAAAAATTATATTGGTTGAACAGAAAGTATCCTAGTATAAAATATTGGATCCATTGACTAATACATCAAAAGATGAATTTTTCAAATCCATATAGATTTTTAATCTTATTTATAAAGATGATATATTTTATTTATCATGTTAAAACATATTAATTTTAGTGAATGGATGGAAATAGGAGTACTCGGGTTAAAAATTGGTGTGAAGGAAAATGTGGTAGTTGTCTGAAGGAGAAACCAAATAGGGTAAGAGATATACTGAAAAATATATTTTTTATAACAAACTAGCTGTGTTGAGTTAGTATTAAGAACTTAAACCTCAATAAATTTGAAACACATTTGATAAGATTAATATTATAATAAACCAACCTAGGTCAACTAGACAATTTACTCAAGATGGCCTGCAAACTTGGTGAGGCTCATTAAGGATACAAAAGTCTCATGTATAAAAAAGGAAAAAAGATTAAAAAGTGGAAGAAAGGATTCAAAATTTTACTTATATACAATTTCAAGAAAAATAGGCTGAATTGTAAAGACAAAACAAGACAACACCAATCGAGTCTCTACATGACCATCCATCACCACCAAACCATCCTGATATGAAGATGACGACAACAAGAGAAATCGGTATGCAAAACAAAGACCTTCCCTTTACCTAAATCCAAAAAAATAACATCTTCAACCACCTAAATGAAAAATTAATCTGTAAGAACAAATCTAATTATTATTTCACCAAGTAACCTATAATAAGTCTAGTATCTATAATGCATTATCTCTAACAAAAAAATAAATTCAGTTTACAAAAAATTTCTATTAGATAAAACCATTTTTTAAATCATTCTTTGGTTTTTGTAAAAATCATTTCATTTTATCATAATAATATAAATTTTATGTAAATGTGATATAACATGAACTCATAATAAAAATCAACCATCAATACACCATAATATAAGAATGTAAAAAAATTACCATCAAATATAAAATCATGCGAATAATCAGGAATCAATGACGGAGCATACCATGTTGGACATAACCTACAGTAATAAACATTATACATGAAAAAAAACCTTAATTTAGGCATCAAGTGGATTCAAATAATATAATCTCTATTCTAATTTCACACACTAACGTGATATAAACCCTCTAGTACAATTACACAGACTAAAGTGAAAAAATTATTTCCCGACACACACGATTTCACCCAATGTGATAAGTTTTCCAAAAACCATCTAAAACCATGTTAAAATTTTATAAAATATTTTCATATAAAATAATAGCCTCTTCCATGATTGAAACCAAATTTTAGAACCAAAACCACCATTTAATCATTTCATCAAATACTTGGTGTAAAAAATATATTTTTAAAAAAAATCCCTCGTTAAAAAGTGTTTCTATTCCAAACAAACCACCAAAATCAAAAATAAATATATTTAATTGAGGAAACAAAAGGAATTTAAAATAACATTAATAAATTCTTGTGTTATTTCCATTATATAGAAACACCTACCTTAAGAATGAAAGAAAATCTAGTTTCCTTCAAAAATAGAGATTGAGAAAGAGTATATTAGATCCTCGTGATCCTAGATCCATAGAAAAAAATATCCAACCTCTTTCAAACCCCTTATATCTCACATGTACACCTTATTAAGGTTTCAATGATACTATAGAAGAATATATATTGTGAGGATCTAAAAAAACAAGAAGAAACTGCATTAAAAACCCAACATAATTTGAGAGATCCTCCAAGAATGAAGGTAGATCATCCAGAATCCTAAGGTAGAAACCTTAAGTGCACTGGGGAAGGTTTACGTAGATCCATATAAATATTAGGGGTTGATTAGATATAAAACTTACCA
The DNA here is from genome assembly GCA_963277665.1 of Viscum album. Taxonomy (NCBI): domain Eukaryota; kingdom Viridiplantae; phylum Streptophyta; class Magnoliopsida; order Santalales; family Viscaceae; genus Viscum; species Viscum album. Next base: position 1,275,263,566 of record OY728126.1, on the reverse strand, counting down.
AGATAAAATTGTTAAATTTTATATTACTAAAGGATAATATGGCCACACATGGTTAGGAAAATTGTACGCCAACTATGTGTGGTTGTTGTCTCAAGGAAAATAGCTTCCTAGGATAAGCCGCACAGTTCTGGAAACCCATGAACAAACTGTTTAAAAACCCTATAAAATCCCCAATCCACCCACATAGTTTCCTTGGTGAGACACATGGTTGGGATAACCATGATCATAAAGTGAAAAGAACCTCTGCATTCTCACATGGACACACTGTAAAGTTATCATATGGTTATTACTAATCATGTGCCTATCATGAAAATAGTTTGTCTTCTCTAAAATTCATCATTTTACACCCCCTTTTGTTTAAACCCTCTATAAAGGTTCCAAAGACAAACCAAATTTAAATTAAATAATACATGTAACCTAAATTTTTTCATAATTCTCCCCACCATGAATACTTCTTTTCCTCAAAAAGTTCCCAATATTATGGACTCATAAAAATAGAGGGCTACTAAGACATCATCAATTATTCCCAGTCCCATGTACCATATCTATCTAATCCATACTTATATATTATATGGACCAATGGAATTTTTTTCCACATAATATCTTCTCTTCAGAAACCATAATATGAACCAGTTTCTCAACTATAATTGTGTCGGGCTCAAGATCAACATCCTCCCTTTCAAAAACATTTGTAGGATCCGATTGATACCTCTTCATCTAGGAAACAAGAAAAATTCCATGAATTGATATCAACAGAGATATAAATTCCAATTGATGTACCACTATATAATCTATTCAGTGATCTCAAATGGACCACCAAACCTTAGTGCCAACATACCCTACTTACCCAATGGATTATTTATTAAGTGATTTTAAACACAAAGAAGACCTAATGGACAATATAAAACTATATCCTCCCAATATGATGTTATTAATATGATTCATAACAAATATGTTCCATCAAAGCTCTCTTTTGTATCAACTTCAACTTTTCTGGAATATCCTAAATAAGGCTCAGTCCAACCAAGGACCACTCACCCATCTTTTCCCAAAATAGGGGAGATCTACATGGCCACTGATAAAATGATTCAAAGGGATACATATTTATTGAATCCTAATATATAGAGTTACATGAAAACACAACTAGAGGAATATTCTCTTCCTAATAAAAAAAATCAATCACTCATACCCAGATCATATCCTTATGAAAATGGTTAGCTTGTTTGGTCTCTCCATCCATCCATGGATGATATATCATGCTCAAGTTTAATTGGGAACTCATCACCTCCTATAAACATATACAAAACCTAAATGTGAACATAGAGTCCCAATAAAAAACAATTAAAAATTGTATCCCATTAATTCTCACAGCCTCTGAAACATACAAGTGCATGAACTACTCTTCTTTAAACATATCCTTGATAAGAATGAAATGATATTATTTTTAAGTCGATGAATGACCACCCAAATCACATCTATCCTACTCAGAGTATATAGAATGAAAAAAACTAATTCCATATACATATCATCCCATTTTCATACTAGAATGGGTGAAGGTTGTAATAAACATACAGGCCACTTGTGATTCACATTAATTTTGTAACCAGTGAGGCATAGTGATATGAAATGTGCAATCCAAAATGACACCCCCGACCACCAATACCAGTATCCCAAATCATGATATATATTAGTAGTCCAAGGATTCATGGACCAACAATACTTATGCCTGATAACCATCAATTCTTTCCTTATATATATCAAAACAGTTGACCTACCCTAGAAATACAAAGAGACACTGGGAGACCAAAACCACCCACATAATGTCTCCCCAACATTTAGGATTTTAATAAAATGTTGGAATTCATTGTTAGGTACCTAATAAAGATGAAACCACTTATATAATGATGATTTAGTCTTCACCTATTGCAAGAAAACCAACCCACCATCTTCTTCCACTCTAAAGACCATATCAGTGAATAATCTCATCAAAGACCACTCCTACACAGATTCGCTCATAGATTGAGTCGGTAATTTCCTACTCAATGAATCAATAACCTCATTCACCTTCATAGATGTATAGGTAATATCAATATCAAAAGTATAAATATACATAATCTAGTATATTTGTTTCAAGTTCAGATCACTCTTAATAAAAATATACTTCCGACTCTTATGATTAGAACATAGAATAATATGAACCCAAAAAAGATAGTGACACCATTTTTAGAGGGAATGAATAAATAATTCCAACTCAATATCATGGGTAGGGTAGTGATTATCATGATGGAATAACTGTTAAGAGTCATAAGACACCATATATTTCCCCTGTATCATAACACACCCCAAACACATAAAAGAAGTATCATAGAAAACAATATAAACTAAACCCAGGTCTAAAAGAATCAAAACTAGATTTCAAGAAAAACTCACCTTAAATTTTTTCAAAAGATCATTTATATTTGTCTTTCCATTAAAACTTTTCACACATATGGGTCAATTATTATATCAAATATTAATCATGTAGAACAACCCAGCTATAATAACTATCTAATCCTAAAAACACAGGATCAAAAATACAATTATAGGGTGATTCTAGGATATTAACACCTATTTCTTTTTAGAATCCACTGAGATTCTTTTATCATATATAAATTAACCCATAAAAATCACTTCCTAAATCTAAAAATCCCATTTATAATGCTTACCATACAAATTATTTTACCTAAAACATCTTAGGATGGTATCGAAATGATAAATGTGTTCCTCCTATGACTTGGAGTACACAAAAATATCAAGCATGAACACAACCAATAATGAGTATAAGAACTGATGAAAGATACAATTCATCACTATCATAAAACTATAGGAGCATCAGTGAGGCCAAATGGCATAACCATAAACTCAAAATTCTCATACCACCTCCTAAACAGTGTCTAAGGTATATACTATTATCAAAATATTAACTGGTGGTACCCTGACTAAAGTTAAATCTTTAAAAACCAAATATCCCCCCTAAGTTAATACAAATATAATAAATCTTAGGTAAGGGGAAATTTTTTTAACCATCACATGATTTAGCGTTCAATAATTCATGTAGTGTATGAGGCTCATGTCTCCCTTGTTAAAAAACATGACATGTAAGGCCCATGGTGACATGATAGGGAGAGTAAAACCCTTAACCTCAAGGTCTTTAAGATGGAATTTATGTTTCATCAACTTGTAAGGTTCCATGTGACAAGATGACATAGAAATAGGCATCATAATAAGGAGAAATTCAATAGTTAAATTGACCTCCCTCTATGGTGGTAAACCAAAAACATCATCTGGAATGACCTTATGGTATGCACACACTACTATTGAAAGAGGAGTAGTAAAACAAAGTCCAACCACATCATGAAGAAACTCTGAAAACTAGAAAAAGATCACAACATCATATGGAATAATAGGACATGCTCTCTCCAAACTATAATCCCATTCCAAATAGAACACATGAGTGACTCCATCTATAAGGATTAACTGAAATAGATGATGTTAAGAATCAATTTGGTCATTTATTTTTATCGTTCTAAACATGATAATAATCTGGTAGAAGATGTCAAGATTGAGAATTATGAAATCCCACACCACTTCAAATTCAGTTATCATCACCTAACACATAGGACAATTAGAACCCTATATGGACCTTTTTTCTAGTGATGTGCAAAGATACAACAATAATGAAATAATATCTTCATATAATACCAACATTTAAATCAAATTTAATGATATAAAAGAATGAGTATCACCTATATCAAATAATTTTTTTACCATAATGGGTGAAATAAATTTCACACCTAAAATAGTATCAATCCTAACATCAGATTACTATAGTGTATACTCTTCCATATAAAGACCTCTGGTATTAGCTAATACCTAATATTTCTTATTTATATGAACAAGCTAGTGTGGATAAGGATAATAAAAACCACCCATGGAAGAATCATAATGAACTTATGAACCCTTGATGATAGTTGATCTAACCTTATTACATGGGGACATCCTTCTAAAAAAACCACATCAGATAGGTAAATTTTCCACAATAAAGAAAAGTTTTGTAAGAATCATTATCTTTAGGATTTGTATAACCAAGACTTCCACACTTATTTAAAACAACCTATTATGGTACTAAAAAAACCTAACACTGGTCTTGAAGAAAACCTGCTACCTTTGTGCTTCCTTTTCTAGCCGAAATAAACACCCAGGCTTGTAACCACACCAACTAAAGTTCTATCGAAACTAGTTTTCACAACTATATATACCTCTAAAATAACTTCATTATAAACTAAGTTCATTATGGTTGGAAGTAACATGATAATCAGTATCAAACAAATATCAACCCTCAATCCCATCTCAAAACTCAGATATTTTATGTAATCGTTTATAAAACAATTTTGTGCTAACTAAACTAACTCAACAAAATGGATGGAATAATCCAAAATGGAATTATCTACTTAATATAAGGTAAGAAATTATCATGTCTTCACCACACACAATGTATTAAGTTGGAACTTCTAGGTAAAAGTTTTATTGAAATAATATCTGGTAATATCTTCATGTAACATAGCTTCCACAATATAATCTAACCATCTTTTTCTGAGTACCTCAAGAAAGAACATGAAAAAAATCCACCTTAGAGTCCTTGGGAGTTTTCAAATTATTAAAGATCCTTTAAATATACTTGATCTATTCCTCATATACCTGGGTTCATCTGTAACCATTAAATATGGGTGTATTCTTCTTTATAAACTCTAAGACATGATCCAACATCAATCATGGGTTCCAAAAATGTACTTGACCCAAAGTCTGAATAGTATGGATTACAGCTTCCACCAAAGAAGGGTCCACTGGAAGATTTACCTGTAGAACATGTCTCATAGAATCCTCAAATTCATAAGATCTCCTCTAGGATCCATTATCTATTAAACACAATACAATGTCCAATTATCTTAAGAGAAAAATCCTCATATCAAAAAACCACTTCCAGAATCCATATAAATTCCTTTAAATAAAGAAATATTAAAGCAATCATAGATTCTAATAATAATGAAAATAACATTAAATGGAACAATAGAATTTAAATAAACCTACAATCCATTTTATTCAAAGAACCTAAAATAGAAAGTATCATGCTTGGAAACAATCCCTGACCACCCATGGTAACTCAAGTTCCGACACTGAAGTGACCTGCCCAAGAACCTTACCACACTTATTATCTGAATTATGAAGGTCCTAACTAAAATATACCAAAGAAACAAAACCAATAAAAGGTATTTACATAACACTTTATAATAAAAAGACCCTTTGATATCATTACATAATGAACCAACCCATATCAACTAGATAATTCAATCAGGATGGCCCACTAACTTCATGAGGCACAACAAGGATACAATAGTATCATGTATAAATAAAATAAAAATATAGTACAAAGTAGAACAAAGGAGTAGATATCCAAGAGACATACAATTACTATCCAAATAGACAAAACTAGAAATATAAAATAAGGTAGGACCAAAAAATCCTCCATGTAACTATCTGTCACCACTAAACTATCCTACTATGAAGATGATGACAACAAGAGAAATCAGTATGCTACACAATTCCCATTAATTTTTTGATTTCTACAAAACAACATATACAACTACACAAAGTAAAAATATTATTGTGTGTTAAAAAATCCTAGTATTATTTCACCAAGGAATCTATACATATCCAAATATCAAGAGTCGGTTAGCTATAAGTTTAAAAAAATCCAGTTTACAAAGCATTTTTATAAGATAAAACCATTTTTTAAATCATCCATTTGTTTTTATAAAAATACTTTAATATTATCATAATTAGAAACATGAAAAGTAAAAGTTATATAGCATGAAAAAATAATCAAAACAAAACATGGATACACTATAAGATTAGCATGTGAGAAAATTACCATGAAATATACCATCATGTTAATAATCAAGCATAAATGAAAAAACATTCCATTTTGGATCTAAGATATGTTATTAAAGGATAGAAATGAAAATAAATCAATAATACAAATATTAATTGGATCCAGCCAATATAAATTCAAGTGGAATCACATACACAAAATGAAACAAATCCTCTAGTTGCATTACACACATCAAAATGACAACTCGATTTCCTCACACACCTAACGTTACCAAATTTCCTATGTTTTTCAAAAACCATTTAATTACCATGATTACAATTAATATAACATTTTCATAGAAAATGGTATCTTATTCTATGCTTAAAAACACATTTTACAACAAAACCAGCCATTTAATCATTTCATCAAACACTTGGTGTGAACAAAAGTATTTTAAAGAAGAATCCCTTAAGAAACATGGATCACTTCTAACCAAACCACAAAAATAACAGATATATGAATTTAAATAGACAAACCAATGTAATTTATATGATCATAAATAAATTCATTTGTTATAACCTTTGTATAGAGACACATACCTCAAGAACAGAGGGAAACTAGTTTCCTTCAAAACAGAGATCGAAAAAGAGTAGATCGACTCCTCATGATCCTAAATCAATAGACAACAAAATCAAACCTTTTCAAACCATTTATATCTGGAATTCAAAACCCAACCAGGCCCCAATGAGATTAGAGGTGAATATATCTAGTGAGGATCTAAGTAATGAAGATGAAAGTACATCCAAACTAAATATACATTAAGATATTCTTCAAGAAGAAAGGTATATTGTCCAGAATATAAACAGAGAAACCACAAGAGAAACGTGGAAGGTTTAGGTCAAGAAAAACCAGGAGTATGGGAAGATCAGTCATAAAAATGACCAATGAAAATGGGTAAACTATAAATATTTAATGGATTGGAGGGTCGTGCATAGTTATATCGTATGGTTAGGCAACCCATGCACCAACCGTGTGGGGCTACTATACCATGATACCTGACCTCCTGGGACAATCTGCATAGTTTAGGAAAAATGAGCTCAAACAATGTGATTCCCCTATAAAATAATACATACACATACGTGGTATCCTTGTCGAGATGCATGATTTATCTAACCTTGTTCAAACCCTGAAGAACACCTCTCGATACTCACATAACCACATTGCACAGTTGTTGCATAGTTGGTACTAACTGTGTTTCAATCATGAACCTTAACTATATTCTTCAAAATCCAAATTTGCAACTCAAATTCCACAAAATACTCTAGAATGGCCTCAAATACAAACCAATATTATTTTAAGGAATACTTATAACCTGAACGGCATTCCAAAAATTTATTTTCATGGATGTTTAGAAGATAATGACCCAAGAAGAAAGAATATTAAATTTCTTACATGATAAGTATATGGGAATAAGATCCAAATAAAATGAATCAAATGAATATGAAGGTGTTTTATGTATAGATTATGATGGAATTGATAAATAAACTAATGCAGAAAATGAATAGGTTAGTTAACATGATGGAAATAAATAATGATTATCCTAAGTTATTATTATTGATTTAATTTTTCAAATGTGTAGAGTTTAGAAAATATTAAAATCAATTCTCTAACAAAAGGTATAGTGAGTATAATAGGAATCATTAACCTCTAAGTCTAAGAGAAAAAGGAAGACCCTATAATATCATTATTTTTGAAGTGGACCATGATAATGAAAATAAAAAAGGTAAACATATTCACCACTTCATATTTGTAAATGTATTATTGAATTCTAGTGATTCACATTGATTGATATAAATAATGTTTATTTACCACCTCAATCATTGGATATTGGAATGTCAATGAAAACCCCTAGAAGTGTGATGATTCTATAAAAGGTATATAACAATTCTCTAATTGATGTTTGTGGGAACACACTTCCATTATATTTAGTTATTTTTTCCCTGGTTAATTTTGATTACATATTTTTCATGGATTAGCTCACCCTGAGGAGAGAACATATCAATTCTGAGTATAATAAAATATTATTTAATATACCAACTCTTACCATTTTTAAAAATCAACGACAGAATGATTATAAACACTATTTGGGAAACAATTTCCATAATATGATTCTTGAAATCTAATAATGTGTGATACTAAAACAAAATAGTTGGTATAGAACTAAGAATTTAAATATATTCTGAATGAGTTATTGGATATAGAATAATAATATTAGTTATCATTTATTTTATTGAAAATTATTATAAACATTTTGGTTTTAGAATTTTTTTTGGGCATAGAATCATGAATATAACATTGCAAATGGTACATCTTTAGAAACTACTATGCCTTATAACCAACAAAGGAAGTATAATTGGTGCAATTTTTTGAGATAAAATAAAATCTCAATATATATAAAATTAATGGGGAATGATGAGTTTCATAGTCCTTAACATATAGAGTTTTATATCTTATTGGTAATAATATCTTGAATTTTTTATAGATAGCTAATCTATATACCATAGTGAGTGATAATTAAAATTGTGTGGATGCAATTTATTTAAAGGTGATGGAATGTAAAAACCTAAGATTATACTATGTATTTCCCTTAAATAAATACTATTTTTAATATATTTTATCACATGAAACACTAATCGAAAATGAACCAAGACATAATTTACTACAATTTAATATGAACATCAAAATATTATGAGAATAAAATTTAAAACATCATTAGTAAAATTACAAGAAGACTAAATGCTCTAGAAAATAAAAAGATAGCAATTAATTAAAATTATATATTATAAAAACATGTATTATATTTACGTATATATTATTTTATTATTTCTAAAAAAAATTAATTAATTTTTTATCTTAATAAAATTAATTAATGGTTAAAAGAAAATAATAAAATGGATGTGATTAAAAACATTTAATGTTCAAAGGGGGTATTTTTTAAAGAAATATATTTAAAGTTTTTGTAATTTATATATTAAATTTAATTAAACAATCAAAAAGATCTTAATAATATAATTTTTTAGTGTAAAAAATATTAACAACCATTTAAATATAAATTAAAATGAAATAATAATATGAACCCTTAAATAGAATGAAGACATTTTTATTAATAAAAATTAATTTTCACGAAATTTTTTAATTTAATTTATTATTGAAATTAATAAATTTTTAAATTTTAATATATAAAAAATCTAAATTCATTATGTTAAGACTATATAAGTGTGCATTTTTGGAATTTTTTTGATAAGGTTGGTTTTTTTATAAATAGAGAAAAATCTATTTTTACAAAAAACCAAAACATTGATGTCATCATATTGATATGGGATAGATTTAAAAATCATAACGATTTTTTTTTAGACAAATACATTCATCAGGATTACAATCATACAGTAAAAAATAATATTTTGAATTTATAATCCTATTTTTTATAGTTTGGAACCTATGTTTTATTTTATTCTAATAAGAAACTAATTTTTTGTCATTTTCCTTTAAATAAGTACTAATTTTTTAATAATTAATTTTTTCTTTGTTTAAAATAAAATAATAATAAAATATTTAATAACAAACCAAAAACATTCATAGGAATCAATAATACTCTAATATTCAAGCAAAATAATTATAAATATAATATTACTCTAAAAACTACATGTTTTTAAAAAAAATTATGCATATTCAAATTAAAAATATTTTTTAATAATTTTTAAAATTCAACCATATAAATTTTATTTTTAAATTTTAATAATCATAATAAAAATTATATGGAAATTTCAATTTAACTTTAGTGAATTTAAATAAGTTACCGTGGTAAAAATTACTCACCATTGTAAAGGTTAAAATGAGGTAAAAATGATAAATCTAGAGGTAAAATCTCTAAATATCAAAAATTACCATCTCTATAATATTGTATAAGGGATTTATATAACTTGAAATATATTTTACTCTATAATTATAAATTTTCATTCACTTAACATTAACAAATTATTCATTTTTATATTAAGAAAATATTATTTTAAAGTATACCACCCTTTTCACCAATAAAAGACCTCCTTTACCACCACACATATCCTTGAACATAAACCCTCTTATCTCCAAAAATATTTTCCAAATACCCTTATAAACATCTTTTACACATCCTATAGGTTCTTTTCTACTCAAAATAAAAATTTAGTAATGATTAACGGGTGATCTAAAAGAGGATATCCAAATAAGAGGTAATTATTTTAACTATGTTTTTTCAAGTTTATTTCACCTTACACATCCTCCGATCTATAATACTCAGACAAATATAATAGAATCAGTATCATTATTGTACGTTAACATTAATATTTTTATGTAATAACTATTATCTACCTTCAATTAATCCATTTGAAAATGGAAATGTTGCATGAGTTATGGTCTGATTACAATCTCCATAAATGACGTATTTCATTTTTCATCCCCACCATACACAGTATGATATAAATTTTTATTTAATGATTAAATATGATATTTATGAAATTATTAATATTTTAAAACATAAAATAGTAATTATATAAATAATATTATCAATAAATGATCATTATAAATTTAAGTACCTAAATCGAGCAAATCGAGACATCATTCACAATATAAATATATTTTGAAAAAAAATATCAAGAAGTATAAAATTGGTGATACTTGTATGATATTATAGTAATAAATGAAAAAAAAATATGTATGGAATGGTAATATTTAAATATATATCATTATTAATATACCACATTTTTATTCGTTAAAATTTTCTAAAGAAAACACGTTATAGATTTCATCTTGACGAATCATACCAAAATCTACCATAGATTGAACCTGGAACAATATGAGTAATTATGGGGCTTCTATAACAGTAAATTTAAAATTATTGATATTATTAAACTCTTTTAAAACCCATTTAATTATGTTAAATATATCAAATAAGTTTTAGTGCAACTGAATGTGCAACCAAAGGTGGACGATAACAGAAAAAACTATACATTAAATGAAAAAATGATAATGAATGGAAACTAAAAATAAATTATTTAAGAAAAATAATCTGGTTATTCTTCTGGATAAAATGACTTCATCAAATTTTGGAATAATGGAAAGGGTTTATCATTTCAAATTTATTCTTTGTGACTTGTTTAATATTATACACCTATTTCAAATTATATGGTGTATATGATACCAATTTGAAATATTATACCATGATTATATATTTATTAATTTTATTTAATGTTATATTTCAATTTACCTATATTAGTTGGTTTTATTTTAAATTTTATAAAATATATATATATTTTTTACTCAATTTCCTTTTTTTGGGTCATAAACATTATTCCCTAACTATATTCTTTTATGTTTATTTTTTTAATATATTTTTTTATACTTGATGTTATTTTATCTTTCTCAATATTGGAATTAAATATTTACATAAAAATATTGTTCTTTAATAAATTCCAACCTCTATAAAAATTTCAAATTATTAATAATAATTATAAGTATTCCAAATGGTTTTTTCCTCTATATCCATATTCTTTCTTTAGAAAAATGTTTTATTTTAATATTAGGAAATCCCAATTTGTATTATATTGTTTATTCCTCATAGTTTTATCTATTTATTTTTTAGAATAAATTTTAAAACTTTTTCTTTAATGTGTTGATTTCATTAAAATTTCTTAAAATCTAAAAAATGAATTTCTTTTCATTGTCATATACTTTTATATTCCACGCCACATTTATTTTCAATAAAATTATTTTTTTTCAATTTTATCTTATTATATATTTTTATATATTAGTGTTTTGTAAATTTTCATTTTCACTTTCTTGTGAATTAATTTTGAAAGTGAGTCGTAACGTTGACTTTTATGTAAATAATAAAAATGATTTTTGAAAACTATTTTTCATTTATTCACTTTAATTTTCATCTATATATCCAGATATAATTTCTATTTTATATATACATTAAAATTCTATAAAATATTTTATACTCATTTTATCAGATTTAATTTTGGGTATTAATTGATATACCATTAAGGTCATTTTTCTGTACTATTTGAAAATGATATGAGACCGTTTTTCATTCAATGGTCTGTCTTGGTTGGATGGATGATTTATTTCATGTAGAACACATAAGTATAGTTTATCATTATCTATCATGTTGTTTTTTATACATCCATGAAATTCATTGGTTAAGGTTTTATATCTCATGAGATAGTTATGTGGAACGAGTTATAATACATGATCCACTATGGGGTGTTGGTAGTGATGTCTAAACCACTATATTATGGGATATAGGTTTTGATTCCTTGTACACTATGTTATGGGATGTGTATTTGGATACCTAATCTTTTATTTTATAAGACGTAAGAATATGATGTCTAATTCTCTTTATTATGATTTCTATGTTAAGTTTTGGGCCAAATTTTTATGTTATATGTCAATATTATTCCCCATACCTCATGATTACTATCTCAAGATCCCTCCCTCTTACTCCATGGTATAAATTTTACTATTTGAGTTTATATATCATTTTATCATTATTTATGGACAACTCTTAATGTTATGTGTTAGTTTAAATATGTTATTTATCCCAAAATAGTGTTTTATCATATGCTTACAACCAAATATTTTATGACATTTTGAGAATTTTTCTCTTACTGAGGATTTTATCTTAACCTTTTCTGGTTCTTCACATACCTAGGAAATTATATGTTGTAATAAGTATAAAATTATGTTTTAAATATATATTTTTATATGAGATGTTGAAGAAGTAACGTGAAATAAGATATTTATGCCACTGATCTCAAAATACATAAAACCATTGGGTTATGGGATTATGAGATTATTTTTTATATATAATGTTCAAATTATGAAAATGATCTAACATATATGCATGTTGTGTTTGGGTTTTATCATTTGTTAAGAGAGTGGGGATTGGTTATTTTTGTGGTGTAAGTTAATGTAAAACAACATAAAGAAACCTAGATTGAATTAAAGACATATAGTTTGAGCTGAAATTATAAAATTCTAAAATGAATGCGTCATATAGTAAGATATTATATGATTAAGTTTCTAAATTTATTTATTTTTGTACTCTAATTTCAAAGGATATTATTATTTTATTCTCGTATTAAATCGGTTTCATTTTAGTAAATGTATAGAACTATGATTAATGTTAAAACCCCTAGTTTCAGCTTTATTACCCTTTTATTATGTATTTTTATATTATATAATACTTTGGTTGACTTTTAGAAGTTTTAGGATATTTTTGGAGTGTTTTTGAAGCATTAAAATTAATTCATGGTTTGGAAACTATTTGGGAAAATTGTGCACCATCTCCATGAAACTGTGCAGGGTGGTTTTGGGATTCCATGGGATGGCATGTGTTTGGTTCATGGTTTGGAAAAACCATGTCAATAACTGTGAAATATGGATGTATTTGGATAGTACAATTTAATGTTTGGTGTGTGGTTTTCTAAAATGTGTTGCTCTCTAGGTAATTTCTAATATCATGTTCACTATTATGGCATGGATTGTTAAGTCATGTCGCCAAACAATTCAATGTGAATTATATTCTATGAAAATTAGACTATAACTTAGTTTTAAATGTTGAAACCCTCATTTATTAACTATTTTCTCAAAATATCAAAATCATATCCTCTCTTATGAATCTTTAGTAAATTCCATTAATCTGATATATGATTTTAATGAATAAAGGTGTGTTAGGTCTCTGTAATAAATTATAAGTCCTCAAATTTTATTTTTCTCTCTAGATACACTCATATTATCTATCACATATCTATGTATCTAATAATTTATGGGTATATCTGTGTCTTTCGATGTGTTTTTATGATATATTATTGTTATCTATGATGAAAAATAATCATGGCCTAATATAGAGGTTTCATGTGTCATTCGTTTTTTTCTATAATTGTAAGGTGGGTGAATTATATCCCACACTACATGTTCTAGAAACTGAAGGCATGAGGTTTAAATAATTATATATTCCTTTGTTGGAAAATATTTCTTGATTTTATTACCTAATCCTTTTTTTAAATGATAAAAATAATATTTTTGATTAAAATATTAAAATTAAATGGTTTTCGAAAGACATTTTTTTCATTAAAAAATTTGCATGTGTGGTTGGTGAGAGTTCATAAAATTTTATTACGGTGCCTTTTGGGTAAGACTTGGATCTAGTGTCAAATTATAACCTGATAGATTGAATCAAGTGATGACTTAGTGATGGTATGAGTCATTGTTCATGAGTATTGGGACTATCATTCAGCATGAATGGGTGTGTTTGTGTGTCTAAAATATGTATGGGTATACCAAGTGGAAATATGGTATGAAAAAATTAATTTAGTTCAATAGTTTTTTATAAAAAAAATTATAATGGTAACATATTTTGATATTCTCACCAACTATTTTATATTAATGTGAGCTAATTTATTCTTGATTCTAGTGGTGTGTGTTGGGAAATAATTTGTTATTGCCTATAGAGTTTTATACTCACCCACTTCTTAGGAAATTTTGTTTGTTTTCGTATGTTATATATTGAGATACAGTTAAAGGAATATTGACTTACTTCTCTAGTGATTCATCATGATATGGTGGGATTGGAAATTGGATTCAGATATTTGAGCTTGTTTGGGTTGATAGTTGGGTTGATGACGTATTGGTGTAATTGAGTTCTATTTTCCCTTTGTTGTATCATTGTTATATCTTTTTATTCCATCTGATGATATGATGTTACTTCCTATTCTAAGTTGTAATGTATTACTTTCCATGCATCATATAGTGTCATTGAATTTTTTATTCTTTATCAGGTTGTTCTCATCCCAGGTAAAAACATCCCCCAATGATCTAGTATACTATTGGAACATGTTTCCAAACATTGGTGTCCTAGGGACATCACCTATCTTTAGTATAACTTCCCTCTTAGCCTATGATAATGGGTGGGTATGGGATGATGCTATAATGGAGTTAATAATTGTTTTGAATGATAACATAGTGGTTGGTCAAATGATAAACCAAGTAGGATTGGATCTAGAGTGAAAAATCTTATATTTATGTCAAACCTAATATCTCAATTAATGACTGACAACATGAACCGAGATGAATTTAAAAACATGCTAAATAATAGAAAAATAAAGTTTCATGGAAGTTCAGGTGATAAAAAACCTTGAGGAAAAAATATTAAACTTCTTATGTATCAATAATATGGGAAGAGTCACTCATTGAAATATCACAAAGGAAAAAATAAAATTGTTATGTGTGAAAAAAGAGGGAACTGGACAAAAACTAATAAGGAAAAATGAAGAGTTTAGTTAACATGAAGGAGGTAAACAGTGTTATTCCTAATGTACTACTAAAAATTCATTGATTTTATTTTGGGGAGTTTCAAAATTGTAAAAATAAATACCCTAACATGAGGTAAAAAGATGATAATAGAAATCATAAACATACGTGACCAATGGAACAAGGAACTACCTATGCAATCACTACTGTTGAAGTTGACCATAATAATGAAGTGCATAAATGTAAACATATTCCCTACTTTATGTTATTTTATGTTTTATTTTTTTCTAATTCTTCACATTCATTCATATCAAGTATGTTTTCTAATAATATTAATTCACCACCTCAGACATTGGAAATTTAATTATCAATGAAACACCCTAGTGGTGCGATGATTACGTTGAAGGTATATAACTCTTCTTAGATCAAGGTTTTTGGGAAGATACTTCCCTCAAATTTAATTATTCTACCCCTCATAAAATTTTATGTGATATTTGGAAAGATTGGATATCTCTATATAGATATCATATCAATTTTTGGGATAATGAAACCACATATCATATCCCAAACCATCCCATTATTTTATTGGATTTTATTAATACCGTTTTTGTTTTAGAAATTGGTTAGGTACATATTCATGGAAATAAAGCTATGAAAGGTATGTCTTGTAAAAATCATATGTATTATAACCAAATAAGTAATAAAATTTCTAAAATATGGTTGAGATAATAAAAATATCTATATATTCCTATTACGTGGGAAAATAAAGGTATCATAATATATAATATAGTGAGGTTTATAATATAGAGGGTGAAATTTCATTAAGGGGAATGTAACACCCCTCATATTTTAATATGTATTTTCCATTAAAAAATACTATGTAGAATAGAATTTATCACATGAAACAGTAAACTAAAATGAACCCTGATATATTTTATTACAATCAAATAAAAATATTAACACATAATTAAATTACAATGTAGAACATCATTTTAAAAATTACATGATGAATAAAACCTCAAGTAAATTAAAATATAGTAATTAATTAAAATGACTTCTTATAAAACTTGTATTCTAATTACTTACAAATTATTATTATATAATGAATTAATTTTTTATAAAAATAATTAATTAAAAAAATTAATGTAAAAAAGATAAATTGTTATCAGGATGTGTATAAAATCATATAGTGTTAAAACAGGATATTTTCAATAAAACTATATTTACAGTGCTGTGATTTTTTTTAAAATTTAATTGAACATTTTTAAATAATTATTATAATAAAATTTTTCATTTTAAAAAAATAACTCAAATTTAATTATAAATATTTATGAAATAATATTACGGATATTTAATTTTAAAAAAGTCATTTTTGTTAAAAAAATCCGGTTTCCATTAAATTTTAAATTTTAATTTAAAATTTAAATAAATAAATTTTATAATTTCAATTTGGGGGGAAAATAATTCTATGATTAATAATTTCAATATTATAGTATGGTGAATTTTTTATATTTGTCTAAAACATTAATTTTTTTAGTGAATAGTGAAAATTTCGTTTTTCCAAAAAACCGTAACATTTATGTTATAATCTTTATAAGAAAATGACTTAAACAATTTGGAGGCCTTTTTCTCATCCAAAATGGTATTTAAGGAATAAAATAATACATTTCAAAATAATATTTAAAATTTAGAATCTTATATTTTATAGTCTGTAACCTATTTTTTATTTTATTCAAATAAAAAATATTTTTTCTATTTCCTTTTATTAAGTACACACTTAATTTAATTTAATTTTTTATTGGTTTATAATAAATAAATCATATTTATTTAATCATAAAACAATAAATTTAATTGGAATCAATAATACTCAAAATATTTTTCCTAAATGAGTATAAATTCTTTTTTATTCTTAAACACACATGTTTTCTAAAAAATGTTTTTGATTCTTTATGCATAATAATATTAAAATTAACATTTATTAATTTTTGAAATTTAATCAAATAAAATGGATTTCATATTTTTAATCAACATAATTAATATTTGGTAATAAGTTCAATTTAATTTTATCATATAATAATAGGTTACTAATTTAATAATTAGGGACCATGATAAAAGTTTAAATGAGGTGAAAATGTTAATTGAGTAGATAAATATTAGGTAGTGATAATTTTATAAATTTTTGATACACATGAATTCAATAAGAAAAAAAATACATTAAGAAATTAATATTTATAAAAATGACACCCCACTAACCTATAAAAATACCCATTCACTACCCCACTTCACCTCTCACTAGAATTATCATAAATAGATGATGATCTATAAAAACCCATCCCCAAACAACTTTACCACATCCTATAGGTTATGTTATTATTGAGTCAAGAGTATATTTTTGACTTTTTCATTCCTTTTGTTTTGAAAATCACAAACTCTTTCTAAAATACATAATTATCAACACTTTTATGTCCAAAGTATTTCAAGAATGTTTTTATAGAAAACATATAAGTATTATTATACTTAGAATAAGTTTAAAGTATTCATGAATGTAAACTTAATTTATTCCTTACAATCATCCTAATGGGAATAGATCAAATAATAATCAGATTCACCTCTTAAAATCATATTTAAAAGAATTTTTGTTTGGTATTCTTACTAACAAGAGTTTTAATTAGATTTGACATTAGAACTGGTATCATCGAATTCATACTCATAAAATAATCTTAATGATATACTGCATAGAAATACATCGGATTGACTAAAGGTTAAATTCAGAATACTGAAAACTATACTCAATCATAATGGAATACCTTTTATACAGAAAATGTGTAAAATAGAATAATTTCATGCTTTATATTACAATATGAGTAAGAAAAAATTATGTCATGAATTTTGTTATAATATCACCATGGGAGTTCTATAAGTCCAAGTACTTGAGAAAATATCAAAGAAAATATGATTGTTGGAGGATCAAGATAATCATTTGAAGCATGCCAATAAATATCTGGACATTTGAATATTTTGAATCAGGTGGAGGAAAAAAATGTAGATACACTTTGTAATTCCCCGACCCCAGTTACCTAGAGTCGGTGCATTATTACAGATCATTGTCATGATCACAAGATATCAAGTCCCAAAATACTGATTAGTTTAGTAGCCTTGGAAATACTAGATACATACACAAGTTTCACAATAAATCATGAAATAAATAAAAACAACATCATGAACCCTTTTAACACACTCATATCCCTTAGCATATTCCTACAGGTTAATCATGATATACTTCTTCACTTCCTAGGAAAAATATAACATAGAAATGGGTGAGCTCATATGCTCTGTAAGGATAACATTATTGTAGAAACTTTTATAAATAAGAAAAAACATTTAAGGCAACGTATAAGACTAAAACGCAAGCCTTTTAAACTTAAACTTAAGCATAATATGGAAAATATAAATCAAATAATTCCATTTACTTATTTACATGGATATTATACTACTCTAATAATCACAGGTAATATCAATAGCTAATTTCATAATGATGGAAGGCATAATTCCAGACATCATAACGACATAGACATGGTCGTGTGATAAGACTACAAATAAGATTTTTTCACAAACTTGTGCCAAGACACTTGTTTGTCTCATGAGTCCTACCGATGCATCAACAAGAAATAGAGGGCTCCAACCATCACTTAATACCTCCAATTCATTCCTTATATTAAAAGGTTGAAATATAACTAAAACATTCGTATTAAAACTAGCATACAAAAAGTTAATATTTAAACCAAAAACCATGAATGGTATAAAAATAGCACTTCCACAGTCAAAAATAACACATTAAATACAATATGGAAGATTGTATTATAATATATCAACCTCAATAAAGAATAATGAGGGATATTTACATAGATGAAAATAACCATTTAAACTATTTGAGAGAAATATTCCATTTTTCATGAAAACATTTAAAAGTCACACTATTTATCAAGAAACTGTTAAAAATGATTTTTGAATCGAAGTGTCCCATACCACTTTGAAACATTTAAAAGGAATATTAATTTTAAAAAATTCATGAACATATAAATAAATCCTTAAAACCATAATTTTTAAAACATGGACATTTTAGAATAATAAATATTTGAAACATTTAAAATGATATTTTAGTTAAAGTTTCTAACCAAATAGGGGATGATTGAATAAAAATAATTGAGGTGATAAAAGCTTTGTAATATCATGATATTAAAGGGATTCATCATATACTATGCCAAAGTACAGTATATACACCATATAAAAGTTAATTGGCTCATAACAACAATGATGTCTCAATGAAATGTAAATTGGGATGACATCCAGTATAAAGACCGTATCCTTAATTTAAGGATAAATCAATGACATGATTATGTGTGATAAATATAAATACACTAAATATGATTAGATATTATGTTTAAATCAATCAAATTACATTCACACATATTTTTGAAAAAACAACACCAATGACTTGGATGTGTAACTCAATGAATGGAAATTGAGTTAAGATTACTCTTATCAAGTTCATATAAATGACATGAGAATTTATAAATGGACGGATTATGTGTATCAAAATTATACACACACAATTTGGAGTGTAAATTAATACATAAATAAATAAATAGTAATTTGACACATAATCTTGGAGTAAAATAATCAATAAATTTTGCGTAAAACCCAATGAGTGGAAATTGAAATTTGAAATTCCCTTAGAAATTTGGTAACATACGAAATATAAATACCATGAAATAAGAATAATAAAATTAAGATGTAAATACCTATAAATTAAATAATATTACACAAATAATATAACCATGCGCAGTACACACACCACACAAAAGGAAATAGTGGCAAATATAGCATTAATCTCACGGGAATAAATCTGAGATGAAAACCCCTTACCTTGTAATTTTCCTTAGTTGAGGGTACATTAACCTCCTATATAATGTTGAAATAATTGTTATTAAATTATAAAAGAACCATATACATAAATATTATAGAATATATGATCTTTTAATATTGCTTTGTTAATAATATTTCAGTAGTATCATTGTTTTGGGTGTTAACTGATTCGTTTTTTTTATATGTTTTCTTACGTAAGTCATGTTTGTTATGGATAGGATGTATTTGATTCTTCTCCAGAATGATATTATGTTATTAAACCTTATTTATTAATGATAAAATGATATTTATTTTTGAATGGTTATGATGGAGATTTAATCTCATCGTGTTCGTAGAGACGGAAATCCGTACGTACGCACGAGCGAAAATACCATTCTATTGATGGTGAAATCTTATGTAATTTGATATTATTTCATATATACATAATCATTAAAATGTTATATTTATTATTTACCTCAACTATCCTCGTTATTATACCCATCCAAATAATTAAGCGGTGAATAGAAAACTACGCCACGACGTGTGGACGGTAAGCCATACGTATGCACGTATGGTGACTTTTTCATTAAAAGGATGGATAGAATAATGAATATGGTTGAATCATATTTATAATAACATCAAGATATTTATAAGGTACTTGATTTATTATTTTGTTATGGAAACAACAAAGAAAGAGTAAGTGGAAGAAGAAAAGAACAATGAAAGAGGTGATGAAAAAATTACCTCTTCTTCGGGTGCTTCCTTTTGATTTGATCAAAAGGGCTCCTTAGGTCAGATTTCTGATAAAAGTAAGGCCTATAGGTTGAAGTGAGGGTATTTGGGAGGATATTTGAGTAGGGTTTTTCCAAGGCAAATGGATTTGGATGTGTGACTGTGAGATAAGGGGAAGTACCTTTTTATAAGAGAGGTGATGGTCACTTTAGGAAAAAAATTAAAATATTATTTTATTGTACAGTCATATTCGGTTTATAATGGCTCCAAAAGGATTTATTTTGAGGATAATGTGGGTTTGAGTAGAAACAATCTCTACCAATAGGTTTTAAAAAGGTTTAGTTCACCAAATTAACCTTATCTTTTAGATTTAACACTTGGTTGAATAGTTTAACATTTACCTTGTCTCCTTGTATTTTTATATTATATGGTTTATAAACATACTATAAAATGATAATCGCACCCAAATTGGTTCATTAATGATATATATATTATTATATAAGTCCATTGGCCGAACATTAGATTATTAGGACTATTATATAATATAATAATATAGTATTTTGTTTAAAAATTCATTTATGTCAATTTTGACATTATTTAGTATTTGATTTTTGTGAAAGTCATAACAAACTGATTTCTTCTAAGAAAATAAATTGAATCAACCCTAAAATTTAATATTAACCTATAAAATATGTTTAATTCATAAAAAGTCTCAATTTACATTTATTTTAATATTTATAATATCAATTATTATATTCATTCATTAATATGGTAATTACTGCATCATCATTGGGTTATAAATAAATTTAATTATTTAATGTATACAAATTATAAATAAAATACCATAATGTAGGAAATATTTTTATATTTATAATTAATATTTATAGTCTAAATTATCTTATGTATAATCCTATATTAAAAATTTTAGTTATTGAAATTTGAATTTAACACTTTTAACTATTCTTTAAATAAAATAATAATAAAATTCCTAATCTAAACCAAGTGGACCAAAAGGATCATATTTTATTCCTAAGTTTTATTTTGGTCTAAATCCACTTATCCAATAGAATTATGACATGTGTTAGGGTAATTATAATATCATTTTTACCTTTACTTTCCCTATTTACTTTTAACCATGGTAAATAAAATTCAAAAGTTACTATTCACCAAAAATTATTTTCAACTTATTGAACCACATTTTACTGACTTATTTCAACCGTGTCTCTCATATTTTTGAAATTAAATTCATAGAAGTAGTAAAATTATGTTTTGTGCAAATTTTCTAACGTGCCTAGAAGGTGCGTAAAAGACGTTAAAATATTCAATAAAATTTTATACATCTAATTTTATTATAAAATGACTCTAATAAATTACATTAAACTAATATTGGTATAATGTATCTATTTTTATGTAAAATAAAATTAAATTAAATAAATAATTATTTAAATAAAAAGTCGGATTTAAAAAAATAACGTAGTGTTTTTCACTATTCATCAAAAAATTATAGTTTTCAGAAATATACCAAATATTCACCATAAGATAACATTGATATTCCGAATTCAAAAATGATGTCTATTTTACCAAATTAAAAACTTAAAAGTTTAATTAACTAATTTGAAATTAATTCACGTTTTAAAAACCAGAATGCGGGTTTTTGAGAAGTAAAAACTATCAAAAGATTGATATATGTTTATGTTCAGTTTAAAATTTAAATTACTTACAAGGACCAACATTATATTAAATGATAAAAATATAATCTAATTATACTTCAAATCCATTAAAATGTATAATTTAATGCTAAAATTTATTTTTATTAAAAACGTTTTTTTTAATTAAAATTTAATATCTTTCACTATTCATCAAAATATGAAAGTTATCATAAAAATAACAAAATTTTATCCAAAATAAATTTTTATATCTTTCTTATAATGAAGAATTAAATTGTGTTAAATTGAATATATAAAAGTGTCAAATATTGGATTTAGAAATGGTTCTCCCTTAAAAGGCAGAAAACTGCCTTTTTTAAAAATACTTTTATTATCTGAAAAATTGAATTTGTCCTTATATTATGTCTAATAAACATAAAATACAAATATTAAAATTATATGGTATATATATAAAATTAAAAACGTTGTAATTACTATTGATAACTTCTTTCTAAACGGCCATTTTGATAGGTCGTGGTGTGCTTGAACTTGGTGTTGCGTACATCACAGGATATTGTATTATTCAAAGAGAAGCGTAATGTGGAAGCTTGGGGTGTTACATTCTTCCATCATTAAATAAATTGTGTCCTATCCATTTTAAATTGTTCTTTGTAAGTAGAAGGCTAAAAAATATAAAATACCTTTTTGGAAAACCAACATTGGAAATAAGGTTAATAAAATTTATTCTTAATAAGAGAGAATGGGAAATGAAAAAGTCACCACCAAATTAGTATTTTGAATAGAAGAACATTGGTGGAAATTATAATTGGAGGAAAAACATAAATATTTATATGGAGTGATTTAGGTCATCAATCACAAACAAGTGAATTGAAAATTAAGGGCTTTAAAGCCATAAATCTATGATGAATAACGTAAGGCATAAGGATAACACATTTTTGGGTATAAGATCCTTTCCCTAAGGTTTAAGAATTAGTTCTTCATAGAATAAGAGAGAGAGAGAAATAATTAATGAGTATAGTTCCATCCTCTAACTAATTTCTTCCACAAACTCATCTTTCACTCCAAACGATTAGTATTAAAGATGACTTGGTCACACTTGAAGTGCTAGAATAAACTTATAGAGAATCACATAATCCAAAAATAAGGAACTATATATTTCCCTTTTATTTAGAGATTAACTAAAACCAAAATAGTTAGTACAAGATTAGATAGTCCCCAAAAAGGTTAATCCTTTAGAGAAGGAAAAACTAATCTTAATTTCTAAAATTAAACCAATAATACCCTAAGGTTAATAAATACCATTCAATAAAAAATTGTCCTTAAAATTCTTCAATATAATCCAAACTAATATTGAAACCCAAAAATCAGAATAATTTGATTATGTAGTCTTCCATGTTAAAGTGTATCTCCAAATAACATCGTCTACTCTTAAATACACATACTTAAAAGTAATTAACCTAATAACATATTATCTATGATAGGTTAATCATTTCCATAAATAACCCAAATCTCTATAAATCCACAATAAAAACGTAGATAAAAACCCACCTTTACTCCTCAAATGAAATCCCATAGTATTCTATTTTTCATAAGAATATATTGTTCCCAACAGAGCCAACATCTTCCAAAATAACATTTTTCACTTAATCACCAAATCCTTTTCCTACACAAAGGATATCTGTTTGATAAAACATAAGATCCCAAATCAACTTATTATTGATCAATAAAATCATTTAACTGAAAATAATTCATCATACTAACCAGGGACTTCACGTAGTCTAGTGGTAGGTGATAAATCCCAATCGCAATTTGGTTGTGGGTTTGATTACCGCAGCTTTTTCCGACACGACAGGTTGTTACACGGTCTGTGTGTTGTCCTTTTTTAAAAACTATATTTTATAACATTCCCAAAATGAGATAAATTCCTAAAAATAACCATAACAAAATTTAACAACAAATTTTATCACATTGATCACATTTTCATCCCAAAAATTAATAACTTGTAATTTCCTCATATTCAAGGATCATATAATCACAAATGTTTATTTATAACTATATCCCCAAAAGAAGAGATAAGTCTTCCTCAAATAGAATTTTCACACAACAAACTATAAGGTTACACATGAAAGAGAAAATTCTTCCAAAGTAATCTAATCAACAAAGATCACTAATACTTTTAAACATTTCACCATCCATTTATTTTCACATAGGTTCTTCCATGACCAAGAGTTTATCCTAAAGAATAGGGCAATGACTCTGGTAATGCCCAGGTCCCCTAAATTTATAGAAAATGACTGTAATTGGATTCTTAGGATCATTTATATTTTCTTCCATAGTACTCTTCATTTTTCCTTGGCAATTCTTTACTTTATGTCCTTCTTTCCCACACATAAAGCATTTCATTGTTCTATTGAGACACTTTCCTGGTTGTCTCCTTCCACATTTTCTGCATGATGGAAATTGAGCTTTCTTTTTTCCATGGTCTCCACTGTTGGAACACTTATCATTCACTTCCTTTCCCTTCTTTTTTGAGTCCAGGAGTTGGTTAATATATATGTTTTTTATCATATTTTTTGAAAACTAATTTGGAATAAACACGATATATGTTACTCTTATCAATATTCCATTTCGTTCCTCATTTTCACCATCGTTCCCTCCTTGTACATCATGTTCAATATTACTATGACTTCCTTGAAATCCAGCCATTGACTAAAACTGGAAATCATTATGTGAGTAACAATAGTCATAAAATAATTTAGAGAATATCATTACAGCTTATTTTCAATCTAAAACACCTTAGTATTAGCCAAGCTTATTTATTCTCATCTTATATTAAAATACTTCAAATCAGTTTGTAAAGAAAATGTAAATTATCATATGTATATCCCTCGGGAATGTCGTAACCAAGAGTGCAGCAAAGCCCGTTGTCATGCACCAGTTCCAATTAGAGTCTAGCTCAAAGCGGTGTTTTCAGTTTTACCCCTAGGTACATATGTGCGAGAGCCGCCTCTACCTGCTCATATCCAGATAGGTATATATTTCTTGGAAAACCCACATAATATTTATATTACCAAAATTTTTGGATCTTCTTCTATACTAATCCTCATAGTCTATATTTGGGTAATGTTCTCTAATCAATGTTTTTATCCTAAATCTAGTTTCCAAGGTTTTTATTAAACTTCCTCTGATACCAACTGTAATGATCGGACCCTAGTTAACCAGAGTCGGTGCATTATTACACAACATTGGCATGATCACCTGAAATCAAGTCCCGAAATATAAATTAGTTTAGTATCTTTGTAAGTACTAGATACATAAACAAGTTTTACATTACATCATGAAATAAAGAAAAAAACATTATTTCCCCTTTTAGCACACTCGTATCCCTTAGCCTATTCGTAGAGGTTAATCATGATATACTTCTTCACATCCTGTGAAAAATAAAACATAGAAAATGGTGAGCTGAGATTCTCAGTAAGGATAACAATATAGTAGAAACTTTCACAAATAATCATAAACATTTAAGCCAATATATAAGACTAAAACGCAAGCCTTTTAAACGTAAAATTCAACATAATATGAAAAATATAAATCAAATAATTCCATTTACTTATTCACCTGGATATTAAAATAGTTAAATAATCTCATATAATATAGATAGCACATTTTATAATGATGGAATTCATAATGATAGACATAATAACCACATAGTCAAGGTTTTGTTCTAAAAATACAGATAAGATTTTGTCAAGGCCTTGTTCCAAGACACTAGTTTGTCTCATGAGACCTACCGATGCATTGAGGATCTCTAGTGGGCTCCACTCATCACTTACTAAGTCCAATGAATTCCTCATTCAAAAATTTTGAAACATAACATAAAAATTCGTATTAAAACTACCATATGAAATGTTAATATTTTAACCAAAACCATGAATGGTATAAAAATAGCACAACCACTATGACAACCCAGATTTTTATTACAACTTAAACATGCTTTATTACATAAAACTTCACTTGATACAACAAAGAATATTGATAGGTTTAGTGTCTTTGGGACTTAGTATCATTACATAAAAACTTGAAACATGAAATACAACATATTTATTGAAAACTTCCTTTACATGACCACTACATTCCTTCATACTGAGCATTACATGAGATAACCTGAGGACATGCATAAGAAAAGGGTGAGCTATAAGGCCCAGTAAGGGAGTACACATGGAATAACATGAGGAGTAAAATACATGTTAGACAATAGTAATATCAATAGATCATAAGAAAAACATGAACATAAAGGCATGATAAATCATGATAATCATAACATGGAAATGTGGCAACAACACTTAACATGGAATTAGCATGAGCCAAGGCTCATTGCACATGGAGCATGAGTAAATCCTCATTTCACATAAATCACGAGTAAACCCTCATTGCACTTGAATTAGCATGAGTCAACACTAATTTCACATGACGTGTCATGATACTATAATTTACCCAATGCATTGGAGCGCTATAAGGGTGCACCCTTCTTAAACATTTCATTTCATGCATAAGTGTGCCACATGGATCATAAAACATGGATTCATAAAACATAATCATTTATTCCACGATAAAGGAATGTGGAATTCATACATGAAAATTTATAATCAATAATTAAATGTGCATAAAGGTGAATACCCTTGATGGAGAAATGGGCATGGTATTCAGTACAAAATGACATTGGCTTAGAAAATCGGTGCGATTTCGGGAGCGTAACGGCATGACATAAGAATTTATAAAAAAGGTTAATGAGAGAAAAAGGGATTACTCATCATATTTACATGTAATGGACATTAATTAGGTTATATAGATACATTTCCCAACAATTGTAATGGAATTTAGATTCATGATACAAAAAGTATTGCTTGAATGTAAAAGAGGAGAGAGAAGTTCCTTTCGGAATTTTGGCATAGTAACGGGTGTACATGGGAGGCATGTAATGAGAGAGAAAGGGTCTCCCATCATTCAAACATAAATAGGGCAGTAGGAGGGAGGTGAGAAACCATACCCCAACATTTATAATTGAAATTAATAGGGCAAAACAACTTAAACAAAATTGGACAAAATGAGAAAGGATGAAAAAACCCTTACTTGGAAGTGTGCTTCCAAATGCTAGAGAGAGGCTTGTGAGAGGCTTCTTGGGAGCTTGGGGCACCTTGGGAGGTTTATAGAGAGAGTAGGGCAGAGGTTGGAAGAACTCCAAGGGCTTTGAGTGAGGAGGAAGTGGGAGCTTGGGTGGGTTTATATAGGAAAGGTGAAGGAATTCTTTATTATTTAGGTTTGGGACCCCTTATATTAAATTAATCCAAACCAAAAATCATCCCATGGTTTTTGCCCAAGGTTTTTGGCAAAGGGAAGAGGAAAAAAATATTTTCTAAGGCCATAGTCCGAAATTCTTAAAATAATCAGGTTTCTTATGTGGAGGTGAGTCACACTCCCATGGAAATTAATTTAAAAAGGCAAAGTGTTGAATAAGTCTTGAGGGGTCCATTAAAGCTTTCCAAAGTAAGTCAAACAAACCCAAAATCACATTATTTTAATTTTAAAACATATATTGGCCGAAAATAAAGATTTTAGTATTTTATTAAATCGCTATTCTGTCATTATGATGTCATAAAACACATTATATATTTAAACGGTATTTAATTTTTACCTAAAATTTTGACTCTCAGAAAATTTTGAAAAGTTCACCGTTGGATAATTTCGACATCCTGATTCCAAAAATAAAATTTATTTTATCTATATAATTTTCTATGTATGTGAATTTTCACTTTTAAAATAAAAATCGACATTTATCGAAAATTCATGGGTTTCGACAGAAATGGATTTCAAATCTTAATAAAAATTTTAATTGCATTCATAAAATTATAAGATCATTTATATTTAATAAAAATTAATTTAATAATATTATTATTATATTATTAAAATATTATTTAATTCAAAAATCCATTAATTTAATAAAATATATTTCTTAATTAAATAATAATTAAAAACACCATTTGTACTTTAAAAACTATTTACAATGTATCAAAAATGACTAGAAATTATATTCATTATTATATACAAAAAAAATAATGTAAATGAACATAGTAGTACTTATTTGTTACATAACCCCTTAAAATAGCTGCATAAGACCTAAGGGTAAGGTGTGCGATGGTGACAGACTCTTGGGGTGGCTCAGATAACATCGCTCGAGTGATAATTTCAATCAACTTACACATTTCCCATAGACAGTCACGTTTGAGCTTGACATGATGAAGCATAGCTTGGGCTTGGTCAAGAGAGAAGCCCAAGGATTCAACCTCTTTTCCGAGCTCTGACAAATGGGTTTCGTATGGAGCAATTCTACTGGACGAGGCCATCACTTCTTTTGTCTGAGTAAATAGGATGTGTTAAAGTCCTATATTTATACTAATCATGTGATCACTGTTCAACGTCTATATTAGCAACAGTCAAAAATTCTTAACATAAAACCAATGAAGTTTACACTATATATAAAAATAAAGAGACATTTAATTAGATCAAGAGGTATTTCCATTAATGAAACTTTGGGTCGTTACAATATTCCCCCTTAAGAAATTTCGCCCTCAAAATTTTCCTTTTCCCACACTATAAAAATTGTGGGTAACTTAGCTTCATCGTACCCTCTGATTCCCAAGTTGCTTCCCCAAACTTGTGGTTTCTCCACAACACCTTAATAAGCGGCATTGTCTTATTTCATAGAAATTTTTCTCTATGATCTAAGATCTTCACTGGTTGCTCCTCATAAGAAATCTCATCTTCCAATTGTACCACCTCATAAGAGAGTAAATGTGAAGGGTCCGGAATGTACTTCCTTAAGAGGGATACATGAAAGACATCATGCACCTTGTCCATGGTAGGTTTAAGTGCTAGTCGATATGCCACAGCCCCAACACGATCAAGAATCTCGAAGGGTCCAATGTACCTTGGACTTTACTTCCCTTTCTTTCCAAATCTCATGACCTTTTACCACGGAGATATGTGTAGAGACACCATGTCTCCAACTTTAAACTCAAGGTCTCGTCGACGATTATCTGCATAACTCTTTTGTTAACTCTAGGCTACCTTGATATCCTGCAGAATGGTTTTCACCTTCTCCACAATTTCTTCGACCATTTCTGGTCCAAGAAGTTTATGTTCACTGACCTCATCCCAACATACTGGTGTTCTGCACCTTTTCCCATACAGGGCTTCATATGGTGTCATTTGGATGCTTGAGTAGAAACCGTTATTATAATAGAACTGAACTAGAGGAAGATGTTGATATCATCCTCCTTTAAAGTCCATTAAGCATGCTCTCAACATATCCTCAAGTGTTTGGATAGTCCGCTCGGATTGGCCATCAATTTGAGGATGATAGGCCATACTGAAGTACAGTTTAGTATTCAGATCATGTTGAAGAATCTTCCAAAACTTAGAGGTGAATCTTGGATCTCTGTCAGACACAATAGATTGTGGTACTCCATGAAACCGTACCACATACCTAATATATATCCATGCCAGTTTATCCAAAGAGAAATCCTCCTGAATAGAAATGAAGTGTGCAGTCTTTGTAAGACGATCCACAACAACCCAGATTGCATTGTTTCCTTTGGATTTCCTTGGAAGTCTGGTGATAAATTCCATGGTGATGTTCTCCCATTTCCATTCTGGTATGGGCAATGGTTACATCATCTCCTTAGACTTCTTCCTTTTTGCCTCCACTTGCTGACACACCAGGCACTTTTATGTATATTCAGCGATCTCCTTCTTCATATTATCCCACCAAAATTTTTCTCGGAGATCTCGATACATCTTTGTGCTCCCTGGGTGAATAGAGAAATTTGCACTATGTGCATCATCCAAAAGTTCCTTCTTCAGCTCCGGACATGATGGAACACATAGTCTTTTCCCAAACTGCACAATTCCTTCTTCATTAACATTAAACTCTGAGGATTTCCCTTTTTCGATAGCTTCCACTTTTTCCTGAATTCCCACATCATCCTTTTGAGAATCCTTCAACCCTTCCAAAAGATATGGTTGAGCAATAATTTGTGAAAGGATTGATGATTTTCCCTTATTTATGATTCCCATGTCCATCTTCATCAAGTATAAGAAGATTGGATCCTTCTCAATTCTCATCATTGATAGAATCGTTGGATCCTTTCTACTTAGGGCATCTGCCACCTTGTTCTCTTTCCCAGGGTGGTAATGGATTGAATAGTCATAATCAATGATGAGATCTATCCATCTTCTCTGAATCATATTAAGCTCTTTTTATGTGAATATATATTTAAGAATCTTGTGGTCAGTATATATATCACATTTCTCTCCATAGAGATAATGCTGCCAGATTTTCAAGGCAAAGATCACCGCTGCCAACTCTAGATCGTGCGTTGGATAGTTTCGCTCATTGATTTTCAACTGCCTTGAGGCGTAGTATATCACTTTATCATTCTGCATCAGCACACATCCTAATACCTTCTTCGAAGCATCACTGAATACCACAAAAATCTCCCCACTTATGGGTAAAGTGAGCACGGGTGCAGTGATAAGCCTCCTTTTTAACTCCTTGAAGCTTTCTTCGCATTCATCACTCCAAGAAAACTTTACTCCCTTTCGAGTTAGCTTGGTAAGAGGGTTGGACAAACATGAGAAATTTCTCACAAATCATCGATAATATCCAGTTAACCCCAAGAATCTACGAATATCCGTTACCAATGTTGGCCTCGGCCATCCCTCAATTGCATCTGTTTTAGAGGGGTCTACAGATATCTCATTGCTTGTGATGATATGGCCCAAGAATGAGACCTCCTTCAACCAAAACTCACACTTTTTGTACTTTGCATAGAGCTTCTCCTTGCGCAAAGCCTCTAGTACAGTTTTTAAATGCTCCTCATGATCCTCCTTGTTTTTGGAGTATATTAGAATATCATCTATAAAGACTACCACAAATTTATCAGGTTAATCTCTAAAGACTCTATTCATCAAGTCCATGAATATTGCTGGAGAATTGGTGAGTCTGAAAGGCATTACTATGAATTCATAGTGCCCGTACCTTGTACGAAAATCAGTCTTGGGGACATCTTCCTTCTTCACCCTTACTTGATAATATCCCGACCGCAAATCCACCTTGGAGAAGTATTGTGATCCATGAAGCTGATCAAACAAGTCATCGATTCTTGGGAGAGGATACTTATTCTTTATTGTCATTTTGTTAAGTTCATGATAATTGATGCAAAGCCGCATTGACCCATTCTTCTTCTTGATGAAGAGGACTGGTGCACCCCATGGAGAAGCACTTGGGCATATAAACCCTTTATACAGATTCTCCTGTAGTTGTTTCTTCAGCTCTTCAATCTCTACAACAGCCATTCTATATGGAGTCTAGGATATTGGTAGCGCCCCAGGTATAAGTTCAATTGAGAACTCAACATCTCTTCTAGGATGAAGACCAGGCAGTTCCTCGGGAAACACTTCCACGAATTCCTTCACAATAGGCATTTCTTTAAGGATGGTTTCTTCTTTGGACTCAATCATCTGAGCCAGATACACGTGCTCATAGTGCAGTAATATCCATGCTTGAGATAATAGAGCTAAAAGAGATTCATCTTCCTCCTGACACTTGTAATGAATTGGGGGTCGATTCTCTATATGGAGTGTGATTTCCCTCTCCCGACAATTTATATTGGCTCCATATAAGGAAAGCCAATCCAGGCTAAGAATTGCATCAAATTCCACCAGAGGGAGTATGATGAGGTTCGCCGGGAAATTCAATCCACAGATTATAATAGGGGAGGACTTATATTCATGGGATGCAATGATTTCCCCATTTTCCATACTCACCGACATCTTTACTTCCATGATTTGTGGTGGTGCTGGGATTGTTCTACTAAACTTTTGAGATATAGAAGAATGCGTAGAACCTGAATCAAAAAGTATGTTCGTTATTCTTTAATGAATAACAAGCGTACCTGTCACCACTTCATTGTCGGGGTTCACTTCGGAAGAAGTGATGGAAAAAGCTTTTCGTTGCTGTCTTGGAGGTTGTTGGTTGCCTCTGAAAACCCTTGGATTAGGGCACTGATTTTCAAAATGACCCGGTTCTTTTCATTTTTAGCATTGAAAAACGCGTTGAGGTTCGAATGGAGTGTTCCTATCATCTGTCGCAGTCGCGGGTCCTTCTTGCCGACAGTTAACAGCTAGGTGCCCTTCTCTTCCACACCTGAAGCATTTTCTCGTCCCCTTAAGGCAATTTACAGGGTGCTTCTTTCCGCATTTTTGGAAAGTGTGGTGCTGGATCTTCTTAGCACTGTTGGATTTATCCATCGGACCACTAGCATTGAATTCAACCTTATGCTTCTTGTCCCCATGATACCCCTGTGATTCCCCAATCTTCATTTCAACCTTGAGGTCACATCGGAAAATTTCCTCATAGCTGTCAAAGTCATGGATCGCTAATGCTTTCCGCAAGCTAGGCTTCATCCCACCAAAGAAGCGGTCAACCTTGCATTCGCGGGTAACGACAAAGCCGGAAGCGTATCGTGCAAGCCTTGTGAAGTTTTCCTCATACGCTCTAATAGATTCTTCATCTTTTTGCTTGAGGGAAATGAAGTCCCTTTCCATCTTAAGCCAGAGGGTGCACAGAAATATTTATCGAAAAACATCTTCCAAAAATCCTTCCATTCCAATTCCTCTATCTCCTTCTCAGGCTTCGTATTATTGTTCAACGTCCACCATTGATAAACTTCACCCTCCATACGATAAGCTGGTAGGAGAACCTTCTCTTGTTCAGAACATTGGAGGATGGATAATATCTTTTCAATGGAGTTGATCCATTGTTCAGCGATCGTGGGATCAGATGATCCACTAAAAGTAGGATGCCTTTTTCTCATGAAGCTCTCGATATTGACTTGTTCTTTTTTATGGGGGGTTGAATGTTCCTCTTGACCATTGTCTCTATTCAAAACTTGAGTTATCTGAGAGAGAATCGTGAAAAAGTTCGTGATTCCCACTAATATTGGATTTGGCATCTCATTAGTATAGTCATCACACTGATCTTCACAACGGTTGTTAGCCCGAGTCCTCCTATTACCGGCCATTGGTAGGAATAAAAGGAAAGTTAGGGGTAACACATAAAGGGTAATCCAAAGACAAAAGTTGATGACTTATAAATAAACTTTTATTTCCTTACTCAATAGTCTATAGGCTTCAATATGGGCTTTTCATGATCTACTTTCTAACATATATTCTTAGGGTCATTGGTTTTTAATTCCTTTAATAAGGGTTCATACTAAGCTTGTGAATTTATCAAAACATATCCCCCGAGAGTGTCGTAACCAAGAGTTCAGAAAGGCCCGTTGTCGTGCACCAGTTCCCGTTCGAGTCTAGCTCAAAGTGGGGTTTTCGGGTTTTACCCCTAGGATACATTTGTGCCAGATCTGCCTCTACCTGCTCGTATCCAGACAGAGATTTATTTGTTTGATAAAAAACTTACTCAGTACTCACCAAAACTTTGGGATGTTTTTATTATACTTAGTCTTGTATCTAAGGCTTTACTATGGTTTCCTAATCCAAAAAATAACTAAACTTATCCTCTGATACCAACTATGACAACCCTGCATTTTATTACAACTTAAACATGCTTTATTACATAAAACTTCACTTGACACAACAAATAAGATCAAGAGGTTTAGTGTATTTAGGGATTAGGATAATTACATAAAAACTTGAAACATGAAATACAACATCTTTATTAAAAACTTCCTTTACATGACCACTATATTTCTTCGTACTTAGCATTGCATGAGATAACCTGAGGACATGCATAAGAAAAGGGTGAGCTATAAAGCCCAGTAAGGGAGTACACATGGAATAACATGAAGAGTACAATACATGTTAGACAATAGGCATATCAATAGAGAATAAGAAAAACATGAACATAAAGGTATGATAAATCATGATAATCATAACATGGAAATGTGGCAACAACACTTAACATAGAATTAGCATTAGCCAAGGCTCATTGCACATGGAGCATGAGTAAATCCTCATTGCACATAAAGCACGAGTAAACCCTCGTTGCACTTGAATTAGAATGAGTCAACAATCATTGCACATGACGTATCATGATACTATACTTTACCCAATGCATTGGAGCGCTATAAGGGAGCACCCTTCTTAAACATTTCATTTCATGCATAAGTGTGCCACATGGATCATAAAACATGGATTCATAAAGCATAATCATTTATTCCATGATAAAGGAATGTGGAATTCATACATGAAACTTTATAATCAATTAGTAAATGTGCATAAAGTTTAATACCCTTGATGGAATAATGGGCATGGTATTCACTACACAATGACATTGGCTTAGAAAATCGGTGCGATTTCGGCAGCGTAACGGCGAGACATAAGAATTCATAAAAAAGGTTGATGAGAGAGAAATGGGTTCCTCATAATATTTAAATGTAATGGAAAGTAAGGAGGTCATATAGATACATGTCCCAACAATTGTAATGGAATTTAGATTCATGATACAAAAGTATTGCTTGAATGTAAAAGAGGAGAGAGAAGTTCCTTTCAGAATTTCGGCATAGTAACGGGTGTACATGGGAGGCATTTAATGAGAGAAAAAGGGTATACCATATTTCAAACATAAAGAGGTCAGTATTAGTGAGGTGAAAAACCATACCACAACATTTATAATTGAAATTAAAAGGAAAAAACAACTTAAAGAAAATTGGACAAAAATGTGAAAGGAAGAAAAAATGCTTACTTGGAAGTGTGCTTCCAAAGGCTAGAGAGAGGCTTGTGTGAGGATTATTGGGATCTTGGGGCACCTTGGGAGGTTTCTAGAGATAGTAGGGCAGAGGTTGGACGAACTCTAATGGATTTGAGTGAGGAGTAAGTGGGAGCTTGGGTGGGTTTATATAGGAAAGGTGAGGGAATTCTTTATTATTTAGGTTTGGGACCCCTTATATTAAATTAATCCAAACCACAAACCATCCCATGGTTTTTTCCCATGGTTTTTGGAAAATGGAAGAGGAAAAAAATATTTTATAAGGCCAAAGTTCGAAATTCTTAAAATAATAAGGTTTCTTATGAGGAGGTGAGTCACACTCCCATGGAAATTAATTTAAAAAGGAAAAATGTTGAATAAGTCTTGAGGGGTCCATTAATGCATCAAAAAGTAAGTCAAACAAACCCAAAATCACATTATTTTAATGTTAAAACATATATTCTCAGAATATAAATATTATAGTATTTTATTACATCACTATTGGGTCATTATGAAGTCATAAAACACATTATATATTTAAACAGTATTTAATTTTTACCCAAAAATTTGACTGTCTCAGAAAATTTTGAAAAAGTCACCGTTGGATAATTTCGATGTCCTGATTCAAAAAATAACATTTATTTTATCTATATAATTTTCTAAATATGTGAATTTTTACTTTTAAAATAAAAACCGACATTAATCGAAAATTCACTGGTTTCGACAGAAATGGCTTTCAAATCTTTATAAAAAATTTAATTGCATTCATAAAATTATAAGATCATTTATATTTAATAAAAATTAATTTAATATTATTATTATTATTTTATTAAAATATTATTTAATTCAAAAATACCTTAATTTAATAAAATAGATTTCTTAATTAAATAATAATTAAAAACACCATTTGTACTTTAAAAACTATTTACAATGTATCAAAAATGACTAGAAATTATATTCATTATTATATAAAAAAAATAATGTAAATGAACATAGTACTACTTATTTGTTACATAACCCCTTAAAACAGCTGTATAAGACCTAAGGGTAAGGTGTGAGATGGTGACAGACTCTTGGGGTGGCTCAGATAACATCGCTCGAGTGGTAATTTCAATCAACTTCCACTTTTCCTGTAGACGGTCACGTTCAAGCTTGACATGATGAAGCTCAGCTTGGGCTTGGTCAAGAGCGAAGCCCAAGGATTCCACCTCTTTTCCGAGCTCCGACAAATGGTCTTCGTATGGAGCAATTCTACTGGACGAGGCCATCACTTCTTTTTTCTGAGTAAATAGGATTTGTTAAAATCCTATATTTATACTAATCATGTGATCACTGTTCAACGGCTATATTAGCAACGGTCAAAAATTCTTAACATAAAACCAATGAAGTTTACACTTTATATAAACATAAAGAGACATTTAATTAGATCAATAGAATTTCCATTAATGAAACTTTGGGTCGTTACAATATTACCCCCTTAAGAAATTTCTCCCTCGAAATTTTCCTTTTCCCACACTAAAACAAATGTGGGTAACTCAGCTGCATCATACCTTTTTATTCCCAAGTTGCTTCCCCAAACTTGTGGTTTCCCCACAACATCATAACAAGGGGCATTGTCTTATTTCGTAGAACTTTTTCTCTACGATCTAAGATCTTCACTGGTTTCTCCTCATAAGAAAGATCGCCTTCCAATTGTACCACCTCAGAAGAGAGTACATGTGAAGGGTCCGGTATGTACTTCCTTAAGAGGGATACATTAAAGACATCATGCACCTTGGCCATGGTAGGTGGAAGTGCTAGTCGATAGGCCACAGCCCCAACACGATCAAGAATCTCAAAGGGGCCGATGTACCTTGGACTTAACTTCCCTTTATTTCCAAACCTCATGACCTTTTTCCACAGAGATATGCGTAGAAACACCATGTCTCCAACTTTAAACTCAAGGTCTCGTCGACGATTATCTGCATAACTCTTCTGTCAACTCTGGGCTGCCTTGATATCCTGCTGAATGGATTTCACCTTCTCCACCATTTCTTCGACCATTTCTGGTCCAAGCAGTTTACGTTCACCGACCTCATCCCAACATGTCGGTGTTCTGCATCTTTTCCCATACAGGGCTTCATATGGTGTTATTTGGATACTTGAGTGGAAACTCTTATTATAAGAGAACTCAACCGGAGGAAGATGTTGATACCATCCTCCTTTAAAGTCCATTGAGCATGATCTCAACATATCCTCAAGTGTTTGGATAGTCCGCTCGGATTGGCCATCAGTTTGAGGATAATAGGTCGTATTGAAGTTTAGTTCAGTATTCAGAGCATGTTAAAGAATCTTCCAAAACATAGAGGTGAATCTTGGATCTCTGTTAGACACAATAGATAGTGGTACTCCATGAAACCATACCACATACCTGATATATATCCATGCCAGTTTATCCAAAGAGAAATCCTCCCGAATAGAAATGAATTGTGCAGTCTTTGTAAGACGATCCACAACAACCCAGATTGCATTGTTGCCTCTGGATGTCCTTGGAAGTCCGGTGACAAAGTCCATGGTGATGTTCTCCCATTTCCATTCTGGTATGGGAAATGGTTGCATCATCCCCTTAGACTTCTGCCTCTCTGCCTTCACTTGCTGATACGCCAAGCACTTCGATGTATATTCAGCGATCTCCTTCTTCATATTATCCCACCAAAAGTTTTCTTGGAGATCTAAATACATCTTTGTGCTCCCTGGGTGAATAGAGAAATCTGAACTATGTGCATCATCCAAAAGTTCCTTCTTCATCTCCAGACTTGATGGAACACATAGTCTTTTCCCAAACCTCACAATTCCTTCTTCATTAACATTAAACTCTGAGGATTTCCCTTTTCGATAGCTTCCACTTTTTCCTAAATTCCCACATCATCCTTTTGAGAATACTTTAACCTTTCCAAAATAGATGGTTGAGCAATTATTTGTGAAAGTATTGATGATGTTCCCTTCTTTATGATTCACATGTCCATCTTCATCAAGTCTAAGAATATTGGATCCTTCTCAATTATCATCATTGATAGAATCACTGGATCCTTTCTACTTAGGGCATCTGCCACCTTGTTCTCTTTCCCAGGGTGTTAATGGATTGAACAGTCATAATCCTTGATGAGCTCTATCCATCTTCTCTGGCGCATA
The DNA here is from genome assembly GCA_963277665.1 of Viscum album. Lineage (NCBI taxonomy): Eukaryota > Viridiplantae > Streptophyta > Magnoliopsida > Santalales > Viscaceae > Viscum > Viscum album. The sequence continues at coordinate 1,275,225,009 of OY728126.1, read as the reverse complement.
TTAATCTCTTTCTGTGTGAATGTATATTTAAGACTCTTGTGGTCAGTATATATCTCACATTTCCCTCCATAGATATAATGCCACCATATTTTCAAGGAAAAGATCACCACTGCCAACTCCAGATCATGCGTTGGATAGTTTCACTCATCGATTTTCAACTGACTTGAGGCATAGTATATCACTTTATCATTCTGCATTAGCAGACATCCTAATCCCTTCTTCGAAGCATCACTAAATACAACAAAAAGCTCCCCACTTGTGGGTAAAGTGAGAACGGGTGCAGTGATAATCCTCCTTTACAACTCCTTGAAGATTTCTTCGCATTAATCACTCCAGAAAACTTTACTCCCTTTCGAGTTAGTTTGGTAAGAGGGTTGTAAAATCGTGAGAAATTTCTCATAAATCGTCGATAATATCCAGGTAACCCCAAGAAGCTACGAATATCCGTTACTGATGTTGGCCTCGGTCATCCCTCGATTGCATCTATTTTAGAGGGGTATACAGATATCCCATTGCTTGTGATGATATTTCCTAAGAATAATACCTCCTTCAACCAAAACTTACACTTGATGTACTTTGCATAGAGCTTCTCCTTGCACAAAGTCTCTAGTATAGTTTTTAAATTCTCCTCATGATCCTCCTTGGTTTTGGAGTATATTAGAATATCATCTATAAAGACTACCAAAAATTTGTCAAGGTAATCTCTAAAGACTCTATTCATCAAGTCCATGAATATTGTTGGAGCATTGGTGAGTCCGAAAGGCATTACTATGAATTCATAGTGCTCGTACCTTGTACGAAAAGTAGTCTTGGGGACATATTCCTTCTTCACCCTTACTTGATAATATCCTGACCGCAAATCCACCTTGGAGAAGTATTGTGCTCCACGTAGCTGATCAAACAAGTCATCGATTCTTGGGAGAGGATACTTGTTCTTTATCGTGATTTTGTTAAGTTCACGATAATTGATGCAAAGCCGCATTGACCCATCATTCTTCTTGATGAAGAGGACTGGTGCACCCCATGGTGAAGCACTTGGGCGTATAAACCCTTTATCCAGATTCTCCTTTAGTTGTTTCTTCAGCTCTTCAAGCTCTAAAACAACCATTCTATACGGATTCTTGGATATTGGTAGCACCCCAGGTATAAGTTCAATTGAGAACTCAACATCTCTTCTAGGAGGAAGACCAGGAAGTTCCTCGGGAAACACATCCGTGAATTCCCTCAAAATAGGCATTTCTTCAAGAATGGTTTCTTCTTTGGACTCAATCATCTGAGCCAGATACGCGTGCCCATAGGGCAGTAATATCCATGCTTGATATGATGGAGCTAAAAGAGATTCATCTTCCTCCTGACACCTGCAAAAAATTGGGGGTCGATTCTCCATATGGAGTGTGATTTCCCTCTCCTGACAATTTATATTGTCTCTATATAAGGAAAGTCAATCCATGCCAAGAATTGCATCAAATTCCACTAGAGGGAGTATGACGAGGTTCGCCGGGAAATTCAATCCACAGATTAAAATAGGGGAGGACTTATATTCATGGGATGCAATGATTGCCCCATTTTCCTTACTCACTGATATATTTACTTCCATGATTTGTGGTGGTGCTGGGATTGTTCTACTAAACTTTTGAGATATAAAAGAATGCGTAGAACCTGAATCAAAAAGTATGTTCTCTGTTCTTGAATGAATAACTAGCGTACCTGTCACCTCTTCATTTTCGGGGTTCACTTCGGCAGAAGTGATGGAAAAATCTCTTCCTTGCTGTCTTGGAGGTTGTTGGTTGCCTCTGAAAACCCTTGGATTAGGGCACTGATTTGAAAAATGACCCGGTTCTTTGAATTTGTAACATTAAACAACGTGTTGAGGTTCGAACGGAGCGTTCCTCTCCTATGTAGTAGTCGCGGGTCTTTCTTGCCGATAGTTAACAGCTAGGTGTCATTCTCTACCACACCTGAAGCATTTTCTCTTCCCCTTAAGGCAATTTCTAGGGTGCTTCTTTCCACACTTTTGGCAAGTGGGGTGATGGATCTTCTTAGCACCGTTGGATTTATCCATCGGACCACCAACATTGAATTCCACCTTATGCTTCTTGTCCCCATGATGCCCATGTGATTCCCCGATCTCTATTTCAACCTTGAGGGCACATCGGACAATTTCCTCATAGCTGTCGAAGTCACGGATCGCTAATTCTTTCCGCAAGCTAGGCTTCATCCCACCAAAGAAGCGGTCAACCTTGCATTCGCGGGTAACGACAAAGACGGAAGCGTATCGTGCAAGCCTTGTGAAGTTTTCCTCATACGCTCCAATAGATTATTCATCTTTTTGCTTGAGGGAAATGAATTCCCTTTCCATCATAAGCCGGAGGGTGCGTGGAAAATATTTATCGAAAAACATCTTCTGAAAATCCTTCCATTCCAACGCCTCGATCTCCTTCTCAGGCTTCGTATTTTTGATCAACGTCCACCATTGATCAGCTTCACCCTCCATGCGATAAGCCGCTAGGAGAACCTTCTCTTTGTCAAAACATTGGAGGATAGATAATATCTATTCAATGGAGTTGATCCATTGTTCAGTGATCGTGGGATTGGATGATCCACAAAAAGTAGGAGGCCTTTGTCTCATGAAGCTCTCGATAGCGACTTGTTCTTTCTTAGGGGGGTTTGAATGTCCCTCTTGACCCGTTTTTCTATTCAAAACTTGAGTTAGCTGAGAGAGAATCATGACAATGTCCGTGATTCCCACTCCCATTGGATTTGGAATCTCATTAGTACAGTCATCACACTGATCTTCACAACGGTTGTTAGCCCGAGTCCTCCTATTACAGGCCATTGGAAGATATAAAAGGAAAGTTAGGCGTAACACATAAAGGGTAATCCAAAGACAAAAGTTGATGACTTATAAATAAAATTTTATTTCCTTACTCAAGATTCTATAAGCTTCAATCTAGGTATTTCATGATCTACTTTCTAACATATATTCTTAGAGGCATTTGTTTTTAATTCCCTTAATAAGGGTTCATACTAAGCTTGTGAATTTATCAAAACATAACCCCTGAGGGTGTATTAACCAAGAGTGCAGCAAGGCTTGTTGTCGTGCACCATTTCCCATTCAAGTCTAGCTCAAAGCGGTGTTTTTTGGGTTTTACCCCTAGGATACATCTGTGCCAGAGCCGCCTCTACCTGCTCGTATCCAGACAGGGATGTATTTGTTTGATAAACCACTTACTCAGTACTCACCAAAACTTAGTGATTTTTTTATTATACTTAGTCTTGTATATAAGGCTTTACTAGGGTTTCCTAATCCCAAAAATAACTAAACCTATCCTCTGATACCAACTATGACAACCATGCTTTTTATTACAACTTAAACATGCTTTATTACATATAAATTCAGTTGATACAACAAATAAGATCAAGAGGTTTAGTGTTTTTTGGGCCTAGGATCATTACATAAAAACTTGAAACATGAAATACAACATCTTTATTGAAAACTTCTTTTACATAACCACTACATTCCTTCGTACTTAGCATTGCATGGGATAACCTGAGGACATGCATAAGAAAAGGGTGAACTATAAAGCCCAGTAAGGGAGTACACATGGAATAACATAAGGAGTACAGTACATGTTAGAAAATAGTTATATCAATAGAGAATAAGAAAAACATGAACATAAAGGCATGATAAATCATGACAATCATAACATGGAAATGTGGCAACAACACTTAACATGGAATTAGCATGAGCCAAGGCTCATTGCACATGGAGCATGAGTAAATCCTCATTGCACATAAAGCACGAGTAAACCCTCGTTACACTTGAATTAGCATGAGTAAACACTCATTGCAAATGATGTATCATGATACTATACTTTACCCAATGCATTGAAGCTCTATAAGGGCGCACCCTTCTTAAACATTTCATTTCATGCATAAGTATGCCACATGGATCATAAAACATGGATTCATAAAACATAATCATTTATTCCACGATAAAGGAATGAGTAATTAATACATGAATCTTTATAATCAATTAGTAAATGTGCATAATGTTTAATACCCTTGATGGAGAAATGGGCATGGTATTCACTACACAATGACATTGGCTTTGAAAATCGGTGCGATTTCGGCAACATAACGGCGTGACATAAGAATTCATAAAAAAAATTATGAGAGATAAAGGGGTTACTCATCATATTTACATGTAATGGAAATTAAGGAGGTCATATAGATACATGTCCCAACAATTGTAATGGAATTTAGATTCATGATACAAAAGTATTGCTTGAATGTAAAAGAGGAGAGAGAAGTTCCTTTCAGAATTTCGGCATAGTAACGGGTGTACATGGGAGGCATTTAATGAGAGAGAAAGGGTCTCCCATAATTCAAAAATAAAGAGGGCAGTATAAGGGAGGTGAGAAACCATACCCCAACATTTATAATTGAAATTAAAAGGGAAAAACAACTTAAAGAATATTGGACAAAAATGAGAAAGGAAGAAAAAACCCTTACTTGGAAGTGTGCTTCCAAAGGCTAGAGAGAGGCTTCTGTGAGGCTTCTTGGTAGCTTGGGGAATCATTGGAGGTTTCTAGAGATAGTAGGGTATAGGTTGGAAGAACTCCAAGGGCTTTGAGTGAGGAGGAAGTGGGAGCATCGGTGGGTTTATATAGGAAAGGTGCGGGAATTCTTTATTATTTAGGTTTGGGACCCCTTATATTAAATTAATCCAAACCACAAACCATCCCACGGTTTTTGCCCATGTTTTTTGGAAAAGGGAAGAGTAAAACAATATTTTATAAGTCCAAAGTCTTAACTTCTTAAAATAATAAGGTTTATTATGTGGAGGTGAGTCACACTCCCATGGAAATTAATTTAAAAAGGAAAAATGTTGAATAAGTCTTGAGGGGTCCATTAATGCTTTGAAAAGTAATTCAAACAAACCCAAAATCACATTATATTAATGCTAAAACATATTTTGGCCGAATATAAATATTATAGTATTTTATTACATCACTATTGAGTCATTATGATGTCATAAAACACATTATATATTTAAACGGTATTTAATTTTCACCCAAAAATTTGACTGTCTCAGAAAATTATGAAAAATTCACTGTTGGATAATTTCAACATCCTGATTGCAAAAATAACATTTATTTTATCTAAATAATTTTCTAAATATGTGAATTTTATCTTTTAAAATAAAAACCGACATTTATCGAAAATTCACGGGTTTCGACAGAAATGGCTTTCAAATCTTAATAAAAATTTTAATTGCATTCATAAAATTATAAGATCATTTATATTTAATAAAAATTAATTTAATATTATTATTATTATTTTATTAAAATATTATTTAATTCAAAAATCCCTTAATTTAATAAAATAGATTTCTTAATTAAATAATAATTAAAAACATCATTTGTACTTTAAAAACTATTTACAATGTATCAAAAATGACTAGAAATTATATTCATTATTATATAAAAAAAATAATGTAAATGAACATAGTACTACTTATTTGTTACATAACCCCTTAAAACAGCCGCATAAGACCTAAGTGTAAGGTGTGCGATGGTGACAGACTCTTGGGGTGGCTCAGATAACATCGCTTGAGTGGTAATTTCAATCAACTTCCACTTTTCCCGTAGACGGTAACGTTCGAGCTTAACATGATGAAGCTCAGCTTGGGATTGGTCAAGGGAAAAGCCCAAGGATGCCACCTCTTTTCCGAGATCCGACAAATGGGCTTCGTATGGAACAATTCTACTGGACGAGGCCATCGCTTCTTTTGTCTGAGTAAATAGGATTTGTTATAGTCCTATATTTATACTAATCATGTGATCACTGTTCAACAGCTATATTAGCAACGGTGAAAAATTCTTAACATAAAACCAATGAAGTTTACACTTTATATAAACATAAATAGACATTTAATTAGATCAATAGGGATTTCCATTAATGAAACTTTGGGTTGTTACAACCACAGTCAAACATAACTCATTCAATATAATATGGAAGATTGTATTAAAATATATAAACCTCAATCAATAATAATGAAAGATATTTACATAGGTAAAAATAACTGTTAAAAATATTTGAGAGAAATATCCCCTTTTTCTTGAAAACATTTAAAAGCCTCACTATTTATTAAGAACCTGTTAAAATAGATTTTTGAATCAAAGTGTCTCATTACACTTGGAAACTTTTAAAAGGAATTTTAATTTTAAAAAATTCATTTCTACATAAATAAATCCTTAAAAACATTTTTTTAAAAATGGAAATTAATGAGAATGATTTAGAAGAATATATATTTAAAACATTTAAAATGATATTATAGTTAGAGTTCCTAAACAAATGAGAGATGCTTGAATAAAAATAATTTAGGTAATAAAAACATTATAATATCATGAGAATAAATGGATTCATGATATACTATGTCAATGTAAATTATATACACTATATAAAAGTAAATTGGCACATAACAACCAAGAAGTATCAATGGAATATAAATTGAGATGAAATCCCTTATAAAGATTGTACCCTTAAGTTAAGGATAAATCAATGACATAATTATGTGTGAAAAATATAAATATGCTCAATATTATTGTATATTAATTGTAAATCATTCATATTACATCCACACGTGTTATTTTAAAAACAACATCAATGACTTTGATGTGTAACTCAATGAATAGAAATTGAGTTAAGATTACTCTTATCAAGTTCATATTGATGACTTGAGAATTTATCAATGGAGTTATTATGTGTATAAAAATTATATCCATACAAAGAGGAGTGGAAATTACTACATAAATAAATAAATAGTGATTTCTTACATAATCTTTGAGTAATATAATCAATGATGTTTGGGTAAAACCCAATTAGTGAAAATTAAAACTAGAAATTCCCTTTACGATTTGGTAACTTACGAATCATACATACCATAAAAGAAAGATCATAAAATGAAGATTTAATAGCCATAAATTAATGTATATTACACAAAGAATACAACCATGGGTAGTACATAAACCACACAAAAATAAATAGTGGAAAACATTGCATGAATCTCACGGGAATAAAAGTGAGATGAAAACACAATACCTTGTACTTTTCCTTATTTGAGGGTATGTTAAAATTTTTTATAATGGTGAAATAATTGTTATTAAATTATACAAGAACCATATACACAAATATAATATCATATATGATCTTTTACTATTTATTTGTTAATAATATTTTAGTAGTATCATTATTTTGGGTGTTAACTGGTTTGTTTTTATTTATATGTTTTGTTAATTAAGTCGTGTTTTTTATGGATAAGATGTATTTGATTAATATGAATAAGGATATTATATTCTTAAAACGTATTGTTTTTATTGTAAAATGATATTTATTCTTGAATGGCTATGATGGGGAATGAATCTCATCGCGTTTGTGGAGACTGTAATCTGTACGTATGCACAAGCGACAATACCATTCTATTGATAGGTAAATCGTATGTAATTGGATTTTATTTAATATATACAGAATATATAACATGTTATATTTTTTATTTACATCAATTATACTCATTATTATATGCATCCAAATAATTAAGTGTTGAATAACAAACAACGCCATGACGTGGAGACGGTAGGTTGTACGTACGCATGTATGGTGACTTTATCATTCATATGATGAATAGAATAATGAATATGGTATTACCATATTTATAATAACATCACAATATATATAAGGTACTAGAGTTATTATTTTTCTATGGAAAAAACAAAGAAAGAGAAAGTGGAAGAAGAAAAGAACATTGAAATAAGTGGTGAAATAATTACCTCTTCTTCAGGTGCTTCCTTTTGATTTGATCCAAAGGGCTAATTAGGTTGGATCTATAATCAAATTAAGTCCTATAAGTTGAATTTATGGTATTTGGGAGGATATTTGAGTAGGTTTTGGATGATCCAACTAACTTTGGATGTGTTATTTTGGGAGAAGGGGATGTACCATTTTATAAGATAGGTGAGGGTCACTTTATGGAAACCTTGAAATATTATTTTATTATACAATCATATTCAGTTTATAATGGATATAAAAGGATTTATTTTGAGGATAATGAGGGTATGAGTCTAAAACTTCTCAACCAATAGGTTTTATACTGGTTTAGGTCACTGTATTAACCTTATGTTTTAGATTTAACTCTTGGTTAAATAGTTTAACATTTACCATGTATCCTAATATTTTTATATTATATGGTGAATAAAATTACTATAAAATTCCATGAGAACCCCAAGTGGTTAATTAATGAAAAATATATTATTATATAAGTCCTTTGTCTTAACACTATATTTTTAGGACTATTAAATCATTTAATTATTTAGTATTGGTTTTAAAAACACATTTATGTCAATTTTGACATTATTTTTTATTTGGTTTTTAGGAAAGTCATAACAATCTGATTTATCCAAAAATAAATAAATTTAGTCAACCCTAACATGAAATATTAACCTATAAAAAAATTTAATACATCAAAAGTCACAATTTACATTTATTTTAATATTTATAATATCAATTATTTTAATCTTTCATTAATAAGGTAATTACTATATCATCATTGTGTCATATATAAATTTAATTATTTAATGTATAAAAATTATAAATAAAATACCATGATTTAGGAAACCGTTTTAGCTTTCTAATTAATATTTTTAGTCTAAATTATCTTATGTATAATCTAATATTAAAAATTTTAGTTATTAAATTTGAATTTAACACTATAAACTCTTCTTTAAATAAAATAATAATAAATGTCCTAATCTAAACGAAGTGGACCAAAAGGATAATATTTTATTCAAAAGGTTGATTTTGGTCGAAATAAACTTATCTAGTAGAATTATGACATGTGTTAGGGTAATTATAATATCCTTTTTACCTTTAATTACCCTATTTACTTTTAATCATGGTAAATAAAATTCAAAAGTTACTATTCACCAAAAATTATTTTCATCTTATTGAACACAATTTTACTTAATGATTTCAACCATGTCTCTCATATTTTTGAAATTCATTTCAAAGAAGTGGTAAAATTAAATTTTATGCAAATTTGCAAACGTGTCTAGAAGGTGGGTAAAAGACATTAAAATATTCGATAAAATTTTATACATCTAATTTTATTATAAAACGACTCCAATGAATTACCTTTAACTAATATAGGTAATATGTATCTATTTGGATTAAAATAAATTGAAATAAAATATATAATTATTTAAATAAAAATTTGGTTTTTAAACAATAACACAGTGTTTTTCACTATTCATCAAAAATTGAAAGTTTTTAGAAAAATACCATAAATTCACCCTAATATAACTTTGATATTTTAAATAGAAAATTTATGTTTATTTTACCCAATTCCAAACATAAAAGTTTCATTAATTAATTTAAAATTAATTTTTTTGTCAAAACCAGAAAGCGGGTTTTTGAGAAGTAAAAACTATCAAAAGATTGATTTGTGTTTATGACTGGTTTAAAAGTGAAATTGACTCCAATGACCAACATTGGATTAAATTATAAAAATATAATCCAATTATACTTCAAAACCATTCAAATTTATAACTTAACACTGAAAATTATTTTGATTAAAAAGGTTGTTTTCAGTTAAAGTTAAGTATCTTTCCCTATTCGTCAAAATATGAATGTTATCAGAAAAGAAGCAAAATATTATCAAAACTAAATTTTTATGTCCTGCTTCTAAATAAAAAATTAATTTTATCAAATTTAATATATAAAAGTTTCAAATATTGTATTTAGAAAGGGTTCTCCATTAAAAGTCGGAAAAACTGCATTTATTAAAACATACTTCTTTTATCTGAAAATTTGAATTTGTCCTTATATTATGTCTAAGAAACAAAAAAGATTAATGCTAAAATTATATGGGATATATAAAAAATTTAAAATTTGGTTATTAATACTGATAATCGCTTTCTAAATGTCACGTTTGATAGGTCGGGGTGCGCTTGAACTCAGTTTTTCTTACATCGCACATTATTGTATTATTCAAAGAGAAGTGTACCGTGGAAGCTTGGGGTGTTACACACTCCGTTAATTTTCTCTTATGTGTCAGATCTAAAGTTTATAAGGGTGTACAAATTTTTCTTTGTTCTTGTAAAATTTTTGAGTTCATTTTTGTAATTTCATTGTGAGATTAAGTGTGATTATGAATGAGGGCTTTTGAAGATAGGAAAAAATAATTTTATCAGTATGATCAATGGCATATGGGGATTGGAAGATAAAGACCGGTCATCATATAGAGGACTACTAAGTATAGGCAGATAGATAATTTGATCATCATATCAAGGGCTCATGGGGATAGTGAGATAGATGAATCATTGTATCGAGGGATTTTCCTGGTAAGGGAAAGTCATAATTTCTTGTAATTATAAAACAAGGGACATTTATCCTCGGTTATTAGATACCCTTATCTTTGGGATAAAAGAATTATATTCATTTACTTATTTTATTTCAAGTCTTTAATTCTTCTCAATTGTAATAGAAATTTAATTCTTTATCATTCATTTTTTTATTTGTATTTAATTTATCATAATATATTAAATTATGATATATTAATTTTACACAAACTAAAATTCTATACTATTTAAGATTGATTCAATGATTTTTTAACACTCTAGTTTATTATAACAGTTTTAATTATGATTCTTTGATGAATACTCTGATAAATCATTTTCACCTGTGAATATGATTAAAGTGTGATAACATTTCCACTTCCTACTGAATACAATAATATACACTATTAAGATAGAATCTCATTATAAACTATGGTATACATATCGAAATCTACATGATAATGATATTTCTTTTATCAAACCCTAGGGTCAAGACTGATTACCATTTTAATACTTAAGAGGTTTTGTGAATATGATTTTTTTAACCACGTTAAACAAAATTTATTTTTAAGAATAAAAAATATTTTTTTAAAACATAAAACTCACCCCCCCCCCCTTGTATTTATCAATCTACATATACATTTCGATCCAAAAATTGGTATTAGATCCTAGTCTATATAATACTGATTTCATCAATCGGTATTAAATGATTTTTACACTGCTCAAATTTATCTTCTCTTTACTTTATTGAGTTAGATAAATTTTGTTATACACTTTTTTTTATAAATACCTACTAAACTAATGTTTATTATGGAATAGAATTTTTATATTTGTTTTAAATATGGCAGGACTCAATGTCAGTTCAACTTATAACCTCAATCCAACTTGACCACCATTTTTTATGGAGTTTATTATGAGTATTGGAGAGATCTAATGAAGACATTCATTATAAAAACAAGAGTTGACAATTTTATTCATTTTAATTGAAGATTATAAGATTCTTGACAAGGAGGTGACTAATTTTACAAATCAGAAAAATCCAGAATATTAATTGAATTACAAAGTAAGAAACAATTTATTATGTTCTATAATTAGAAATATCTATACTCAGATTTATTCTTTTGAAGCTACCAATGGTATCTGGAAAAATCTAGAGATTACACATTTTTTGACCTCAAAGTTTATTGAAACTCGAAGATCAATCCTTAGTGATGACTATTAAAATTTTGAATTTTCTTATGGTGAAACTATTATAAAGGTACAACAAAGGTTTATGAAAATATTCAATAGTCTACAATATATTGGAGATAAAGGATTAGAAGATGAAATACTTGTTTAAATGATAATTGATATTATTCCTAATGAGTTGGAACATAATAGAGGAGTTTTTTATGTATCGAGGAAGATAAAAAAAATCACTATTTATGATTTATTTGTAACCCTTTTTCAATATGAGGTTAGGTTGAAAATAGATGTTGAAAAATAAAAGAAATATAATGGTGGATTTCCTTTTACTACTATATAAACCACAACAAGAGCTCAGAATCCACCTAAGGTTTTCAAATCTTATTGAAAGAATAAGTTTTTTTCAATCTGATTCAAGTGATTCTGAACATTCTGAGAATGAATTATCCAATATTTCTTGAATAATACCTTATATTGTTGATACAAATTATTTTCAGTGTTGTTATAAGAAAAGTAACATTGAAATGAATGAAAATAAATACTCTGAAGTTACTTGTTATGAATGAAAAAGATATGGAAATATCCAACCTAACTATCCCAAGTTGAAAAGAAAAATAAGAAGGATAAAAATTCTGTTATGAATCAGAAAAATATTTATAAGTCAAAAATCAAGAAAGTTCACAAAATTTTTAAAACATAAAGTCCCAGGGTAGGTGATTCTTCAGACGAAACCTTTGATAAAAATCCCATTTTAGAGGAATATTTTTCTTCTTTCTAGATTACTTATTACAGATCAATGTTTTAGGGAAAAGGTACACACATCATTAAATGAAAATTATCCTGATGAGAATAATTATACATCTTCGGATGAAGAATATGCCCTAGTCGGTAATTATAATACTTTACCATCTTATGAAAAGTTTTCTAGATTTTCCAAACTCCTTGAAAATTATAATTGAAAAGTAAGTAAAAAACTTGAAAATGAAAATAGTAGGATAAATATTTTAACAAAAGAAGTATGGGATCTTTATAAATATATTGACCAGAAAAAATTTTAAACTGAAACTATTTCCAAACATCTTTATAAAACTATTATTGATAAAGGTAATATTTCTGAATAATTAGAAAAATTAATTTTTGAAAAACATAATTTGGAAACTAGATTTGAGAAACTCAATTTCAAAACTAATACATATGTGGATAAGAATTTAGTTGTAAAAATAAAATCTAAAATTTCTTTACTGAGGAAAATTTTATCAAAATTTACCACTGTTAAGGAACGTTTTGATAAAATGTATAAACAAATCCATCCATATGGTATTAGTTCAGGAATGGGATATATGTACAAAAAATGGTTTTTAGTAATAACTCCATTTTCCTTAAAATTCCCCCTTTTTTACTAAATATCAAAGTGAAGGACTTTTGGAAAATAATTTTCATTTAAATAATATTCAATCCATGGGGTTTCATCAATCCAATTTTTCAGAAAAAAAATGGGTATTCCTAAGAAAATTATAATAATTCTGAATGCAATAAGGTTTCGGTGTTGAAATCCTAATGTTTCTATTTTTAGGAAAAAATGGAAGTACCAAAAACAAGAATACTTGGTACATAGATAATATCTATTCTAATATTATGAAAATTACAGAATATTTCATTGAAAATATTATCAAAATGAAAGGTTTAAAGGTTAAATTCAAAGATAATTAAAATATGTAAATTATTGGTATAGGTAATATTGTTATTCTTGGTAAAGATTTAATTTAAAATGTTTGGTTTTCTAACACTCTTAAGAAAAATCTTATAAGAATAATTCAATTATGTGATGAAGGGTACCTTGGGAATTTAACGAATGATAGGTGTGTAGTACATGATTCCAAGGTTTAATTCATTCTTTCTTCCCCACAATATCAGAATGTATAAACATTAAACTTATAATACCTTAGGAGCCAAGGAATACCTTGTCTCAGTTAAATGGAAGATCAATATTGGTTATTCCATAGAAGGTTAGGACATTTTAACCTTAGTATTTAATGTAAATTAAATAAGAAAAATTTTGTTAAGGATCTACTGAATCTTATATTTGATTATTCAAAATTTTATGATCCATTTTAATATGTTGACAAATATAATTCATGTTTTATATCTATTTGTGAAGTCACAACTTATGAATTTTTATAGTTAGTGCACATGGATCTTTTCGGTTATACACAAGCTAAAAGTATTCATAATAAGTACTATACATTTATTTCAGTAGATAATTACACTAGATATATATGGGTCTATTTTTTAAAAATTAAATATTAATCCTTTTTTTATTTCAAAACATTTTTTAAAAAATATAATAAAAAATCTTCCTTTCATAACAATTCATACTAATCATGGTAGAGAATTTTTAAATTTTAATTTTCAAACTTTTTTTAGTAAAAAGTTCCATTTCAAAAAACTTTTCAGTTCCACGAACTCCTAAACAAAATGGTGTTGTAGAGAGAAGAAATTGTATTCTTCATGAAATAAAGAGAACCATGTTTAGTGAATAATCAATTGCTAAACATTTTTGGGATGAAGTGGTTTGTACTGCTTTTTATACTATAAATTGAGTTTTAATGTGTTGTTTTATTAATAAAACTCTTATGAGTTGGGGAAAAGAAGAAAAACAAAAGATTCTTACTTCAGAGTATTTGAATGAAACTTATTCATCCTGAATACAAAATAAAATTTGCACAAATATTCTCCCAAATTCGATGAAGACATATTCTAAAGTTATTCCACTACATCTAGGGAATATAGAGTTTTTAATAAAAAAATTATTAAGAAAATAGCACATGTTAAATTTGATAAAACCAATCCTTTGGTTTTTAAACAACCCCAACCCACATCCTTGGATATGTTTTCCAAAATTGATTCTCATTATTTGTTAGAAGATTCCTTTAATAAGTAAAATAATCAAGAAATTATTTCTTAAGTATTTAATCAGGATGATTTTCTACCTTATGATGATGAATGGGTTTTACAAAACCCAATTCAGTTGTTTCTTAGAAATATTCCTAGTGAAAGTATCGTTGGTGATGTGAATCAACTAGTCAGGACTAAAACTTCCTTATGAAATGAAGTAGAACATATTTCCCTTTATTATCAATTCTAACCTAAAAATAATGGTGAGGCTTTAGGTGATGAGGATTAGATTAAATCGATGCAAAATGGGATAAATTAATTCAATAGTAATAATGTCTAGACCATAGTTTAAAGAACTAAATAAAATTCAGTAATTTGGGTAAAATGGGCTTTCAGAAACAAATGTAATGAAAATGGAAAAATAATTAGATATAAATAAAGACTTGTTACTAAAGGTTGTAATCAACAAGATAGAATAGATTATGATGAAAAATATGTTCTTGTAGTTACACTTGAATCTATTCTTATTATATTATCTTTTTTAGCATTCTATAATTTAAAACATTTTGAAATGGAAGTGAAGTGTGATTTCCTTAATGAGTATCTAGAAGAGGATGTTTTTGTTGAACAACCTTTTGTTTTTGTTGATAATAAACATCCTGAATACATTTTTAAATATATCAAATATTTATATGGACTTAAAAAATCCCCTAGAGGTCTTTATGATATATTAAAAGGATTTTATTTACAAAACAATTATGTTAAGGGAACCACTAATCCAAATAAAATTATAAATATATTAAATAAAAGCATTATGATTGTTCACATATATTTTAATGACAGTATATTCATAACAACTCAACAATACTTAATATATTCTTTTTTAAATCATAGGAAATTTTAGTTTGAAAAGATTATGATGGGTGATTTAATATTTTTTCATAGTTTTAAAATCTCTCAAAAACAAGTAGGTACTTATATAACCCAACATAATTATATTAAATATCTTCTTAAAAAGTAGGGATATTACAATACTAAAAGTATTATTACTCCAATCAGTACTTCAAATACACTTGATCTAAATGAAACAGGTAAACCAACTGATCAAACAATTTTTAGAGGTATGATAGGAGTTTTAATATATATAACTACTATTTGAGAATACCTAAAAATTTTCTATATTATTATATAAAATATATCAGGAAAATCCAATGGAATCCCATTTAAAAGAAGTTAAACAATGTTTTTTTATCTGATGGGATATATGTATTTCAAGCTTTTCTATTCTTCTGGAAATGATTTTGAACTAAAAGTTTTTTATATGCTTACTTTGGTGGTTGTATAGTGGATAGGAAAATTACATCTGAAACATCTCATTTCTTAAGACATTCATTAGTTTCTTGGTCTTGTAAGAAATAACACTCAGTATCACCTTCCACTACTGAAGCTGAATATGTGGCCGCTAGATTTTGTTTTGATCAAGTGTTGTGGATGCCACACACACTCACTGATTATGGAATGAGTTCTACTAAAACTAAAATAGTTTTGTGATAACACACATTCCATAAACTTAATTCAAAAACATTCCCAACACACTCATTAAAAATAGAAAGATATTAGGCATCACTTTATTAAAGATCACACTCTAAAAGAGATTTATTTTACAATTCATCATAACATAAGAACAAATTGCTTATATTTTTAGACATATTTTTTTTATGACTTTAATCAAATTCAAATAGAAATTAACAATTTACCATATTCAGGTTTCTCATTTAAATTATCTTCAAAATAATATTATTTTATTCTACTATCATATTCAACCATTTTAGTTTATTTATAAATTTATATTTCAACAATCGTAATCTATTTTGTTATAAAACAAATAAGAAAAAATTATCATATTGATTATTACACTCAAAATGGTATTACTCTTTCATATTATAATTTAAACATTATTCCATTTTAAATAGTTTTATCCTTGTTTTTTTAATTAAAAATTATTATTATTATTTTCAATTTCATTTAGTTTTCCAATAATATTCACCCAATACGATAAATATTAAATAAAATCTCAAGGGTATAATTTTTAACAATATTTATTCAAATATTATACCAACCATTAGATAAGATAAATAAAATATCATCTGTTAGATCTCATTTGGAAGTTCAATAAACACTAGAAATCACCTATATAAAGGGGTTCCCCACTCCTATCCCATATGGGTTATTTCAAATTTTTTTCAATGAAGTGTTGCCTCATTTTTGTCTCCCAAGCTGATTCTCCCTTAATATATGAGTCCTTAGTTTCTTCTCCAAATACGATGGCTCCTATGAAAGGTTACAATAAGTGGTTTGTATTCTGAAATAAGTTAGTTGCAATATATTTTTACAACAAACATGATTCTACTTTGAGAAGGATGATAGATGTCTAAGTATGGAAATTTTTATGTGTAGAATAAACAAATCCATACTAAGATTTGTTTTATCCTGATTTGGTCAAAGATTTATATAAATATATAATGTTTTTATAAGAAAATGGAAAAGAAGTATAACCCTTATTAATCTATTAAAATTCTTATATGATTACTCCAAGGTCTGCAGCAGGTTTCCTGTGGATTTTTGATGAAGTATATTTTTTCCATCTCATAAAGTTTTTGACTCTAAGGGTGAATTTTTAAGAGATAGAGATGAAAAGTCTTTATTAAATAATTTATATGATGAAAAAACAAGAAACGTAACTCATATAATAATAGATCCCATATTTTTGGCTATTGGGATGAAAGGATTTCTCATTCTCAGAAAGTTTGATATAGATACTCTTAAATTATCAGATATTTTCAATCTATATTATCTGTTAAATATAAAAAAGATAAAATTTGAAGGTTTTGTTATTTTTAAAATCAATAATATCATATTTAGATCAATCATGTCTCATATTTTAATGTTTTTAGGCTTGACTAGTATGATAATTGAATTTAGTATGATACATTCCAAAATTTTGATCAAGTTTGAGCCTTTCAAAGAAAAGACTTTCTTTTTCAGTGATGATATGATAAAGCATATGGTGTATGTTATTGATTCTGAATCAAAAAAAATTCTAGAGTTCCTAGGTTTCTAAATCAGGAGTAGAACCTTTTTAAAAATAAAATAAATCTTAGTAAGATAAAAAGAAGATAAAGTATGATTATATTTTGGTAATAAAATAAAAGAAGAAATATAAAATTTCAAATGATGTTCCTCAAGAATGGGGAAGGAAAAGGATGCAAGAAAAGAAGGAGATCCTCAAATAGAACTCGATCCAGTGGAATCCCATTCTATATGGTTACATGGTGAATAATTTTTAGGGAAAAAATCAAAATAAAGGAAACTAAGAAATAATATATATGAAGAACAATTGTGTGATAGATTTATGAAAGGGATAGAAACATATTTTCTAAAAGTTGTCTTCCCAAATTCGGATGATAGATTGTGTTTTCAAGAGGAATATACTATTCATTTCGATGCTCATTATATTTTTAATAATGGAAAGGATATTATGATAGAGAAGTAATTGATTCCAATTGGAAAATGTGACTTGATATCAGAGTCAAATCTTTGTGAAATATTTCAAAAAGATATGGAAGAAGGTGTTATATAATAAGATGTTTTACCAAACAATTGCAAAAGAATTGAAGAGGATAGATTGTTCAAACCAATAGAAGCATATAAATTAGAACCTGTGTAAGAATAAGAATAATAGAAGAATAATAAGAAAATGAAGATGAGAATCATTCTAAAAAGCTTTCTATGAGGACTTCTCAGGCATCTTCAAAAGATTTGTTCTCCTTATGAAATCGTAAAAAGAAGTTAGTCAGTCGAAAAAACAAAAGTCTCCATCATTTCAAGAAGTTGTATTTTTATCCAAGAGGGTTGAAAAAATTCAGAATAGAGGTGATCAAGTAAGTAAAAGAGTTATTTTTGATTCAATTAAAATTTCTGATGGTAATTAGAAATCGGACTCAACGAAAAACAAAAGAAAATCAATTTGAGAAGGAATTAGAACTAGTCCCATAAAAAATCAGTTAGGGTAAGGATCTCTGAATATGATCACAACTAAAGATACTGATTAAATTTTTCATACATTAATCAAATTATAGAAAACAATTTAATATTTTCCCAGGCTAGAGACTGAGATTGATTTGGTTTTTGAAAATCAATATAAAGATTAGGATTCACTAAAATCCATAACAGATAGGTTGATACAGTTGGATACAAATTTCAATATTTTCAAAGGAATTGTCAAGGCTTAGAGTAAGTGTTATAAAACGATATTGAAATATCCTCATGGAGTTGATAATGATATAAAAATTCATGAAGATAATTTTTTCAAGTTCAAGAAGTATTTGGATGAAACCGTTGATGTTTTAAAAATTCATGGAAATGATACGGACTAAGATTAAAAAAACCTAATCAGCTCCAAGATAAATCCAAGAAACAAACTCAATGCATAAAAGAATTACAAGGAAACTTACAATTTCTCCACAATCATATGTTGAGAATAAAATTCTATAAATATGAAATTATTGCATTGAAGAATCATAGTGATGTTTTCCCAGAAAGGATTAAAGCTTGGGAATATTAGAATAAGATTCTGGAATAAAATATTTATTCTCATGAAGAAAAGATTAAAGTGAAAGATAAATGGATTCAGATTCAAGGAAAAAGAATAGAGGAACTTGAAAATAAAATCTTCGGAAGAGTTGATGTACAAATATGTAGAAAATAAGAAAGGGTTTAAGATGTTGAAGACAATGTTTAGATCTTTTATGCCAAGGAAATATTGATTTCTTTTCTTAATACTCTTGTTGTAACTTATTTGATCAAATCATAAATGAAAGACTTTTTCTTCTACTAAAAATTTATTTGAATGTATTCCAATCCTTAAATGGTTGAATGTTCCTTCATAAATTTTAGATGATAATGTTCTTTACTATTTTTTGTATAGATGTTTCTCTAACCATATTTAGGTATTATAAGATTCTTCCCCATTCATTTTTGTAAATCACAAAGGGGAGAAATTTTTACAAAATGTGTAATTTTAAGTAAGAGGAGATGTTTAAATATAGGGTAAAAATACTTCTAAAGAAGAGGATATGATCTTTAAGGGAAGTTATTATCTTATAGGTGAGTTACTCGTATTCACTATTGTATTCATGTGGGATATAAACTCAACTGGAGATAAATATAAATGTTTAGTTCTGAATACAATATACCTAAAATATAATGGACTTATGTTTCTAAAAGTTATTTTCTATTTATGTATTGAGTTTTTTAATTTACAAAATGGGAGAGATTGTGGATTCAAAGTAACATTTCGACTTTTCCATTCCTTTTTTTTTCAAAATCACAAACACTTTATTAAATACAAAGTTACTAAAGCTTTTATGTCCAAAGTATTTCAAGAATGTTTTTATAGAAAAAATATAAATTTTACCATACTTAGAATTAGTTTCCAAGTATTTGTGAATGTAAACTTACTTAATTCCTTACAATCATCGTAATGGGAATATATCTGATAATAATCGAATTCACCTCATCAAATAAAATTTTATAGAATTTCTATTTCATATTCATACTAACAAAATCCTTAATCAGATTTGACATTGGAACTGGTATCATTAGATTCGTACTGAAAAAAATAATTATAATGAAATAGTGTAATGAAATCTATCAGATTGAAAAAAGGATAAATTCTAAATATAGAAAACTATATTCTATCAAAATGCAATATCTTTTATATTGAAAACATGTAAAACAAAATGATGTCATTCATTCTGTTAAAATGTGTGGAAAACAAAATGATTTTGTGAATTATGTTTTAATATGACCGTTAGGGTGCCAAGTGTCTAAGTCCTTACGAAAATCGTGGAGAAAATATGACTATTGGAGGATCAAGATAACCATTAGAAGCTTGATAATAAAAACAAGGCCATTCAAATATTTCTCAAAAAGTGAAGAAACACACATTAAGAGACACACTTTTGATTTTCTACAATATGAGAGATATAAAGTTTGTAAGATTGAAAATATTCATTTATGTTCATGTAACCTTTTTTAGTATGATTTTGTAATTGATTTTTGGATCTAATTATGAATAAGATCGGAGGATTCCAAGGATAGGAAAACAGGATCCGATAAGTTGGATAGAGGTATTGTGGGGATATCAATACAGAGACTGATCATCATCTCAAGAGATGTTGAGTATAGGCATACAGAGAATTTTATCATCCAATCGAGGTCACATGAGGATAGTGTGACACATGGATCATCATATCGAAGGATTTTCTTGGTAAGGGAAAGACATAATTTCTTGTAGCTATAAAACAAGAGACTCTTATCCTGGGTTACTGGATACCCTTCTCATTGGTATAAAAGAATTATATTCATTAACTTTTTTAGTTATAAGTATTTATTTCCACAACAATTGTAATAGAAAGTGAATTATTTTCATTAATTTTTCTATTTTTATTCTGTCTATCGTAATAGCATTAATTATGGTGAATTTTTTTTACTCTGATTATGATTCTATATTCTTTAAGGTGGAATAATTAATTTTTTAAAACTCTAATATATCATAACCATTTTAATTATTATTCTTTTATGAATACTCTGATAAATTGTTTTCACCTATGAATACGATTAACCTATGAGTATGTTGCCACTACCTACTGAATATGATTCTATAAGTTGTAAATATAGAATATCATTATGACCTATGGAATACACATATTAATCTACATGATTATGATATTTATTTTATCATACCCACGGGATAATTCCAACTACCATTTAAATACTTATGAATTTTTTTGAATATGATTTGTTTCACCATGTTATTCAAAGTATCTTTTAAAATTAAAAATGAATGTTTTTAAACAAGAAATTCACTCCCAACCCTATTATATTAATCCATCTACATATACATTTATATCCAATAGTTCTCACTAAAATAATAATCTAATAATTCTTAAAGAGTAGTCTAATATATGATATTGAATGATGAGGTAATTGATTTAATGGAGTTCTTTCAATTTTCATTCTTCTCCCACCTCCTCCAAATCTGTTATACCCATACTAATACAATGATCTAAATATAATTGTTGTAATAAAATTTTATTATATTGATAAAATAACCATTATCTACCTTCCACATTTCCACTAGAAAATGATAATGTCACTTGAGTTATGGTGGAATTACGACCTCCATAAACGATGTGTTTCATTTTTCATCTCCACCATACATATATGGGTATAAAATTTGATTTAATGTATAAATATGATATTTATAAAAAAATTAACATTTTATAAAGATAAAATTAAAATCATAAATATTATATTGACAATAAATTATCACTATAAATTTAACCACTTAAACGAGCATAGAGAGACATCATTCATAAAATAGATTTTTTTTAAAAAAAATAAATTTAGATACATAAATTTGGTTATACTAGTATGATATAATATTAACAATTAAATGATGTTTTTGGTTATTTTATAATGGAAATATTAATATTTAACTCATTATTAATATAACATGTCTTTATTCATAAAGGATTATCAAAAAACATGATATGGATTTCATCTTGAAGAATCACTCCCAAAACTCAGATGGGTTGAACCAAGAACATCAGGAATAATTATGGGAATTATATTATAATTCATAGAAAAAATATAAATTATTAAACTATTTTACAAATAAAATTACATTGGTTAATATATTGGGTTTTGAATAAATTAACTGAACAATCCCAATTGGATAAAGAAAGAAAAATTTATACAAAAAATAAAAAAATAATGAAAATAAATGAGACCTAAAATTTGAAATATAAAAAAAAAAAATTATTTTATAATATTTATTTAGTGATTCATTAGGTTAAATCATCTTTGTATAAATTGGGAATAAATGTAATGGTCCAGACCTCTATGGTCCATTACTTTGTGAAAATATGGTGTTTGAGGTGTTTCGGGAGGTCAAGGTGACATATCCCCAACACTTTGCCAAATTTCCAATTCTGTGAACAGTTCCATCGGTGAACAGTTCTATCTATAACCTATAACAGTAGGTGAACAGTATTCTATCAGTGAGGTTTAGTGAACAATGTTCTATCAATGAGGATTTAGTGAACAGTGTTCTATCAGTGAGGATTTAGTGAACAGTGTTCTATTAGTGAGGATTCAGGAAACAATGTTCCTATCAATGAGGTTCAGTGAACAGTGTTCCTATCAGTGAGGTTCAGTGAAAATTGTTCCTATCGGTGCGGTTCAATGAACAATGTTTCTATCGGTGAGGTTCAGTGAACAGTGTTTCTATCGATGAGGTTCAGTGAACAGTGTTTCTATTGGTGAGGTTCAGTGAACAGTGTTTCTATTGATGAGGTTCAGTGAACAGTATTCTATTGGTGAGGTCAATTGGTAACCTCTATCGGTAGGTGTACAGTGTTTCCAGAATGGTAGGTGTGCAGTGTTTCCAGAATGGTATCTGTATAGTGCCTCCAGAACAGTGAGGTCTATTGGTAACCTCTAACGATGAGGTCTATTGGTAACCTCTAACGGTGTGGTCTATGGTAACCTCCAATGGTGAGGTCTACCGGTAACCTCTAACAGTGAGGTCTATCGGTAACCTCTAACGGTAAGGTCTAATGGTGACATTTTCTTTCCTTTTCCATATTTTGAGTGTGTGAACAATGTTTCCAACTTCCTACAGTTTTTCCCCTTTGACGTTTCCTTTGACGTAAAATACATTTAAAGCCTATTTTTAAGGACTCTTAAGGCCAATTCAAAGGCCATAAATCCTATATTAATTATTCCTATGGCTTGGGTGGTAATTTCAATCAACTTCCACTTTTCCCGTAGACGGTAACGTTCGATCTTAACATGATGAAGCTCAGCTTGGGCTTGGTCCAGAGCGAAGCCCAAGGATGCCACCTCTTTTCCGAGCTCTGACAAATGGGCTTCGTATGGAGCAATTCTACTGGACGAGGCCATCGCTTCTTTTGTCTGAGTAAATCGGATTTGTTATAGTCCTATATTTATACTAATCATGTGATCACTGTTCAACGGCTATATTAGCAACGGTGAAAAATTCTTAACATAAAACCAATGAAGTTTACACTTTATATAAACATAAAGAGACATTTAATTAGATCAATATGGATTTCCATTAATGAAACTTTGGGTCGTTACAACCACAGTCAAACATAACTCATTCAATATAATATGGAAGATTGTATTAAAATATATCAACCTCAATAAATAATAATGAAAGATATTTACATAGGTAAAAATAACTGTTAAAAATATTGGAGAGAAATATCCCCTTTTTCTTGAAAACATTTAAAAGTCTCACTATTTATCAAGAAGTTGTTAAAATAGATTTTTGAATCAAAGTGTCCCATACCACTTGGAAACTTTTAAAAGTAATTTTAATTTTAAAAAATTCATTTCCACATAAATAATTCCTTAAAAACATTTTTTAAAAAATGGACATTAATGAGAATGGTTTAGAAGAATATATATTTAAAACATTTAAAATGATATTTTAGTTAGAGTTCCTAAACAAATGAGAGATGCTTGAATAAAAATAATTTAGGTAATAAAAACATTATAATATCATGAGAATAAATGGATTCATGATATACTATGTCAATGTAAATTATATACACTATATAAAAGTAAATTGGCACATAACAACCAAGAAGTCTCAATGGAATATAAATTGAGATGAAATCCATTATAAAGATTGTACCCTTAAGTTAAGGATAAATCAATGACATAATCATGTGTGAAAAATATAAATACGCTCAATATTATTGTATATTAATTGTAAATCATTCATATTACATCCACACGTGTTATTTTAAAAACAACATCAATGACTTTGATGTGTAACTCAATGAATAGAAATTGAGTTAAGATTACTCTTATCAAGTTCATATTGATGACTTGAGAATTTATCAATGGAGTTATTATGTGTATAAAAATTATATCCATACAAAGAGGAGTGGAAATTACAACATAAATAAATAAATAGTGATTTCTTATATAATCTTTGAGTAATATAATCAATGATGTTTGGGTAAAACCCAATTAGTGGAAATTAAAACTAGAAATTCCCTTTACGATTTGGTAACTTACAAATCATACATCCCATAAAATAAAGATCATAAAATGAATATTTAATAGCCATAAATTAATGTATATTACACAAAGAATACAACCATGGGTAGTACATAACCCACACAAAAATAAATAGTGGAAAATATTGCATGAATCTCACGGGAATAAAAGTGAGATAAAAACACAATACCTTGTACTTTTCCTTATTTGAGGGTATGTTAAAATTTTGTATAATGGTGAAATAATTGTTATTAAATTATACAAGAACCATATACACAAATATAATATCATATATTATCTTTTACTATTTATTTGTTAATAATATTTCAGTAGTATCATTATTTTGGGTGTTAACTAGTTTGTTTTTCTTTATAAGTTTTGTTAAGTAAGTCGTGTTTTTTATGGATAAGATGTATTTGATTAATATTAATAAGGATATTATATTCTTAAAACTTATTGTTTTTATTGTAAAATGATATTTATTCTTGAATGGCTATGATGGGGAATGAATCCCATCGCGTTTGTGGAGACTGTAATATGTATGTATGCACAAGCGACAATACCATTCTATTGATAGGTAAATCGTATGTAATTGGATTTTATTTAATATATACAGAATATATAACATGTTATATTTATTATTTACATCAATTATACTCATTATTATATGCATCCAAATAATTTAGTGTTGAATAACAAACTACGCCATGACGTGGAGACGGTAGGTTGTACGTACGCATGTATGGTGACTTTATCATTCATATGATGAATAGAATAATGAATATGGTATTACCATATTTATAATAACATCACAGTATATAGAAGGTACTGGAGTTATTATTTTTCTATTGAAAAAACAAAGAAAGAGAAAGTGGAAGAAGAAAAGAACATTGAAATAGGTGGTGAAATAATTACCTCTTCTTCAGGTGCTTCCTTTTGATTTGATCCAAAGGGCTACTTAGGTTGGATCTATAATCAAATTAAGTCCTATAAGTTGAATTTATGGTAGTTGGGAGGATATTTGAGCAGGGTTTGGCTGATCCAACTGACTTTGGATGTGTTATTTTGGGAGAAGGGGATGTACCATTTTATAAGATAGGTGAGGGTCACTTTATGGAAACCTTGAAATATTATTTTATTATACAATCATATTCAGTTTATAATGGATATAAAAGGATTTATTTTGAGGATAATGAGGGTATGAGTCTAAAACTTCTCAACCAATAGGTTTTATACTGGTTTAGGTCACTGTATTTACCTTATGTTTTAGATTTAACTCTTGGTTAAATAGTTTAACATTTACCATGTATCCTAATATTTTTATATTATATGGTTAATAAAATTACTATAAAATTCCATGAGAACCCCAAGTGGTTAATTAATGACAAATATATTATTATATATGTCCTTTGGCTTAACAATATATTTTTAGGACTATTATATAATTTAATTATTTAGTATTTGTTTTAAAAACACATTTATGTCAATTTTGACATTATTTTTTATTTGGTTTTTAGGAAAGTCATAGCAATCTGATTTATTCAAAAATAAATAAATTTAGTCAACCCTAACATTAAATATTAACCTATAAAAAAATTTAATACATCAAAAGTCACAATTTACATTTATTTTAATATTTATAATATCAATTATTTTAATCTTTCATTAATAAGGTAATTACTATATCATCATTGTGTCATATATAAATTTAATTATTTAATGTATAAAAATTATAAATAAAATACCATGATGTAGGAAACCGTTTTAGCTTTATAATTAATATTTTTATTCTAAATTATCTTATGTATAATCTAATATTAAAAATTTTAGTTATTAAATTTGAATTTAACACTATAAACTCTTCTTTAAAAAAATAATAATAAATGTCCTAATCTAAAAGAAGTGGACCAAAAGGATCATATTTTATTCCTAAGGTTGATTTTGGTCGAAATAAACATATCTAGTAGAATTATGACATGTGTTAGGGTAATTATAATATCTTTTTTACCTTTAATTACCCTATTTACTTTTAATCATGGTAAATAAAATTCAAAAGTTACTATTCACCAAAAATTATTTTCATCTTATTGAACACAATTTTACTTAATTATTTCAACCATGTCTCTCAGATTTTTGAAATTCATTTCAAAGAAGTGGTAAAATTAAATTTTATTCAAATTTGCAAACGTGTCTAGAAGGTGGATAAAAGACATTAAAATATTCGATAAAATTTTATACATCTAATTTTATTATAAAACGACTCCAATGAATTACCTTTAACTAATATAGGTAATATGTATCTATTTGGCTTAAAATAAATTGAAATAAAATATATAATTATTTAAATAAAAAATTGGTTTTTAAACAATAACACAGTGTTTTTCACTATTCATCAAAATTTGAAAGTTTTTAGAAAATAACCATAAATTCACCCTAATATAACTTTGATATTTTAAATCGAAAAATGATGTTTATTTTACCCAATTCAAAACATAGAAGTTTCATTAATTAATTTAAAATTAATTTTTTTGTCAAAACCAGAAAGTGGGTTTTTGAGAAGTAAAAACTATCAAAATATTGATGTGTGTTTATGACTGGTTTAAAAGTGAAATTGACTCCAATGACCAACATTGGATTAAATGATAAAAATATAATCCAATTATACTTCAAAACTATTTAAATTTATAACTTAACACTGAAAATTATTTTGATTTAAAAGGTTGTTTTCAGTTAAAATTAAGTATCTTTCCCTATTCGTCAAAATATGAAAGTTATCAGAAAAGAAGAAAAATATTATCAAAACTAAATTTTTATGTCCTGCTTCTAAATAAAAAATTAATTTTATCAAATTTAATATATAAAGGTTTCAATTATTGTATTTAGAAAGGGTTCTCCATTAAAAGGTGGAAAAACTGCATTTATTAAAACATACTTCTTTTATCTGAAAATTTGAATTTGTCCTTATATTATGTCTAAGAAACAAAAAAGATTAATGTTAAAATTATATGGGATATATAAAAAATTTAAAATTTGGTTATTAATATTGATAACCTCTTTCTAAATGTCACGTTTGATAGGTCGGGGTTCGCTTGAACTCAGTTTTTCTTACATCGCACGTTATTGTATTATTCAAAGAGAAGGGTACCGTGGAAGCTTGGGGTGTTACACACTCTGTTAATTTTCTCTTATGTGACAGATCTAAAGTTTATAAGGGTGTACAAATTTTTCTTTGTTCTTGTAAAATTTTTGAGTTCATTTTTGTAATTTCATTGTGAGATTAAGTGTGATTATGAATGAGGGCTTTTGAAGATAGGAAAAAATAATTTTATCAGTATGATCAATGGCATATGGGGATTGGAAGATAAAGACTGGTAATCATATAGAGGGCTTCTATGTATAGGCAGATAGAGAATTTGATCATCACATCAAGGGCTGATGGGGATAGTGAGATAGATGAATCATTGTATCGAGGGATTTTCCTGGTAAGGGAAAGTCATAATTTCTTGTAATTATAAAACAAGGGACATTTATCCTCGGTTATTAGATACCCTTCTCTTTGGGATAAAAGAATTATATTCATTTACTTATTTTATTTCAAGTCTTTAATTCTTCTCAATTGTAATATAAATTTAATTCTTTATCATTCATTTTTTTATTTGTATTTAATTTATCGTAATATATTAAATTATGATATAATAATTTTACACAAACTACAATTCTATACTATTTAAGATTGATTCAATGATTTTGTAAGACTCTAGTTTATTATAATAGTTTTAATTATGATTCTTTTATGAATACTCTGATAAATCATTTTCACATGTGAATATGATTAAAGTGTGATAACATTTCCACTTCCTACTGAATACAATAATATACACTATTAAGATAGAATCTCATTATAAACTATGGAATACATATCGAAATCTACATGATAATGATATTTCTTTTATCAAACCCTAGGGTCAAGATTGATTACCATTTTAATACTTAAGAGGTTTTGTGAATACGATTTTTTTAACCACGTTAAACAAAATTAATTTTTAAGAATAAAAAATATTTTTTTTAAACATAAAACTCACCCCCCCCATGTATTTATCAATCTACATATACATTTCGATCCAAAAATTGGTATTAGATCCTAGTCTATATAATAATGATTTCATCAATCGGTATTAAATGATATTTACACTGCTCAAATTTATCTTCTCTTTACTGTATTGAGTTAGATAAATTTTGTTATACACTTTTTTTTATAAATACCTACTACAATAATGTTTCTTATGGAATAGAATTTTTATATTTGTTTTAAATATGGCAGGACTCAATGTCAGTTCAACTTATAACCTCAATCCAACTTGACCACCATTTTTTATGGAGTTTATTATGAGTATTGGAGAGATCTAATAAAGACATTCATTATAAAAACAAGAGTTGACAATTTTATTCATTTTAATTGAAGATTACAAGATTCCTGACAAGGTGGTGACTACTTTTACAAATCAAAAAAATCCATAATATTAATTGAATTACAAAGTAAGTATCAATTTATTATGTTCTATAATTAGAAATATCTATATTCAGATTTATTCTTTTGAAGCTACTAATGGTATCTGGAAAAATCTAGAGATTACACATTTTTTGACCTCAGAGTTCATTGAAACTCGAAGATCAATCCTTAGTGATGACTATTAAGATTTTGAATTTTCTTATGGTGAAACTATTATAAAGGTACAACAAAGGTTTATGAAAATATTAAATAGTCTACAATATATTGGAGAGAAAGGATTAGAAGATGAAATAATTGTTTAAATGATAATTGATATTATTCCTAATGAGTTGGAACATAATAGAGGAGTTTTTTATGTATCGAAGAAGATAAAAAATCACTATTTATGATTTATTTGTAACCCTTTTTCAATATGAGGGTAGGTTGAAAATAGATGTTGAAAAATAAAAGAAATATAATGGTGGATTTACTTTTACTACTATATAAACCACAACAAGAGCTCAGAATCTAGCTAAGGTTTTCAAATCTTATTGAAAGGATAAGTTTTTTTTCAATCTGATTCAAGTGATTCTGAACATTCTGAGAATGAATTATCCAATATTTCTTGAATAATACCTAATATTGTTGATAAAAATTATTTTCAGTGTTGTTATAAGAAAAGTAACATTGAAATGAATGAAAATAAATACTCTGAAGTTACATGTTATGAATGAAAAAGATATGGAAATATCCAACCTAACTATCCCAAGTTGAAAAGAAAAATCAGAAGGATAAAAATTC
Organism: Viscum album; assembly: GCA_963277665.1. Lineage (NCBI taxonomy): Eukaryota > Viridiplantae > Streptophyta > Magnoliopsida > Santalales > Viscaceae > Viscum > Viscum album. The sequence continues at coordinate 1,275,195,084 of OY728126.1, read as the reverse complement.
TGTTATGAATCAGAAAAATATTTTTAAGTCAAAAATCAAGAAGGTTCACAAAATTTTTAAAACATAAAGTCCCAGGGTAGGTGATTCTTCAGACAAAACCTTTGATAAAAAGCCCAGCTTAGAGGAATATTGGTCTTCTTTCTAGAGTACCTATTATAGATCAATGTTTTAGGGAAAAGGTACACACATCATTAAATGAAAATTATCCTGATGAGAATAATTATACATCTTCGGATGAAGAATATGCCCTAGTCGGTATTTATAATTCTTTACCATCTTATGAAGAGGTTTCTAGATTTTCCAAACTCCTTGAAAATTATAATTGAAAAGTAAGTAAAAAACTTGAAAATGAAAATAGTAGGATAAATATTTTAACAAAAGAAGTATGGGATCTTTATAAATATATTGACTAGAAAAAATTTTAAACTGAAACTATTTCCAAACATCTTTATAAAACTATTATTGATAAAGGTAATATTTCTGAAGAATTAGAAAAATTAATTTTTGAAAAACATAATTTGGAAACTAGATTTGAGAAACTCAATTTCAAAACTAATACATATGTGGATAAGAATTTAGTTGTAAAAATAAAATCTAAAATTTCTTTACTGAGGAAACTTTTATCAAAATTTACTATTGTTAAGGAAAGTTTTTATAAAATGTATAAACAAATCCATCCATATGGTATTAGTTCAGGAATGGGATATATTTACAAAAAATGGTTTTTAGTAATAACTCCATTTTCCTAAAAATTCCCCCCTTTTTACTAAATATCAAAGTGAAGGACATTTGGAAAATAATTTTCATTTAAATAATATTCAATCCATGGGGTTTCATCAATCCAATTTTTCAGAAAGAAAATGGGTATTCCTAAGAAAATTTTAATAATTCTGAATGCAAGAAGGTTTCGGTGTTGAAATCCAAATGTTTCTATTTTTAGGAAAAAATGGAAGTACCAAAAACAAGAATACCTGGTATATAGATAATATCTATTCTAATCTTATGAAAATTACAGAATATTTCATTGAAAAGATTATCAAAATGAAAGGTTTAAAGGTTGCATTCAAAGATAATTCCCATATTTAAATTATTGGTATAGGTAATATCGTTATTCTTGGTAAATATTTAATTTAAAATGTTTGGTTTTCTAACAGTCTTAAGAAAAACCTTATAAGAATAATTCAATTATGTGATGAAGGGTACCTTGGGAATTTAACGAATGATAGGTGTGTAGTACATGATTGCAAGGTTTAATTCATTCTTTCTGCCCCACAATATCAGAATGTATAAACATTAAACTTATAATACCTTAGGAGCCAAGGAATACCTTGTCTCAGTTCAATGGAAGATCAATATTGGTTATTCCATAGAAGGTTAGGACATTTTAACCTTTGTATTTAATGTAAATTAAATAAGAAAAATTTTGTTAAGGATCTACTGAATCTTATATTTGATTATTCAAAATTTTATGATCCATTTTAATATGTTGACCAATATAATTCATGTTTTATATCTATTTGTGAAGTCACAACTTCTGAATTTTTACAGTTAGTGCACATGGATCTTTTCGGTTATACACAAGCTAAAAGTATTCATAATAAGTACTATACATTTATTTCAGTAGATAATTACACTAGATATATATGGGTCTATTTTTTAAAAATGAAATATTAATCCTTTTGTTATTTCAAAACATTTTTTTAAAAATATAATAAAAAAACTTCCTTTCATAACAATTCATACTAATCATGGTAGAGAATTTTTAAATTTTAATTTTGAAACTTTTTTTAGTAAAAAGTTTCATTTCAAAAAACTTTTTAGTTCCACGAACTCCTAAACAAAATGGTGTTGTAGAGAGAAGAAATTGTATTCTTCATTAAATAAAGAGAACCATGTTTAGTAAATAATAAATTGCTAATCATTTTTGGGATGAAGTGGTTTGTACTGCTTTTTATACTATAAATCGAGTTTTAATGTGTTGTTTTATTAATAAAACTCTTATGAGTTGGGGAAAAGAATAAAAACAAAATATTCTTACTTCGGAGTATTTGGATGAAACGTATTCATCCTGAATACAAAAGAAAATTTGCACAAATTTTCTCCCAAATTCGATGAAGACATATTCTAAAGTTATTCCACTGCATCTAGGGAATATAGAGTTTTTAATAAAAAAATATTAAGAAAATAGCACATGTTAAATTTGATAAAACCAATCCTTTGGTTTTTAAACAACTCCAACCCACATCCTTGGATATGTTTTCCAAAATTGATTATCATTATTTGTTAGAAGATTCCTTTAATAAGAAAAATAATCAAGAAATTATTTCTTAAGTATTTAATCAGGATGATTTTCTACCTTATGATGATGAATGGGTTTTACAAAACCCAATTTAGTTGTTTCTTAGAAATATTCCTAGTGAAAGTATCGTTGGTGATGTGAATCAACTAGTCAGGACTAAAACTTCCTTATAAAATGAAGTAGAACATATTTCCTTTTATTATCAATTCTAACCTAAAAATACTGGTGAGGATTTAGGTGATGAGGATTAGATTAAATCGATGCAAAATGGGATAAATTAATTCAATAGTAATAATGTATAGACCATAGTTTAAAGACCTAAATAAACATCAGTAATTTGGGTAAAATGGGCTTTCAGAAACAAATGTAATGAAAATGGAAAAATAATTAGATATAAATAAATACTTGTTACTAAAGGCTGTAATCAATAAGATAGAATAGATTATGATGAAAAAACTGTTCTTGTAGTTACACTTGAATCTATTCTTATTATATTATCTTTTTTAGCATTCTATAATTTAAAACTTTTTCAAATGGAAGTGAAGTGTGATTTCCTTAATGAGTATCTAGAAGAGGATGTTTTTGTAGAACAACATTTTGTTTTTGTTGATAATAAACATCCTGAATACATTTTTAAATATATCAAATATTTATATGGACTTAAACAAGCCCCTAGAGGTCTTTATGATATATTAAAAGGATTTTATTTACAAAACAATTATGTTAAGGGAACCACTAATCCAAAGAAAATTATAAATATAGTAAATAAAAGCATTGTGATTGTTCACATATATTTTAATGACAGTATATTCATAACAACTCAACAATACTTAATAGATTCTTTTTTAAATCTCAGGAAATTTTAGTTTGAAATGATTATGATGGGTGATTTAATATTTTTTCATAGTTTTAAAATCATTGAAAAACAAGTAGGTACTTATATAACCCAACATAATTATATTATATATCTTCTTAAAAAGTAGGGATATTACAATACTAAAAGTATTATTACTCCAATCAGTACTTCAAATACACTTGATCTAAATGAAACAGGTAAACCAATTGATCAAACAATTTTTAGAGGTATGATAGGAGTTTTAAAATATATAACTAATATTTGAGAATACCTAATGTTTTCTATATTATTATATAAAATATATCAGGAAAATCCAATAGAATCCCATTTAAAAGAAGTTAAACAAATTTTTTTTATCTGATGGGATATATGTATTTCAAGCTTTTCTATTCTTCTGGAAATGATTTTCAACTAAAAGTTTTTTAGATGCTGACTTTGGTGGTTGTATAGTGGATAGGAAAATTACATCTGAAACATCTCATTTCTTAAGACATTCATTAGTTTCTTGGTCTTGTAAGAAATAACACTCAGTATCACCTTCCACTACTGAAGCTGAATATGTGGCCGCTAGATTTTGTTGTGATCAAGTGTTGTGGATGCCACACACACTCACTGATTATGGAATGATTTCTACTAAAACTAAAATAGTTTTGTGATAACACACATTCCATAAACTTAATTCAAAAACATTCCCAACACTCTCATTAAAAATAGAAAGATATTAGGCATCACTTTATTAAATATGACACTCTAAAAGAGATTTATTTTACAATTCATCATAACATAAGAACAAATTGCTAATATTTTTAGACATAGTTTTTTTATGACTTTAATCAAATTCAAATAGAAATTAACAATTTACCATATTCGGGTTTCTCGTTTAAATTATCTTCAAAATAATATTATTTAATTCTACTATCGTATTCAACCATTTTAGTTTATTTAGAAATTTATATTTCAACTATCGTAATCTATTTTGTTATAAAAAAAATAAGAAAAAATTATCATATTGATTATTACACTCAAAATGGAATTACTCTTTCATATTATAATTTAAACATTATTCCATTTTAAATAGTTTTATCCTTGTTTTTTTAATTAAAAATTATTATTATTATTTTCAATTTCATTTAGTTTTCCAATAATATTCACCCAATACGATAAATATTTAATAAAATCTCAAGGGTATAATTTTTAACAATATTTATTCAAATATTATACCAACCATTAGATAAGATAAATCAAATATCATCTGTTAGATCTCCTTTGGAAGTTTAATAAACACTAGAAATCACCTATATAAAGGGTTTCCCCACTCTTATCCCATATGGGTTATTTCAAATTTTTTCAATGAAGTGTTGCCTCATTTTTGTCTCCCAACCTGATTCTCCCTTTATATATGAGTCCTTAGTTTCTTCTCCAAATACGATGGCTCCTATGAAAGGTTACAACAAGTGGTTTGTATTCTGAAATAAGTTAGTTGCAATATATTTTTACAACAAACATGATTCTTCTTTGAGAGGGATGATAGATGTCTAAGTATGGAAATCTTTATGTGTAGAATAAACAAATCCATACTAATATTTGTTTTATCCTGATTTGGTCAAAGATTTATATAAATCTATAAAGTTTTTATAAGAAAATGGAAAAGAAATATAACCCTTATTAATATATGAAAATTCTTATATGATTACTCCAAGGTCTGCAGAAGGTTTCCTGTGGATTTTTGATGAAGTGTATTTTTTCCATCTCACAAAATTTTTGACTCTAAGGGTTAATTTTTAAGAGATAGAGATGAAAAGTCTTTATTAAATAATTTATATGATGAAAAAACAAGAAATGTAACTCATATAATAATAGATCCCATATTTTTGGCTATTGGGATGAAAGGATTTCTCATTCTCATAAAGGTTGATATAGATACTCTTAAATTATCAGATATTTTCAATCTATATTATCTGTTAAATATAAAAAAAGATAAAATTTGAAGGTTTTGTTATTTTTAAAATCAATAATATCATATTTAGATCAATCATGTCTCATATTTTAATGTTTTTAGGCTTGACTAGTATGATAATTGAATTTAGTATGATACATTCCAAAATTTTGACCATGTTTGAGCCTTTCAAAGAAAAGACTTTCTTTTTCAGTGATGATATGATAAAGCATATGGCGTATGTTATTGATTCTGAATCAAAAAAAAAATCTAGAGTTCCTAGGTTTCTAAATCAGGAGTAGAACCTTTTTAAAAATAAAATAAATCTTAGTAAGATAAAAAGAAGATAAAGTATGATTATATTTTGGTAATAAAATAAAAGAAGAAATATAAAATTTCAAATGATGTTCCTCAAGAATGGGGAAGGAAAAGGATGCAAGAAAATAAGGAGATCCTCAAATAGAACTCGATCTAGTTGAATCCCATTCTATATGGTTACATGGTGAATAATATTTAGGGAAAAAATCAAAATAAAGGAAACTAAGAAAGAATATATATGAAGCACAATTGTGTGATAGATTTATGAAAGGGATAGAAACATATTTTCTAAAAGTTGTCTTCCCAAATCCGGATGATAGATTGTGTTTTCAAGAGGAATATACTATTCATTTCGATGCTCATTATATTTTTAATAATGGAAAGGATATTATGATATAGAAGTAATTGATTCCAATTGGAAAATGTGACTTGATATCAGAGTCAAATCTTTGTGAAATATTTCAAAAATAGATGGAAGAAGGTGTTATATAATAAGATGTTTTACCAAACAATTGCAAAATAATTGAAGAGGATAGATTGTTCAAACCAATAGAAGCATATGAATTAGAACCTGTGTAAGAATAGGAATAATATAAGAAGAATAAGAAAATGAAGATGAGAATCATTCTAAAAAGCTTTCTATGAGGACTTCTCATGCATCTTCAAAAGATTTGTGCTCCTTAGGAAATTGTAAAAAGAAGTTAGTCAGTCAAAAAAACAAAAGTCTCCATCATTTCAAGAAGTTGTATTTTTATCCAAGAGGGTTGAAAAAATTCAGAATAGAGTTGATCAAGCAAGTAAAAGAGTTATTGTTGATTCAATTAAAAATTTTGATGGTAATTAGAAATCGGACTCAAAGAAACACAAAAGAAAATCAATTTGAGAAGGAATTAGAACTAGTCCCATAAAAAATCAGTTAGGGTAAGGATCTCTGAATATGATCACAACTAAAGATATTGATTAAATTTTTCATACATTAATCAAATTATAGAAAACAATTTAATATTTTCCCAGGCTAGAGACTGAGATTGATTTGGTTTTTGAAAATCAATATAAAGATTAGGATTCACTAAAATCCATAACAGACAGGTTGATACAGTTGGATACAAATTTCAATATTTTCAAAGGAATTGTCAAGGCTTAGAGTAAGTGTTATAAAACGATATTGAAATATCCTCATGGAGTTGATAATGATATAAAAATTCATGAAAATAATTTTTTCAAGTTCAAGAAGTATTTGGATGAAACCGTTGATGTTTTAAAAATTCATGTAAATGATACGGACTAAGATTAAAAAAACCTAATTAGCTCCAAGATAAATCCAAGAAACAAACTCAATGCATAAAATAATTACAAGGAAACTTACAGTTTCTCCACAATCATATGTTGAGAATAAAATTCTAAAAATATGAAATTATTTCATTGAAGAACTATAGTGATGTTTTCCCAGAAAGGATTAATGCTTGGGAATATTAGAATAAGATTCTGGAATAAAATATTCATTCTCATGAAGAAAAGATTAACGTGAAAGATAAATGGATTCAGATTCAAGAAAAAAGAATAGAGGAACTCGAAAATAAAATCTTGGGAAGAGTTGATGTACAAAGATTTATAAAATAAGAAAGGGTTTAAGATGTTGAAGACAATGCTTAGATCTTTGATGCCAAATAAATATTGATTTCTTTTCTTAATAATCTTGTTGTAACTTATTTGATCAAATCTTAAATGAAAGACTTTTTCTTCTACTAAAAATTTATTTGAATGTATTCCAATCCTTAAATGGTTGAATGTTCCTTCATAAATTTTAGATGATAATGTTCTTTACTATTTTTTGTATAGATTTTTCTCTAACCATATTTAGGTATTACAAGATTCTTCCCCATTCATTTTTGTAAATCACAAAGGGGAGAAATTTTTACAAAATGTGTAATTTTAAGTAAGAGGAGATGTTTAAATATAGGGTAAAAATAATTCTAAAGAATAGGATATGATCTTTAAGGGAAGTTATTATCTTATAGGTGAGTTACTCGTATTCACTATTATATTCATGTGGGATATAAACTCAACTGGAGATAAATATAATTGTTTAGTTCTGAATACAATATACCTAAAATATAATGGACTTATGTTTTTAAAAGTTATTTTCTATTTTTGTATTGAGTTTTTTAATTTACAAAATGGGAGAGATTGTGGATTCAAAGTAACATTTCGACTTTTCCATTCCTTTTTTTTCAAAATCACAAACACTTTATTAAATACAAAGTTACTAAAGATTTTATGTCCAAAGTATTTCAAGAATGTTTTTATAGAAAAAATATAAATTTTACCATACTTAGAATTAGTTTCCAAGTATTTGTGAATGTAAACTTACTTAATTCCATACAATCATCGTAATGGGAATATATCTGATAATAATCGAATTCACCTCATCAAATAAAATTTTATAGATTTTCTATTTCATATTCATACTAACAAAATCCTTAATCAGATTTGACATTGGAACTGGTATCATTAGATTCGTACTGAAAAAAATAATTATAATGAAATAGTGTAATGAAATCTATCAGATTGAAAAAATGTTAAATTCTAAATATAAAAAACTATATTCTATCAAAATGCAATATCATTTATATTGAAAACATGTAAAACAAAATGATGTCATTAATTCAGTTAAAATGTGTGGAAAACAAAATGATTTTGTGAATTATGTTTTAATATGACTGTTAGGGTGCCAAGTGTCTAAGTCATTACGAAAATCGTGTAGAAAATATGACTATTGGAGGATCATGATGACCATTAGAAGCTTGATAATAAAAATAAGGTCATTCAAATATTTCTCAAAAATTGAAGAAACACACATTAAGAGACACTCTTCTGATTTTCTACAATATGAGAGATATAAAGTTTGTAAGATTGAAAATATTCATTTATGTTCATGTAACCTTTTTTAGTATGATTTTGTAATTGATTTTTGGATCTAATTATGAATAAGATCGGGGGATTCCAAGGATAGGAAAACAGGATCCGATCAGTTGGATAGAGGTATTGTGGGGATATCAATACAGAGACTGATCATCATCTCAAGAGCTGTTGAGTATAGGCATACAGAGAATTTTATCATCCAATCGAGGTCACATGAGGATAGTGTGACACATAGATCATCATATCGAGGGATTTTCTTGGTAAGGGAAAGACATAATTTCTTGTAGTTATAAAACAAGAGACCTTTATCCTGGGTTACTAGATACCCTTCTCCTTGGTATAAAAGAATTATATTCATTAACTTTTTTAGTTATAAGTATTTATTTCCACAACAATTGTAATAGAAAGTGAATTCTTTTCATTAATTTTTCTATTTTTATTTTTTCTATCGTAATAGGATTAATTATGGTGAATTTTTTTTACTCTGATTATGATTCTATATGCTTTAAGGTCAAATAATTAATTTTTTAATACTCTAATATATCATAACAATTTTAATTATTATTCTTTTATGAATACTCTGATAAATTTTTTTCACCTATGAATACGATTAACCTATGAGTATGTTGCCACTACCTACTGAATATGATTCTATAAGTTGTAAATATAGAATATCATTATGACCTATGGAATACACATAGTAATCTACATGATTATGATATTTATTTTATCATACCCACGGGATAATTCCAACTACCATTTAAATACTTATGAATTTTTTTGAATATGATTTGTTTCACCGTGTTATTCAAAGTATCTTTTAAAATTAAAAATGAATGTTTTTAAACAAGAAATTCACTCCCAACCCTATTATATTAATCCATCTACATATACATTTATATCCAATAGTTCTCACTAAAATAATAATTTAATAATTCTTAAAGAGTAGTCTAATGGATGATATCGAATGATTAGGTAATTAATTTAATGGAGTTCTTTCAATTTTCATTCTTCTCCCACCTCCTCCAAATCTATTATAATCATACTAATACAATGATCTAAATATAATTGTTATAATAAAATGTTATTATATTCATAAAATAACCATTATCTACCTTCCACATTTCCACTAGAAAATGATAATGTCACTTGAGTTATGGTGGAATTACGACCTCCATAAACGATGTGTTTCATTTTTCAACTCCACCATACATATATGGGTATAAAATTTGATTTAATGTATAAATATGATATTTATAAAAAATTTAAGATTCTATAAAGATAAAATTAGAATCATAAATATTATATTGACAATAAATTATCACCATAAATTTAACCACTTAAACGAGCATAGAGAGACATCATTCATAAAATAGATCTTTTTTTAAAAAATAAATTTAGATATATAAATTTGGTTATACTAGTATGATATAATATTAACAATTAAATGATGTTTTTGGTTATTTTATAATGGAAATATTAATATTTAACTCATTATTAATATACCATGTTTCTATTCATAAAGGATTATCAAAAAAACATGATATGGATTTCATCTTGAAGAATCACTCCCAAAACTCAGATGGATTAAACCAAGAACATCAGGAATAATTATGGGAATTATATTATAATTCATAGAAAAAATATAAATTATTAAACTATTTTACAAATAAAATTACATTGGTTAGTATATTGGGTTTTGAATAAATTAACTGAACAATCCCAATTGGATAAAGAAAGAAAAATTTATACAAAAAATAAAAAAATAATGAAAATAAATGAGACCTAAAATTTGAAATATATAAAAAATAAAGAAATTATTTTATAATATTTATTTGGTGATTCATTAGGTTAAATCATATTTTTATAAATTGGGAATAAATGTAATGGTCCAGACCTCTCCGGTCCATTACTTTGTGAAAATATGGTGTTTGAGGTGTTCCGGGAGGTCAAGGTGACATATCCCCAACACTTTGCCAAATTTCCAATTCTGTGAACAGTTCCATTGGTGAACAGTTCTATCTGTAACCTATAATGGTAGGTGAACAGTATTCTATCAGTGAGGTTTAGTGAACAATGTTCTATCAGTGAGGATTTAGTGAACAGTGTTCTATCAGTGAGGATTTATTGAACAATGTTCTATCAGTGAGGATTCAGTGAACAGTGTTCCTATCAGTGAGGTTCAGTGAACAATGTTCCTATCAGTGAGGTTCAGTGAAAATTGTTCCTATCGGTGCGGTTCAATGAACAGTGTTTCTATCAGTGAGGTTCAGTGAACAGTGTTTCTATCGATGAGGTTCAGTGAACAGTGTTTCTATTGCTGAGGTTTAGTGAACAGTGTTTCTATCGATGAGGTTCAGTGAACAGTATTCTATTGGTGAGGTCAATTGGTAACCTCTATCGGTAGGTGTACAGTGTTTCCAGAATGGTAGGTGTACAGTGTTTCCAGAATGGTAGCTGTACAGTGCCTCCAGAACAGTGAGGTCTATTGGTAACCTCTAACGATGAGGTCTATTGGTAACCTCTAACGGTGTGGTCTATGGTAACCTCCAATGGTGAGGTCTATCGGTAACCTCTAACGGTGAGGTCTATCGGTAACCTCTAACAGTAAGGTCTAACGGTGACATTTTCTTTCCTTTTCCAAATTTTGAGTGTGTGAACAGGGTTTCCAACTTCCTACAGTTTTGCCCCTTTGACGTTTCCTTTGACGTAAAATACATTTAAATCCTATTTTTAAGGACTCTTAAGGCCAATTCAAAGGCCATAAATCCTATATTAATTATTCCTATGGCTTGGGATGTTTTTACATGGTCAAACTGTGTGTGTTAATGTGATCTTCTTTTAATGGAGAATTAAGTGTATCTTAAACCATCGCCCCATTAAATCTTCAAAAGGGACAAGATATCATCCTCCCTAGTTCTTACTCTTTGTTCTCGGCTATGAGATGCTAGAACCTTTCAATCCTTCCCATAGTAGTTCAACAATCAAACATTACTCCTTGGATTGGTTCCACTCTATTTTGATGCAACCAAGCTATATCGGTCAATCTTCGATATAAGGTCTGTTTTATAGTTGTTCCTTTGGGGATCATCTTCTCCTATTTCTCCTTTACATGTTATAGCATGTAATCTCCATGCTTCTAATGGGGTTTTTCTTGGGGTTTGGTTGGGGTTGTCATACCGTGGCATCCTCGGGTAGATGTAGTTGTCGCGAGAGGAGGATCGTGACCCATTGTGTGGATAAAGAACATGAGGAACTGTTTGAGGTAGGGGATTCGTTGCTTCTCTTTATTTTACATGCAATTGTATTATTAGCATCATTAATCCCACTGGATGACAATGGAATTGACATAATAAATATTTTAACCGGATAAATAAATTTATATCAATCGTATGTTATTGCCTCTTGTTTTTCCAGATAGTGTGATATTAATGCTTGCTTTGCTTAGCTATTTGATCTTGATGGAAATTCATAAAGAAAAGTAAACCGGGATTAATTGATAATTGTTGGCTAAAGATAAAGAGTCAGGAAAACGAATCTGTTTCTTGTTGTAATTTGTTGTTAATCAAAATTAGTGCAGAAAGCATGTTATTTATGTGTGATAACTTAATGGTTAGGTTTCTTGAATTTGGAACCAACAAATAATAAATCGGATAACCCAAGATGGATTAAAGAACTAGTGGTTGTTTAAAGATAATTTCTTATAAGGTTCTCAGTTACCCTCTTGTTTGTTTAAGGGCCAAGAGCCCTATTGTGAAGATGTTTTTTTTACTGCTGCTTGTGTTTTAATGTGAGCCTGGATAATTGTGGTAATATGTGGAGGCATGGAGTCCCTTTTGGTTGTGACATTATATGACTCCTAGAGTGGCGATATGCATTGATTTATGCATGTGGGTGTCGGGGAGGACACCAGGGATGATGGAATGGGATGGATGTGATTGTTGGATGCTTGGTAATTTTGATTGGTTGTTTATCTACTTTACTTTTCTGAACTACTCAAGGAAGCTGGCCTTACTTACACTTCTTTCGAAAGACGAGAAGACATGCAGGGTATTCCACATGATTTCCATGTTTAGATTCTCAAGGAAGGATGGGTATATTCTCTTGCTACGAGCAAAAAATACTCGGCGGGTAGTACATCTACCCACCGTGTTGATCCCCCTTGTGTTTAGTAGCATATAATGTTTTTCTATAATTCCTGAGAATGTGGGAAAATATTTCTATAATGAATAATTGAATAAATGGTGTAAACCCATGGGGATGGAGATGCTGGAACATAATGATAAGGTTGTAATCTTTGAAGGGACATTTGACTTTGGGTGTGATGCTAATAAAACATAATGTGGAACTATTCATAGTTAATTAAAATTTAAATAATTAATTAACATAAAGTGGAAATGATAAAAAGGGAATGAAGTAATATAATAAATCTCTCTAAATTGTTGGGTGCATATAGGATACCTAGTCTTAGAAGTAGCAGCCTGGAGTTTGAGAGACGTTAGCTGCAGTTGTGTCTAAGACTAGGTTATTCCCATAGTGTGGTTGTGAGTTATAATATATCATGTACTTTTTTTGTTTCTATACACTACTCCACCCTGTTAGTAAGTTCAACTGACACCCTGGGGATTCTAAGCCCTGGGGAGTGTTTTCCCCAATGCTCTGGTGGGAGGATGGATGGCTGACTACCCCCTTTGGCCCTGCTCTCTTATCATGGTAGTTACTGGTGCTAGTAGGAACATTGGTTAGTTTTCCCCATATATGTGTGTAGAGGGCTGTAATGGCTTGTGGTTATTCACATACATATATTCTGGATATAGTTTTATATGTATTACTACAGGTGTAACGTGTATAGGCTATGATGGCTTGAGGATCCTTACTCGGCGTATGGCCTGTAATTGCTTGAGGTATAATACCCGACGTATGATACACATTATGCGAGATTTGGTGGCTCCCAGAAACTAGCTTGTTACTTTGGTGTGTGGATTTGGTGGTTTTGTTGCACGAGGTGCATATTTTGGTGCTTCACCCAGGTGTCGGCGGGTAAGCCTTTTGGAGAGAGATGCTTAGGACGTGTGACGGTGGGGCAAAGCGGTAAACCAGTGGGGAAGTAGTAGCGGGGTAACCTTGATATTCTTTATTATATTATATATTCTTGTATGTGATACTTAGTGAGAGTAGACTTGGTGAGGTTTGGAACTTAGTATACCTATTTAGGTTTCGAGTCAGTTTCACTTGTTGTTCACTGTGCTTTACCGTGCTTTCATTACTTTGCACGAGAGGATTTGGGGAGGATCCTACTGAGTATACTGTTATACTCACACTATGTATATATATAAACTATTTTTCAGGTTACTTGGAGCAGGTTGGAGATCCGGCTGGTGTCTAATAGCTTGTGGTTGGAGGAGCTGTTCGGGCTTGTGGTTGCTGTTGTTTTTACTTTATTTTGGGTAATTTTATTTTTTCCCCTTTCAGTTGTAGTTATTCTGCATGACATTTCATATGTGTACTTGGGTTTTTGTTTATATTGCAGTCTGAGTTGGAGTTGATTGGTGTCTATCTTATCTCTCTCTTCCGCTTGTGTTCTCTTAGAGGGTAATGCCTCCCATTTGTGTTTTTATTATACCCTCAGTGCTAGTTTCCAACCCGGGGCCTACTGGAGGCGGGACTCAGGGGTCATTATCTCCCTTCTCACATTGCCGAATTAGGAGGGGTACACTTTGTGGGGAGGGGGTCGTGACAATAAAGGTATTGTTTTCACGTTTCAAATTTACTTCTTTGATACATGTTTTATATTATGCACCTATTTTGATTTATATAGTATATATTATACACATTATAAATATTATATCATTATACTATGTTAATTCATAGTATTTAGTGTTCCATTTAAGTTTGTATATTCTAATTGGTTTTGATTTAATTGCAGTAAAAGTTATACAGAGTTTTTTTGGATCATTTTCCATTTTTTGGTCAAAGAAATTATTCCTTAACAATACACTTTTAAGATTATTTTATTATTACATTTATTTATTCTATAGGATATTTTCTCTTAATATCTTTGGAAATTACAAATTTAAATCAAAATATTATTCTTTAGTGAATTTAACTCCCTATAAAAAATGATGTCATCAACAATAATTCACATCCATTCAAATTGATCTTTTCACTATATGTTCATATTGTAGCGACTCGGGTTTTTGGTCCTTTCAGACTTAGGAATATTTCTACGAATAATTCCAGAGCTAGGCGCGAAGACGACGTGCGATTCCGAGGCCCGGTGTGCCTGGAATTAATTTTATAAAAATATTAAGTATTTTTTTATACTATACACGTGGCGGGGGTGTGATATCTTCTAAACGGTAGCTCAGAGCAGGAATTTGAGGGCATGGTTGCATTGGAACGTGCCGTTTACCCTAGGTGAGGTGTAAACTTCGCGGGCGCGGGCCTGCGGTGAGAAATGCCACCAGGGGCGTTTTCGTAAATAAGTAGTGAAGTTAGTGTGCGAGTTTCGGCTTGACTAACTTCTGAACGGAGTCTCGGATGGAAAATATGAGTCTGCCGTTGCGTTCAGAACGGCGCGTTTACCCTAGGGGTGACCTTACTTTTGTTCGCATCGGGCGTCGGGTTCGAGGCGGGTTTGGCGCCGGCGGGCGGCTGATATAAATATCAGCACCCACCCCCCCTATCGTTCCTCTCGGCGTTCTTCGCCATTCTTCGCCGCCGTTCAACCGAATCGTGCAAACAAAGCGCCCACGAGCTTGGAATTCGCCGGCGGACGTTCCAGGAGCGCGCAGCGCAAGCTCTGGAGCGTGGATCTAAGGCACGTCGGCGTATCGCCCGCGAGGTAGTCGGTTTGAGTTTTACAATGCCGGATCCCATTTTTCTGTTTTTTTCCTTCAAATTTTCGTAAGGGTTGTATATTTCGGGTCTCGAGCTTTCCAAAACATGTTTCGGATCTGAATTTGGAGCAACGGGGTGCTCCCGGTGGCTCCCGGAAGTTTTCCGGCGAAAACCCGGTTTTCTGGCGACGACGGGCGGCGGCCATGGAGGAATCCGGCGGTGGCGCGGCGGCGGTTTCTGGTAGCGGCGGCAGTGGCGCGGTGGAATCCGGCGGCGGCGCTGTGGTTTCCGGCGAGGCGGGCGGTGGTCCGGCCAGGATTTTCTGGGGGTTCTTTAAACCCCCGTAACTCGCAAACCGTAACTCCGATTTTCGAGCCGTTTGCAGCGACGCGCTCCTTGCATCGAGACAGACCTTTTGAACTCACTTTGAGAGTTTAAGGGTTCAGGATCGTGGCCCGGGAGTTAGAAACGTCGTATAAAATAATATAATTTAATTATTTTACGACTTCAGGCCGTTGTAACTTCTAACCGGAGCGTCTGATTGACGTGCCGTCAGTGGCATTGAGACCCTGATGGTACAACGGACTTTTTGAGATGGTTTCTGGGTGTTGGGACTATGAACAGGGTGCGGGCCCCACGAGGTTGGGTTTTGGCATTTGCGGAGAAACGCAGCTTTTACACCAGGAGTCTGATTTTGGCGGATGAATAGTCGATCCTATGTGTTTTCCCGAGAGGATCGCAATGGTGCGATCCATTCGATGAGTTTCGAAATCCAAGCGTGGGCCCCACCCGAGATGGCCTTTGGTGAATAGTGCATTTTCACCGAGTGTCCGTTTCGGACGAGCGAGTAGTCGATTCCACTTGTTTTTCTGAGGGGATCGTCGTGGTGTGAACCGCTCGATGGGTTTCGGGATCGTTGTATGGGCCCCGCATGAGCTAGCTACGGTGAATAGTGCATTTTTCACCGGTGCTCCGTTTCGGGCAAGTAAACAGCCTATCCTGTGTGTTTTTCCGCGTGGAACGCGATGGTGGCCTCGGTTTTGGCCTAGGAGGTGCGTAGTGTGGCGTTGTGGCGGGTCGCTCGGGTTAGCGACGTTTGAACCAGCGGTGGTTGAGGGTTCTCCCTTGGTTCGTTCCTACGAGGGTTCGCGCGGCATCACAACCTTCGTAGGGGTTTGTGATCCTATCGATGGGATTTTTTAACAGTTAGAGTTGTGGAATCCCTCCGGTGGGCCTGGAGTGGATCCTCTAGCATCTTTACCCTAGATCGGGTTCTTGGTATCGCTGTGACCGCTTATTCATGGGCGGTGATCCCATATCTAGCAGGTTAACCTCGTAGGGTTTGTGGCATCATCGGGAATATGATCCCCTACGCTGTGGGTCTTGCCCAGTAGGGTTGTGGAATCGTCGGGTATATGATCCCCTACTCAGCATGAGTTTTATAGTAGGGTTGCGGTATCGTTGGATATAAAATCCCCTACTCAGTGCTTGGTGTCGGTAGGGTTGTGGTATCGTTGGTTATACGATCCCCTACTCAGCGCGTGGTTTCGGGAGGGTTGCGGTATCGTCGGTTCGATCCCCTACATCGCGAGTTATACCAGATAGGGTTTCGGTATCGTCGTGATCATCTTTATATGGACGATGATCCTATATCTGAGTGTGGAGCTTCTGTCGAGCGCCAGATCGGGTTGTGGTATCCCCCAGCATATCCTGGGTGTGATCCCCTATCTGTGAGAACTACGTATGCCAGATCGGGACGTGGTATCCCCCAGCAAACCCTGGGAGTGATCCCCTATCTGTGAGATACATAAACCGGAGTGGGTCTTGGTATCCCCTAGCGGACCATAGCAGCGATCCCCTATCCGAGGAGTTTGGTGGTTATGTTGTTTTAGTAATGTTCCCTCAGTGATGTTATCCGACGAGCGTGGTCTCTCGGGTGAGAATCTGAGATGTTTTTTTGGGACACCGATGGAGTGTATCTCTCAGATGAGTGTCATCTGGTATGACAGTGTTCGTGTGGTGTACTCTCCTGGTTGGGACAATTGCTGGTGATGAGGTCGGTACCTCTTGTGGCTTGTGGCGTGAGCTGAGTATATCTGGATTGTTCAAGGTGTATGTATGGGCATACACCTGAGCTGAGCTGAGCTGACTAGTTGGGTTTAGCCGAGGATGGTCACGATATGGAGTTTCTCTCTCGTATGGGTTCCCTCTGGCTGGGTTGAGTGGACTGTTGCCTTTCAGTTTCCCCCTTGGGTTTTGGGTTTTTGGGGTTCCTACTGAGTATGTTTATACTCACCCCTTCACGGGCTTTGACCGCACATGTTTGTGTCTTGTGCAGACCACAGGACCTTCGACGGAGTCCCAGGAGGACCTGGAGTAGGAGGAGCTTAGTGAGCGTGTTGACCGGGGTGTTTACCGGAGCTCTGCAGAGGGAGCTTTCTGGCGGGTGTTTGTGGCAGTGTTCCCCTTCTTCAGAGAAGGTTGGATGCGTTTTTGTAGTTTTCTTTTGGTGGGCCCTATTTTTCCCTTTGTACTTCTGTTGTACTCTGGTTGTGGGATAGTGTATGCATGCTTTTTCTTTTCAGTTTTATATATCTCTGCACTATTTCCTGGAGGTGTTTGTGGGTGTGTGTGTACAGGTACAATAGGCTAATGCCTCCCATGTGTGTGATAGCCTACTCGGCGCTGGTCGCCAGCCCTTGGCCTATTAGAGGCGGGCTTGGGGAGTTGCGGCTCGAGCCCCATTGGGTCGGGTCGTGGCAGAGTGGTATCAGAGGAGGTTCCACCTTTGGGATCTCAGAGCGTAGCTGGTCTAGCTGTGAGTTTGGTTTGGGTTGCATAGCGGTAGTGTTAGGATAGTTCGAGTTCGGATTTCAGGCCAGGGACTCCAGTGTTGGTGCGGCGGCTGACGTATCCATACACCAGAACTCTGATAACCTGCCTTTCGACTCGGGACATTCATACACTGGTCATAGGGACATAACGGTACATGCATCATATAGGACTGGGTTTTTGGGTATTTCCTTGTCCTTCTTGAGTCAGCTCTCCAGATATACTTTTTGACTATGTCGGAGTACTCAGCGAGGTTTACAGACCTGTCGCGCTACTCCCTGGATATGGTTCGAGACCCGTTCTTTAGGGCTCGTACCTTCGAGCAGGGCTTACGCAGGGACATCCGAGCAGGTGTGGTTTCCTTGTGCCTGCCCACCTATGCTGTAGTGCTGGAGTGAGCGTTGGTGGTGGATAGTTTTCTGGATGAGCAGATTCCCCCTGTTAGTGCTGGGCACTCAAGGGCTGAGACTTTTTCAGTCGGATCGGCATCTGGTAGCCGACGAAAGACTCAGGGGTCTGTATGTGGCTGACGTTTCAGGAGGTGACCCCAGGATATAGGATCTAAGGCTCATGGCTCACAGGGCTCGCAGGCCAGTTTTGGTCAGCCGCAAGAGAGGCGGTGTTACGCTTGTGATGGTCGGGGACATCTTGCTAGAGATTGTCCAACTCGACGTGCTGCTGAGAGGGAGCTGGTCGATGGATCGCCTTGGCAGAGGCCGCGTCTCGATCAAGGAGGTCCGCAGGGTAGTAGAGCGGGTGCAGCAGGAGGAGGTGGTAGGCAGTATCAGTTGCCACCACCCCCACCCCCAGGTGGTCCACGCCAAGCTCAGGGAGCTGGTGGCCGAGGGTGATGACAGCTGCATGCCCTGGAGGCAGTCGACCCAGAGGCATCGCGGATGGATAGAGGTACGCCTTGTGTCTTTTCTACTTACTGCAATAGTTTTTTAGACACTGTTTAGCAGTACTCTTTCTTTTTGTTGCTTTCTCAAGTTTTGTTCAGGGCGTTGGTAAGACCCTGTGTGGGAGTTGTTCTTCATGCTTCGAATGCGTGAGGTATATGGATCCTTCCCCCACCGAGACGCGTTTTTTGTGACGCGATTAAAACTATGTGGGTGAGTCAGTGCCGCCCAAAGCAGATAGTATTGAGGTGTGTTGGATGAGTCCCTATGACTTATGCATTCGGGCATGGGTGTTGGTTGGTGAGCTCGCTGGTGTGTGAGACCCAGTTGAGAGTCCAGTCGCTTTCCATGTGCTTAGGTCTTTTCGGGGATGAAAAGTTATAAGGGGGGGAGGATGTAGCGACTCGGATTTTTGGTCCCGTCAGACTTTGGAATATTTCTAAGAATAATTCCAGAGCTAGGCGCGAAGACGGCGTGCGATTCCGAGGCCCAGTGTGCCTGGAATTAATTTTATAAAAATATTAAGTATTTTTTATACTATGCACGTGGAGGGGGTGTGATATCTCTTAAACGGTAGCTCAGAGTGGGAATATGAGGGCACAGTTTCGTCTGGAATGTGCCGTTTACCCTAGGTGAGGTGTAAACTTTGCGGGCGCGGGCCTACGGTGAGAAACGCCACCAGGGGAGTTTTCATAAATAAGTAGTGATGTTAGTGTGTGAGCGTCGGCTCGGATAACTTCTGAATGGAGTCTCGGATGGAAACTCTGAGTCCGTCGTTGCGTTCAGAACGGCGTGTTTACCATAGGGGTGACCTTACTTTTGTTCGCATCGGGAATCAGGTTCGAGGCGGGTTTGGCGCCGGCGGGCAGGTGATATAAATATCATCCCCCCCCCCCCCCCCCCCCTTATCGTTCCTCTCGAAGTTCTTCATCGCCGCTCCGCCGAATCGTGCAAACGAAGCGCCCACGAGCTTGGAATTCGACGGCGGACATTCCAGGATCGCGCAGTGGATGCTCTGGAGCGCGGATCTAAGGCAGAACGTCGGTGTTTCGCCCGCGAGGTAGGCGGTTTGAGTTTTACAATCCCGGATCCCATTTTTTGTTGTTTTCCTTCAAGTTTTTGTAAGGGTTGTATAGTTTGGGTCCCGAGCTTTCCAAAACATGTTTCAGATCTGAATTTGGAGCACCGGGGTGCTCCCAGTGGCTCCTGGGAGTTTTCCGGCGAAAACCCAGTTTTCCGGCGAGGATGGGCGGCGGCCATGGCAGAATCCGGTGGCGGCGCGGCGGCGGTTTCCGGTGGCGGCGGCGGCGGCGGGGCGGAATCCAGTGGCGGCGCGGTGGTTTCCGGCAAGGCGGGCGGTGGTCCGGCCAGGATTTTCCGGGGGTCCTTTAAACCCCTGTAACTCGCAAACCGTAACTCCGATTTGCGAGCCGTTTCGGCGACACCCTCCTTGCGTCGAGACGGACCTTTTGAACTCACTTTGAGGGTTTAAGGGTTCGGGATTGTGGCTCGGTAGTTAGAAACGTCGTATAAAATAATATTATTTTATTATTTTACGACTTCAGGCCGTTGTAACTTCTTCCCAGAGCGTCTGATTGACGTGCCGTCAGTGGCGTTGAGACCCTAATGGTACAACGGGCTTTTTGAAATGGTTTCTGGGTGTTGGGACTGTGAACGGGGTGTGGGCCCCACGAGGACGGGTTTTGGCGTTTACGGAGAAACGCAGTTTTTGCACCAGGAGACCGATTTTGGCGGATGAATAGTCGATCCTGTGTGTTTTCCCGAGAGGATCGCAATGGTACGGTCCATTCGATGAGTTTTAGAATCCATGCGTGGGCCCCACCCGAGATGGCCTTCGGTGAATAGTTCCTTTTTAACCGGGTGTCCGTTTCGGACGAGCGAGTAGTCGATTCCACTTGTTTTTATGAGGGGATCGTCGTGGTGTGATCCGCTCGATGGGTTTCGGGATCGTTGTGTGGGCCCCACACGATCTAGCTACGGTGAATAGTTCCTTTTTCACCGGTGCTCCGTTTCGGGCGAGTAAACAGCCTATCCTACGTGTTTTTTCACGTGGAACGCGATGGTGGCCTCGGTTTTGGCCTAGGAGGTGCGAAGTGTGGCGTTGTGGCGGGTCGCTCAGGTTAGCGACGTTTGAACCAGCAGTGGTTGAGGGTTCTCCCTTGGTTCGTTCCTACGAGGGTTCGTGCGGCATCACAACCTTCGTAGGGGTTTGTGATCCTCTCGATGGGATGTTTTAACTGTTAGAGTTGTGGCATCCCTCCGGTGGGCCCGGAGTGGATCCTCTAGAATCTTTACCCTAGATCGGGTTCTTGGTATCGATGTGACCGCTTATTCACGGGCGGCGATCCCATATCTAGCAGGTTAACCCCGTAGGGTTTGTGGCATCATCGGTAATATGATCCCCTACGCAGTGGGTCTTGCCCAGTAGGGTTGTGGCATCGTCGGGTATACGATCCCCGAATCAGCATGATGTTTATAGTAGGGTTGCGGTATCGTTGGATATACGATCCCGTACTCAGTGCTTGGTGTCAGTAGGGTTGTGGTATCGTTGGTTATGCGATCCCCTACTCAGCGCGTGGTTTCGGTAGGGTTGCGGCATCATCGGTTCGATCCCCTACATCACGAGTTATACCAGATAGGGTTCCGGTATCGTCGTGACCATCTTTATATGGACGATGATCCTCTATCTGAGTGTAGAGCTTCTGTCGAGCGCCAGATCGGGTTGTGGTATCCCCCAGCAGATCCTGGGTGTGATCCCCTATCTGTGAGAACTACGTATGCCAGATTGGGACATGGTATCCCCCAGCGGACCCTAGGAGTGATCCCCTATCTGTGAGCTACGTAAACCGGAGTGGGTCTTGGTATCCCCTAGCGGACCCTAGCGGCGATCCCCTATCCAAGGAGTTTGGTGGTTATGTTTTTTCAGTAATGTTTCCTCGGTGATGTTATCCGACGAGCGTGGTATCTCGGGTGAGCGTCTAAGATGTTTGTTTGGGACCCCGATGGAGTGTATCTCTCAGATGAGTGTCATCTGGTATGACAGTGTTCGTGTGGTGTAATCTCCTTGTTGGGACAGTTAGTGGTGATGAGGTCGGTACCTCTTTTGGCTTGTGGCGTGAGCTGAGTATATCTGGATTGTTCAAGGTGTATGTATGGGCATACACCTGAGCTGAGCTAAGCTGACTAGTTGTGTTTAGCCGAGGATGGTAACGAGATGGAGTTTCTCTCTCGTCTGGGTTGATCAGACGGTTGCCTTTCAGTTTCCCCCTTGGGTTTTGGGTTTTTTGGGTTCCTACTGAGTATGTTTATACTCACCCCTTCACGGGATTTTCCCGCACATGTTTGTGTCTTGTGCAGACCACAGGCCCTTCGACGGAGTCCCAGGAGGACCCGGAGCAGGCGGAGCTTAGTGAGCGTGTTTACCGGGGTGTTTACCGGAGCTCTGTCGAGAGAGCTTTCTGGCGGTTGTTTGTGGCAGCGTTCCCCTTCTTCAGAGCAGGTTGGACGCGCTTTTGTAGTTTTCTTTTGGTGGGCCCTGTTTTGTCCTGTGTACTTCTGTTGTACTCTGGTTGTGGGATAGTGTATGCATGCTTTTTCTTTTCAGTTTTATATATCTCTACACTGTTTCATGGAGGTGTTTGTGGGTGCGTGCGTACAGGTACCATAGGCTAATGCCTCCCATGTGTGTGATAGCCTACTCGGCGCAGGTCGCCAGCCCCTGGCCTATTGGAGGCGGGCTCAGGGAGTTGCGGCTCGAGCCCTGTTGGATCAGGTCGGGTCGTGGCACATATTCTTTTTCACTAATTTTTTTTCTTTTATTTCTATAAAACAATACTATTTATTATATTCTATATTCCTCAAAATTATTCCTATATATTTAAAAAATAATTTTTTAAACCTTTTATTTGATGTGGGTATTTATATAAAATGGCCATAAAGTTGAGAATGAATTTCATTTCACTCCTGAACACTTTTTTCTTCAACTACACATTTATTTTCATAAAAATTATTTATTTTAAATATTATATTATTATTAATTCCTCTAAAGTTACGTTTTATAAGTTCTTCCTTTATATTTGTTGAAAATTATTTTTGAAAGTGATTCATAAATTTTACATATTGGAAATGATAAAATGGTGTCTTAAAACTCTTTTCATGAATTCACTTCAATTTTACTCTATCTCCAAAATTTATATCTATTATGAAGAAATATTGTTGATAATTATATAAATGATTTTATAATCCATTTTGGGGATTAAATTTGGGGTACCAACCAAACTACCATTTATTTCATGTTATACAATATTGCTTGGAAATGATATGAGACCGATTTTCTTAAAGTTGGACTTTCAAGATATAATGAATGATAGATTTCTTATGGAACAAATTAGTATGTTTTATCATAAGGTGATATATGGGATTATAGAAATTCCTCCAGTTCATTGGTTAATGTTTTATATCTCAAAATATAATTATTGGGAGAGAGTCATGATACTTGATCTACTCTAGAATGTAGGTAGCAATGTCTAATCCAAAATGTTTTAAGATATAGAATTTGATTCTAGATCCATTTTGTTAGGGTTCATATGTTTTTTATTCATGATCCACTATATTATGATATGAAAGATTATGATTCCCTATCTACTCTGTTATAAATATCTGTGTTTATGTTTGTTCTATAATTACATGTTATATGCAGTTGAAATGATCAATGGATCTTGATTATTTTCTCTTGTTCTCATACTCTTAGATCATATTATATATCTGATTATTTGGGTTCATATGTCTTTATATCATTATTTTTGCATAAATATTATTGTTTTATGATACTTTTTATCAGATATTTATCTCGTGCTCATATTTTCCCACATGCTTGTGAACTATCCTTTTATGAATCATTGATATTTTTTCACTTACTAAACATTTTATCAAACAAATTATATTATTTTCAACTACCCAAGGAAATTATATGTAGGAATATTAGTAAAAGATTATATTATATAGATATTTTTACAGGACATCTTGAATAAATAATTCGTAATAAGATATTTATATATTTGTTCTCCAAAGATACTAAACCTTTTCATTTTAAAATTATATTATTATATTTTAGATTTAGTGTTTAAATTATGAAAATTATGTAAGATATATTCATGTTAAATAGGTATTATCTCATTTGGTATCAAAGTGGTGTTTAGTTATTTTTTAGATTAGTTTAAGAGAACCCAACATAAATAAACATATACTAAACAAAATTAATATATGTTAAACTTATTATATATAATTATAAAATGTGGTTTAAAAATATTAATACATAATAATATAATTTTTTTGAATTCATATGGATATTTAATATTATTTCCTAAGATATTATTATTTATTTCTCATGTAAACCCTTTTTTTATATTGTAAATGGATGAAACTATGAGGATTTGAGTTAACCACGGGTGTGATGGGAAATGCAGTGATATTCTAAACAAAAAAGTAAATGAGAGAGGTGATATAGTGAAAAATATTCTAGTGATATCTAACTAACTACCTCGATTTATGATTAATAGCTTGAATGAAGATAAAATTATAAAAACACTAAATAAGAGAAAAGGTGAGTTTCTTGGATGTTCAATTGCTAAAAACCATAGAGGAAAGAATAATAAACTTTATATGTGTCAAGAATACGGGAAGCAGCATCGAGGAAAATATCTCAATGGAACATGAATATTTTTTATTTCTATAAATAGCGATCATAGAGAAACAAACTTCTAATAAAAAATGAATATTTTAGTTAACATAATATAGATAAATAAAGTTCTTCAAAATGTACAAAAAAACCATTGTTTAAAATATTCATCGATTTTATATTACAAAAATAAATTCCATAACCTAATGTATAATGATAATAATAGGAATTAGTAAGCTTCAATACCAAGGGAATAAGGTAGATCCTATAAAATAACTATTGTCAATGATGACCATGATAATGAAGTGGTTAAAGGATCACTTATTCTTCATTCAATATCTATGAATGTCTTATTTGATTTGAGTTATTCGCATTCTTTCATATGAAGAAAGTTTCCTAAAAAATATTGATTCACCACCTAAAACTTTATATATTGAATTATTAGAGAAAACATTAGGTGGTGTGATGATTGTATCCATAGAATATTACTCTTCTCCAATCAAGGTTTGTTAGAAGATACTTTAAGTATATTTAGTTCTTCATCCCTTTGAAGAATTTTAAGGGATATTAGGTATGGATTGGATTTCCCTACATGGATATCAAATCAATTGTTTGAATGAGGGAATAAAATTTCTTATCCCAAATAATCCCATTATAAAATTTCAATTCAAGTATAATTATAAACTCTATTTTGAAGTAAAATTTATTAATATGTGTCATGATGTCCAATAATATGGGATAATAATCTTTTATAATTGGTGTAGAACTAAACATTGAAATAAATTCCAAATGTTCTATTGGTAAAGAAACCATAGGATTGGTTTTCTATGATTTAATATGATATTATTATAACAATTTTGGTTTTATAATTTTATTGGGTATAGTATCATGAAGAAACATTTTTGAATGGTATTCCTATATAAACTGATAAGTATTATGACCAATAATGAATGCATATTTGGTACAGTTTTTGTGATAAAATAAAATCACAATATATAACTATTAATGGGAAAAGATGAGTTTCATAATATCAAAGAAATGGATATAGATATCTTATTAGTATCTATATCTTAAATTTATTAAGGACCCCTTAAATATTTTCTTTAGTCTATGGTAATTAAAATTATTAGGGCTCAATTTCTTTAAGTTGTATATAATGTTACACCATGAGATTTTAGTATATATTCTCCTCTAAAAAATACAATATTGTATAGTTACTATCACATGCTACAAAAAACTAACATGAACCAAGATATATTTTATTACAATTTAATATGAATATTTACACATTATAAGAATACATTGTGAAACATAATTAGGAAAATTAAAAGAAGAGAAAAAACTAGAGTAAAAGAATATATTAATTAATTAAAAAATTTTAATATAAAAAAAGTATTCTAATTACATATATATTTTATTTATTGTTTTAAAATAATTATTTAATGTGTTATAATACTAGTGAGTTACTTAAAATTTAATTCATAAAGATAAATAATTAATAGTATCTTATGAAAAAAAAATTAATGTTCAAAAATGGATATTTTCCAATGAATTATATATAAAGTGTTGTGTATTTGTATATTAACTTTAATTGAACACATTTAAAAGTTTATTATAATAAAATATTTCAATGTAAAAAATATATATTAACATTCATTTAATTAGAAATTTATATGTAATAATATTAAGAACACTTAATGTTTAAAAAGTTGATTTAAAAAAACATTTTTCAAAAACTTTTATATTTATATATAAAAGTTAAATTAATAAATTTTATAATTTAAATTTGATAAAAAAATTAGTTTTGGATTCATAATTTCAATATTTTTAGGGTGAATTTTTTTATATTTTTCAAAAATGTAATTTTTTATTGAATAGTAAAAATTCATTTCATACAAAAACTATAAGTCTTATGAAATCATCATGATATGAATATATTTTAAAATTTTATAAAAAGTTATTCTCAACCAAATATGTATTTTAGTATTAAAATAATATATTTAAAGTACTATTTTGTATTTCTAAACCAATCTTTGATATTTTGGAAACTAAATTTTATTTTATTCTAATTAAAAAATATTTTTGTATTTTACCATTAATTTAGTTCTCACATGATACCATTTGATTTTAGATTGTTTTAAAACAAAATATAACTCCTTCAATTTATTTTAAAAATGATAAATTTCATGGTAATCAAGAATATTTAGAACCATTGGTCCAGATGAGTATAAATTCATTTTTATGATTTAAACTATATGTTTTTTTAAATTATTGTCGTTGTGTTATGCTTACTCATACTACGATTAAATTTTATCATTATTTAAATTTAATAAAATAAATTAGATTTCATATTTGGGAAAATCATAACAATTATTATCTAATAAGTTAAATTAAGTTTTAGTTTTTAAAAATATGTTACAATGGTAGAAATTAATCAACACGGTAAAGATTAAAATGAGGTGAATATGTTAAATCAATGGGTATTGTCTAAAAATATATCAAACTCACATATATAAGTGGGTGTATGGAGTATTGTTAAACCTTAAACTATCTTTTCCTCTATAATTATTAATTTTAGATCCAATTTCCTTCAATAATACAATCCTTTTTATATTTATAAATTAATATTTACAAAAATGTCACTCCTCTAACCTATAAAAGAACCCCTTCACCACCCTACTTCTACTCAAACCAAAAGTATCTTAACTCGACCAAGATATAAAAAAACCCAACCCAACCCTATTTCTCATTTCTTATATGTTTTGGTCTCAACAAAATACCAATCTAGTAAGGCATAAGGATTGGTCTGAAGGTGGATATCCAAGGAAGAGGTGATTATTTTAACCATGTTCATTCAATTTTCTTTCTTCTTCTACATCCTAAAAATATCGTATAAAAATAATAATATAAGGAAATATGGATCATTATGATACTTATATATTAATATTTTAATGTAATTTCCATTATCTTTCCTCCTATCGTGCATTAGAAAATGAAACTTCTATCATGTTATGATCATAATACTGCCTCCATGAACGATGTATTTTATTTTTCATAACCACCATATATGGATGGTTTTAAAAGTATATTTAATAAATAAATATGTTAATTATAACATTATTAAGATTATATAAAGGTAAAATATGAATTATATTAATAATATTAACAATAATTGGTCATAATCAATTTAACTTCCTAAAATGAGCATAATGAGACATCTTTCATAATTTAAAAATATTTTGAAAAATATATTTATGATATTATTAATATTTTATATTAACAATTAAATATATATTTCATTAAAGGTAATATTAATATTTAACTCATTATTAATTTACCACCTTTCTATTTGTTAAAAATTATTGAAACAAACTTGTTATGGATTTATTCTTCATAAATCGAACATGAATCCTCATATAGAGTAAACCTAGAAATTAATTAATAGTTATGGGACTTATATTATAGTACCTTGGAAATTCTAGGGATAAAGAAACTATCTTATATCCACAATGACCATAGTCAATGTACTAAATTTGTTTTCATGTAATTGACCACACAACATCATATGGCCAATGAGATCAAAAACTATATAACAAATGTAAGTAATTTTATAAATATAGAACATAAAAAAAGTATACATGTAAAAGGTTATGAATTAAGAATTTAACTATCTTAATTTTGTTTTTTTGGAGGTTAAAGTGTCTTTGTGGAATTTGGGAGTAATGTTAAAGTATTATAATCTCAAATATTCTCCTTTCTCACTTGTTTTATATTATAAACATATTTTCATTTATATGGTGTATATACTGACTATTTGAAATATTATATAATTATTAACTTTTTATTTTCATTATTTTTAATTTAATTTCACGTTCTCTCTTTCATGATGTTTTTATTTAAATTTTTTAAAAATCATAAATGGATTTTTCAACTCAATTTCATTTTTTGTTGGGGTATAAACATTCTTCAATTACTATGATCATATAAGATTATTTTATTCTAAAATTTCATTAATATATATGGTATTTTTTCCCCTCAAAAAAATACGTCTTTATATCAAAATATTCCCCTTTAATTAATTTAATTCTCTATAAAAATATGATGTTCTTGAGAATAATTCTCATCCTTAACAATAGATATTTTTTTATCTGTCAATATTTTTTCTTCCTGCAAATGTTTTTTTACTTTAAAATAAAAATATATATTATTTTATGAATTCCATATACTTTTATTTATCAAATTTTAAAATTATTGTTTTATTTATTTCATTGATGTGGATTTTTCTTTAAATCCCCATAACTGTTAAAAGGGTATTTCATTTCCTTCTCATTCACTTTAATCATCCAATCCTCATTTATTTTCGAAAAAATATATTTTCAATGTACCGTTATTAGGGAATAATATAAAGTTTTGTTTTATAAATTATTCCATTCTCTTTGTGGAAAATAAATTTTTAAATTGACTTATAACATTGAATTTTAAGGAAATGAAAAAAATAATTTCAAAAACTCTGTTTCATAACTTATCATTAATTTTCCTCTCTATCTTCAAAATATATATCTATTATGAAAATAATCATTATTATTATCTAATTATTTTATACTTTTTATGGGGGATTGAATTTTTTGTATCAACAGATCCACCATTGATTTCAGGTTATGTGATACTTTTTGGATATGATATGACATCAATTTTCATTCCATGGTTCCTTCATGATATGATGAATGATTGGTTTTATATGGAACACGTAAGTAATATTTATCATTATGTGATGGGTGGGTCCAATATAGACCTATGATGCATTGGTTAAGGTTTTATATCTCATGAGATAATTATGGTGTGTGATTTATGACACTCACTTTGCTAGGAAGAGTAGGTAGTGATGAACAATACAATATGTTATGGGATATAGGTTTTGATTCTTAATCCATTGTGCTGTGGGACACCAAATTTGATGTCATATATACTATGTTATGGTACCTATAATTGTGATTCTTGGTCTACTATATTAATTATTTCATTTTTATGTTTATGTCTCAATACTATGTTATATTTCAATGTTAATATCAATGGATTGTGATTAATTTATCTTATTACAAAATCTTAACCCATAGTATATGTTTTATTTTTTGAATTTTTATGTCCTTCTATCATGATTTATAGGAAACTATTATTTTCTTATTTCTCCCATTCTCATTTTTTCTCATAATATTAAGATCTAACCTTTTTGGAATCATTGAAAAGTATTCCCTTTTTATTCTTTTTATATCACTCCTTTTGTTTTACACATTCTCAAAAAATTATATATAGGATTTCTTATTGAAATATATTTTATGTAGAGATGTTTTTGTGAGATTTTTAAGCAATAATTTTTAATAAAATATTTTTTTAGATGATATTCAAAGGCACTAAATATTTATCCCATAGTATTTTATGATTATTTTTGAGATATAATATTTAAATTATGAAAATTGTATAGGATATATTAATGTTATGTAAGGTTCATCTGAATGATCCCTTATCTCTTTCATATACCCAAATAAATTAATTATAATATATTTATAATTAGTTCTCATAAAAACTCTTTAATAAATCCTAATAGGTTTAATAGAGGAAAGATAACCAAGTGTGACTAAAACTATAAATAACAATGTGTGGTCTACTCATAACACTCACTTTATCCTATGATTTAAAAAATATTCAATTTTTAAAATAAAATTTCTCAGTAATTAAATACAATTTCAATGAAATCTAAATGAAGTTTCCACTAGAAAATATACCTCCATGAAAATAGTGAAAAATGAAATGTTTTCTCACTTCTTCAATGTACTCTAACATTGGAAATAAAATCCCATTCATTTTGTAATTTTTCTACCATAATTTTGATTCCCTGCACGAGAACAACCATCCAAGATGAGGTACCACATGGATTCAACTACACCTCCCCATACGATAGAGGACACTAACTAGCGGTGATGTCCTAATCCAAAAAATGGTGATACACTTCCCTCAAATCTAACCAATACTGAAGTGAAAAAATAATCAATCCTTCACAAGGAAACATGCATTAAATGCCATTATCTCCTCTCGTGGGCCCCTCTACCCTGTGTGGAACTAGTCTAAAATCTCAGGTGTCGTTACACCTGGGTATGTGGCTGGGGAAGTATATAAAGGTGCTTAGTGGAGGGTGACATCCCATCTATACCATTAACCCCTTGGTCCCAAAAACCCATTTTACGTGTTGCTAACAAACCTCTCATGGGCCCCTCTACCTCGTTGGGAATTGGCCTAAGCCCTAGTGTTGGCCATTTTCGCCCTTGTTGGGGACTTGCAGTGTGCAGGTGGGGAGGCCACCCCAATACCATGTTACCCAACAACACGTTTTCTTGTGGGACATGGGTGAGTTGGTTAAAGGTGGTGGCATTTGGACCCTAAGGTTCCAGGTTCGATTCCACACAAGGAAACGCCCACTATATTCTAAAAAAACCTTTCATGGTCCCCTCTACCCAGTTTGGAACTGGCCTAATCCAAAGGGTTTCCCACCTTAGGCCTCACTTAGGATGTGTGGCGCGTAGGTGGGGAGTCCACCCCAATACCTCATTACCCAACAACATGTTTTCCAGTAGGGCACGGGTGAGTTGGTTAACGGTGGTGGCATCATGACCCTGAGGTTCTGATTTCGAGTCCTCACAAGGAAATGCGCAATATATTCTAACAAACCTCTCATGGTCCCCTCTAACCCATTGGGAACTGGCCTAAGCCCAAGGGTTTTCCACCTTGGGCCTCACTGGGGACATGTGGCGTGCAGGTGGGGAGGCCACCCCAATACCTCATTACCCTACAACTGGTTTATGGCTAACAAACCTATCATGGTCCCCACTACCCCATTGGGAACTAGACTACACCCAAGGGTTGGCGACCTTGGGCCTCGCTGGGGAGATGAAGTGCACAAGTGGGGAGGCCACCCCAATACCATGTTACCCAACAACACATTTTAGTATGCTAAAAAACCTCCCATGGCCCCTCTACCCCATTGGGAATTGGCCTAAGCCCAAGGTTTGGTCACCTTGGGCCTCATTGGGGATGTGTTGCAAGTAGGTGGGGAGGCCACCCCAATACCTCATTACCTAACAAAGTGTTTTCCAGCAGGGCATGGGTGAGCTGGAAAAAGGTGGTGGCGTCCTGACCCCAAGGTTCTGGGTTTGAGTCCTCACAAAGAAATGCACACTATATGATAACAAACCATTCATGGAACCCTCTACCCCATTAGGAACTGGACTAATCCCAAGGGTTTCCCACCTTGGACCTCGTTTGGGATGTGTGGCGCATAGGTGGGGAGGTCACCCCAATACCTTGTTTTCCAATAACACGCTTTTCACATGGGGAATGAGTGAGTTGGTCAAAGGTGGTGGCGTTCTGACCCCTAGGTTCCGGTTTTGATTCTTCGCAAGGTAACGTTCACTATATGCTAACAAACCTCTCATTGGACCCTCTACCCTATTAGGAACTAGTCTAAGCCCAAGGGTTGTCCACCAAGGGCCTCGCTGGGGATACGTGGTGCACAGGTGGGGATGCCAACCCAATACCTCATTACCCAACAACACCTTTTCCCATGGGGTATGGGAGTGTTGGTTAATGGTGGTGGAATCCTGACCCCGAGGTTTTGGGTTTGAGTCCTCGCAAGGAAACACACACTATATAAAAAACTAACCTCTTGTGGGCCCCTATACCCTATTGGGAACTGGCCTAAACTCAAGGGTTTTCCACCTTGGGCCTCACTGGGGACGTGTGGCAGGCAGGTGGAGAGGCCACCCAATACCTCGTTACCCAAAAACACTTTTTCTGATGGGGCACGGGTGAGTTGGTTAAAGGTGGTGGCATCCTGACCGCGAGGTTCCAGGTTCGAGTCCTCACAAGGCAACATGCACTATAGATAAAAAACAACTTGTGGTCCCCTCTATACCATTAGAAAATGTCCTAAGCCCAAGGGTTGGCCACCATGGGCCTCGCTGGAGATGTGTGGCATGTAGGTGGGGAGGCCACCCCAATACCTCGTTACCCAAAAAAACATTTGAGTGCCGCTTCGATGGTGGCATAGTGGTAGGTGGTCGAG
Organism: Viscum album; assembly: GCA_963277665.1. NCBI lineage: Eukaryota > Viridiplantae > Streptophyta > Magnoliopsida > Santalales > Viscaceae > Viscum > Viscum album. Next base: position 1,275,162,371 of record OY728126.1, on the reverse strand, counting down.
GGACATAGCAATGATGTTTGGTGTGGTTTGGAGTTCGATTCCTGGGAGCCCTCTCTTGGGGTAATTTCCACCTCCCATGTACCACTCATCTTGTTGGGTCAATTGGTGTCTCACCGATTGGGCATAATGGTCGCACTTTACCTAGCTGACGGCTTGTTGTGTCAAACCATTGCTGATCGAGGTATTACCCCGTGGGATGCTCTATCATCTCAGCTGGAAACGGATCCTTCCCAGATAGTTCATTATTACCTTTTCGTGGGGAGGGGGTTCTTTTAGAGTGGAGGGTTTGAAAATCCCACTCCCAAGGTATTCCCTTTGAAAGAAGAATAGTTAAATATCAAAGGAAATGCTTTCATACAAGTATACATACACTGAACTCCCACTGGCCCAATCCAAAATAGAAAATTAACTAAAAATTCAACACACACACACACATTGGTCTTACTGTCATTCCCAAGCCTCGCACACCCTATCTTTAAATACCTACCAAGATTCCATCACCCGATCCACTACATGTCTTGTTCTAGCCTGAAATAAAACATAAGATATGTACATGCATAGGGGTGCCAGTGCAGAGTGTGAGGAATATATGTCAGTGGAGACTCACTAAGTTCCCCAAGTATACACCATTATATATATGTATCCAAGAATAAATAAATAAATTTGTCACATATGTTCATTGTATTTACTGTAATAATCATCCCACCTTGAATCAATGTGCATCAGGACGCCATATGCTAAAAAGACCACCATGGCACCAAATCATACATGATTCAGGTCCATGCATGAATTCCACCTTATCATCTTGTTCATCTCATACCACCATACCCAATTTCCAAATTTTAACTAAATACAAAATATAAGGTATCATCCAAAACAATAAGACAATGTTTGAAGGAATAGGGAATGTTCATACTTCCATATCTTAAAACACTTCAATATCACTCAAGGAAGGTCTAATTAGTCATTCCTCGTATTATCTCAGGATGCATCCCAATCACTCATAGTGATCCTAGGACAAGACCCAAGAATATATAGTAAAATTCATCTATCATGACCCCAATACTCTCTTGGCATGGTCCTTTTCTATGACCCAACCCCCTTCAAGAAAGGTCCCTGGATCATTCATGAAGCCATGACTTCTCACTCAATACATAGTTAGCCACACCTTATTACTTAAGGAAAAGGTCTCATCTATAACCACTACCTTATTACTCCAGGTATAGCCCAACATCATGGAAACAAGGACTCCATCTCACTCATGGAATTCATACTATATTTATCACCCATGTTAAGGCTAATCTAGAGGATCTACTCCCCCATCGACATATATCACCGATCACAAGCACACACATGAAACATCACATAATACCCATAGCCCATTACACAAAAAAACCAATTAATCACTTTGTTTCTAGTTAATCAAACATATCCCCTCCTCTTAGACATTCCCATCATCTATTCACCACATGTTGGTCCTCTTAGTATTCTTATCCCACCCATTAGGGAATTCTCTACGGTCCTCTAGACCCACATGATATTTATTCATTAATATTTTCTCATATCAATCATTGATCGGTGAAATTATATCCCATAGCCTCATCGTAAACTAGGCCACATGGAACAACCCAAACTTTATAAAGTTCATAATCACTCTGGGTCCCATTATATAGGGACCATCTTGAGCTATCATGATCTAAGCCCCTATGAAACCCCAATTCTAAGTTTCAAAAAATTCTCATGACCCTAAATTGGGTCACATATCACTACTCTTAAAGGATATACTCCATCCCATAACTCATAGGAAACCACTCTATAACATTTCTTATCTCATCCTGAAGGATTCAACCCACTTGAAGTTCTCATCAAGCCTCAACTTCCCTTAGGAGGGTGTCACCCGCCATGGATGAGATGAGCAGCCATCAAAAATATCTTCATTGAGAAAAAGCCTCTGGCACCTTCCTGACTAGCCCTGGGGAACCCATCATAGGATACCTAAACCACCACACATACCCAGAAGGTTGGTCTAGTAGTTTAGTTTTCAACACACCTCATAATCATTATTGATGCACAAGATCAAATCCTAGTATGGGTGAATTTTTAAGAACAATAGAAGTTACTATAGAGGGTATTGTATTAGTTATTATAGCTATGGAACTATTCATCCTATTTGGGTCTATGATCCATATATTTTTTCCTTTCATATAGAGGGACTTCTGAAAAACATAGGCCTTTGGTCCACTATCCCTTTAGGATACATTAGGTCTTTGAGGCAATGAATTCTGGGCCACATGTTCTTTGGTCTATGAAGTATTCAGGTCTGAAAAAAAGAGATTTGGTCCCAAAATAAGAATAATATAAATTAATAGATATTATATAATAGATAACAATATTATGATAATGATAGAATATGATCACCACTATTGGTACCAGGCACAATGCAACTCAATAAAGTAAAATTCGAGTCGATCATCCATGGGAGGTGGGGAGCTAGGTTCTATCAATTAGGAAGATATTGGAGAGGAGTATTTATAGTGTATTAATATATTTGGGATTTCGGGTCAAATATTGGACCTTGTTCCACTGTTCCTATAGGTCATGTAAGGGTTCCCCCTCAACCCAGTTAAAAAGGGGGTCATCCAAAAAATAAAAATATCAAAGGCCTTTCGACCATGTTAACCTCCACTAATCATACCCAAAGACCTTCCCAAAGTCTCAAATCAACTCAAAAAACATCCCTACTTTTTTATAACATATCCCACAAGCAATCCCAAACATCATAAATTCTAAAAAGCACTTAATCCTCGAATAGGAGGACTAACTCCATCCTATCACTTATTCCCAAGGCATTCACAGTGTATGTATCTTTACCTAATCTCTAATGAAATTCATGAATTTTGAGAATAATGAATAATAAGTATATAGATTTTCATTAAAGGGTCTGCCTACCTCTTTCAAGGAGTTACCACCCAATTATAGCTCCACTCACCCTCATCCAATCATATCCATCCCTCATCCATGCTTGAATTGATACCTGTGATCATGACTCAGGATATAAAACATTAATAATTACTTATAATTAATTTAACTTAAATATTTAATTAAATTTTATATATATATATATATATACCTAAATACTAACTGAGCACTGTCATCGCACCAAAACTTTGACTAACCACCACCAAAGGTATGTGGAAGATCATCGGTACCATCCTGGTCAAAAACCCAAACCACTAACACTCAATAAAATTCAAATTTAATATTTTTTAGGAAAAAATAAATAAATTCACCATTTTGGGATAAACCCATAGGGCATAGGATACCCACATCACTGAAAGAAATTTCTTAACATTGCCAACCCACTCCTTACCAAAAACCAACACAAAACACCAACGGCCACCTATTCAGGCTCACCAGAAATGAAATCTTATGAAACTAATGTTTCAATCACCACCATGTGTCTTTCCTTATACTAATCCTAAATAAATAACCAAAATAGGTCCCATAAACACACCTCCTTTAAAATACCCATTTCAAGGACCAAAACACTAATCCATCACAGCTGTAAATGTCTCACCAGTTCACTATCTCAATAACACAACTCAAGTAATCCACAACCAAAATAATTTTCAACAGACTAGCACAAGATTAGTTCAAAAATATCAAACTCAACTAGGCACCGTGCATATCCAATAAGAACCTTCCCTCCCATATGGAGACTTTTCTATGAAAACACAAACAAACACTCACCCTCTCTCAAAAAGGAAGATTAATCCCTTGAGATCCCCCTCATAGGTCCTAATCCATGATATTACTAAGTCTCACCTAAACCAAATATTTCACAATACCATACACCTAGTCACCCAAATCGACTCATAATCCAATCAGTCTCATATTATCTAACCAAGGATTAAAATCCAAACCCACTGACCATTCACCTCAAACATGTTATAATCAACCAATAAACTATGGAATATCACCCATACCAAGGTTAAAAACATGATCTCTAATCACCCGGGAATAATTACAAACCCACAATCACCTACCCATGCCTAACCATATTATATTAGACCATATAGGATACACTTTCACCATCCCAGTGAAAAATTCACAAAAATCATGGGAAAAGAATCTGGCCAATTATTCCCTCTCAAAACCCATCCCCAATATGAATAGAATCACTCATTCCCACTATCATATCCCAAACCATACATATCATTATTTTATCCAAATCTTGTTCAACATATTCATGAAACTACTTGGTTTAGTTAAGTATAATATCAACCAAAATTTGTAAGGTAAAACACAATATCAGTTGTTTTTTGACTTCTTAAGTAAATGAACATGAATCCTCATGGAAATCATTACACATACTTGGAACATTCTTCATGTATCACATTCCTATACAAAAACCATCAATGTTTCATCACTGAGACATTTATGTATACACCAACCCACCAAGGGTCACTATATATCCCTTGATAAAGGTAATGTATTTTCATCATCATAGAAAATAATTCACTTGGATTCACATGACCAACCATCATAAAAAATATGGTTTTTCATATGAGTATAATTTCACCATCATGTTATTTTGTAGAACACCATTTAATTTGATTTTGAGACTTTCCACAATCATACCCCAGTAAAAAAATAAAATATAATGCAAGAAAGAACATGTCATGTGAGTCCTCGATGACTAATTATGATTCATGAACACATGACTCTGTCCAATGGTCCATGAAAAAAATAACAACCACTATAAATCATATCAAATTTAATAATCATCTTAACCAGAATAGTGAAAATCAAGAACAGCAATCTCATTGCCCAAGGTACCCAGAACATTCCACTGAAAATGTGTACATGAATAAAAATATTGATATCATTAACAATATCCAAAACATTAACAACCTACCTATATAAAATCTCCCCAAATCATAAAACAAAACAAAATCATTGATTCCAATTTTTAATTCCTTGCGTCAGAACCACCATCTGAGCTGAGGTTTTATATTGGCTAAACCTCACATCCCCATATACCAAAGGCTGATGACTAGTATAGAGGGAAAAATTCATACAATTGGGAGAATATACCATTTAATTAGATTCATAAAATAGATTAAAATAACTAATCATACACTTTCACAATAAATTAATAAGCAAAAATTCTGTATAAAATGAAATGTTATCACATAATTATACATATACTAATCAACAACTAGGTTGATCAAAAATAACAAATATACTAAAAATAAGATACATTCATACTGGTCCCACTTCCATCTGAAAGAATAAAAAATATTATCTTTAAATACCTACCAAGATACCATATCACATTTGACAACATATTCCATGTTTAACCTGAAAGCAAACATAAGATATGAAAACGCAGTGATGTGCCTATGAAGGGTATATGAAATTCATACCAATAGGGTCATACCATGTGTCCTTAGTATATTTAATCATATAAATTTATTCATAAGGAAATAAATAAAAATTTCACAAATTCGTTTTGGACTTCATGTGATAACTAGGCCACCATGACTCCCTTCACATCAGGTCACTGTGTGCTAACGAGGACACCATGGTACCTGAGTATACCTGATTCAATATAATATAGTAATTACACTTTTTTATCTCATCTGTCTCATTCCATTATACCCACAATCCATCCCATACCTGAATACTTAGTGTAGGGATTAATCCAAATCAATGACCATTTATCTAAAGAGACAAGGTACGTTCATGTGTCCATATATCGAGCCAATGCTTTATCACTCAAGGTAGTGTCCATTGGTCAGAAATAATCCCGTGACTAAGACCTCTCTCTCATGGTGATCCCATACCATGAAGGAAGCATCTTAGGGAATGGTATTCTACCAAAACCCATGAGTCTCTAGGTAAGGACACATGATCATTTGTTAACCCACACCTTATCACTCAAAAGCTAGTTTGCCAAGCATTCTAAGTCAATAAAAATAACACTTCCACAACCACTACCTTATCACTCAAGGTATAGCCTGACTTCATACATTATTAGACACCATATCACTCACATAAGTTATATATCTATACCAATCATGGAAATACCAATGATTTGGATCCACCCCCCACCGTTATATGTGAGTTATCACAGTTACACATATGAAATAGAACACAGGGATCATAGCCAATCACACAAACTCAACATCTCATCACCCCGACATTAATATCTTGGACATATCATAAAATATTTAATAGTACTTGGTATCCATGAACCATATAATGATCCTCATAGCATTCCCTTCCCTATTCTAAAGAAACTCACTCAGGTCCTCAGACCCACATCGGTATCTATTCCCTTATACTATCTCACTTCTATCACTCATGCATTACATCACAGCATATAACATCATCTCAACCTAGAACTCAGGGTCTGAACCAAATCCACCAAAGTCCCGAATCAATCCAATTCCCACTATCTAGGGTGTATCCAAAGTTATCATGCTCTAAGCCCCTTAGAATATTTAATCGATGTCTGGAATGATTCTGTTGACCCACACCTAGTCCCCATCTCATATATCCTTAAGGCAATGACAAAGCCTGTCACTTGAAAGAAACTTCACTCTGACACATCTCATAACCACTTGAAGTACTCATCCCACTCGTTGTGATCAATGATCCTCAACCACCCTCATGAAGGCAATGACACTAATGATGAGAAGTATAACCATCCCACCTAAATTCATTAGGTTTAAGCCTCATGCATGTACCTGAATAGCCTTGAGAAACCTATCAAATGATACCGAATTGCAGTTCATTCCTTAATATCTACCCAAGACCTCACATCAGATCAACCAATATCCACTTCCCTTAAAAAATGATTTGGTAAATACCAAACATTATATTTTCTAATAAGCACTTAACCCAAGAATAGGAGTCTCAAATACATCTTATTTATTTTACCCAATCCATTACCAATATCTGACTCTCTACCCAACCCTATACAACATGCATGAAGTAGGAAATAAAATATAACAATGATATAGAGTTTTATTAAAAGGAACACTTACATTTGTGAACAAGTTACCACCCAAGCATAGCTCCGTGCACCCTCATCCAAGCTCAAAAACACATCATCCAATCTCATACTTCCACTTCATATCCTTCCTCACACCATAAAACATAAATAATTAAATAAAAAATTACATTTAATTGTTATTTAAATTCCAAATTGGAATAGTCACCTGAATACTCATCTAATGTTGTCTTCACACCAAAACCTTGACCAATCACTATAAAAGGTCTACATAATATCCACTTTTGTAATAAATTGTGTCATTAAAAGCTGTGAACTTAGAAGAGAATTTGAATTTTTTATCTGGTGAGAGGCCCCATTTGACAATTGGGACTCATATTGGAATTCCAATTGTTTGTATGTCCTCAAATTGGTTTCTAGATATAGAACAAATCTAGGTTAGTTATTCTAGTTCTAAACATATTGTTGGAAAAGGTTTGGGTGGTCAGACTATAGAAATTTTGTGGCAGCAGTCCATTCAAAATATAGAGAAGTAATTCACAACATGAATGGTGTTTACAACAGAATATAACCCTTACGCAGGTGGTTTCCACTATAAAGGGGGCCCTCATCCAATATATTTGATAATTATGTAGGTGGTTAGGGAGCATAATTTAGATTTCATACTATTAAATAAGGATTCATGACATGAAAGATTCAATATATGCTTCCATGTACAATAGCTAAAATGGTTCAAGATGGGAACCAAGGTATGATGTCATGAATAGTGTGTTGGGTGGTGTTTTTGGATGGGATAAATTCCACATTTTCTTTGGTTGTTTTTTTTATCAATTTAGGTGAGAGTGGATCCCTGTATATTCCATTTTAAGTTGTTCCTACACTCTCCTACCTATCCTTTGATTCACATTGATAGGGTATAGTTTTTGGTATGATCTAGAGGTGATTCTATGTAATATCCTCTATTATTCATCCATTTTGGGTTTATAGATGCTAGACCACAAATTCAGTTTGATTATGGGATCATATTATCTATCTATTTTCCCAAATCATAGTGGAATTTACCAAGGATGATGGGGACTTCATGTATGGTGGCGGGATGAGGACCTGGGAGAATGTATTTATGACATTTCTCATAATTCCATTGAAGGATTGTTACCCGGTGATTTTTTTTACATTATTTCAAATAATTGAGGAATTTAGAGTTTGATTCTGAATGGGTGGTTATTGATTTTGGTAGTTATAATATAAGGTATGTTATATAGACCTTTTTTAATGGTTGGTTAAGGTTTTGGTGTGATGATCGTACTTGATGAGTATTTAGGTGATTATACATATTTGGTATTTAATTAAATAATTTATTATAAATGGTTATAATTAATAATTTATGATGTGTGACATGAAACAAGAACTTAGGTTACATTATGAGATTAGGCAAGGTGTGGATGGTCTTAACCAAGGGTGAGCAGAGTATCACTTAGGTAGTTTCTCATGGATAGATGTTCGTCATCCCTTTAATACAAATCAATATGATTGATATACATGATTTCATGTTCCATGAATATTTCAATAAATAGGTAGAGATATTAGGACTATAAATTCCTTGGTTATAATAGATAGGATGGTGTTTGGAATCCTATGCTTGAGACAAGTGCTTGTTTGAATATTTGGGGTCTGGTATCGCCTGGAGACAACGTTTCTAAGGAGAGAGGGTATTGGTTGATATGACTCAAGACATAGGATGGACTTTCGATATGATTGGTGATATGGGTATACTAATATGGATTCACTAGGTATATTCATGTAGATACAAGAGGCTTAGACCTTGTGATAATAGGTGTGGTAGTCGTATGTCTCATCCTTGGTGAGAAACACCCTCGTGAGGGTGCTTGAGGTTTGGAAATCACGTTGAGTGAATTAATCCATTGTAATGATACTGGATGTGTTTGAGATGTGACTCCTCTAAGTGATTGGATAAGGTATCTCCCTTAAGAGATGTGTGATAGGTCTTAGTTGTGGTTAATTAGAATCATTTGGAATAGAACTCATGGGGATAAGAGTGTGATGGTTGGGGAAGATTCAGGATAGTGGGACCTATAGTAATATAGAACTTAACAAATTTTAGGTCAGACCTTATGGTTAAGGTCAAGATGAACCTCTAGGTTGTGATGTCCCCAATGGGTGAAAAACATGATATTGATCGGTAAGGAGAGACTGATGAGGGTCTAGAGGACCCCATTTCATTCCCTGAAGGGTGGGATGAGGATTCCATGAGGATTGGCATTTGGTGGATGGGAAATGTGGATTTTTCAAGATGTGGGGTTAATTATGAGTGATTGGATATGGGGTGACATATCTAAGGCATGGCATTTCTATGAATGATATGGCTAGTAGGATATACATGATTGATATGTATTCCTAGTTTTCATGAATTTGTTATACACCTTGAGTGTTAAGTAATTGGTTGTATAATTGAATTATTTCACAAGTGAGAAGTCTTGGTTGACCACATCTTGAGTGAGAAGGTGTGGGTGGATGAATGATCATGTGACCTTTCTTAGAGAGTCTTGTGTTGGGGAAAATATTATTTCCTAAAAAGGCTTGTGTCATGGAAGAGGACCTTTCCCTTTCATTCTTGAGCCATTCTAGGGGAATAACCTATGTTAGAGGACTGGGTCATGAGATGACGTGATGCAACAAAGATTTAAACTTCCTTGAGTGATAAGGTAGTGGGTTGAGATGTGTATACCTGATTGTTCCATATTCCTTCAAGAAGAAGGATGTGGTATTTGAAATTTATCCACCCTGAGTCTTTGGGTATATGATAGAAATCAATTGTAATGGAATGAGATGGATGGGAAAATAATGTGAAATTTTGATATGGAAATAAACCAAGTATAATCTAGTGTTATGGTGTATATTTATTCACATGGTGACCATATACATAGGGAGTCATGGTGTCATGATTATCACACAATGTTCAATGTACTTGTGTGAGATGTTTATTTATTTCATCATGAATACACATATATGGTGTAATATACTAGAGGAACTTGGGGAAACCTAGTTGGTATGTATTTCTCATGACCTGTATGGGAATCCTAGTGTGTATTCATACCTTACATCTTTTTTTAGGTTAACCATTTGACATACAGTGGATTGGGATATGGAAGCTCAATAAGTTTTTGGATATAGGGTGTGTGAGGCCCTGGGAAGAAATTATAGAATGTGTATATTTGTTGTATTTTTTTTAAAATTTTTATTTTGGGTTATACTAATAGGAGATAAAAATATGTATGCTTGTATTCTATCATTAACTTTGTTATAGTACTATTTTTTATTAATATATGAATTCAATAATTTTAGTTGTGCATGTTTCATTGTTTTTTCATTGTTTATTGACTCTAATTTAAGAGAACTGTCTATTTATTTTAGGGAATTGAACTTCACCACTAGTTAGTATCCTCTGACATATGAGGAGGCATGCTTGATCCTGCATAGCACCTCATCTCGACAGTGGTTTCAGGTTAGGGTGTCACAGTAATCTAGTTGAATTTTATTCCAATCCTTAATTTAGATTCCATGAAATAATCATAAAAAATAAAAAATGATTAATTGGTGAAGATAAAAAGTATTATCATTAAAATTTTAAATGATAATTTAATCCAACCCATTCATATTGAGGGAGTATGTGTGGGGAATAAAGAGTAAAGGTCCCAGAAGCACCCCCTCTGTGAAAACTAGATATAAGAGGATCCCCCAAGTTAGTTGTATTCATAAAACTCCAAAATACATTTTTTTAACCTCCTAAAAATAATGATTTCTTCATCCTATTAGGTACCTATAGGGCCTCTACCAGCAACCCAATAACTTTTCCAGTGTTAAAACGCCATTGGAATTCTCACTGACTACCTGGTGGAACCCTATTTGGTATTTAATGAAACCTAAGATACCATCTAGTATTCTCAATTACATAACACCCAAAAACTCATTTAGAGTCTTTTCGACTGGTATTTAAACCTCTAAAACTACCTTTTAATCGTTTAATTTTTTTTTCACAACTTCTATTTCCAAATATCAAATCAAAAATTTAAATTTTTATTGGATATAGTTCAATAATAATCTATCATTTATTAAACCCTATCAACAACCAATGGTACACATTAATTGAAACATCCATCCATTCTATATCTCATCCTTAATTAGTGTCTTTCTACATATCTATTAGACAATATGGGTCACTGTGTTAAATTTTTTTCATTCATGGACTTCTTTTGGTTTTGGTTATGTTGATACCTCACATTAACCATAACATTTCCAAATATCTAGATGCATATGTCTTCAGTCCATCATATGTATTTCTGATCCCTTGAAAAATTTGCATTGATCTATCTAGGTCCTGATAATCATTCACATGTATAACACACTAACGAGTACCATTTTTTTCCAACTACTCCATAAAACCTAATCAGTCACACACTATAACACTGATTAGATTCACTAACTCCATATAAATGTACCAATCTTGAATAAATTTGTATATTAACCAATCAGGGACATCATACATAAGAAGTTGTAATAACTATTCTATTCTAAAAAAATATTTGGTCAGTGTGACACCTAATCATTTCCATAGTTATCAATGACCTGATTTTTTTTCTATCACTTGATATTTTGTTTATAAAATGAAACATCACTTCATTAAACCTATCATTGTAATCTCTTGTGAGTGCCTACATTGCAAAATAATTATCATTATACTAATATACTATCAAAAAATCACACTCTATATGTTAACAAATGTATGAAAATTACCTAACCATCCATGATCTATAACTATATCTATGTATTTTCTACAAGACCATTTTATAAATGTCACATAAATCCTAGTAGTATTAGTAAATTACAACCACAATTAAATGATGTATGTCATTCATATCAAACTTGATTATAATTATTTACTTGAAATAAATGTCTCACAGTCAAATAATAAGTTATAGGTTCCCTATTATTAGATTTCTCTTATAATTATTCTACTAAAAAATATTTGGATTATATCATTACCATGATTTAATCACTCAATATTCAATCTCAATTTAATATAATAAATCCATCCCATGAACCTTGATCTAGGTCTATGACAATATAGTTCACATCACCACTATTGTATAATTCCAATAATGATCAATTTTCACATCACGTAAAACATAAAAAAATATTTCATAAGATTGAAAAGGTTTCTCACAAATATGAGACTTTTTCATTCTCACTCAATATTGACTCTAAAACATCCTTCTTGAAATTTATAAATATCATTGGTTACCAACTCATCATAGTTTATATACTCTTTATATTATCTAAAATCACTCTAATCTACTTATATCCTAATCATGCTAGTAAATTAATCAATCATATTGGGTCTTTTTACATTCATCAGGAGGTTATATATCACATGCTTAAAACAAACTGTAATAGTGTGATAATAGTTCATATGACCCCTTAGATATTTCATGATCACTTTATAGAGACCTCATCTAATATACAATTAATTCCACAATCTATATATTCTCACTTGTTAATAAACATTATTCCATTACCTGTGTAGATCAAAATCAGAAAAACATACAATATAACATTGAAGGGATAAATCATGTATCCATTAAAAATTGAAGAATTATTATCTAATTCATTATCATATGGACATAAAAAACCATTTCCTAACCCCATAATGATTTTCCATCGATTATCACAAAAATAGCATAGGCTATATCTAAGAAATTATTGGATTTAATATATACCCAAAACTAACACAATATTAGTTTATAATACTCTATAATATTCTCTAATCATCATGTGTTGCATAAAAACCAAGTTTTGAAATTCATGAAATATAAAAAATCTTGTTATCCCAAGGTCGGTCTTAGGTTAAATTTTTCAGATAAAATAAATAAAGTGCAAAAAACCTAACTATATTATACCCATGTAAAGGGATTACATGAAACTACTATCAAAAAGATAAAAAATAATCATTTTCAATCAAATGATACTCATGAGAAGGTGTAAACTGTAATAATACTTAAGAAAACTACTCAACTAATTTTATTATGATTCATATTCCATAAATCAGACAGTCACTTTCCTAGTCATTTGTTCATGCATTGCCATCATAGAATTCACATCCCTTACACAAATAATTGTAAGGTATCACCTAGGGTAATGAAAATATAATAAGGGAGATGAATTAGGAATCTTAAATTCTAAAATTAACTTAGAACATAATGTATAATTTTGTGGAATAATAGATTCAATAATTTAAACTCCAAACAAATGATTTAGTGGTAGTGTGAAGAGTGTAAGAAGAAATTATAAACAATATAACATAATGTTTTTATTCTAGTTTAAATCTAATTAATCCTATATATACTCATCACAGTCCAACATATGAGTATATATGTCAACTCTAGATATAGACTTTTAATGGTATAGTTAAAACTCAGGAATTTACAAAGGGAGTATCTCTAACAAAATATTTCTAAGGGATCTAACATAACCATGTCTATTCAAAGGAAAGACCAAAAATATAGCTTTTAGGGGTATAGAAAAATTCCATAAGTTTTAAATAATCATCCTTAAACCCCCTTCCTTTTAAATAGATAATAAAAAACATGTGAAATTGTCTTTTGGTCATGTGGATAGACCCTGTAGTGCCTTTTATGGGTTGTATAACCTATGTAAGTGTATAATGAGAACCAAATATCTATAGAAGGAAATAAAAGAGACAAAATAAATCATTTGGAAGATGTATCTGAAGTGATAATGTGAAAAAATTTATCATCATACCTTTATAGTAAATAAATTATGATTCTTGATAATTCAAAAAAAACATTAAAAACTAGTAAAACATTTTAGCACTTCAAAATAATAGAAGAGTCACGGGTTTCATAAATACATTTTCCAAATTACTTTGTTCTTTATTAGTAATAATAACTCTATTAGAAAATTTATTTGGTCACCATGATTCAAAATCAATAATTATCAATGAAAATATTCACAAGTAACAACACTTAAATTTTTTTGGTATTCTATAAAAAAATAAATAATAGTAAAGCGATAATAATAATATATAAAATAATTTACTATTATGATTATAAATAATCCCTAAATAATATCTATTCAATATAACAAAAATTATTCTAAAATAATCATCATTTAATCACATAGAATATAGTATAATAACATAGAATATATCCTTAAATATTCAAACTAATTTTTTAATCTAAAATATAGAATATTGATCATATTCATGATAAATGTTCATTCAGTGATCAAATAACTACTAAAACACATAAGTATGAAATTGTAATGGTCTTATAAATAAAAACATAAGATTCGACTCTAAAAATGAACGATTAAATCCTTTTAATGTAAAATTATTCACAACATAAGGCTTTAATAAGAGTAAATTAACTGAATTGGTAACAGTTAGTAGACCTCAATCCATAATAGTCATTATTTATTTCTATAAAATTCAATTCCATGAGAGTCATTTTTATAAGATTCATTTTTAAAAGAGTCATTTTCTTTACTTCACAATAGTAAGTTATTAAAATTATAAGATTCATAGTACATAACATGGTAATTATAAGATTCATTGACATATCTGTAAATTTAATCCATAAAGTTAAATTTTATATTTTTCTATAAATGGTAAGATTCAATTCATCATTTCATAATTATCATGGCTCGGCCAATTTCTATATTCGTCCAAACCTTAAAAATAACATACTATTCCAAAATATTCCTACGCTAAGAAAAATTCTAAACCAAAAAATAATAAAACAATATAAATAATATTTATAAACAAATAAAATAATCATAATCATTCTCTTATTTTATGAGCATTAAAATATTAAAATATAAAAAATATTAACAAAAACACCAATGTGAGGGATTAATAATTTTCAAAACCAAAATAAAAAAAGTAGTAGGGATACCCTCCACATTCTCTCACTTTTTTATAATTAAAAAAATACAATATGGTAAAAATATTAACTTTTTAACATGAACAAAAATATAAAATAGTTCATAACAATTGTCTATAAAAACAAAACACATTCTCTCATTTAAATATAAACCATATCTACCGAAAAATAATACATATCTCTCCTGATATAACTATACATTATAATAAACAATACATGATCATACTGAAATAAAAATCAAGACAATATTCTTTAAAAATAGAAAATATTATAAAGGAACAAAATTTTGATCTGAAAATAGAAACATTTTAATAGTTTATTGATAAAATCTCCCTAAAATAGGAATAGTAAAAAACATATACCATGTCCTAAAAATGAAAATGAAAATAAAAAATTCCCCTTAATCAAATTTACTCTCACCTATAAAAAATATAGTGATGTTTTTTATACCCTTCCTTTAAAAAATATTTCGAGCTCATAGAGTTAAAATAAAAAATTTCAAGGAACCATTAAAAGATATTAATAATTTTAAATGAAAAAAATGATATAAAATGAATTAACAAGTAACCAAAAGTTAATCATATTCTAGTAAACAAAATAATAAAATATATTTAACATAAACACTAGGTAAAATAAAGACTTATAGTTTAATTCATGATGGAATACCAAATGACAGAAGAGAAAAAAATTATGCAAGCTAGCAATTCAAAATAATTTATCTGGGAAAGTATACGAGTTTGTGTCCAATTGTATTAAAAACTAAACCTTTCAGAAATCACATTTTACAAGGGATATTAATTTTAACAATGAAATATTATTTAGAGATAAAATATATTTTTTGACTAAGAGATTGAACAAACTATAATGAATAATCACTTAAATAATAAACAAATAAAACACAATTAATAAAAGTAATAAAATAAATTCCATCAGTTTTACCTTTAATGAAGAGGTTTATGTGAATCTGTGTTAATCTACCATCTAAACCATGATAATTTCTATATTTCTCTATTCTATAAATTTATTTAAATCTCATAAAATCAACTAGAGTATGACTTACCAAAGTAAAAAAGTTACAATGATTCCTTTAAATTATTTATCTCAACATTAAGCTTCCCGTTTTCATTTTTTAATGCTCCAAATCATCAAAAAAATTATCATAAGAACTTGAAGAATAATTTTTCCAATATTTATTCTGCTTGTCTATATTAGAAATATATCCTTTTATATAATTTTATGTCTCATTATCATTATTGTACATATAGACAATATCATTTATTGTATAGTATCTTCAGTCATCATTATTCATTAATTTTAATTGTGAATGATAATGTTTATGTGGAATTAAACATTAATTGTATCGTTATTATATAAAAAATAAATAATAGTAAACATGTAATGATTATAATTCAATTAAACAATTGATATAATACTCAATACTCCCAAAATAATCATAATTAAAATTACATATTATTAGAAAAATAACATTTTATCACCTGGATAATCAAATGATAATGTAAAATATATAATTTGATATTCTAAACAATTTTATAATTCAAAATATGGAATTTATATTATCTGGTTGATAACTATTCATAAAGTGCCAAAATATCTATTAAAAGCTCATATTTTGTTAAAAGTAAGAGTTCCCCAAAGGAAAATACAAGATTCATTTTATAAAAAATGGAGAAAACTATTTTCACCCTTTTATAAATATTGAATTCTATGTAGACTAGGGATTTAAAAAGAGTTAGTATTTTGAATTTATAAGAGTTCTATACTTTGAAAAAATTCCAATGCACCTAAAATAATAAGATTTGATCTTCATTTATATAAAACAAATTTGGTAAGATTCATTTTTATAATATCCATTTCCTTCATTTCAAAATAGTAAATTCAATAAATTATAATATCCATTATAGATAACACTATACACTAAGATTCATTGAATTAGTCAAAAATTATATTTAGAAAATTAAATTTCTTACTTTCTTAAAAATCATAAGAGTCAATTCCCCATTTTATAAATTTTGTGACTTATCCAATGTCCAAATTCTTCTAAACCATATGAGTAACTTACCAGTTCATAATAGTAATGTACTTGAAATATATTCTCAAAAACAAAAAGTAAGAAATAATATGTAGATATATATTATAATAAATATATAAATAATTGAAAAAATCAACACTAATCGCTTCATTTACAAGAATTTAAAGATTTAAATATAAAAAAACTAAGAAACAAAAATGTGAGGGATTTTAATTGTTAAAACAAAAAATAAATAAATTATTAAGGAACCACTCAACATGAATCAATTTTACACTCATCCCTAATCCATACCTAAGAAAATTATCATTTATCAACCATTCATTACATTGCACATCAACCGTGTGTTGATCATACTATACAAAATATCTTCCCATTCTCTTTATCTCTAGTGGAATCCATGTGCTTGACTAACCCCTCTATCTCAAGCTACCCAAAAAAATAAAAACCCATCTTAGGTAACAGTTGGAAAAGTTCCCTGCTACACAAACACACACTTGACTCTCACCATATCATGTCATATATCTCCATATCAAGGATTCCCCACCTTTTTTATAGACAATATAACAATGTAGGTAACATTTTTTGAAGTAACATCTCAACATTCATCTCATAGACCCTAAAAAATCTCATATTCCATGAACCCACTTTAGGGATCTCATCTATAGTGACTATACCCATGAAAATACTACCCAATATATGGTTATCATCATATCCATGTGCATCAAAATGATATAACAACCCTAAGATGCATGAAAATTAATCTTTCATAGATCTAGTTCTGTTAAAAATAGCTCCACAAAGAAGTTATTTAGGAAAGCATAGAATAAGTTATTGGTGATAATTTTAGTAATTGTAAACCATTTTATTTTTGGAACTAATTTCTTAATCAAAAATAAACATTCACAAGTCATGTAATCTTATATTCTATGTATGGTACATGAACATACACATATTGACAACCCAATCTATGATGAAAACAAAAAATCAATAACCGATAATACCATACTTTTTAGATAAACTCAACTATAATAAATGAATTAATGTTAAAAAATTAATAACTCCATGGAATCAATGTTTTCTTCCCATAATTATGTTCTCTGGACAAAATTTCTAAATCCACCCAATGTTTTGACTAGTACTAGCTCCATATACCATAGCCCAAGTCATAAGATAAATAAAAAATGATTTCAAACAACTGCTTAATGTCTTTATCTCAGAACCTTCTCATGTTTCCTATAACATAGTATTATATACCTAAATCACGCCTCCCCATATGCCAAAGGTAGGTGAATAGTAAAGATGATCTATAAAAAACTTACAGGGAGACTACAAGCTAAATATCATCAAAGAAAATGAGAGAAAATAACATAAAAATATATATATAATATTGAATTGGAGTAAAACATAGATTTATATAGAAAATAAATCCATTTGAAATAAATAAACACCATGATGTTACAAAATTTAACTCATGTATATTATATAGTCATATATCCTAATAGATATCACTTAATTCAACATTCATATACAATAATTAAACAACACCAAAATATACAAAAATGGATACTTTTCTAATATTCCTTAACCTCACCTTGGGTCAGTATCTATATCATAAACAAGATCCTCTACCTCACTCATAAATTTCTAGTTCCATTTACCTAACATTCATCTCGAATATTAGTCTTTAATGACCCTTGAGGTGCACATGCAGGGTGTGAGTATGAAACATAGTATTCCTTAACCAAAAATAAACCAAATACTAAAAAATATATGTGTGCACCCATGTACTATATAAAATTAAATAAGTAAATAAACATATTGTTTCACTTATCATGCCATTGGGAACTAAGGACACCACCAAAATGATGGAATAATACCTACTTCGTCCAATGCTAGAAATCGGATGGATTTTCCTATGGTTTTATCACATTAAAAATGGATGATACCAAAATTATAATCATCCCTATAATGGGATATATTTTACTAAATGTCAATATAGGTTAAGATTGTGTAGTTATATGAAATATTAGTTTTTCCTAGTTCCCAAACCATCATTATATAAGAACATAGTATCACCACTAGTGAATGAAATAACACATATCTCAATGAGGGAAGAAAATAAAACCCTCTCAATAGTGAACAAAATATCACTTATTCTTAAATAAGTATCCCTAATCTTATATCATGGTAGTGTTTAATGGGTTTCCACAAGAAAAAAAAGATATGGAATCAGTGAACTAATATTCAAGGATCCAAAAGTGTGTAATGCTGAACAAAATATCACTAGTATTTAATGAAGTATCAATAGTCACATATAGGATTATAACTACTACAAATTTCTATAGTTAATAGAATTTCAACTGTGGTGAATAAAGTATCACCAATGACCTATGAGGTAGGAACTCATAGCTTTCTTAATTATGAATGAAATATATTTTATGGAAATGTATCATCACTATTAATATTATAGTAAAATGGGGGTGATTCATCTCTAATACAAATATAGTATTAGGTGAAATTCCTATCACAAATCAATGAGAATTGTAATTTTAAATGTTATATCTCCACTCATAGGGTATGATAATTTTAAATAGTCTATTGTGATTCATCAATAAAAGAAATGTTTAATCGAATATCACAAATCCTCGACATGTATTTATGAATGAGTTATTCACTTATTTCTTTATCAATATACACTAGACTTGATTACATCCATGATCAACATTTCCCTGGTGCAGGGAGATAATGATCATCATATTTGTATTTGGTATAGACTTATACAATATGGATAAATACTCCTATTAGTGATGATATATGAATTACTATATCATATTAGTGAACAATACATCTTATCATCAATAAAATATGTCAGAATAAAATCACATTCACAAGAATATATTTCCCCACACCAATCCCTTATCTAAAATTTTTATACCTCATATGTAACGTATCCAAAAATCTTTATCTACTTTCCCTTGACGATCAATTATGACCACATCATTCATGTCTCAGAATCCAATGCACTCAGTATAGTTCAGTTATCAAAGATTCAACTCATTAGTCTTGATCATAACCCCTAATCTATATCCCTTAAAATATATGATAATGGTATTGGAGTTGATCAACTATGGTTAAGGAACATTATACTCTACCCATAGTTGGTCATCACTCATAGTAAGATATTTCATTTTTATCCTATTACATTATCTGAAACCCATCTCACTAGTTACTCTACATTTGGTGACTTAGAAAAAAGGATAATCACTAGGAAACATCAAATACTAACCTTTAAAGTGATGTAATTCTAGTAAATTATATTTTAAACCTCCCTTGTTGGGACCCCTTTCCAACTCCTTTAAACTATTTATGGATACTCACAATTCATGAAGTTTGTCTTAAATTTTTTATGTAAGGTCCCTAACCAAAAAAAAACCCATATGTATAGCCTGAGAGGGGATGCCACCTAACTATAAGCATGTATCCCTGTATACCAGAGGCATCCATCTAATAGAAAGGGTATGTTAAAACAACATTGGAATACTATAACCCCTAAATAATCACATATAATGATATTATATTATATATATATCCATAAAACTGGTAAAACTACATAGAAACACAAGAAATTTTCAATAGAAAGAATGTAATATCCAATAACAATCACCATAATATTAAAAAAATTAACTTATTCTGACCATAAAGTCATATTTTAGTGTGAGGTAAAACATTCTTACAATCATATATAGTATAAAAATAAAACTAAGAAATAAAATAGTAAAGGATACCCAACCACTATCCTTGTACATTACAAAGATGTTTCTATATATATCCATCAAGAACCTCCATCCATATCAGCTATGCTAGGGAAAATACATTTACCAGTATTCCTAACATTTTTTTTATATTTATTGAGGTCTACATGAAGGGAAACAATATAAAAACATATAAGGACATAAAAAATAGTACCCAAAATAATAACTGATATATATGTGCATAAATTTATTAAATAACATAAATTAAGTAAATAAATGCATCTCTAATTCTTATTGAACCATTTAGTACTATAAAAGATGCCCTAGAAATCGACTCAATGCTAATTTGACAATTTTATAATTGGATGAATTTTTATAGGATTATATCAAATCATCAAGGTAATAAAACCACATGATGGTAGATCCTCCTTATGTAGATAAGTATCCTAAGTTTAATGGTTGTGTTTTTACCCAAGTCTATAGGTGGGGAATGGGTTTTCACTGATCAATAGATCCAGTGGGATCAAATTATTCCCAAACCAAAGCATGGTGAATAGGATATCACTAAACAAAATTACGATGTACACATTTTTACCTTTCTCTATAGTGAATGATTATAAACATTCATAAAAATGTAAATGGTAAAAGGACTATCACAAATCCTCACGAAAATGGTAAATATGTTATCACATATCCCAAATAAATGAATAGTCAATAATTCATCACATGTCGTCAATCATGGCTATCATAATGGTTCATCACTAATCCTTAAGGAATGGTGTATGATATTTTACCTCTTTTAAAGAAAAAATGAATAAATTGTCCCCAATATGCAATTGACATAATAGAGTAAATGTTGTCACAAATCTCCAAGGTATTTGTGAATGAGTTATCACTACTCCAAATAAAGATAATGGAGAATGGTTCATCACGATTCATGTCTCAAGGCACTGGTGAAGGATTTATTATAAATCTTAATAGTGAATGAAATATTACCCATTATGTCTATAATTGGTTAGCTACATACTCAAAATAGTTCTTTCTTAATATACACTAGGATTGGGTATATGCTTATACAATCCAATAATATCCTCTTACTGAAAATGTCCACCATATCTCAGATCCTTTTAAAATCACCAAAATAACAATTTTGAATTTTATCCATTTCTTATAATAATCATCATATCACAATAACACAATAGATGTGATAATAAAAATCACTATCCTAGGTTTTAACCTACTATAATCATATCCATTATCTATAACCCATCATACTATGTGTGTATAAATCCTAGATCCTCTAAAACCTATCCTTAAACCATGATCAATGAGGACACCATATGTTCCATGAAAAATTGATATTCCTGATAGGGATATACCTTCCAAATTAGATCCCATTACTCAAGGAACACAAATATATAGTGTTGTAAACCCCTTGTCTATAACTTTTGATTCACACACCTAGGATACATATTATTCCCATCATTGGATAATCACATGAAAATCTCCCCATGATTGGTCATTTCATATCCTCAAGATGAACCTCAATTAATCTAAACCATTCATTGTAATTTCATTTCACAATTCACCTATCACTGTATGAGTTTTTCATTCATATCACATATAAATCATACCATACACTTTTCCCTGGGATGAACCCATCATTTGTTGGTTATCTCTTTAGGACACACTTATTATAATGTCCCTTATAACCCATCTAACACACTAAAGAATGTTCTTGACAATCCTAATTCAAAACCAATGGGTACCTATCTTTCTTGATCTATATCTTATTGGTTAATCCAAAAACTATTTAGTATACTCACCAATAGAATATTTATATAGGTGATAATAACACACCAATACATAAGGCCTCCCTGGGTCACTAGATTCATTTGTATCACTCTCTGATCTAGGGACCACTCACATGTGTCTGAGACAAGGTTACCACAGGACCTCAATAATACCTCTAAAATACTTTATAGTTTGTTGACTAGTATAGAGAAGGATAATTTGACCCCATCATAGCTCAAAAATATTTTATACTCCCAATTTATAAAGTATAGGAGGCCTTTTTTTATCCATGGCTTGACTATAATAGGTTTTCTATAATTTCTTTTGTTTAATAGTAATCCATTTTATATCATCAGTGTTATTATATTCTTCTCTCCCCTAATTATTTTTTTATCATAACCCCTATTATGTACGTATGAACATTAGTATCCATTATTATAGATAATTAACCCATTTTGGCTAGTCTTAGGGGAATCATAGTTTCCATTCTTGAATTTATGTATTTCAATTCCTAAATCTATTTCAC
Organism: Viscum album; assembly: GCA_963277665.1. Classification (NCBI taxonomy): domain Eukaryota; kingdom Viridiplantae; phylum Streptophyta; class Magnoliopsida; order Santalales; family Viscaceae; genus Viscum; species Viscum album. Next base: position 1,275,139,249 of record OY728126.1, on the reverse strand, counting down.
TAGTTCTATATAGCAATGAAGCTGAGGAGTATATGATATGATTGTCACTCAATCTTCCATTAACACTATTGAATCCTTCTATTTTTTAACTGAAAATAATCCTTACATTTTTATCACACTTCATACCATTGTAATCCTATGGTTTGGGAGGATGATGGAATATGATTCCATCCAAATGTGTGGGAAGGTTCATTCTCTCAGTAGCGGTTTGTTATTGGCCACTAACAAAGGAGTAAAAATGGGATTTATGGTCTATTTAAGGATTCATATTTAATATGGTATTACCATTAATAATAAAATAGTGGAGGTGATTAGATGGATGTTATTGAGTCTTCTCAATCGATTAGATGCTCTGGAAGAAATGTAAATGCTGAAAGGGACCATTAGAATTCAGTTTAAGATCATCTTATTTCCTTCTTGTATATTTTATGGTTTTCCTTTTATTGTTTTTTCTTAAATTATATAAATAAAAAGACCTTTTATTTATTTTTATTTTCATAGGAAAATAATTTTAAATAAATATAATTTCTAGAATAATGATTCTTTATGCTTATATCTTTGAGAAACAAAATTTTTTGTCAAATTTTTATTGTATAGAGGATTATAAATTCTGGTTTGACAATGAAAAACTATGAAATAATGTTAAAAATAGCATTTCTACAGAGTAAATAGGATGATAATTTGCTTATTTTTTCACAAACTATATTATATTTCTATTTTGATTTGTTTTCTGTATTGTGATTTGTATTTTTTTCAATTTTTATTTATCTCATTATTTATTTTTCTAGTTACTAGGTTTAGTATAATTTATCATCAATTAATCTGATAATATATTATTTATTTAATTCCTAGTTAGAATAAAATTATGAGCTAAAATTAATGTTTAAAAAATCACTCCATAACATCTATACTTGACAACAATTCTATACATAAGTACAGGAAGAGAATGATGACTGAGTAATCAGTATGGATGAACTAAAAAATGATTAATCAAGTCACATAAAATTTTCAAAACCATATGAGTCATCAATTAAATAGGATCAGGAGGTGAAATAAGAAAATATACCGAAGTTAATCCCCCTCATAATCTCTACTGTAAGGGTGGAAGAAAATATTAAAGAAGAAAACACACCACTGCTCACCCTCACGGATTCTTTCCCAATGGCCATTAATTTTAATTAAAAATTGGGATATAATTAAAATAATGGTGATTATTCATGCCTAAAATTATTTTATTCTAATCATATTGAAAATGAATTGAAATTTTATTCACATTATTTTTATCCCACTGATTCACTGCTATTGTTACAAGCCATGGATAATGAAAACATAGATAGAATGGTGTGCATTGATTTAGGGAAAATCTAGAAAACCCAATTATATCCATATTCATACTAGAATACGTCCAAGATAAGTTTCATGTAGATAATAAACTATATCCTAGAATTAAAAATGGAGATAACAATAAACATTACTAATTATATTCACATTTTACTCACACTACATTAAAAGCAGACCTCCCCTATACTACAATGGAAAAATCAGCTCAAATTATACCTATATTGGATGATGATTTTGAGACACAAGATGATTTATACTAAGAGTAAATATTTTAATAACTCTATAATTTTATCATTTTATTTGATATCCCAATGTTTTTACATGAACAGTGAGAACAAATAGCTAAAATAAATATGGGGGACTTGTTTGTTTTAAATATATTTCATTATAATTTTAATAATCATAAACATTATTACAATTAATATTATTATAATATTTTATATTTGGATACACATTTTTTTACCCTTAAAAAATATAAATAGGTTATAATATATGAATGGGAAGAACCACCCTAGTTACCAATAGAGGTTGAAGAGAAAGTTGGCACAAACATGAATCTGTACACTAAACAATCCTTTCAAGAAAACCCAAATGGTAAGTTACTCTATGGAATAACATATGCATATTTAGTGAACTAACCAATTGTTCTGACAGTTTAAGAGTATATTAATAAAGAATATTTTAATAAATTTTAGAAATATTCTATGAAATAGTATGATGAAGATTTAACAAAGGAGTTGTTTATATCGTAAGAAGAGGTTAAAGAGATGATGGAACCCTAGTCTAGCACATACAAGGATAATCCACTAATTTTTCATGGACTAAATATAAATACTATTTTATTTTCATGATTAAGGGACCTCCAATAATTCCGAGAAGAAAATATAAAGTGAATAAAGGGAGAAAAATTGGAGGCCTCATATATTATCCTTCAAGCCCTAATTTTCAATATGTGCCAAAATTCTAAGGGGGTGTATACTAATTAATTTTCTAAGGAGGACCTCCACATAAAGTATGAAGATAATAACATGATAATAAGAACACATGTTTTGGTTCTAATTAAATAAACCCAATCCCCCGTTAGACTGGGGATGACTATTAGGTTATCTTGCTATAGATAGTTAAAACAACAGTTTCTCTTAGGAGGGATAACCAAAGACTCTTTCCCTATCCCTGTTTTATTTTAAATTTTATTTATATTTTATTATTATTTATTAAATATAATTTTTTATATATGTTTTTAATTTGGAATCATCTAAGATGGTATATCTAGGTTGTCCATAAAGCACCATGAGGAAGTTCTTAGAATAAATCTACTTAGAAGAATAGACATTTTGATTTTATCCTTGAATATAAAATTTTTAACTAAAATTATTTAAATTTTACAAGATATTTAATGGGAAATAGTGAATAATTGTGGGGAGGGAATTTCAATGTTTTTTGGATCTATTTAATGGAGTTATAGTATTTTTTGTTATAATTTATTAATAATTTCTCATGTTGTATTCATTTTAACTTTTGATTTCTGGAGTGATTTTAGTTAGTTTATTGATATTTAAGTGTTATACTACCTAGATAAAAATATAATTCTAGTTTTAAGAGATTACAATAATTTTTAAGTTTTTAAACGTACATGATTATTGAGTGTTTTTACCACTGAATAAATAGAAATTATTTTTAGGGAATGGGGAATGTTTTTTAAATAAAAAATAATTAGGACCAATAAAAATTATAACATGGGGAATTTTTAATTTTGAAAAACATATGAGGTAAAACTAACATTATGAAAAATAATATCGTAGGGATAAAACTAAAATTGAATTTATACAAGTCCTTTGAAATTGGATTAAAATATAAAATTGGGATATATCATGAAATTTTGAGATAGTTTGGAATGGGGTGGGAATGTAAAAAAATACCTTTAAAATTTTAATAAGTGTTTTACACAAACATTTCTATTAAAAATCAATAAGTTCATAATTATAAAAAATAATTAATAGATTCAATTTAGGAAAATATTAAACTTATATGAAGAAGTGGGAAATTGACTCATAAGAATTTAATTTGATTGTATCACTAAAGTATGAAATGGATCCTTGGTATAGGGAACATCAAAAATAATAATTAACGATTTTACCACTTTTCAAAGCCTTAATTATATTATTTTTTTTACTTTACAATCCCAAAATAAGTAGTTTTTATTTAATTAAAATAAACTTCTATATAGATTCCAATAGGTGGTGTGATATTTTTTTAATAATGAATAAACCTTTGTGTTTCTTCCTTTTCTACTATTTCAATTTGTAATTAGGTGGGATAATAATTTTTATAGTTGAATTCACTAGATTTATTGGGAGTGAATTATTTTAAGTTTGGGTGAGTGATGAGATCCCAGAAATTCAAAATTTTAATCTATTTTTTTATTGATAATTAACTCTATAATTTAGATAAAGCCTCAAAAATATTATCATTTTTTAAATATATATTTAAACCAAGAATTTAATTTCTAAATGGAACAAATTTTAATTTTTAGTTTTTCATTCATTTTTTTGGGAATGATGGGAAAACTAGACACTGATTTTTGAATTCTATGTTTTAATTGATAACATGAGTTATATTTTAACTTCTCATTGTCTTAAATAAATTTTGGATTAATTGAGAAAATACAATATTAATTGGATTTTTTTATGGATTTTAGGTCTAAGGATAAAATATTTTGAAGGATCATAAAATATGATTCTTCAGTTAGTTTGCTAAGACTTTGGGAACTATGCATCAGTCTTTTATTTCATCATGTATGACTTCTCATGTAGTCATGAGGTTTTATCATGTTGTGTATGACTTTGATTTCCATTTTTTCGACTTATAAAAGTATTCATAAGACACATTTTTTCACATAATACATTATAAGTCTCATAAGAAATTGGATAATCCACACCATAATACTTTTTTAGAATTCTATAATACTTTTTCTTGGAACATAAGGATTTTTGTCCATCAAGTAAGACTTTACATGTCGTAATTTTAAATCCTGAGTGTCAGAATTTCCAAATAACCTCATAAGTCTTCTCTATAGAGTACAATTTTAGACTTTTTAGAAATATAAGGAAGGTGAATAAATCAAATATTTCCTGAAATAATAAAATTCATTTTCCCATTTCATCTAAATCAGGAAAAGTTCTCTAGAGCTTCCTTGTGGAAATCATCCAATGAGCTAAAGAAGGGCATGATTGCGGGAAGGATATTTGAGTCTATGAATGTTTTAGATGAACATGATGAAATAATAATGACCCCTTGATTGAGAAACACGGAAACAATATAAGGAATAATGGATCATCTCAATTCGAGGAACTAAAAACAAGGAAGGGAATAGGGGAGGAGACCCCATCACTATATATAAATATTTTTCCCTTCCCATTTGAAATGGATTTAAGTACTTCACATTTATCATGGATTTATTATAATTGGTTTTCTATAATTCCTAAAGTTTAATGTTAATTCAGTATTTTTTCAACTGTGTTATGTGGTTATTCTCTCACTAAATTCCTTATATTTTCTTAAACAATGTGATGTACACATATCCCTAAGATCTATATTTATTGATAAATAACCCATTGTGGGTGGTCTGATGGAAACCACAATTTCCATTCTTAAATTTATATATTTCAATTCCAAAATCAATTTTATAGGTTCTATGAAGTAGTGAAGGTGATTATAATAGGGGATAATTTTAACTCCATATTCCTTCTACATTGTTTCATCCAACCATTATTGAAGTTTAAATCATCCCCCCCATAAAATCACACATCATAGCATTGGAGTTTTTAGGTTTTAGAGGATTAATGGTATGTGTTTTCTACCAGGTGTGTGTGCATGATCATTCACTCATTTGATGAGTGTCTATACCCACTCACCAAGGAGGGAAATTGGGATTTATGATCTACAATAAGATTCATTTAATGTTTTTATTACCATATATAACAAAATAGTGTGGCATGAGTATATGAATTGTATTGAGTCTAATAATTGTATTAGGTACTTTATAATAGATGTAAATGATGATAGAACCCGTTTTAATTTACCCAAAGACCATATGATATTCTTCTTGACTTTTTTTGCGTTTTATACAAAAATATATTCCTAAATTACAAAAATAAACAACCCTTATCTCAGTGATCAAATTTAAATATAAGAAAAAAAATATAAGTTACATAATAATGAAGATCTAGGAAAATAACCTTGAGTTACAAACATGTTGTTAGAATTATAATATACTAGGGATCATAAATTCTAATTTAATAAACCTCAACAAATACGACATGACACCCTATTTAGGGTAAATATAACATGGGGGAACCCCCTGAGGTCCCCTGGGACACATTATAATTCAGATAACTTATATGGGATCCTCACATCCCATAGGTCCTTTCCTACCTCCGACATTAAGGGGATATCCAAACCTCATCAAAATCCTACATCATCACTCTATACCATTCACTAAGGTAAATCATGATCTATTTCTTATAATAAACCTTGTGAAATATCATTCCATTCCATTAAATCATCCTTAAATCCCTCACTTCGGTCTATTACCACATCTACTAAAGGATATCCCTCAAGCCATCACCAGGTGTAAAATTATCTCTCTATCACACAATTTTTAAACTTATAATACTTTTCTCACTCATGGAACATGAAAAAAAAATCTTATACACCCTCAATAAGATGATTAGTGTTATGTGTGAGATACACAATCATCCTGCCAATCTTCACTAGGCCTAAGACCTCCATACCTATACAACTAGACTTATGAAACTAATCTAGGTAATGAGTACCTCATATCAAAACTAAGGAAATTTCTTGGTCCTCTCAAAAATAACATAGATATCAACACCCCTTGTATATATCTTCATTGGGTAATTCCATATTCTATATTTATCTAGGATCACCTTCTCTAAACCCTGGTTTCTCAAGTCACCCATTATATCTAATCCTTTGGCCATTAGTGATTGGGTCATCATACTTTTGTTAAGGGTCCATTATGTCCTATAACACTCTATTATTTCCATAATGGATATATAAAACAATTCATTTTAATTTTCATGTAAATACCCCATCAATGGTGAAACTAAAAATCACATACTACATAAACAAAATTCATAAATATATAATGTTGTTCAAATACAACCGAACTCAAACACTAAGTAACATGACTTTAATAAACATCATGAATCACCACACAATATTTTAAAGGCCTAAAATCATCTCCTAAGAACTTATATTAGGCCAAAATATCCAAATTATATAGTTATGACAATTTATAATTAAATTTACAAATTAATTAAAATAGGTATAATCACCCAAAAACTCCTAGGGAAATCATTCCACAATAAATTTATGACCAACAACACCAAGAAGGTAAATGGTGTGCTTCCAATTCCATCCTTATATAAAACACTATCATCCAACATTGTTTTTTCCATTAATTTTATTCAATTCCCTCAAAAAAACTTGAAAAGGTTGTAGTAAAACATACCTCTAGTGAAATGGAATGAAACTACATGTGTTCATAAACATAGGATCTCCTTTAGACATGTTAAACAAAGTCCCCATCATTCCTTGATTCCACAGTGCTCTAATATAATCAGTTCAAAAAACTATAATCACTACAAAAAAGTATCCCCAAGTGAAATTCCCAATGGGATGAGTGTAAACACATGAGTGGTGGCTGAATCAGATGTTTCTTATTTCTATAAAATTCAAAACTTTCTTGGAAAATTTAACCCCCTTTAGAATTTAACCATTGTTTCGAGTTAGTGAATATGAATAAAAATTTTAGTTTATCTTGGAATGTAATTTCTATATGCTATAAAGTATGGGGTGTAAAATGAGCACCCCATATTTGTAGCCTTTGGTACAAAGTCATGTTCCTTAACTTGGTTGGTTTTACACCCCAATAGAGGATTCTCCACTATAATCAATGTGACTATAATGGGTTGTGCTAATGAAACCTTAACATCCAAAGTCTTACTATAAGTACAAGAAACTACTTCTCACGTGAATTCTTCTAACTCCTTTATATTGTGTTCATTAACTCATGAAATGATCTCCCCGTATAGCTTGAGTCTAAAAAGTTATATAGAGTTGTTATATAATATGAAATTTTCCCTTAGAAAATATTCATGGAATAAAATATATGGGTTTTATAGGGTGATTATTCACCAATTAAATAGATCTCATTCTTCTAAAAGCATCATCTTTGAATTCATGTATATTTCTAGGGGAAAATACCTCCAACTCAGCCACTACTAAACCATATAATCCTATAAATCTAACAAACTTATCATTGGGTTGTCTCACTCAATGTGCTATTGTGATCATCGAACATGGTATCTCCCCATCATTATTCAAGTTCTTAAACACCTAAAAATTAAACCCTACACAACATGTTGTCTTTTCCCTGTTTTATTTCTCTTAAGCTTATATAATAATGTCTATCATAGAAACCTCTTCTTCTTCCAATATATTCAATACCAAGATGATGGGATTCCATATTAGGCTTCGACCCTTTTTGTTCTTCTTCCTCAATAGTTCTCTTTTATATTTCTGATAGCATAATATCATAAATCTTATAATCCATCACTTTTTTACATATCACATTTCTCCTTGTATTTAATTTTAGATGTAGGTCACCATGGAATTAGATTTTCAATTTTTTAATATAAAATATCCTCAAAGAATTCGTCCAAATTATTAACATTTAATTTATCGACCTTTTTGTATGTTTAAATCCCTCATGATCTCATATCTTTTATCCTCAATAATTAGGTCCTAGGAAATATCTATATTACCCTTTATTTTTTTCATTTTCATTTCATTCTCAATTTTTTCGGTAAAATGAATTATTCTACAGTCTTCTAGTAGCCTCAATATCTCTTTCCTTTCTTCCTCGTCTTATTATTTTCTACAGAACCATATCAAGATATACTTTATTTAACCAAAACACAAAACAAAATTGATATCTCACATAATTTTATATTAATATTGACTAATTATTCTTTTAAAAATAATCACACAAATTTCATATAAATCTATATATTTATATATTAATTATATATCATTTATTATGCATCTTGGTTCATCTTCTTATATCTTGAGAGATTCCTTAAAACTAGTGAAAACATTTTAAATAATCTACACACTCTAATATCATCTCAACTTCACTCACAAAACTTCATCCCAATATTTAATTTGAATGCTTTGTGATATTTCATACATTTTAGATCTACAAGTGTATCTCCAAAATTTTCATCATTTATAGTTATAATAAACCAATAAGAACAATTCCATGATTAATTTATTTCCAAAAAATCATCCTACAGTTTGATTCTTTTCAGGCTAGTTTGGATCATAGTTTATTATAGTATCATGATATTTTGATCATGTTAGAACTGTTCCAATATCAAAAAAAATAAATTCTCTATTTCATAAATTTCTTCATTAAATAGAATTTAAAAACATGTGGAAATATTCCATCACTTTGATCTTTTTCTTGAATGGTCGGGATCAGCTTATATAATTTTAGTGAAATAATTAAACACCCAATATAGTGGTTATAATTTTTAAATCTATGAGAAATATTACATTAATCATCTAATTTAAATTTAATTTTAATATATAAGATCAATAAATTTTCATCTTCAATCTTAACCTTTTTTTTCTCTGGGTGTTAGATGGACCATGATCTTTTCTCTATTGATGGACTATGAGGTTCACTCCATGGATCAATATCATGACTTTTCAAATCAATTTTTACGTACAAAAATATAAGGGACCATATATTTATCTAATATACAAGTAAATGAAATATTTCAGATGGATTGACTCCATGAATAAATCACTTACCAACAGTACGATTGTTGGATTGACCAAAAAGATGAAATCCACCACATGTAAAAACTTTAACTGATTATGACCATATATCAAATGGTTATATAAAAAGATGACTGATTTTGGATGGATTGACATCATAAAAAAATTACTTATCAACCTTATAGTTAGTGGATCGATTACAAAGATATAAATCTGCCACAAGTGTAAACATTAATTGACAATGAGTATGTTTCTTATCCAAACTTCAAATATTCAACTGATCATAAGTCAATAGATTACCCAAATGTATAAATGTAAATTAATATTGAGTTGGTGGATTGATTTAACATAAAAAATTCAACTTATTATGAGTTTTTGGATCGACTCCATATGAAAAATTCAACTGACCATAAGGTAATGGATTGATCATCCATGATATTCCTAAAAAGGCCGAAAACTAGAATTTCATTAATAAAATATAATCCTATTTAAAATTACCTCAATAACTTCTTAAAAACTTATTAACGCTGCCAAACACCTTTTTGAATGAATGTAACTTATATAAACTTATCAAATCGATTTCAAATCACATGCACTATATTTAACACTCTATGTAGTGTATTCTTAGGGACATCACTTCTTGTAAACTACATTCTCTACTTATATCAAAATAAAACATCATAAGTGTTATTTAAAACTAATTTTAGTATAAATATGTATCATAACACTAGGATGTGTTTCTCCCAACTCATGGATCTCCAAAACCTCCAATCATCTAGCCATATAACACTATTAACGACAATACTTAAATCAATTTATTATAGCCAATACATAAAGAATTAACAATATTTTATAGAATAATTAAATTACTCCTTTATAACTTTTCATGTTTATCTATAAAAATCAGTTAATCTCATCATATGATTTAAATGTATTCTCTTAAAACCTATCCATCCATATGTTCCATGGAAACTAAAACTTATCTTACATTTCCTACATATGTATTGGTCCTTTAAAACTCTAATGGAAGACACATTAATTCTTATTTACCCAAAAAATATAGGGAGAACCTTAAATATCCATGTAATTGGTTGATTTGCAATCCATCAACCATGTCTCCTTGACATTTGTTGACATGCACATTAAAAAAAATACAATCCAAATAACACTTCAACCTCCCCCTTTGGATTTGTTGTTAATACTTTGAACTTAACTAATAATTAGTATAATTTCAATTCCCAATAGATTTTTTATTTTTTAACCCCTTAATGAAAATAAATACTAATTTGTGACATTTTCCCCCTATTATTATAAGGTTCCTTTCATCCACTTGAAATACCAAATTCTTCTCCACATGATCTTCTAGTATATATAGAGAAGGAAAGCACCATAGAGTTCATAGTAATTATAAATGAGTAAGTAATCTCTAATTATATATGGTATATACCAATAAATAAAACAATAGTGATTTTAACAAAACATAGAATTTATCCAAAAATATCACTCAGTGTAGTGTCATCTTATAATTCAAATCACTGGTTATTTATAATAGATTTTGAAAGAAGTTTGTAAACTAGAAGTCTTATTCATAAACCCCATCAAAAAAATTATGTTCAAGTAATCCAAATATCCTTTTTTTTAGTCCAACAGTATCCCTTTAATGATTAAAATAATAAAAAATCCTAAAAGGACTAAGAGATTGAGTATTATACCTCAAACATCTGTATTTTTTAGGGTTTTCAATATTCTAACTTTATGTAAAAACATTAATTTTTAGATAGACTTAAGCTCTTTAGTTTCTTCCCTTTATGGATTAATTGCAAGAATCATCACAATAAGAGTTTAATTCTAGAATTAATATATATGAAATTATAATACAAGTTGAAAAGTTGATACAAATTGAATATAAATTCAAACTAAACTTGTAACCTTCCATTATGGTCATTCTTCTTTGATGTATAAGCATCATATCACTCCTTCAAACATCACCATAAATACTTAAAATTGAAATAAAATAATTGTTTATTTAATAATAAGCTATAATAAATCACCTTATCAATTATAGAACATATACTAATAGTTAATTTTCAACCTTGTTGTGTTTCTCCTTGAAACTCTAAATGCACTTTTTTTCTTTATATCAGCATCCTCTTTAGGTTTTAAAATCTGCTTCCCCTTGTGCTATATGGACTATATTTTCTTTTGAGTTTATTTCATATATGGAATGATATTATTTTCTTTATAAATAAATTATCTTTCATATTTTTCATATTTATTTAACTTCATTACCTTTTCTATCTAATCGGACTATATGATTAGTATATCATCAGGCCCATGTACTTCCATACTTTTATGTGTTGTATTCATCATTGTAGAAAATGATTCCAAACTTGTAGAAACCTACTATTTTAATGCTCAAAAATTGTGTTTGTTATATTTCTAATAAGATTAATGTTTTATGATAGTATATAATTTTGTGAAGAAACTTGGCTAAGTACAGATTTATCATTAGTTATGAATATCTTCTGTCAGTTCAAAGAGATCTATAGTTAGTTATGATCATCTTCCATTAGTGAAAACTAATATACTAGTAGGTTACATATACCACTGAAAAATACCAATGATGGATCTACCATTGAGGAAACCCACCATCAATTCAACAGATCCACCATTAGTTCCATAGGTCCACTGTTATTTCAACAGATCCACCATTAGTTTAAACAAGATATACTGGTGAACTTCATTTACTTTAAAACCATATATATCGTAAAAAAAGATCTATCATTGGTCAAATATACCACTAGTTCATATGATCTACTTTTGATCATATCTAAAGCTATTTCAGATTATCTACTATTGAAAAATTTACTATTTTTTTGTGGTACCATTAGTTTAATCTACCGTTGGTCTATACTATTGTCGTATATGATCTACCTAAAGTATGCTACCATTTTTTCTTTCTCTAATTATAATTTAATTCATAAAATGGATAGTTTAAAAATTCAATATAGATAGCCTCATGTGTATTCATTTAATCATTTTTTCCTAAACTACTCCATTTATGTGTTGAAGAAAAAGTCAGTGGTTCCTAGATTTAGTGATCATTATGATAATACATTATATATTTATTATTATTATTAAATCAATAATTGGACCTAGAGATATATAAATTCTAGAGAACTCCATTGTGCATGTATGCATTAAATGATAGTAACTAGTATCGTGGATTACATGTAATAACAAGAACTTTTCAAACACTAAATCAAGATAACTATGTGGAAGTTTTTCAAAACACCAAAAAACTAAAAATAAAAGATTTCTCTCTATGATAAAATTATTTCCTTAAATTTTTAAAGAAACCATTTGAACTCATTTCCAATGCATATTCAAGAACCTCTGAAAAACAAAATCATTAAAGATTGAGTAGCATCATTGTTTCCCATATTTTATCTTTTTCTATATATTTTTTATGTTTTATATTTGAGAAATGTTTTTTATTACTCTCATTATTTGTAATCACTATCTATTATTTTTAAACTATAGTATTCTTGACACAATCTATTAACATTATCTATTTTTATCCCCATGGAAACTGTGGAAAGGTCATGTGTAACCGGTTTATTGTTTTTCTTCTCACGTATGACTATTAAACAAGGTTTGTGCCTTGATAGTCTATGTGTTGTCGATTTTAAAACAAGATTGGGGTTCTCTATCTGCTAAATGTTATAATAATCTTATTAGTAGTGGGTTATTTCCAATTGGAGGGTATTAAGTCTCATCTTGAGACTAAACCCCTTATTTTATTCTATTATTTGTTTCATAAGTTTCATTATAAATTTTAAAGTATTAGTTTTTAAATATAAAATAAAACCTTAATTTGATCATTAGTATTTATTTGTTTTTATATAAAGTGTTTTATTAAGTAATTAAATTTTTAAATTAATGTTATTTATAAAATATTTTAACTGATTCATGATCCCTCTTCTGAGAATGTTTCTGAAAGATCAATTTTATATATTTCTACTATTTTGATTAACTTATGATTTTTAATTAACTTGGATGGGGTTAGTTTTAATTTATTTTAATTAAATAAATTTTTATTGGGATCTTAATTTAGCCCCATATTGAGTTACGCACTCTGACCAACATTTGATATATGAGGTCTTCAAATATCTTTTCAACTCAGATTTAGTTATCATTTAAAGATCTTAAATTCCTATTATTTATAAATTTAATTTTTTAGGGATAATAATGAAAAATGGGGGATATTCTATAAATATTTCACTATATTTTAATGGAACAAAATATTCTTAGTAGAATATTAAAATGAATATGCATATTGAAAGCATGGATTTTGAAATCTGGACTGTAATTGAAGACAAATATGAATTTCCCAAAACTTCTAGAGATCAATGGAGTAATCCTACTAAAGTATTTTATAATAATAACTATAAAGTTATGAATTATTTATATTTTTATTTTAGTGATGAATAATTTAATATATTCAACATATACTAATGCATTATAAATTTGTGATACTTTAGCTATTTCACATGAAGAAGCATATAATCTCAAAGAAATGTGTTTAAATACTTATACTATTAAATATTATTCTTTTAAGATTAATCTTGATGAACCTATCTCTGATATATATCTTGGTATTAATGAAATTTTTGATCATGATGCATTCATTGTGAAGACCAATTCCTGACAAAGATCAAGTGATGCACTTGTTTATTTTTTTACTAGACATATGGAGAGGAACTTCAGTTTCAATCTGAGAGTCTTGTGATATGAGTATGTTCCTTGTTAAATAGATGATAGGAAAACTATTGATGTGTGAATAGGAACTCAAGGTTAATATATAATAATAGGATTAACCAAAGAGGAAGTCAGTATCCTTCAAAACTAATACTTCAAAATAAAAGGATAAAATCAAATCAGATAGCTCAAGTGATGAAGATTCACCTGCAGGTAGTGATGAAGTGATAGCCCACTTGACTAGAAGATTCAATAAGTTATACAGGAGGATGAAGTTATTTTAGAAACCTAAATATATAGGAAGGTATGAAAATATATTTAATTAAAGAAAGGACTGGAAAAAGTTTGATACTATGAATGAGATAGTCTACTATGAATTAAAGAGAAGAGGTTGTGTAAAAACTGACTATCCTAAGTTATAATTTAATAAAAAAATATAATGATAAGGATAATTGGTATAAGAAATATATAAAATAAACTTGGATTTATTCAAAGGAGATCTCAATTGAATTTTATTCAAGTGGATAAGACAATGATTAGAGTTAACTTGTGTTTTATGACAAAAACATCTAAGGTGACTAATATTTTTCTTGCATCTCCAATTCATATTTCTAATCTTTCAAGTAATGAAAATAGTGAAAAAATATATATAATGAAGAACTTTTTGAATACTGTAATATGATATAGTATACTTTTAATAAAATTAAACATAAATTCAAGATTTTAAATAAGCATCATGGTCTGACTGTTAGTTTTAATACAAGTCTTACAACAAAAAAGGATAAGTATGCTCAACTACTAAAAGATAACAATGAGTTAAAATTATATAATGATAAATTAAAAAAAATATTTGTAAATATTTAAAAATTGAGTAAATTCTCTTACCCAGATTGTTGGAAAGTATACATCACCTAAATATACTATTGGGATAGGATATCAACCTCAAAAAAGAAGAATCAATTAAAATAATTTTATTCCTAGTTCCAGTTATGGAAAATCTTTTACTAATTTTTATTCTTCTCAACCCAAAAAAAAATTTATTTATAAAATTATACAATATACTTATATGAAAATTGTAAAGATATTATAGATTCTTAAATCATGGATTACTAACATTTCTTTACCAAAGAATATTTGGGTGAAAAATCCATTTTGGGTCCAAAAAAAATTATAGGAAAATTTCTTTAAAATCTTCAGTATGCATATACAGTATCTAGATAGTGGATGTTTGAGACACATGACTGGGGTCTATTCATGTATCAAGAACCTCATTAAGGTGGATTATAGAAATGTCACTTTTAGTGATAATTCTAAAGGGAAACATTTTGTACTTGGTCAAATCAGTAACTCTAACACTATTTTAATTTCTAATGTTTTATTTTTGGATGGATTAAATTATAATATTCTTAGAATATCATAGTTATGTGATGTTTTCTTCATGTGAAATTTGAAGATAAAGCCTAAAAAGTTTTTAATTCTAAAAATGATTTATTTTTTACTACTTTAATATATAATAATATATATGTTATTAATTTAGAGTCCGTATTTTCTAAAAATATCTCCTCTATAAGTTCCATTAATAAAGAGCCTTGTCTTTGGAATAGGAGACAATTCCATTACAATATTCAGTCACTTATAAAGTTAAATAGGAATTTTTTGGTCAAGGATATTCCTAAACAAAAATTCCAAAAAGATAAATTCGGTAACCCATGTCAAAAATGGAAACAACACAAAATATATTTTAAATAAAATAAAGTTTCAACTTCTCAACCCCTAGATTTGGTTCACATGGACTTTTTTAGACCTTTTTGTTATCTTGTCTTAAATTGGATTCACTATATTTTTGTTCATATGTATGAATTTTCTATATATACTCGGGTATTCTTTCTATCTTAAAAAACTTAAGCTCAATCCTATTTTACCAAGTAAGCTAAATATGTAGAAAATATTATTATACATAGAATTAAAACCCTAAGAATTGATTAGTGTCGTGAGTTTTAAAATCAACATTTTGAATCATTTACCTCTCAAAATGGATATAATAATAACTTTTCTTCTCCTTGGACACCACAACATAATGGTGTAGTGGAAAGGATAAATAAAACCCTTCAAGAAAATGATCGGACCATGCTCAATGAGTATGACTAACCAATTTATTTTTGGTAAGAATATGTTAATACATCATTTTACATAATTAATAAATTTTTAATTAGACCTACATTAAATGAAACCCAATATGAATTATAAAATGGAAGAAAACCAAAAGTTAATTAATTTATATTTTTTGGTTGTAAAGTCTTTATTCTCAATACATACTATAATCTTGAAAAATTTTCTTCCAAGAGTGATGAATAAATTTTCTTCGGTTATTCAACAATTAGTAAATCATATTGGGTGTTTAATAAATGAATAGATATTTTGGAAGAATCTATTAATGTCAAATTTTATGAAACAGATCCACATGAACCAAAGACCCCTTTCTAAAACTTTTAAATTGATCTAAAAAATTAATATAATTGCTAAACCTTCTAAAAATTCTATAAAACAAGTAGAAAAATCATCTAATTATATGGAAAAAACTAAATCTAAATCAATCAAATACAATAATATAGAAACCCTTATTTTCCTTGAATTATTATAACTCCTAGATACCATCTTCTAGATAATAAATTTGGATATTTAGGTATAGGTAAAAAAATATATATATTCTCTTAGAAATTAGGTTAAACATCAAGATTTTTTTTATATCTTGAAAATAAGAATATAAATGATGTAATTAATGATAAAATATGGGTGATGGTAATGAAAGAATAACTTAATAAATTTGAAAGCAATAAATTCCAAGAATTATTAAATAGATGTAAAGACACTCTGACCATTAGAATGAAGTGGGTGTTAAGAAACAAAGTTGATGAGTTAGGAACTATAGTCATAAATAAAGATACATTGGTTTCATAAAGATACAGTTAGGATGAGGGAATTAACAATGAGGAAACCTATTAACCTGGGGCTAGACTTGAATCCATTAGAATATTGTTTTCTTAAGCTGAACATTTATATTTCAAACTATATCAAATGGATGTTAAGATTCAATTATTAAATGTTTATATTGTTGAGGATGTTTTTGTTGAAAAACCCCCTATATTTCAAAATCATCATTTTCCAAATCATGTTTTTAAATTAACTAAAACTTTATATGGTTTGAAACAGGATCCTAAATTGTGGTACAAATGGATTAGCTCTTTTCAAATTTCAAACTTATTTTCAAAATCATTATCTAGTCTTTCCTTATTCACAAAAATAATTTAAAAGTATGTTTAGTAGTTCAAATTTATTTTGATGATATTATTTTTTGATCTTATAGAAATTATTTGTGTGATGTCATTTAAAAAATGATGCAAAGTGAATTTGAAATGAGTTTAATGGGAGAACATAAATTCATTCTTAGTTTTCATATTTTTTAGAATAAAAATGGAAATATTGAAAATGAAAGTACAATAAAGATATTCTAAATTGTTTTGGTTTGTATATCACTAAATTTAGTGATTCTCTGATGAGTACAACTTGTAATATAGATCTTGATGAAATTATAAAGTTAATATATCAAACCAATTGGATAGGTGTAATTTAATTCTTACTTTACTTAACTGCTATTCTACCAGATATTATGTTTAGTGTGTGTATGTGTTCTCATTTTTTAAAAAAAAATACTTAAGAATATGATTTAACTACTATTAAAATAATTTTCAAATACCTCAAGTATACAACAAATTTAGGATTTTTCTACCCTAGAGGAAAAGCATTTGATTTAGTGAATTATTCAGATTTAGATTTCAGTGGTTGTAAGTTAGATAGAAAAAAGTACCTTTGGAACATTTTACCTTTTGGGAAAGTCTCTAGTAAAAAGGTTTATTAAGAAAGAAAATTTTTATTATATTGTCTACTCCCAAGGATGAGTATATTACTATAGAAAGTTTTTGTGAAAAAAAATTGGATGAAACCCATATTGCTGGATTATGGATATCAATTTAGACATGTCCCTATAAATTTTGATAACATAGGTTTGATAAATATTTCAAATAATCGTGTATCTCGTTATAATAAAAAAACTATTGATATAAAAAATCACTTTTTAAGAGATCATTCCCAAAATGGTGATATAACTCTTGAATTCATAGGTACTAAACAACAGTTTATTGAAATTTTTATGACGCCTTTGAATTATGAGATACTAAGATATATCAAAAATGAACTCATAATGATGAATTTTTCTTAGTCATTTATCTTCAAATTTCCACCATTATAAGATCCATCGCTAGAAAAATTACCATTGGAATATCCACTGTTGATGATCCACCATTAGAATATCCACCATTGAAAAACATTCCATTAGTCATTGACCATTATTGATCCACCATTGGAAGATCAATAGTTGGAAGATCTACTATTTGTGATCCACCATTGTAAAATACATTATCGGAAGATCCTCTATTGTTGATCCGTCATTGGAAGATCCATCATTGGTGATCCACTATTGGTGATCGACCATTGGAGATCCACCATTGTGAGAAAAACCATTAGTAATCTAACGGTCGAGTCTCTGTTTCTATTTTCTACCAATCCTATTTTCTATGTCAAAATTTTTATTTGATTTATTTATGTATATTTATTTATATTTTAAAGTTTAAAATCTCTAAATGATAAAATCAAACATTAAATATTATTTTAGAACACTCTGTCACACACACCTAACTTTCAAACATTTTGAGTTCCCTTATTTATCAACCTTCATCACACTCTTCCTTCACTATTCTATTTGAAGGACCCCGAGACACCCTGAGAGGGGAGGGGTGAATCAGGGTGACCACTTTTTCTTTTAATGTGTTGGATCTTGTTCCCACGTTGGTAGGAACTTGTTGAATCTGTATGATGATTATGATCAGAATGAAAACATTCACATGCACAGAGAAGACACAGCCATTTTACTTGGTTCACCACTAAGGGCTACGTCCAAGGAGCATACGCTGACAGGTTTCCGGTCGTACCTAAATCCACTATGCTTCACTAGTTGCGGATACAAAAGTTCAGGTACAGACACTCTGTCCCAGGCACACTGCCTTTACAATTGTTCAGGGATAGCTCACTGCGTCCCACGGGTCACTCTCGTTGACTCCCCCTGGCTCACTGCCGTTGGTGAAGTCCCACTCAGTTTATAGACGTGAAGTACTCTTCAATAGATTTGCATTGAAGTCTTTTCCTCTGCTCAGCATGAGACTCTTCTTGCATCGAATTCCGAAATAGATGCACTAGAACGCACAGAACCACTGAACCGGATAACCAGAACGTGTAGACAAACCTGGCTAACAATTTCGCGCAACACCAACCCTTTGCGCGCAAAACCTTCCTATTGCGCGCAAAAATTACTTTTCGCGCGGAAAAATATTTCGCGCAAAATTCCCCTTTTTCGCGCAACTCCGAATATTTCGCGCAAGCCCCTTTACGCTATCATTTTTCGCGCATCAGAACTCGGATCTTCTCTAAGTCTTACAACACACCGAATGAAGGGGGTCACCTCATATTTATAGGCGACTGAGACCACTGCGCGCAAAATCCCCTTCGGCACGGAAAACCTCTCATCTGGCGCGTAATCTTTCGCCCAGCTTAAGTATTTCGCGCACAACCCTTATTTTCCGCGCAGCCCATTCCTTTTCCATTTTTCACCAAACTGATTTCGAAACACTATTTGCGCGAAAAACCTTGATCCCCTATTTCGCGCATCCCGCTGTTTTTCGCGCCTAACATAAGTATTTCGCGCATGCCTCTTATATTTCGTGCACCACTTCCTTTTTCTGCGAACCTCCTTTTGCAGACAATCCATGTCTTCATTTTCCGATTTTGAGGCCCAAAAATTTGGCAAACACTGGGAAACAGCGCCACCTTCAATACTGTTGTCTGCTTGAACTGTATGATCACTTTGCTGGAACACATTCGGAACTTCCATTGAGGATTGACAACAAACACAAACCATACACCAAATCATGCTTTGAAGAACCTGGTTCCAACACTATTCAGTATGATGATGAGATTAAAGTGTAATTCTGTTTATTATTTAGGAATATCATGTCTTGTGAAGAGATCCCACAGAGAATCTATTCATGCTATAATCATACTAAAAAATCTCCTTCTTATGAATTGAATAATTGTTATAGTGAATAAGACAGATGCAGAATGGTTTATGTCAAGAAATTTATTAGTGATCAATCTGATTCAAGACCAGGGATGGATTGAATGGATTTTAAAGAATGGTCGACCATTTTATCTAAGGTTATTTAACCAGTTCTACCAATATGCATGGTATAGCTTTGGTGAGAAGAAATATGTGAAATAAAGTATGGTTAATGGTAAAAAGTTTAGTTTATCCTCAAAGTAATGGGACATATGCATAAATATACCTTACCATGGAATTTCAGATGACTTTTAATGTTCTATTCCAATTGATAGTGAGAATTTTTTTATGATAATGATCTTTTGGAGTTAACTATAAATGGTGTAGTGAGGATACCTACTACTATGTAACAAAATAGCGAGTGTAGAATCCTGTTCAAATTCATTTGGCACATGTTATGTCCTTCGAATGGGGTTTTAATTATGATGAGGTATCAGGACATATTTATTTTCTTCCTTATGAAAAGAGGTCATAAATTTAATATATTTAGATATCGTATGGTATACATGATAGAGTGGAGTAAGACCTCGTCCAAATCAAAATATTTGATCTATCCTAATATAATCTCATCTATATTGGAATCCAAGGGATTAGTAGATGAGAATGAATAAGCATAGGTAAAATGTGGTGATTTTTGTTAGATCTAGTTTATTTTTAAAATAATTACAATAAACTAGAAATCACGGATAAATAAATGTGTGGGGATGATGAAAATATTTATGAGGATTTTAATTTTTGTGGAACACCCTACAAGACCAAAAAAATGTAGTTTAAAAAGGCTTAGAGCAGGATGAGGTTGTGTATTATTCTTATGATGATGAAGTGGAAGAAAAAGAAGTTGAAGTTGAAGAAGAAATGGATAATTATGTTGAAGAAGTAATTGATCTAGATATTTTCAAAATCCCGAATGTTTCTTATGGATCTCCAAGTCCACCACCTTACCTTCTAGCTAGAGAAATTATGTTCAAAGAAGGATATGAATCTGAAGAGAATGAAATCTCAAATGTAGAAGAGTTTGAAGAATATTATTTTTCATTTTAAAAGAAGGTATTTATTTTATATAACGGTTAAAATGGAGATAATGGTAATAATTTCCTTGGCAATGAGGATCATAATTCTAAGATCTAGTATGAGAATGGTGCTTCTGATAGGTAAGTGGATAGACTAGGTTTTGATCAGTCTACTAATGGTGTTTACTCTATTATATATCATTCTAAAGAATATATTTAGGGGTTTATCCCTAGTTTCTACCAGTCCGAAGTGGTCCCATAGGGGTGAATATGTTGTTCTGACTGGTCCTATTGATGAGACACCTAGTAATGGTGAATACCTAGCACTTTCTAAGGGGGATAAGTCTCTAGGGTGTGTACAACATGGTCTTGACTACTCTAAGTCAGATGAAGTTGGAGGAAGTGATTATGATCATAGTATTCTACCAGATCATGAGGGACCTACTATCTAAGTTGTTGGAACAAATACAAAGGTATCTCAGATTGAGAGGATTGATGAAGATGGTCATCTATAAGATTTTTCTTCGGATCATCCTATTGTTGGATCTGAGCATGTAGAGGTTGTCTTGCTTATTCCTTGGAGGATTCCTTCACCTAAACCTTTTAATCATTATATTCCTTTAGTCTATGTGTCTAAAGATTACTTTAAAGACTTTAGAGAGAGGATGATTTCTAATTTTAGTGAAGTTCTTAGATCCCAAAATCTTGAAGTATCTTATCTCAGTGGAGCATATACTAGTCATATATTTGAGTTGGTATGTTCCATATTAAGACTAAGATGATTTCAAAGATTTAATAATTTTATATTGAGAATTAAATTTGGTATAATGATATGGAAGAAATAAATTCAATAATGAAGGATTCAATGACCAATTATGTTGCAAGCTGGGAATCTCTTTTACAGAGGTTGGATACCTTACTCCTAGCTATATCCTCTACATCCACTACTCCACCTACTACATAATCTATTTATATTGAGTTGATCAAATCTATATTCAAAAAAGAGTTTCATTTAATCATGGTTTATCTCACTATATCTCATCAGGAGGACCTTTGGTATATAAGACAACCTGGTGATCATATATAAAAACTGGTTAAGGAGTATTTGAATAAAGATCAAAGTGATAGAGAGACTATCACTAAGGTCATAAAATAATACATTTACAAAATTTATACGAAGAATGATCTCAATTATCAATTTAAATTTCTTATGGAGAATTTGAGGATACCACTTATCACTAGTGCATTCAAAGAACAAGTGAACCAGCTCAATGTACTAACCAATATTCTCAAAAATTTAAGGAAGAGAAAAACTTATGAATAGCTATGGAAAGATGTGGGAACATCAAAATGGATTTTATAAATCTGATAAATTCTTCTCTTTATGTTTCTCAGACTACACTAGTGGCCTAGAATCCATTCCTATGTCAACCTTCACTTTTTTACAATTCTCTACACCCCTTACTCCTCAATATCACCCCTTTAGCATGTCCCCAGGTAAATCTATTAGGCATCTTTGGCCAGTTTTGATCATGGATCTACCTACATCTACCTCTGCACACTAATCTTCTACATTTGTGCCTCCTATTTTTGTAAAAGGGAAATACTCAATTGATCCTTCATCCATTTAGCTGAGAGTGATTCTAAGTCCGATTATTTTTTATATGGATTGTATTTTACTTTGTATTTATTTTTAGTATGTTCTCTAATGAATTTTTTATTTTAATGAATCTTGTATGATATTATTCTTATGTTCTTTATTTATCTTTTCTCTTCTAGTAACATATTTTAGATATTACCAAAAGGGGGATAAATGTTTTTGGATGGAATTTACTTTTGTAATTATGTTTTATAATTTATTCTCATTATCGTATATTATAATTTTGAAATGTTATTCAGATTAAAATTCAATATACTTATGTCTATATTTGTTTTAATATACCTAGTTATGAAATACCAAGGTTTTTTAACACTAAAAAGGCGGAGATTGTTGAAACCTACTTATTTAAATGCCCAAAAATCATGTTTTTTATATTTATAATAAGATTATTGTTTTTTGATAGTATATAATTTTTTGAAGAAACTTGGTTATGTAAATATCAATCATTAGTTGTGAAGATCTATCTTCTGATCAAAGATATCTTCACGTTGGCTATGATAATATTTTTTAAGTTTAGAATGATCTACTAGTAGATTACATCTACTAGTAGACTCTACTAGTGATAGATATACCTTTGATTATATCCACCATTAGTTCAACAGATCCACCATTAGTTCAACAGATCCGTCGTTAGTTCATCTATTCCACCATTAGTTCAAATAAGATCTATTGGTGAACATCATCTTCCGCCATACCGGATCTATCACCAGGCTAGATCTACTGCTGAACCAAATCTACAATGAGACTAGATCTACCATTGATTAGATATATCACTAGTTCATTTGATATACCATTAATGATATCTACCACTAGTTTATATGATATATCATTGAGATATCTACCATTATACCATTCTAATATTAGTTTAATCTACAGTTGGTCTATTCTATCATCAGAGATGATCTACTGCCAGTATGCTACCATTGTTTTATGTATTATTCAAATATAATTCCTCCAACATGTAGTTAAATGAATTAAATGAAAATAGCCTCACATGTATTTATTTAATTATTTTTTCCTAGACCACTCCATATATGCATTGAATACAATGTTAGAGGTTTCTTAAGTTAGTGGTTAGTGAGAGAATCTATAATTTCTTTATTATTATTATCCATTGGATAATTGGACCTGAAGATCTAAATATATTATGAATAAATCCCTCATGAACGTATGAATGAAAAAGAGAGTAATCAGTAATATTTATTACCCATAATAACACAAACATTTCAAAAACTAAATAAATAGAACAATGTAGAAGATTTCCAGAACATCAAAAAACTGAAAAAATAATATTTTTTTAAACTCTATGACACTTGTTTCCATAAATTTTCTGAATAACATATTTGTGTTTCCTTCCAAGACATATTCAAGTAACTCTAAACAAATTAATCATCATAGATCAAGTAGCATTATATTTTCACATCTTTTTTAATTTTCAATCTTTGTTTATGATTTACATTTTAGTAGTATTTTTTTAACTCTATTTATTTATATGAACGATTTTCTATTTTCAAACTAATGTTTTCTTAACACACTCTCTCAACTTTCTCTATTCAACACTACAAAACTGGCCTATAACATTTCCAGAAATAGCCTTTATCAGTGCTAGAAAATTGTTGACAATGTGAGTGACGTTAAAATATCATGACCTTTATCAGTGATGAAAAAGTGATAATAAAAGGGACATTTATCATTGCTAACAAATTCATTGATAAATGGAACCATTTTTAGTGCTTTTAAAAGTGATGATAAAGGACCCATTTATAAGAACTTTTATTTATCACCGATAAAGGAATCCTTTATCAGTGCTTTTATAAGCACTGATAAAGTATACCATTATCACCTCTTTTAGAAGCACTGATAAATGTGTTCCTTATCAGCACTTTTAAAAACATTGATAAATGTGTTATTTATCAGCACTTTTAAAAGTGAGAATAAATTTCTATACTGTAGTGTGCTGTAACAGCACACCACAGCACCAGAAGCATAAGAAACACACCAAAACACACCAAAAACACAACTGATAACAATAAAAATAAGTCCCAATATAGAATTTAAATGAAATGGAATTTACAACACAAAAAATATAAAAAAACACAATATTATAAACATTAAAAACCTTGGATTATAAAATTAAATAAATACCAATTATTACATACATTAAAAAACAATTCTAACTGTCAATATTACCATGATTTACATTTACTTTCTTTGTCCAACTACCAACACTGCATGAGTAGCATCAAACAAACCACATAAACTCAAAAAAATACACTTGTATAAGAAAACAATTATTATGAGTAATACTAAAAATAAATAAATTAAACATAAATGTGAAATAATACATTGCTTCTATGGACAATGATTTTACTGTAAAAATATCAAGATTACCTTCGTAATTGAGCAGAGGAAGAAACATTTCTCTCCCAGCAAAGAAAATGGAGATAACTTGAAAGAAAGTGATAAATTAAACACTACAAGGGTGAAAAGGTTCTGAGGGAGAAGAAGCAAGAAAGTTGGATAGATCACCACAACTCGAAAAGAAGAATTCAACTGTATAAGAAAAAACTACTTCATGAGTAATAATAAAAAAATAAATTAAAAATAAATATGAAACAATGGATTAATTCTATGGATAAGTATTTTACTATAAAAAAATCAAGATTACCTCTGTTATTGGGCAGAGATAGTGTCATTTTTCTTCCTTAAAATTCATAACACATGGAAATAAATATTCTAAAATAAACAAACTCTATAAGGAATAATGAAAATTAAATCAGTGTTTCATTATATAACTTTTTGGTAAAATGGAGAAAATATATTTTAACATTACCTTTACATATTTCCAAAGTGTTTCTTTGGTCCAAATATAAGATAATAACAAAGCTAAGGATTCTATGTGCACTTCACTACTATTGATTCACCACATCTTAGCATAGAATCTGACCTAATCTTCATTTTTGGCATCTCCATGATGCTCTCATCCAACACATGCTTTCCACCATCTATATTATATCATCATTCATCATTAAAATTTCCTTCTATTCTGGCACCCATTTAATATTTGTAAATATTCTTGATGCATGCAGCTACATACATATAGTAAATGGGTAAAGGAAGAGGAGTAAAAGAGAATTTTGAATAGTGATATGATACATATGGTGGAGAGAATGTGTGAGATGAGAGTATCATAGGAACGTTGGGTAAAAAGTTCAGGTCATATTATATGCTAAGTGGTAGTTAACCAACAGTAGTAAAGTTCATAGAGAATCCTTAGTTTTGTTATTAAATTGGTGAATGATGCATATCCAATCCATGTTTTGGATTCATTTATCAATGGATCCAAATAGACATCAAAATACAGAATGTAAATGAACCCTCACACAAGGCACAAAGAGTGATTTCAACAAAAATAGACATTTCCAAACAAGAACGATAGAAATAAGGGAACTAATTCATGAAAGGATAACTATTTAAAGTTATGCATTCAAAAAAACAAAACCATTTGAACTAAAAAAGGATAATTTCATTAGATTTTTATAATGAAAGATGAACGTACACCAACCAAAAAATAAAAATAAGGAAACTCAGAACGTGTTTACCCTAACATGAGATACAACAACTAGACCAATGTTTTTATGCATCTTTTACAAAAACTTAGCCAAAAAATATTCCTCCACCAAATTTTCAAAATAGATATCCTTGGAGAAGTGGGCTCACTCCTTCATCTCTGGATAAAGTCCCCCAATGAAAAGAGGACCCTTAAAAATATCATTTGACACCACCTATGGACAAACGAAAACCAACTATTTGATGTGTTTAACATAATCCTTCACTATCTGCTGACCTTAATGGACACTCATGGGTTATTCCCTTTTCATCATCTTCACCTCCTCAAGTATAAACCATCGGACATGGAGGGAATTAAAATCTTCTCATGTCATCCCAACTTTCATCATTGATGGGGAAAACAACTCTGATTATTCCAAAGCTAGACCCTAATGAAAACCCAAAACATCACAATATCTACTACTTTCTTAGTCCCAAACACTCTGAAGACATGCTCCATATACTCAAGCCACTTCACTACCTCTAAAAAAACATGATTTCCATGGAAGATGGAAAGAAACTGAGGACAACCAAAAATAAGGAAAAAAGCCACTACAATCATTAGGGACCAATCAATTTGGGATATTTTGAATAACACAAAACTCATAAAATATGGTTCAAAATCTATCTAAAATACAACCGAAAGGAACATCTCAGGCCAAAACAACTGGATCATAAGAAAACTTTCCAAACAAAACAAGAATTGTCTCTTCAAAAACCACTATTTAATTTTCAATTTCAAACCACATTCTTCAAAGTAAAATTTTGACAACATAGAAACCATAATTTTTAAAGCAAATCTAAATCTGAAAATAATTTTTCCCCTTTCCAAAAACTATTTTGAAAAAACAATCCCAAATTATCAACACAACAGAGCATGAACATTGGCCACAATGGATGAGAAATAAGTCAAAACCCACACTAATTCAATATTTCCCATGAAATACATTTCATAGTGGTCATTAGTCATCTCTCGTCATACTTTCAAGATGTTAAACTACACAAATTCATACTAGAAGAAGGATGTTAAACTGCATAGTGTTTCTTGTCCTTATTTCATGATGTTAAACTACACAAATTCATCCTGGAAGTAAGGTTTTAAACATCACACTGTATCTCATCCTGGTTATAGGATATTAAAATACACAAATTCATTCTAAAATAAAGACGTTAAACTTCACAAAATCTCTCATCTTGGTTTCATGATATTAAACAGCCCAAATTCATCCTCGTAGTAGGAAGTTAAATTTCATAGCATCTCTCATCCTGGTTGCATGAATTTAAACTATAGATATTCATCTTTTCAACAAGACATTAAAATTCACATTTGAGTTGTTCCAGTAGAGGCGAGTAGATGAGATGTAGGGTTCTTAAAGGAAAATAATAGCGCAAAATAGAAAAATTAGAACCCAAAGTATCAAACAACGATATTGGAAAAGTAGAAAATAGCATACATTGGATTATATCCTTGATTCATATCATGGATAGTAATGGAGTCACGCTGGCATCAGATTAGTTCGGCAAGAGCTTCAAAATCGTGATGGGTGAGTACTGATTAGGGTTCTTTTAAATAGATCGGGAACACTTTTAACAGTGCTTTCATAAAATCACTGATAAAGATCATTTTTATCAGCATTAAATTGATAACCACTAATAATAAAGATCCTTATAAGCGCTAAAAAATCACTGATAAATCTTGGGATTTATCAGCACTCAAAAAGATTTGATAAAAACATCCTTATCGACACTGATATTTTAGCATTGGAAAAAATTATTTTTAACAGCACTTTTTAGCTCTGATTAATATCGATCTCTGTCGGCACTAAAATTTTAGTGCTTATAAAGGATTAATTTAAATAAATTTATTATAATTTTATCATTATTAAATATATATATTTGTTTATTTATATTTATATAAATACTGATTTAAAAAATAATTATTATTTATTCATAATAATTATAAATACATACATTTATCAATATATTTATTTATACATATTTATTTACAAATATACATTTAACATAATTAGAGGATATATAATATTAAATACATGCATTTTAAAAATTAACGAAATTGAATCATTCAAAATGATTGAACTTTAAAAATATTAAAAAAATGGATAAGTTTTGTCAAAATAAATATAAATTCTTCAAAAAATATGGATATATATATATATATTGAATTAAAGATTAATTCATATTGAAAATAATAATACATAATAAATAAATATAAATAAATAAATAATTTTAAAATTATCAAATACAAAAATAAAAATTTATTAAAAATGAATTTCATAACTGTAATAGTATTAAAAATAAATAATTAAAATTGACCAATTAAAAACATAATATATAAAATGTATCATGTTAATAATGAAATTCTAAAATATAATAAAATTTGAATAAATTATAAAAAAATTATGTGTATGTGTTTCTATATATTTTGTAAATATAAATTATTCACTTCATTAATCAAAATGAAATTGATTAGTTCTTAAAAATAGATCTAATTAAAGGTTAACCATTCATTAATTCTAATTGAAAACACTAATAGGATCAGTGAAGAAACATGAAGGAGTGAATCAAGTGTTTCCTATTTTTATCAAATCCCAAACTCCCTTGGAAACTTTACCCCTTTAAAATTTAATATTTTTTTATAGTATATAGATATAATTTTTATTTTAACATGGAATATAATTTTTATATTCTATATACTAAATAATGTAAAAGAAACGCACCAGATTTACAAAGTTTCATAAAAAACCCCACTCCCTATATTGATTGGTTGTTCTCCCCAACAAATGATTCTCCACTATAATAAATGATACTAAAATGGGTATTACTCCTCAAAACTTCACTACCATAGACTCACAGAACATAAAAGAATCTACTTCTCATAGAAATTATTCCAAAAACTTCACATTATTCTCATAGAGTCTCACTATGTTCTCCCAAGATACCCAATTTCACATAGTATCTATAGAGTCCCACTATATATATGTAAGTGTTCCTTTAAATTTAATATTGTAAGTATATTAATGGTTTCATACAGGATCCTTAAAAACAAATGAAATAGATCTTCTTATTATCAAAAGAATCTTTTTTAAATTCCAAAAAATCACTAGGAAAAAAATTTGCAACTCAGTCACTACTATAACTTAGCTTTACATGCTTCTTAAAAATATTCTCTTTTTACTATCTCACTCAATGAGATTTTATGATATTCAAAAATAGAAACTCTTAATCATTTTTCAATTGATTTAGCACTAGAAAATTAAATCATACTCTCTAGTTCCACATTTATTTTTTTCTTCTTATCGATATTATGAAACAATGGATATAGTAAGAACGTATTATTCTTCCTTTATATTTGATACCTAGATGATTTGAGTCCTCCAAAAAAGATAAAATCATCATTGTTTTTATTACTCCTGATATATATTTCATATTTTTCATAGAACAACACCATAGATCTTATATTCCATAACTTTTGAACACTTTACCTATCTTCTTATTTTTTTTCTTTTATATGCATGTCTCTAGGGAAATAAATTTTCTATTTAGGAATATATAATATACTCAAAAAATTCAGTTACCATAATCTCTATTTAATTCCTTAATTTTTTTCATATGTGGGACTCTCCATTGTTTTATATTATTTTTCCCTTCTAAAGTTGTTGCATGAGAAATTATAGGAGTACCCTTTATTTTTTCTTTTTCATTTCCTTATCCTTTCTCATTCAAAAAAATGAACTATTATAGAGTCTTACAATATCCTCAAGATCTCCTTCATTTCATCCTCAACATATTCTATCTTACTGAACCAACATAAGCTATAATTTCTTCAACCTATACTCACAAAAAAGAAAATATTTCATATAATATAATAATATTATTGAATTAGTATTATTCTAAGAACATCAAAAATAACTTCACTTTAATCTCCATAGTCATATAGTGAATATATAAAATTTAAAAAAAAAACTAGGTTCATCTACATATTGCTTGAGAGCTTCCTTAAAAACTAATTTAGACATTTCAAATAATATAAACACTCTAATAGCAGCTTATCTTGACTCATATCACTTCATATCATGCATAAATCATGACTATTTGTGATGTCTTAAACATTTTATATCATTATAGGAATCAATATATTTTTATTTCTTTCTATTTTTGATAAACCTGGAAGAATATTTTCAATCTTAATTTATTTAAAATAACCTAAACTTTGACTTTATCCAAACAAACATAGATCATAGTTTATTATGAAAACATGATATTTAGATCATATAATAAATGTTACAACATCAAGAGAAATAAATTTCTTCATTTATGTAATTTTATCATTAAAAACATTTAAAAACATCAAGAAATACCCAAGTACTTTGACCCTTTTATCCAAGATTTAGGATCAGCTTCTATATTTTTCATGCTTTAATCACATGCTCATCTTGGTGTTTTTAATTTCTAAATCCATGAGGAATAGTCCTTACATAATTATATTTAAATTTATTCTTCAAATATTAGATTTTAAAATCATCATTTTTATTTTTTACATTTTTTTATTTTTCTTTAAATGTTAGATCAACCATGAGATTCACTCTATGGAACAATCATGAGGTTTTCTCCATGGATCAATTGTATGGAAATTCAGATCGAACATGAGGTATAGGAAAATAAGATAACGTATTTCAATCGAACATATGAACAAATTACTGACCATGGATGGATCCACCACATAAATATATCATTGACGAACCATCAGGTCAATGGATCAACTACAAAGATATAAATTGATTTCACATAAAAACTTCAACTGAATATTAGTCAATGAATTGACCATATATACAAAATTCAATTGACCATGAGTATATTTATTGAATTCATATAAAAAATTCCTCTAAATTTGATTCATAAGATTAACGATAAATAAAGACATTAACTAACAGTGAGTTAGTGGGTCAAACAAACATATAAACTTATAATATCCATAAGGTAGTGGATGAAATGCATGTTTTGTATCAACCATAAACTTATAAACTTACCAAACAAACATAATTTCTTCAATAAAATGTAGGTATCCTTCAAAACACTCCCATCCATTCTCAAAAACTTTTTAACAATCCAAAGAACATTTTGAAATTTAAGAAACATACTTAATATCCTATGATCTATTCCCAATCACATTCAATATATAAAACACTATAAATATATTATTCTTAGAGAATTATCTAATTTAAACTCTATATTCACTTCAATATCAATGAATTTACTTCCATGTGTTTTTCATATTGATATTAGTAGACATATGCAGGATCAACTGGATGGATTTCTCCAAACTCAGGGGTATTTAAAACCTTTAATCAGCTATCCATATAGAACTGTTAATAATAACCCTTCAATCTATGTGTTGTAGCCAACACTTTTTCTATCATAAATTTTTATAGATATTATTGGAACTACTCCCTAATAACTTGTTATTTTTATCAATAAATGTTGATTATTTCAATCATTAGATTTAAAGGGAAATACTTTGAACCTGTCAAGTCAGATGTTCTAAGGAAGCCATAATTTATTCTATATTTCCAATATATGAATTGGACTTCTACAACTCCAATATTAGTTACCCAAAATATTCTTTACCAAAAACATAAGGGAAGATATTTAATATCCATGTAATGGGTGGAATAAAAATCAAAAAACTATGTATCCTAAACAATTATTGATATTCACTTTTAAAAAAATGAAAATAAAGTCTAAATGGAACTCTATTAAGAACACCCTAGATCAAGGTGTAATGAGGGAGGAAGGAAAAGGACATGTAGGATGAAATAGACTATCCCAACTGGTTAATAATCCAAGAAACAAAGGATTTATGACCCTAGAATTATGGTTCTACCCTTTTTTTGAAACTTTTCTCAACAAGTTATTCATGGTGTGACTATAAGGATCGTGGTATAGCCATCCCATGGGAAAAGGGCTCGACACCACAATGTATCTTCATCCCAATGCAACCCTTATGTTTCATGGAATGAATTCCCAAGTAATTCGGTTTTACCCTCATCTAACCTATATCATGGGGTGTCCTCTTTCCACATCACCTAATAACCCCCAGGTAGAGGGGACATCCCCTCACCAATCTCTATTCTTGTTTGACCCATATAGGTTTTGGGGAAACACACCCTGAGTTAAAAACACACTCGACACCCCCAGAATTTATATATCATCCTTCTGTACTTTCACAATAATATTTCTCCATGATTCCTCTCAATTAATGTCACTTCATACATACCCTTGAAGAAGGATTTGTGGTGTAACCTATGCATCACAGCCTCACTGGTTCCTACTGAAAAAATAGTAAGGTGAGTTCACCCTATCCTCACTGCAACACTAACCAGGGAACATGAAACATATTTTTGAACTAAAAACATGTACAAAATCATATCCCAAATATTTTCAAACACTTCTACCCTGAATCTAAATTCTTTGAAAATCCTCCACTTCAAAACAATAAATTAAAACTACCTTTGAATTTTAAAACCTGTAATGACATAGGGTTTTATAATCCCACCAACATAAAAATTCCCAACCCTAAAATTACTTAGGGTTCATTATATAATAATATAGTACCAAACTGTATCATTAATTTACAAATAACATATTGTGTTCTATCCAGGAATCCCAAATTATCATCCACTGCATAACTCCAAACACCATGGATCACTATTCTCTATAACATGATCCACTCACTCAACACAGTTTTCAATACCAAGATGATGATCAACCACACCTGTCTACCCTGAGATACCCATGTGTCATTAACCAATTCATCCTTAGGATCATGGTTCTCCCCACCATAATAATTCACTCATAATGGCCAATTTTAGATCATGATTCTCACCACCATACGAATCACCTTCCAAAATGAATTTCTAGTATCCCATGGATATGATCAGTGTGGTTTCCATCTCACCAAACCTAATTTTATTCAAAATCACAATTTGGTTCTCTTATGTATGACCCTTCCAGAAAACACTTTTTCGTATCCACCAATGCAATATCTCATATCTCTATTACGATGCCTAAATTTCCAAATTCATATCTAGATTTTCTAAACACCCACACCATGGTCTGAGCATGACACTTTATTTAATTACACGGTTGGATACTCTATCAATCACAACACTCACCATGATATCACCATGATCATAGGTCGACCTTTGTTCCAAATCACCCTCAAATGACATGAAATTCCATCCAAAACCTAATGCTAACAGCTAGACTCCATTTTAAACTAAATCCCAAATTTTATACCTACTAAGGAACTAAAAAAATTAGATGTACCTAACCACTGGCCTCCTGGTGTTATCTCAACCATCTACCAACCTGTATTACCACATCCATGACCATAAAAACTTGTAGTTTATACCTCTACAAACTATATAATTATCCCTACTATTTTAGTATTCTTATTATTTCCCTTCAAAGAAAAAACACCCAATTCCACATCCCACACATACTACACTACCACACATAATGAGTGGATGTTATCATCACATCCATACCCCAGATCCAACAAAAAAAAATCAATCGCTACTCATTCCAAGTTCATAAATAATATCACATGTGGAATTATTTAAATTTATATACATAGAGGGGGTCATTAACTCCATGAAAAATGGTTCAATACCCTCTATATATATTCCTTTATACCACTCCTTATGTACAACTCTTGACAAGTTTCCAACATCATAGGTGCTATGCTCTTCCCAAGCCACTCTTAACCATCCTTTCAACCCCAAAAACCATCCATCACTAATATCACCATCTATTTTAGAGTCAATTACTCCATTATCATCCAACACCTAGGTCAATTATACTCATAGTAACTCTTTATGTTCATTGGTCCTCATCCCACACAAGGCTTCTCACTAATCCACAATCAAATATTAACCATGCATAACCGTAATGCGCACATTCACATGTATCAATATATTTCCGAAAAGATCATTTTGAAACTCAATATCCCACTCTAAATGAAGATTACCCTCTAATGAACTATCAAAATAGATCTTACTCACTGTCCAAATCAGTTTCATCTGAACCCAATGGGTGTAAGATCTCATATTACCCAATCCCATAACCCATATCAAAATTCCTTGAGTCATATATCATTGAACCTAGGATCTCATGCCTAAACAACTAAAAATTTAACCCTTTCATGAAAATATTATCTAGACAAATGAATCTCAATTCTTTCCTTATAAAAAGTAAAAATGCATCTCACACATACTAAGTTCAATCACACAATCACCCACCACTCAAGCTTTATTCCAAAACCAAAATCACATTCCCATGATTTATCTATCCTTGATCAAACCATTGAGGTCCATGGTCCATGATATATAACTCATATCTATTCATATATCACATATATAAAATAACTCCTAGTCAATAAATATCAACAAAAAGAATATATCCATTCTTACCATCTTTAAGGGAACTCACATGACCTAGATAACCCCACACTATCATCTTCCACAAATCATCTCAACAAAAACTAGAAAGTATATTCTTATTCAATTATATATCTCTAATCACCAATATCATAAGATGTATATCAAAGGCACTATGTTCTCCCACCAAGACCCTAAATCAAATCTAAAAAAACCCAAATCTCATGGGGAAACATCTCTTTTCTCATCACAGTATCATAAGGAAACTCATGTGACATCACCCCTATTCTGTTATTCTGTCATATATATTTCAACCATCACATGTAAAATCAACACCCATATTTGGGTTCCCATCCTCACTAGGCATCCTCATACCAAAATACCCCAACAAGGACCTAGTCACATCCATTTAAATGTAATGAAATTTTCTTGAAATTATTCATATCAATAAAAAACCATGATCATATAGTTTAGTTAATAATAATGGAACCAAGAAGCTGTATGGGAAAATTTTATATAGGTTTTTCTTGTCAATTTATGTAACCAAACCTATATCCTCATCTATAAATAGTACCAAGAGATCCAATGCTAATACCAAACCACCAAGAGATAATTACCCTGAAATCTAATGCATGTACTGACCCAATAAGGGTCATAAAGCATCCATTACATAGAGGGAATGTACAACCATCAATGGTGGACATATTTTAGTAATATATTTACGCCATATCATCTGAGTGAAAAATTATATTTAGATAAGTATAATGGAACTAACATGTTATATAGGAAAGCACCATAAAAAAAATTCACACTTTAATCAACTAAACCCTCTTCATTAGTTATAATAATCACATGCAAGCACTCAAATGACATTTAAATCCTATATTATAAAAATTATTCATTTACATAAAACTCTTTATAATATTAAAGTATATAAAAATATAAATATTTATTTAAAATATAAACATCATACATGAATAAATTTCTCAATCATTTTAGTGAAAACTTAGAAAAATAATCTTGAGAGCCTGGAAACTAGGAATTCCCATTAGGAATGGTGTTCACAGTGCACCAATCTGAATTCCATCACAATATATAACATATCACTTTTCCTTGTATTTAAAAACCCAAATATTAATACAAATAAAAGATACAATAAAAACCACTTTCTAACACTCCACCAGTTGAGGACCACTCTCTAGTGTCCGGGTTAGGGTAATCACATGACCTTAGGCTCACCACCCCAACCACTAAAGGCTACTGACTTGAAACAAGGGTATAGGGTGCTAAAAAAGGGAGATAACACCCTCATATTAGAGTAAAACATAGTGTACACAAACAAACACCATCCATAAAAAAATAATTAGAGTCTATATGAATGGATAAACATAACCATTTTATAAGAGATGAAATGCTAGAGTATGGGAAATTTTAAGAATTTAAATTTGAATTACAGTTATTATGGTTGGAGAATCTCAATGAAAAGTTTTTAGACATTGATGAAGACTTGGATGATGCTTTCAGTTCTCAAGTGAGTGTTAGAATGGGGTTATGGTGAACACCCCTTTTTTTTCTTTAAGAGGCAAGTCACACTATAACCCATAGGTCTTGTTCTGATGGCCTCTATTGAGGGGGGGTAGTAATAGCATGTCGCACCGCGAGTGTGATAGTGGGTTCATTGTATCATGGAGTAGGAGGATTAATTATAGGGGTTGGGGGTATAGAGTGGGGTTCTTCCTTGGGTGGTATTTCTAATAACCCATAGGGGTAATGCTACAATGGTTTTTGGTGTTGGAATTCACATTCTACCTAGGGGGTGGTCACACCATAATCCTAGAGGGTCATGATTTGGGGTATGTTGTTATAGGGTTGAACCATTTTCCTCAAGAACTCACATTTTTACCCATAGGGTTCATTCTATGAGATATATAGGTAGGGGTGTGGGGGAGTTTTCCTATGGGATGATCATGCCGTAACCCTTACAGCGACACAATGACCGGCCAGTTAGGTGATTTTTTTAATAGGGGGAAACCCATAATTCCATGACTATCTCTCCTTTGGTTATTGGTCTAACAACCTTTTAGGGGAAGAAATTTCAGTTAATAATTACCATATCCTTACTCCTCAGTTACACCTTTATTTGGGGTTTTCTTGGTGGAAATTTTTATGGAGATTCTATGATTTTCTAATGATTCCATCTAAGAATGGTGGAATTTGGAATAAATGATGGGGAATATGGCCCGAATATCGAGAGAAAATCACATGATTATGAACACACATATATTATTACCATTTTACAAGAAGAAAGGTGAACGATTAATTTTTCTACAATTTTAATTGAAATTGGATGAAATTAACTAATGAATTGGAGCCTACTGATAGGGATTTTAGTCAAGATGGTGTAGGGAGTGCACTATAGACCATTAAGGTAAGTTTGGTCATGTTTTTTTGGGAAGTTGGCCTGATGAGTTTTTTTGGATATTATTCCTATTTGAATTAAATTTTAAAACTAATTATAAGTTTTAATAAATAATTAATTTTGATATTTTTTCTTGAGATAGGGTATTGAGAGATGATTCAAGGATTATATGATAATAGATTGTGATGCTCAAAGTGTATCAAATGGAAATAACTCTATGTATAAGGTGGTTTTCCTTTAACATATCCCTATGTCTGTGCATTTTTTGGGGAGTATGTGATTTTTGGTCACGAAAATGATTGGATATTGACCTATAAATTAAAATGATTTTTTTTATATCCCAAATGGGATGAATGGCGTGAATTTGGCCATAATAGACCCTTGACACTACTGTGATTCCTCATCCACTATTATCCAAGGTCTTTGATATAAAGGGTGGCCTAAGCCACTAGGATTCAGTGAAGGTGTTATGTGATAATTATGGAAAATGGAATTTTTCAGTGATGATATCACCAAGGGGTGAGCATGTGGATTTGATTTATGAGAGGACCAAGAATGTTCCTCATGTTTTATATGTGGTTCACATAGACTTGGATAGTTTCCCAAGGCTATTGGGGTGGGTATAAAGTTTTTATTCCTAATGAAGATAGGGGGATGATGTTGCATCTCATGTATGATGGGGATTTCTCCCTTAAGGGTGGATTCATGTCTTGGCATGTATTATGAGAAGGAACAGTCCAGTGGGGAAAGATTAAATGTGTTTGAGAGAGTATTGTCTCCCATGTTATGGTTTGAGATCACTTATATGGGAGATGTAGGATTGACCCCAAATGAGGTTTGTGAGGATGATTTGACACCATGGAATGGGATTTTACAAGGTTCAAGGTATGAGATGGCTTGGGATGGACCCTAATGAGAAAGTATGAGTAATGAAATGGTATTTTTATGATTTTTTGGACTGAACACTTAATGTTATTGTCAAGAAAGGTCCTACAAGATGAGAGGATCCCATGTAGGTTATCTAGATAATGATGTGTAATTGGGTACCTCAGTGGGTTTCCTCGTATTATGTTGTCCATAGATAGTGTTGGTGTGGGGGAGAAAGTATCATTGAAATCAGGTGTTTCCCTATAACTCAATGATCAATGAGGATAGCCTAGTATAGCTATAGTAATTAGAATAATTTTTCTGCTTGATAGGTTACCCTTAGATAAGTGTTTTAAGTTTTCATGAGTGGCTAACACACAAGGTTTAATATGAGGTTCTAAGAAGTATGTAACCATGAATTTATGTGATTTTTTTTTCATGTTATGTGTGATATCCATGATAAGGGATTAGGTGTTGTGGTGGGATATGAACCAAGGGAATAGTGTCCTACTAATACTGCAGGGAGGGTATGACCCCTGGGTGTATGGGATATGATTTATGGGTGACCTAATATTCATTTGAGTGTGTATTTATTACATGGTTTTGGGTTGATCTAAGTTTCTCTATGGTGTGTGTGATATACGAAATTAGATTTATAGAATTGGGATGGATTATGACCCTTAGGTAATAGAGCCCCAGTATAGCTATAATGTAGGGTGATACCCCATAGGTGTATATTATATGGTTTCAGAGTGAGATGAGTATCCCTCTCGAGTATGTTTTCAGATATGGTTCTAGGGTTTTCTAAGTTTCCCCCTAAGTATATGATTCCTTTTATTGTTTCAGGGTGATCTAGGTTACCCCTGGGTGTATTTTCTTTAATTGGTTCTTGATTTGAGCTTATTTTCCACCATATATATGTAATTGATATAGTTCTGGGGGAATACAGTGTTCCCCTAGCTATTATGATGTATGATTAAGGATATCTAACATTGGTTGAAGTAGTTATAGTAGATATCGGGTATCACCTTAGAACTCAATGATTCATGATAACAATTTTATTGCACTTCCATATTAACTTTTATTATTATTTTTGTAACAACCTGAACTTTTTAATTATATTTGTT
Source organism: Viscum album (assembly GCA_963277665.1). Classification (NCBI taxonomy): domain Eukaryota; kingdom Viridiplantae; phylum Streptophyta; class Magnoliopsida; order Santalales; family Viscaceae; genus Viscum; species Viscum album. Next base: position 1,275,099,898 of record OY728126.1, on the reverse strand, counting down.
TCCTAATTTTGTGTGTTATTTTATTTTTTACTCAACAAAACTATATCTTTTAATTAAAGAAGTGTGTAAAATTAAAATAAGACGGTTGGGTTTCGACTGTTATATGATCATTGGTCAATATGACCATTGGAAGCTATAATATTAACATTGTGTTTTTACAAATATGTTTATCTTGGTTAATTAATATACAAAGAAGATTGAATGGCCTCATCCAGTAGACTCGAGCCATATGAAGCCCATCTGTCGGAGCTTGGGAAAGAGGTAGCCGCACTGGGCTTTTCTCTAGACCAAGCCCAAGTCGAACTTCAACATATGAAGCTTGAACGGAACCACCTAAGAGATAAGTTCAAGCTGATAGAAATCACCACTCGGGAAATATTGTCTGAGCTACCCCAAGATTCTATCACCACAGTACACCTCACACTTAGGTCTTATGCTGGAGTTATAAGGGACTATGTAACGACACCTTAGCTACTTTGTGTAATCCTTTTATATAAATAAAATTTATATTTTTTCTTATAGAAAAGTTTGTGAATTTCAAATATCAGGATAAATATAGGATGTATACTGTTGATGAATTAGGGGAAAAGAGGGTATTTTAAAATATTTTTGTATTCATTAAATAATTAATAATGTGAAATTATTTTCAAAAAATGGTCTTCTGTAGTTGTGATCAGTGAGAAATTTAGAGTCTAATAAGATCAACTTGGTTTTTAGTGAATAGTAAAGTAGGAATAGTAACATCCCCATATGAATAGTAATGAATATTAATTTGACCAAAAAAATAGAAACGTCACCCATGAATGTATAAATACATTTTAGACATCTTAAAAGTGAAAAAACAATCATAGTTTAAGTTTTGGTATTTTTGTAAGCTATAAATATTTTATTTACAATTTTATAATTAATTTTAAAATTTAAAATGGAAATGTATTTTCATAAAATTTAATCATAAATTGTTACTTTATTTTCTTATGGTTATACGATATTTATATGGGACTTTGATAACTTTTTTAAGGTGTTACAAAATGAGTTATAGTTTTAATGTTGTATTTTTTGAATAAATAATGATTTTATTTAAAAATTAAATTAAAAATATTTAGAAAAGTATTTTCATGAAATTCAATTCATTTCTGATTTTAGATATTTGATATTAGGTTCGGGTGAATTTTTGGGTTTTTTCTGAAACAGTTGAATTTTTAGTGAATAGTAAAAATGTAGTTTTGAGGTTCGGGTGTTTAATGACATCATTAATGATGTAATAATGATTTAAGCTTTTTGGTAAACTTATGAATATTTAGATATTCTATTAGGTCTCCCAGGTGGCCAATACGGTGGGAAATCCCATGGTTTTGTAAATACCACTTATGAGGTGTCCCTTGGAAATTAATAATTTATCCACTCACTCATACTATAAATACCAAGCCATTTCCCTCATTCTATTCATTAAAAAATCATCCTCAACAAAGTTCAGGTCTCCTTACCTCCCAAAGAGTTTTCCCAAGGTGCCCTAAAGCCTCCCAAGGTCCTGACCTTCAAACTTTCGAAGTCACTCTTCAAGGTAAGGGAATCTTTCACCCTCCCCTTTAATCCATGAATTCCTTTATGTTGTGTCTTCTAGTTTCCATATCCTTTTGTTGAGGGTATGTTCATATATGTTCTAATTACTTTCTATTTCATGTATAATTGTTTAAATACCCTTTCCACTCTCATCAATTGGTTTTTCGAATTTTCATGTGACGTCGTTAGGCTGCCGAATTTTACGTAAAAGGAATCGCGCCTTCTCTTTTGTTTCATGTTTCCTTTTCATGTGGTATGTCATTCAAATTTCCATACCTGTTCTTATCTCAATGTTATTCTGTATTTATACTTTATTATAAGTTATTTATGATTTGGTTACCCTTTTATCCTCTATTTTCAATGTTTTTTAAAACCATGTTATATAGTCGTTATGCTGCAGAACTTTCGTCTCAAAATTTCTATCTCCTTCTCTCAAGAAATTATCTTATTTATTTATGTGAATACCCAGACCCATTTCGTTTCTATGGGTGTTCATAAATATATAAAAAGGATATATTTTATTCTGGAATGGACATACATATAACCCTCACTCCTTTTCCATGGGTTATAAATGATATAATGATCTTATTTTTAAGAACTTTTAAAATGTCACGATTTTGAAATGAAACCAATTTCTTTTATTCTCTATGGGATATTTATGAAATGTTTGATTATGATATATGTGGCTCAGATGAATGTAAAGACATATTAATGGTGCTCCTTAATAGTGCTCCAATTCATTGGGTAAATAATTAATCTTTAGAGATGACAAGTTTCATGATACCTTGGTGAATAACCTTGGTAATTTTTATGACCCCTCGGGGATAAACCTTGGTGATATGTTCATGAATGTATAAATGAAAATTTGTATAAGCATATTCAAGTTACGATTCAAGTTCTTTTTATTATGATATGCATATACTTCCATTTCTCATGTTCTTATGTTTTTATTCATGTTCTTATTGATGTCACAAGTAAATTGATTCCCTTATTTACCCTTACTGGGCCTTCTGCTCACCCTTTCCTTTGAATGTATGTCTTCTAGTTATGAGATGTAGTAATTTTACTTATGATGAACTTTATGAAGCCTTACAAGTGGATTAGAAGAATTTTTTATGTTGTTTTTCATGTATTATGTTCCTGATTTCCAAGACACTAGACTTTAAAGATCCTGTGTTTGTAAAATGTAATGAAAAGTTATGTAACAAAAAGGAGGGATTCCATAGTTGGTATCAAAGGATAGTTTAGTTATTTATGGGAATTAGGCTATGAAATCTTTAGGAAGAACCCTATAGAAAAGTTTAAATATTGGAAAACTTCTTGGTATTTTGGTGAATATTGAGTAAGTGTTTTATCAAACAAATACATAACTGTCTGGATACAATCTGATAGAGGTGGATCTAGCATAGATGTACATAGGGGTAAAACCCGAAAACACCGCTTTGAGCTAGACTCGAATGGGAAATGGTGCACGACAGTGGGCCTTGCTGCACTCTTGGTTATGACACTCCTGAGGGATATTTTTGGTTAATCATAAGCTTTTTATGAATCATTATGAAGCATTTATAGAGAAATGTAATTGTTTAAAAAAAATTAAGACATAAATACTTTATAGTTAAAATATTCGTAAATGAAATAAGTTTCTCATTAAAGTTTTATTTTTTTATAAAATGGTAGTAAATAGTAGGAACCATGCAAATGGTGACCGCAATGGACCATGCACGAATGGCCCTCTGATGGAAGCCGGAATGGAAACATTCATGCGAATGATGAACCAACTGACTCAAGTTATGGGAAATAACATGAATCAAGCTGAGAGACCAATATCACCGTGAAGGGAACAACATTCCATTGAGTCCTTTATGCGTCAATGACCACCAAACTTTAGTGGATTGACTGAACCATTGATTGCTGAGTAGTGGATCATCTTTATCGAGAAGATATTCTCTGTGCTCCGCTGTTCAGAGAAAGATAAGGTCACCCTAGCTATCTATCGCTTAAAAGGAGAAGTTTATCGGTGGTGGGAGATGATTAAAAACATGAGCCAAAGAGTGTAGGTCACAGTTATAGAGTGGGAAGAGTTCAGAGGGATTTTCTTCAGTAATTATTTCCCTTAATCCATGAGAAAAAAATGGAAAGGAGTTTCTCGAGCTGAAGTAGAAGGAGAACGAATCTGTCGGAATCTATGAGATGAACTTCACCCAACTTTCATGATATACCTCTATATTTTTCATGAATCCAAATGGTAAGGTTGATAGATTCTTCAGTGGACTGATACCTCATCTGTGGAAGAATATATCCAACCGAGACTATGATAGCTATGAGGAGATCGTGCAACGTGCGATGAAAGTCGAACTGGAGTTTGGTGAGACACAGTGGTCTATTAAATCAAATGAAAAAAAGAGATATATGGATCCCGGATTAGGGAGGAGCTTTGATTTAGGAAGAGTAGGCAAGCAAGTGAAACGTTCCACGTGTAATAAATGTGGGAAGAAGCATTCGGGGAACTGCCTGCTCAGGAGCGGGAAATGCTACAAGTGTAGAAGAGATGGACATATTTCAAGGAATCATCGTAGTGAGGTGAAACCTAAACTTCCAAACACTAATGATAAAAGGAAGATGGTGTAG